>BJKM01000085.1:465000-1689174 GCA_015082035.1 Chaenogobius annularis | reverse complement strand
TTTTGTGTTCAAACATGAAATCAGATGTACTCCAGCTGCAGTCTCATTATACATTGTTTACAGGTAACTACTAACTCAGCCAGAGATGGAATTATATAGAATGGAAAGGGGAAAAAGCATCTTCTCGATAACACATTTTATTTCACATTTTTGTTCATCGGTTGAAGCTATATTTGATTTCCACCGAGTGTGGCAAGGCAGACCAAAGCTGAAAATCAAAGCTATAGGAACGACAAATTGATCATTATGGTTAAGATAATAATACTCAGACCTGAACCATGAATCCTCCAGTTATGAGGTGAATGCTTAAATTTGACAGTACTTGTATTAGTGATTACACAAAGTTAAGCACTGTTTATATTTGATTAAGCGTGTGACTTTATTGCAATATTAATGACTTTAAACTTTAAACTTCTATTATATTCTTGAACTACTTCCTTTTTTTGGGGTTGAAAATATTAAGGAAATTCACCATTCTAATAACCAATAAGAATTATGTATATATAAATAAAAAAAAGAGAGAATAAAATAAAAAACTGCATGATTGTGTCAGCATTGGAATAGATATTTAATAGCATATCTATTTATCTATTTATTTATTTTTTACTTATGTATTTATGTATGTACATATTTAGTTCTTCTTTTTTTTTTTAGATATTATCTTTTGTAAAATAATATCAAGAGTGGATTTCTACCCTTAATTCATTTTTATTGTCAAGACAACCCCTCTTAAAGATGTACATTTGGGAATTAAGTGATTTAATTTAGTTTAAAAATGTAATCTACGCTGCCAGAACTGTTAGCACTGCAAACAGGAAGTCTAGAGCGACCAAACATGGGCTGAATAATGATCAGTTTGGGGCTAAATTTGATGACGCTAGCTTCATTTTGTGTTTTAATTAGCATTATTCATATTAGCACAGGCCATTGCCATGCTATCAAACATGTGTACACATATGAATAACCTTTACATTACTTGATGTTGGAAATTAATTTGCAGAATTGTATTTACATAATGAATAATGGCTTTTTGTGCCGGCGCAGTTAATTATGCAAATAGGAGATTTATAGATGTGTTTTAATGTTTGCCAGAAATTGTATGGTGGGAACGCTCGATAAACCAAGTAACAAATTCAGAAAGACGATTGTTGAATACAGTTCTATATTATATAATATCTATATATATATATATATATATATATATATATATGTATATATATATATATATATATATTTTCATCCAGTTTTGAGGGGAAATCATGGCTTATCTGCAGTTAAGTGGTTGGATAATTCTGATCAATGTACTTACTCCACAGCTTACATTGTTTTTGCTAATGCATCTCTATGGATGATTTGCTCATCTGGTTTTTAATGTTTGATCTCGAGCTCCACAAATCGGATTCCCGGTAGTCTTACGGGAAATTTGTGTTGCCAAGTGACGGCTTAAAGGTTTTTTTCATGCTTTTGAGTGCTTTTCCAATTAATCCATTATTTTCAGTTAACACAAAATGCCCAAACAAAACGCGCTACGCCCACATTAAAACCTTTATCCATTCAGGATACTTCAGGTACTGTAGTAAGTACAAAAGACTAGCTGCCCATTAAATACAATACAGTTACATCCTTTGGAGATTTTCACATTGTTCCTGCGACTGCAACTAACCCGCTGTTCCAAAACCATGTCTCTGAGTCTCACTGCAGAAAGACGGAATTAATTTTGGCACAGCTAAGCATTTTAATATGGTTGTCACTAATATCATTCATATTGGCAAAATTTCCAGTTCACTGACTGAATATTCTCATATCCGGAAGGAGCGGAGGAGCGGCACTTTTTCCTCCCAAAGAAGCAACAGCAATATTGCACGTCTTTTGAGTATATGCAAAGCACCTCCCAGTTTCCTCCAAACCGCTCTCAGTCGACAGCGGCGTGGCAAATATTATTAAATGGCCTGCTAATGCTGAATCATTGGTACACAGGCACACGCAGGCCACTCCCTGCACTATTTCTGACTGCTGTACCGGACTGTCAGGACCGAGTGTGAGTCTGTCTGTCCCTGAATGGGAATAGTTCATTTGACCTGGAGACTATAGAAGGAGGGGCAGGGAAGAGGAGGAAGGGAGGAAGAGAGGAAGAGAAAAGGGGCAAAGGGAAAGGAAGGGATCATAGCAAAGGAGAAGAGAGATGAAAAGGGACAGATGTGAGGATGGACAGAGGGGGAGAGAGAGAGGAAGATGGGGCGGAAAAGAGAGAGAGAGAGAGAGAGAGACGTGTGAAAGAGATGGCGAAAGCGAGACACAGAGAAAGACAAGAGAGAGTGACAAGAGTGAGACCAGCGAGACGAGGGACCAAGAGAGAGTGAGAAAGAGAGACCAGAGGGAGAGAGAGAGAGAGACACGAGAGAGGAGAGAGAGAGACACGGGTAGAGAGCTGAGAGAGCAAGACGAGAGGAGAGACAGAGAGGAGAGATTAGAGAGACACGAGAGAGAGAGAGAGAGACACGGGTAAGAGAGATGAGAGAGCAAGACGAGAGTGAGAGACCAGAGGGAGAGATTAGAGAGACACGAGAGAGAGAGAGAGACACGGGTGAGAGAGATGAGAGAGCAAGACGAGAGTGAGACAGAGGGAGAGATTAGAGAGACACGAGAGAGAAGAGAGACTGGGTAAGAGAGATGAGAGAGCAAGACGAGAGTGAGAGACCAGAGGGAGAGATAGAGAGACACGAGAGAGAGAGAGACACGGGTGAGAGAGATGAGAGAGCAAGACGAGAGTGAGACCAGAGGGAGAGATTAGAGAGACACGAGAGAGAGAGAGACACGGGTGAGAGAGATGAGAGAGCAAGACGAGAGTGGGAGACAGAGGGAGAGATTAGAGAGACACGAGAGAGAGAGAGAGAGAGACACACGGGTAAGAGAGATGAGAGAGCAAGACGAGAGTGGGAGACCAGAGGGAGAGATTAGAGAGGCGAGAGAGAGAGAGACACAGGTAAGAGAGATGAGAGAGCAAGACGAGAGTGGAGACCAGAGGAAGATTAGGAGACACGAGAGAGAGAGAGGAGAGAGATGAGAGAAGACGAGAGTGGGAGACAGAGGAGAGATTAGAGAGACACGAAGAGAGAGAGAGCAGACAGGAGAAGAGAGATGAAGAGGAGACAGATGTGAGGATGGAACAGAGGGAGAGGAGAAGAAGATGGGGCGGAAAAGAGAGGAGAGGAGAGAGAGACGTGTTGAAAGAGGCGAAAGCGAGAACACAGAGAAAGACAAGAGAGAGTGACAAGAGTGGACCAGCGAAGACGAGGGCCAAGACGAGAGTGAGAGACCAGAGGGAGAGATTAGAGAGACACGAGAGAGAGAGAGAGAGGACACGGGTGAGAGAGATGAGAGAGCAAGACGAGAGGGAGAGACCAGAGGGAGAGATTAGAGAGGAGACACGAGAGAGAGAGAGAGAGACACGGGTGAGAGAGATGAGAGAGCAAGACGAGAGTGAGAGACCAGAGGGAGAGATTAGAGAGACACGAGAGAGAGAGAGACACGGGTGAGAGAGATGAGAGAGCAAGACGAGAGTGGAGAGACAGGGAGAGATTAGAGAGATTAGAGAGAGAGAGCGAGAGAACAGAGAGACTGAGACGAGAGAGAGAGAGAGCACGAGATGTCAGAGAGATTGAGACAGGAGAAGCGAGAGAGAGAGAACGGTAAACGGAGAGACACAGGAGAAAGACAAGAGTGAGTGACACAGAGCGAGACACGAGAGAGGGCAGGATGGGCAGAGAAGAGGAGTAAGAGAAGGGAAAAAGGGTTGGGATGGAGAATGAGAGACAGAGAGAAACAGCGATGAGAAAGAGATGGACGGGCAGAGACGAGAATCAGAAGGAAGCGAGCGAGGCGAGGAGGTTAGGAGGAGGAAAGGAGGAGGAGGCTGGGACAGAGAGAAGAACAGATTAATGAGGGACAGAGAGGAAAGAGAAAAGAGCTAGAGAAAGGATGGGCAGAGATGCGAATCGGGCGACGACAGAGCGACTGAGAGGAACGAGGAGCGAGAAATGAGGAAGAGGGATGAGAAGGGAGGGGCCTGAGCAGCCAAATACCTGCTCAGATAAGGCTTTAAGCGGCCCCTTTTCACGCGCACATGCCGAGACGCACATGCTTCTTCACATGTGGGCCACTAATAATAAAACCCCCTCATCGTGGCGACTCGGCCTTCTTCTCCTTCAGGCACGGATGAAAAGGCAAAAACCTCATCTTCATCTTCATCTTCCTTTTTTTTTTTTTTTTTTCTTGGATCTGAACTGTGTAAGTGTGGAATTCCCCGAACAGGCTTTTAGTTCTGCCGCCGTGCTGTGCGCTGCCAAGGATTCTTCTGTCCTGGGATTGCGCCGCCGTGCCCGGTGCAGGTGCAGATAGTCCGATAAGCCCCCCGCCCCCTCACATGTCGACAGCGCAGACAGGGTGGGAAACACGGACCTCGACAAAGGAGGGAAATCTCGACCAAAGAAAGCGCTGCTGAACGCGCAAACGTTTGAAGAAAAGCATAAAACAAGCGTGTGGTATAATTGGACTGGTTGCTACCGGCGCTTGTTGAGTAACCAGCCCCGGCATGAGGATTAGCGTGCAGTTTCCAAATCGCGATCATTTCACAGACGTCAGTACTTCAGACATTTTTATGATGAAGAGATTCCTACAAGTGAAAGAAACACAAACTCTTAGCTGAAAAAGGAGCACACGATACCAAATAGAACACACATGATTAGGCTGTAACTCCTGTTGCTTAGGGGCATATTTTTCCTAAAATGCCTCTAAAAAATGACCCCCAATTATGACTGAAGCTGTTCCTGAACCCTCTGGAGCACAAACAATTGGCTGGACTTTTAATGACGCTGAGACTCTAGTTTTGTACACTAATGTCTGTTTTAAATCAAAACAAGCTCTGCACAGAGGAAATCACATTTTAAATTCTGCCTAGGTTTTTTTTCTGTTAAATATATTAATGAGTAAAGTTCGACATTCATTTGAACATTTTATTTTAGGGTTATTTTTTTATTTGTGGGTTTGGAGTACAAACTGACCCTGATGCTTCCCAGAATAGTGGATTTGACTAGAAATAAGTGGGTTACAGCTTTATTTTTAAGCACAACATATTAGTTATTGAGATGCCTAATTTAAAGTAATCAACTAAATGTAACCTGGACGATGCACAGACTTCAAAACATCATTCATACAAAGCAAGAATTACACGAACATTTCGATTTCTGATGAAAAAACGATTTTGCCTGCGAGAACACACAATCAATTAATCCTCAAACTGCTTTACTTCAGCTTTACCACGGCCACATTTAGAAGAGCTCTTATGTTCCGGGGCCTTTCGCGACTACTTGATTAATCGAAAGAGTAATTGCCAGCTGAATCTATTGTAAAAGATAATCGTTAGTCACAGCTGTAGCATGAATGATGTTGAATAGATTTGAACAATGTCATCAGCGCGTCTTTGATGTATTTGCCGCTAGAGGCTTAATGCAGCGGTTCTCAAGCTTTTTTGTCTTGAGTACCCTGTAACCGTTATCTCACACCCCCCTTATATTACCCCTATACTGTGAACTATTCCTCTTTCATAATTAGAAATCGGTTTGCAAGTAGGATATTGTCTTGTTTTGATAATATTCCTGCCAAAATAATCCTAAAGGAGCATTATTAGGCATAGCAACAAAGTACGTATATTCTGTTCCACCTTGAAATACTTCCAAGTACGCCAGCATATCTCCAGGGCCTGGTTGCCATATTCCAGCATTATAAGAAAAAAAGAAGAAGAAAAAGAAATTCACCCAAGAAATCAGTTTCACTTTGCCATTTGCCGTTGATTACCTGACGCCATAAAATCGAACTTTGTCCATCAACTGTCCACCGCAGACCCCCTCGTTTCCCCCTCCCTCATCGTCCACATGCTCACAGATTTATTTCTCTCTATCTGTACTCTGTGGTCAGCCCACCGCTTCCTCTCCTCCCCCTATCCCCCCCCCTCCCCCCCTCTCTTGCTCTGTGACAGTCTCATCACACTCTATCAATCAGGCTTGCGAGGACTCGGGCCACGCAGCAGCAGACTGCGGCGCGCCAAACACAGCCGCAGCCCCCTCGTCCGGTCCCCCGTCAGTGCCACTCACCCTTCCCTTTCACTTTGAAGGGGTTTCGGGTTGCCAGATTTAGCCGGATTCTCCCGCGCCTTCGCTCCTCGCAGGTCAGGGGAGGTGGGAGGGACCGAGCTGAGGGGAGATTAGGCTCGGCTCCCTGACGCGATATTTGGACGACATCTCAAAGTTCTGCCGCCGTTCCTCTTGAACGTGGATGGGTTTGGTCTTTGGGGGTCTTACGAAAGCGTTTTGCTGACGCTACAGGTGGATGTGGCACTGAAGTTTGATAACATTACTCCATCCATCTCTTGTGTTGAGTATGACTGTATGTTTTGCATACTTTTCCTACTCCTGCACAACCATTTCCTCATCATTCATCATTTCTTCAATCAACTAGAACAAGATTTACTCACGTTCCCAATGTTGAACACTTTTGAACAACTCTGAGCCGGGATTTCAGCTTTATACAACACTGCGTACGTTTACATGACCAGTAACAATCGGATAAACCAATAATTAGAGCTGATTATTGGCGTGTGTTTACATGCACAAGAGAAATCTGATCGTCCAAAACACCCGGGGGAAATGTGTCAGTTGTAAAGCGAGTACAATGAATTCTAAAATAACAATTTCAGTCTTTAGCATTTTCTTTTTCACTTTTGTCTTTGCCACATTCTTCTGATCACTCAAGAAATCTGATAATTATCCTGTTTTTGAGGCGCCAACACTTCTAATTCCAATGTGACGCTAATTATTTGTGTCTTAGCATTCCTAATACTTAAACTACACCTTGCAACTTTTTTGGGTTCGCCACCTGCGTCTCTGGATAGGTAGTCCTGCTCGACACATGTAATCGGATGAATGGATGAATGATGCACACGTCCAATGTGCGGAACATTCTTGGCAAAGCAATAAACGGCGGACCCTTCACCAGAAAAGTTACATATGTGCACATTCAATCCCAGAACGTGATCTCAATCAACTCAAATCAAATGTCACGTCGTCGTCCTACCTGCTGGAGGCCTCATCGTGCGGTTGACGTCTCAGGAAAGAGAACTGTGGGGGGAAAAACAAACAACACAAATGTGATTTTTTTTTTTCTTCAATAGGATTTTTTTCCAGCGTATTTCGTAACAACTCGCCAAAAGACATTGTATGCATTTAATTAGTGCATTTATTTATAACAGCCTTTTGTACCGAATGTGTGGACGCTAGCCGTTGTGGGAGCAGATTTTGAACTGAGAATTGGATGAGCGCGAGAGAAAGTCGGAGCCACAGTTATCGATTGGCTTTGTGAATTATAATGAAAACACATGTAATTACATTTTCCTTGAAGTGCCACGGCAAATGAGGATTGTGGGGTGCTTAGAACATGAAAAACACTAAAATGGTACACCAAAATGTGCTGGGAAGATTTTCAGTCTGTTTTGTTGCTCTGTGTGTTTCATTCTTGTAAGTGATTAGCTTCATTTGGCAATCGGGGAGACAAACAGTAAGCTTTAGTGTTTTTTTCCACCAGCAGATGAAGATACATTTGACTAATCACTCCAAATGTTTTCAGGATTTTACAAAGCAATGATTAGCCAAAACTTTTTTGTTATTATAAATTACATGATGACTAAATCTATTTAAGTATGGACTGCAAACATATCCTAATCTCCATGTGGTTGTTTCCTTTTTTTTCTGAAAACATAAAAATATTGTTGTTCACTTTTCTTTATACTTTTTCTATTCATATTTATTTTTTAATTTGTCTATTCTTTAAATAGATCCCTTTTTCTTTACAGTTACAATATTTACACTGCCCAAAATTGGTTCAATTGCAACAGTAAATTACTGTGATTACTTTAATTTAAGGATTAAACTCCGTGGCCATTATTATAATAAAATGACTAATTAGCATAAATATAATGTATACAAGAATGTAAAAAAGATAAAAAATAAATTACCAAGCAGAACTTCCACAAATGCTCATTAAAAGGTCAATTAAATATGGTTGGTTGCTGTAAATTAAGGCAAAACTGAAAAATAAATAAATAATAATATTTTTTGGGGGGGAATGTCGATCTTATACTGTAAACTATTGTATACTTTCACGACTGATCTGTATCTGTTTCACACCACTTTCATTCATTGTTTGCCGAGTTATCTTCTTCCCTCTTTAACTCGTGTTCACAAGAAAATTAAAAACACAAAACGAGTCCTGTCGTTTTGATGTGGCGACGAATCCTCAATTAGTCCGGATTTGGCCCCTCATAATTATTACACAATAGCTATATGTAGATAAGTGTTCAATGGCGACGGAGCCTTTGATGGACTCAGGCCGGCGCGGAGACGTGAACACAAAACGACACAGCGTAGAGCAGAGCAAAAAAATAAATACATTTTAAAAAAGCGCGGAAGTGACAAGAAAGAAAGCCCCTGTCTACTCTGCAGCCATATTTCATTACACAGCACCCAAGCTTAGGAGGCAATCAAGCATATTTAGCCGTCCTCGCACCCCCCAAAGCAATTATTACTCCCATTTTTTTTTTTTTACTGTGCTTTGCCATGGGGAAAATGAACCACGGTAGTTATCAGCTCAATGCATACACAAGCCGGTCGAGGGTGGAAGTAGCTCGGATGTGCGCGAGCGTTTGTGTTTGCGTTTCGGTGACGGCGGGTGGCGCGGTTAGGCCCGGGGAGGGGCGCGTCGGGGGTTGGTGTTACCAGTAAAGTGACCGTTGCCTTTCGGAATCCCATTAGAGCCGTAACATCAGCACATTTAGGGGCAGCAGGCGGAGCGAGCGGGTAGACGGAGAGATAACCATAAACATGTCACCCAAAATGCATTGTTATTTGCATTCATATTGGAAGGGGGCAAATTGATGTGGGGTCAAAGAGAGAAGGTGAGGGTTTATGACCTGTGCATAGCTCCGCCGTCAGCAGCTCTGATCTATCGGAGCGGCCAGCCTTGTCACGCATTATGCCTGATTATATTATCATGGCTGACGATCAATGGCGGTGAATGATCGCTCATCCACAAAGGGGACTTTAATGTCTCAAGAAGAATGCTCCATGTAGCGTCGGGAGTGAATGAAAATGCGGCGCAGGTCATCCACTTAAGTGCATGCATGTATATATCTTCTCTTTATAAACATTATGTCAATAAAGTAAGCCAGACCGGAATGAAAAACATCGACTCTTCAGCATTGTACAGTAACTTAATGTAAACAATACGTCAGAAGCTATTCATTTACTTGAAGAAATTCTGTAAAATATTGACTGTTTTATGCTTTTATATTACATTTTACGACATTGAAACGTTGAAAGTTGAGACGCAATTTCCGTGATGCGTTGCAAAATACAGTTACACAAATGTTACTTGGATACGTTCAACTGGTATATGAGACAAAAAATAAATAAAAGGGTCTGACAGTCTCATAAATAAATGTAAGTACAAGTTGAAAAGGGGGCAGAAAACATCAGATTGCGCTTCTTTCTGTTTTTTGTTTTTTTTCATTCATTCTTTGCGTAACTGTATGTCACTGAAAATGCATTTTATAAGAAGGAAATCTCTGTGTGAACCCTGCGACGAGCTGGCCACTGTCCAGTACCTGTACCCCGCCTAAGGCCCAAAGGCACTGGGATAGGCTCCAGTCACCCGCGACCCCGAAAACAAAGGAACAAGCGGTAGAACATGAATGAATGAATGAATAAATACAGTACCACATGATTCAAATATGACACAAATGATTACAAATACCATATATACTAGTACTTCTTTACAGTTTTGTCAAATGACAGCGAACCAGTTATAGGACCCTTTAGTTCATTACTGAATTAAAGACAATCCACTTTCTCTTCATCCCATATTGACATTAATGAACATTAATTCAATTGTGGAACGGAGGAACCTGTCGCCCGGGATGACACGTACTCAAAAGTGTGCAGCCTCCCCTTATAGTCCCCATAATTACTGCATTATAGCTAAGATAATTGTTCAAAGGCGACACAGTCTTTGAAGGACTCGGTCTAAAACCACAACAGAGGAATAAGCTGTGAGTTTGCGTTGGAATTAAAAATGTGCAGCGCATACTTTGACTGTGGCTTTGGAGCTGGCCAATGAGCTCTCATTTGGGCGTCGCGCTGGCCAACTGCAGCATTAGCTCCATCTGGGGACTTGTGTGTTTTGGTGAAAGTGCTTCTCCATTTGCACAGCTCTTCAGTGGTGGGCGCCGTCCCCGAGCCCATAACTCATGTGCCCCTCTATCACTCCCCGGCGCATTGGCTGTCATCATCCTCATCATTATTATGCTAGCGCAATGGTCCTGATTTACACGTGTGGACAAGACACCAGCGCCGAGCCAACAAGTAAACATGAGGACATTAGCTGTGGCGCCCGGGCTGGCCCATCTCTAGTGCATTAAATGTATAAAAACAGGACAAGAAAAACATATCACTGACACAAAAACAAAGATATTTTACAGTAAGGGCTTGTAAAAGTGAGTAGAGTAAGATCTGGTAGTGCAAAGTACAAATTGCAGTACAATCGAGTGCCATTTGAATAAAATGTCCAAGATTAAAACGGTAATCTTCGTCGTGCAGTGTTTTCAGAAACCAAATCTACTGTATTTTGGTGAAATACAAATATTATTATTCCATACCTTCTTGATAAAATCCACTTTACTCTACTGTTAACATAGTACAATGTGTAGATGGTATCTTGTGACACATTTTCTGTTTTAGAACTCTTCAAATGAGGCCCTGTCTATAAAATAAAAATAGATTAGAAGCCCACAAAAAAAAAAAAAAAGGCTAATATTTTATTGTTATTCAAATTATAAGTTGGGGCAAGACTGGAAAAGCAGGCAAAACTAAGAAATACTTGACTTGGAATAGGTTGGAATATGTTAAACAGCTTTTAAGGTTACATTTTCAGAATTATATTAAACTTTGTCATTTTACGTTTTTATAAATATTTTTTTTAAACAAATTGTTTTCGAACTGAATGTTTAAATGACCTTCACTCTGCAAACCTAATCATGCGTTTCGCCACTGCATAGCAACAGCGACTACCCCTTCAGACGTCCAATGCTTTTTGACCATAGATTTGCTCCCTCCACCTCGAGGCAGCACCTGGCCGTTTCTCTGCCCTCCTCGCGCCTGCCATAACATTATATTAGGCCCGTATTCATCCGCATATTGTGGCGGCTAAGTGATAGGCCACATAAATCAATTTTTATGCGCACACACAATAACAGTCGTATGCGGCTCTGAAATCGCCTGCTGATAGCTGCCATTTCTTATCACTGCGCTTGAATATAGCGTGGTTATGGAGGCGCTTTGGCTTGCTGTCTAAATGGTGGGGACGGAGGGAGGGGGCGGGCAGCTTTGTTCACATTATTGGAGCTGTTGTGAGGAAGAGAAAGAAGGGCAGTTTGGTGGTTTCCTTTGGCCACGGTATTCACATTGTGCACTGTATTCTATTAGTGTTGCCAAGATTTCCAGTTTGTTACTAAGGAAAATGCTCGAATGTCGATACCAATTCACACCAAAGTCATTCTCAACATAAAATAATAGTATTTTCTTTTATTATCGTGTTGTCTTAAACTAGTTTTGGTAAAGATCGTTCTAAATCTATTCAGGAAAGGTCACATTTTTTACAGTCCAAGTGATTTGTTTTTTAGCATCAATACCAGAAGCAGATTAGTATTTTAATCAGTTTGACAACCCTATATTACACAGATACCAATCGTTTTAAAGCAAAGCGAATTATTTTTTAGCTGTTGTTGACAAATTGAGCTAAAAAACACATGAACTATGAAAATGCATTAACAAGTTTATTCATTGCAATGCATACATTATGATATAAACTGTTGGACCATATCACAACAGATCAACCAAGTGCACTTTTTGAATTGTGATCTCACCTCTATGTCAAATGTAATAGTAACTTCTACAATGAAACTGAAATGTCCACGATATACTTTTTAAAAAGCATGATAATTCTTCTAGCACAATCTGTACATAAGTGAATTCAAAGTAATTTAAAGTACAGGAAATTGGGAGTTGAAATCACAACACCAACAGATAAAAACACAAAAAAATCATAATAGAATCTACTTTTAAAAGAGAAAAGTTCAGATAAGATCCTTTCAGTCATGCACAGCTTAACAGAGCCGCTTAATACTACGTAATAATACCATCAAAAAAATGCATTCTACTTCCACTAGTTACAGAATGTTGCACCTAAACCCGATGATATTTTTCCGTGAATATCCGGTAGAAGCCAGGGCCCGTCGGCGGTGATGTCATGAGACCGCTCTGACAGACAAAAGCACAGCGGGGCGGCCAAGATGTGGAAGAGGATTCAACACTAGCACATCATATACCCAACAGACATTTCCTCCCTTTCCTCCCTTTCCTCCCCCTTCTCCCAACTGCTCCCAGTGCTACAGACACGGGCCGCTGCACCGACAGATGGCATTAAGGTGTGTGTGTGTGTGGGTGTGGGTGTGTGTGTTCCTGCGCGTGCCAGTGCGGTTACGCCATCCTGGTACAGAGAACAAAACTGAAATATGAAGGCGTGTAAATATTAATGGGTGAAATGTTTTGGCTGAGCTTGTGAAGTTTGTTACAGGCACGTAAAAGTCCATTTGAGCTGTCACTTAGGTTCACGTCGCGAGGGGGAGATGGTGGTGATGATGGTGAGGGCGCACACCTACAGAAGAACACAAGGAGGAGAGAAGAGACACGCATTTGCATTGAATTACTGCCATCTACTGGATACTAGAGGGAGTGCTGTGATCATATCAGCTGTGTATACATGGATTTATGGTCAAAGGAAATGTGGTGTCATTGCTTTCACTCATGACATTTTGCATTTTTGAACAGATTGCAGTTCTGCTAAGTCACAATCAATGCATCCAAATGTGAAAAAAGTAGCAATTATTTTTCAAATTGATTAGATTTACTTAGTATTTTTGTTTAAATAATACAAAAAAGCAAAACAAAAAGAAGACAAACATAGCAAGACATCTTCGAGACATTTTAAATGCTTTTGCTTGGGTTTAGTATTTGTAGTATTTTGCAAATGCCATTGGATCAGCTGCACTCGAACGCAACACATGCAAACTGCAAAAAAAACATGATACAAAAGAAAACAGCAAGAGCAAGAGCTTGGTTTGAAAGTAGCTTGGTTTGATAACTTTTCTGTTACACTCCCCAAAGCTTTTAAATCATTTCATGCATTTTTAAATTGTGCATACTCTAAACTAACTCACTAAACAAACGAAATACAGATGGCAAATAGCTGCAACCCTGAACAGTAGCTTGCAAACAAATCTTGACCAAATCTTCCACAAATGTTGAATGTTAGACGTTGCTCAAACTGACTGAATTTCAAATACAAATGGTTTTAACCTTTGTTCAAAGCACATTTAAAGGGTAAAACGTGCATTAACAACAGTTCTCGTCTCCTACAGTATCTCCTAGGATCAGACTGAGGAAGCCATGGGGACAAAACCGGAACCACAGCACCATCTGGTGATCGTTTTCAAATCTCAAACTTTTGGCTGGAACATTACTGGAACAGCAGCCAACAAGATAAAATGAGGTGGAAGCGTTTACAGCCAAAATGATTAAGGAGATTCTTCCGGAAATAAAAGCGTAATGTAAGTGGATTAAAAATGGAGTTAAGAATACATTTCAGTCAGTGCATTGCTAAGAAATCTACGATAAATTAGCAGTAGTTAGTTTTTTTTGGGAGTAACTTGTTGTTGAGCACACTTTAGACTCAACAGGTAATTGCTGACTGTTTTACCGTGATAATATAAATACTACTATACTGTATACAACTTCATTTCAGAGTTTATTCATTGAGTTGATCTTCCCTTTGCAAATGATTACAGAAATAATGAACCTTTTGTCAGTGTTATAGTCACCAAACGCATTTATAGTACAAATTAAACGTTATCAAAGAGTTACTAATCATTTACTACTGTTCTTTTTTATATTCCTGACACTGTAATCTCTAATCCTGTGTTTGTAGTTTAGCGTAGATTCACAAAAGACTGCAGGGCTTTTCTATCTGGCGTAAAAAAAAAGATAGGATTCGTTTTCCGTATCTTTCATTCTCAGACATCTGCTCTTCAAAAGAAACATGTCAGCAAACTCAGGTTTTGTTCCTTTTTTTCTTCTTCATAAAACCTGAAAACCCCGACATGACTTCGATTCTAAACAACAATGAAGAAGTCCCCCACATTTTAATGCAATGTTGAATGTCTTTTGTTGTTGTTATTATTATTGTATTTATTCATTTATTTTAAAAGGGGACCATGCACAATTAGAACGTAAGTGTCGCAGTTAGCCTTTCCATCTGCAGAAAAGAACAAACCACAGACGTTTGACAATACACAGACGTGACAGTGGGGCTAATACAGAAAGTACGCTCAAGTACATACACTATTTCCAATCCAACTTTATTTGTATGGCACATTTTACCAACACAAAGTCTCCAAAGTAAAATATGTTAAAAATATTAAAAAATCAAAATAAATACTTATACAAACCACATAAAAACAAGTTAAAAACAATATAAAATATACAAAATAATAAAAGAGCACCACACAATTCTCATGCCGGGTTAAATGCCAGTGAAAAAAGTGCATTTTTAAACGGGACTTAAAAGCAACAACTGAAGGTGCAGTCTTTATGTGAGGAGGAAGACCGTTCCAAAGTAATACAGAAAAGGCCCGGCTTTTGATTCTCATTTTTGGGACAAGAAGTTGGAGCTGACCCTCAGACCTCAGCGAGCGTGCAGGAGTGTAGGGAACAATGAGGTCTGAAATGTACGCGGGGGGCCAGTCCGTGAAGAGCTTTGAAAACAAACAATAACATTTTAAAATCAACTCTAAAATGAGTGGGCAGCCAGTACAGTGAGCATAAAATATGTGTAATATGTTCTCTACAACCAGTGCCAGTTAAGGCACAATTCGTACACAGGGCAGTTCAAAGTGCTTCACACAACAGGGAAAAAAATCATTAAAATCCCAAAGACATGACAGAAATTTAAAGGTGCCATTTTCAGGCTATGTGTCAAATAATTTAAGACATAAAAAAGAAGAGTGCAAAGAAAATCATTTCAGTCATATGCACAGCCAAACAAAACAGTTTTTATCTTAGATTTAAACAATGCCAGAGAAGAGGCCTGTCTCACATCCTCAGGAAGACTGTTCCAGATTTTAGCTTCATGAAACTGAAACGCAGATTCCCCATGTTTAGTCCTGACTCTGGGCACCAGCAGGAGGCCAGTCCCTGAGGTCCTCAGAGTCCGAGATGGTTCATATGGCACTGACATGTCCGAGATGTACTTTGGTGCTAGGCCATGGTGAGACTTGTATACAAGCAGAGCTGCTTTGAAGTTAAAAGATGTGCTGCGGAATTTTGAACTGTAAACGTGACAGGTTAGCTTGGCTGATGCCAGTGTACAGTGCATTACAGAAGTCAAGGCGTGTAGAGATAAAAGCACGGCTCACCCGCTCCAGGTCGCTAAAAGAGAAAACCGATTTGAGTCTAGATAAAAGCCTGAGGTGATAAAAACTAGATTTAACCACAGCATTTATCTGCTTGTCAAGCTTAAAATCTCCATCAATGATGATGCCAAGGTTTTGATTTACAAATGCAATCAAATCGACATTCTTTCACACACACACACACACACACACACACACACACACACATACACACACCCATTGGAGCGTGGGACCTAAAGAGTCTAATGCAGAGCTATTCAACTTTTTTCTCACAAGGGCCAGATTTTTTGGAGGCCCAAGGGCTACACGTCACGGTAACACCATTTTGGGTCTCACAAAATATCCCCAACACTGTTTCAATAATTTGAGTGAATGCAGTAAAATAACTACTGATTCGATTTTTGTGAGAAATAACATACAACATGATATACTAACACTGCTTTGTAAAATTGCCCATCAAGTACTGAACCAGAACTAAGCTAGGACTGGAAGTACCAACCATGTCTGATCCAGGACTAACCCTGTATAAAAACTGGTCTAAAGTCGAATTAAACTTGGACTAAACCAAGACCAAAACAGGTCTAAACTAGTGCTAACCCAGAAATAAACCAGTAACCAATATTTGTTCAATATTTGGAAGATAGGTTGTGGGCCGGATTAAATCACTTCGAGGGCGTGATTTGGCACCCGGGCCTAATGTTGAATAACCCTGCTCTAATGGTTACAACTCTGGGGGCCCTTGAGGTGCTTTTTCAGTTCAGTTATAAAGCCTTGGATGGAAACACGTCCGTGCAGAGACAGGCAGAATATTCCACTGAGAAAACAGAATATTCACAGAAAACAAAGAGATGATATTCTTGTGGATCGAGTTTGCGGCACCAAAACCCACAACATCCTTTAAACAGCAGGAGCCAAGCCATTTAGAATTTTGAACACCATGCACAGATTGGAAAATAGTCTGACATTTTCAAGACTCACAGATTATGATTGGCCAAGCTGTTACAACGATGGTGCATTAGAGGTTTTTTATGAAAAATCTTTCAGGTTTGTTGATACACTGACTCTAAGGGTCAAACTGCATTTTTCCCAGCTGTTACTCTACTACTACTATACTACTACTACTACTACTACTACTACTACTACTACTACTACTACTACTACTAATACTACTACAACGCTACTACAACTACTACTACCACTACCAAAACTACTACCACTATTACTCCCACCTATTAGGAAACAAAAGCTTCTCTGGACTGGCTGTTCTACTCACCACGTGAGTTCGTTTCATTCATTCTGGCTGTTGTTTACATTCGACCGAGCGCACATGTGTATGAGGCACAGCACGCGCTTGCAGACCAAATTCTGAGTGTGGAGCGGACCTTCCCGGACTCTGTGTATAATCCTGGGTGATTTTAACAAGGGGAATCTCAGCTACGAACTACCAAAGTACAGACAGTTTATTAAAGTTCCGACCAGAGAGCAGAACACGTTGGATCATTGTTACACAACAGTCAGTAACGCCTTCCGGCCGTGGCTCGCACTGCTCTCGGCTTTTAAGATCACGTCATGGTCCACCTGATCCCCACGTACAGACAGAGGCTGAAGCTCTCAAAACCTGCAGTGAGGTGGACCAATGAGGCAGTGGAGGAGCTACGTGCGTGTTTGGACATTACAGACTGGGAAGTTTTCAGAGCTGCCACAGAGAGTTTGGATGAGTACACGGACACTGTGACGTCATACATTCCATTCTGTGAGGACAGCATCATACCAACACAAGCCAAAGTCACTTTCAACAATGACAAACCCTGGTTCACACCTTAACTGAGGCAGTTAAGGCAGCAGAAGGAGGCAGCTCACAGGGCTGGAGACAGGGGGCGCTAAAAAGATGCGAAGTATGAATTTAGCAAAGAGGTGTCTCGAGCCAGATCACAGTACAATACGCGTCTGAAGCAGCAGTTTTCTGACAACCCCGCCTCTGTGTGGAGGGGGCTCCGGCTTCTCAACAATCAAAAGCCCCGAGCCCCCCATGCGGCAAATGACAGAAAACTGGCTGAGCAACTTAACGCCTTCTACTCCAGGTTTGATGTGACCACCCCCTCTGGACCAACCCCCTCCCCCACGGTGGCCACCTTCTTCCAACCCAACCCTGGCCCCCCACCTCCCCCACCTCCCCCACCACTCTCTCAGTCTCTCAGTCAGGAACAGGATGGAAACAGGCTATTTCGGAAATCCAACCCCCAAAAGCTGCTGGACCAGACGGTGTCTCTCCTGCCACTTAAGACACTGTGCAGCATACCCCTGACTTCACAGACATTTTTAACACCTCCCTGGGGTCATGCCACGTCCCAGCCTGCTTCAAGTAGTCCATCATTGTCCCTATGCCCAAGAAGACCCGTATCACTGGACTTAATGACTACAGGCCTGTAGCGCTGACGTCTGTAGTCATGAAGTCATTTGAGAGCCTGGTCTTGCCCCACCTCAAGTCCTTCACCTCCTCCCTGCTGGACCCCCTACAGTTTGCCTATAGAGCCAACAGGTCTGTAGACGACACCATCAACCTGGCAGTCCACTTCATCTTGCAACAACTGGACTCCCCGGGAACCTACGCCAGGATCCTGGTTGTGGACTTCAGCTCTGCGTTGAACACCATCCTCCCTGCTCTGCTCCAGGACAAAGCTCTCCCAGCTCAATGTGCCTGATTCCACCTGCAGGTGGATCACTGACTTCCTGACGGATCAGAGGCAGTGCGTGCGGCTGGGGAAGAATGTCTCAGACACTCGGACTATCAGCACAGGAGCTCCACAGGGCTGTGTACTTTCTCCTCTGCTCTTCTCCCTGTACACAAACTGCTGCACCTCCAGCCACGGACTCCCTAAAAATTGATCAAGTTTGCGGACAACACACCACCTCATCGGGCTCATCTCGGACGGGGATGAGTCTGTCTACAGGAGGAGGTGGACCTGGCTGGTGTCCTGGTGCAGCGGTAACAACCTGGAGTTCAACGCCCAGAAGACAGGACTTCAGGAAAGTCACAGCCCCCCAGCCCCCCCTCACCATGACAGACTCCCCATCACCACCGTGGACTCCTTCCACTTCCTCGCACCACCATCAACCAGGACCTCAAGTGGGAGCCCACCTTCAGCTCCCTCATCAAGAAGGCCAGCAGAGGATGTACTTCCTGCGGCAGCTGAGGAAAGCCAAGCTGCCAGCGCAGATGATGGTGCAGTTTTACACGGCCATCATTGAGTCCATCCTCACCTCCTCCATCACCGTGTGGTACGCTGGAGCCACAGCCAGGGACAAACAGAGACTACAGCGCCCTCTGCTGGAGCCACAGCCAGGGACAAACAGAGACTACAGCGCATTGTGCGTTCTGCTGAGAAGGTCATCAGCTGCAGACTTCCATCTCTGCAGGACCTGTACGTCTCCAGGGCTCTGGGACGAACAGGTCGGATCACAGCTGACCCTTCTCACCCTGGACATGGACTATTTGAACCACTCCCCTCAGGCATCAGGCTACGGTCCATTCGGACCAGAACCTCCCGCCACAAGAATAGTTTCTTTCCCTCTGCCGTTGGACTCATGAACACTTCTTAACAGCTGCCAATTTAACTGCAACTATTCAATCACTCACTTTCTGTCACTTTCTGCACTACAACTGTAAATTTAACTGTAATTCTTGTGTACAAAGTAATGCCTATTTTATTTTTATTTTATACTATAGTCATTTTAAATTGTTTCTTAATGCATGCCCTTTTGATTTCATATATGTTGTTTTTATTATTGCTCAGTGTTTTATGTTGCACCTTAAGGCCGAGACAAGTTCCGATGTTTGTGAATTTTGTTCATTGACAATGGCAATAAACCCTTTCTGATTTTGATTCTGATATGTATGTTTAAAGTGCCTCCACCGCTGAAATAGAGTAAGCACAGCACATGAGGATGAGTGAGATGGATTCCTCTGCCGGTGCTGGTTATTTGTGGTGTGCTCCTACCCACAATTCCCCAGCTGCATCTTATTGCGAGATATACTCCTGGCATCGAGCCACCGGACTTTGTAATAATTCATGGTTCAAGAAGCCCTCCGTGTACTCTGCAATATTTATACCCCTCTGAATGTATTTCTTTGCTCCATCACTGCGTAGCCCCGCGGTGGGGATGCTCTTCATCCCAGGTAACTTTGAGTTTCAGAACACAGTTGAATCCAGGAAATTAATCCATAAAATCATTTTGTATTATCTTCTATAGCCAAAGGTGTGTTTGTGTTTTGACTTAATGAAGTCTAGTCAAATGTCAACAATAGCCAGTGTTGGGAAGAACACGTTTACAGAAACTGAACACCAGCAGAAATATTCTGTATGCTTACATACTTTCATAACATGTATCTAGTTACTTCTCAACACAATAGCTTTAGCTCAGTACAGGAGAGGATATTAAGTACTGGAATGTTAGGTTATTTGCAACAAGTAGAGAGAGTAGTTGTAGTAATGACATGTTTAATTGTAGCAGTAGTATTATATCATATTAGTATTATTAGTTGTTTTTTAGTAGTAAAAGTAATATAATAGTGATAAAAAACACAGGAATAATAGCTGAAGTAGTGGAGTCTTAACTGCTTTTATTTGAAGTAATACATTCAGTTCCAAGTGTGTTTTTGTTTTTGCTGCTTATTGAAATTCCATCTCAACATACGCATATTTGTGTGTAAAAACACGAGGCAAACGTGATCAACTCACTGTGTATTAGTGGTAGTAGTTTCAGTGGATATAGTTGCAAATTGTAAAAAAAAAAAAAAGATACTAATAAAAACTATTAGGTGTAGTAGTTAATTTTGGGAAGAATGCTCTAAAATGTATTTAGTTCCAGAATATTGATTACCATTTTGTAAAATGTGTATAGAATATACATGTGCATGGTACATTTTTATAGTGACTTCCTAACACTGGTAGTAGTAGTCGTTTTCATAATGTGAAACTTGTTGTTGTTGTTGTTGTTGCAGTATTAGTAGTTGCTGAAACACTATAATTTTTTTTAACTTAGATCCAACATTTAATTTCTTCTGATGATGACTGCTTCACTAGAGTGACAGATAATATCATATCACAAAATATTGCAAACAACTCAGCATTTATCCCTGAACTAAAGCTCCTGCATCCAGGTCAGCTCCATTGCTTGCTTTTTCAGCACATATATACACAAACTTGACTTGTTCTCCGAGATGGAGCCTTTGATGTCATTGTTTTATTGGCTCTCGTCTGTCTGCTTCTCTTCCCCAGACGGCCTTGTTCAGATCATTTCATCCATTATTGATCTGCTGCATTTCCTCTGTACACTGCCACATAAAGTGCTTCAAGTCTCATAAACCGAGGCACTGACACACATTCAAACAACAATCATCTAAATATAGTGTGATATGTTGTTGAATATAACTCTATCTACTGAAAATGTTTGTCATGAAGGAATAAAAGTGTGATTTATTATTAAGAATGTTGTGCTGCAGATCATCTTACTTGTCTGTTCCATTCTTTATCAACATTACTGCTTGCAAACTTTGCCAAATGTTATAAATGGAAAAAATATCTTTGTAACTGATAGGATTTGCGTCATACATAATATTTGAATTAGGTTAACTGATGTATATCTGAAATGCGCTCTGTGTTCAGCACGATTTTAGACCGCTGATGTCACACAATGGATAAATAAAGATTATGGCGTCTCAAACGTCATCCTCAAAATAGTTTGTTCAATGAACATTCAGCAAAAAATGTAGTATCTGTACTATCTACAGATTTGAGAGAAGTAAGATAAAAAGTATAATGGACAAAAGTGGACATTGTAAGTAGAGTAGCTAAAACTGTCCTCAAGTAAGAGTAAAGTTACTTCAAAATTATATCACTCAAGTAGAAGTAAAAAGTGATCAAAGAAAATACTCAAGTCCGAGTAAAAAAAACTATTTGGGGAAACTTACTTAAGTGAGAGTAACTTTAACAGTGAATGCCTGCACATTTGATTTGATTGGAAGGACAAAACATTAAATAATGCACAAAATATGTTTGTTTGTTATTCTTTTCCAAAGGATCTGCACGAAATGAGAAAAACAAAGTCCTACTTGAAGGACCGGTGCAAGAAACACAAATGTTCAAATCATTTTATATTGTCAACACAAAGCTTTTGTCACGTGTAGATTTACTCACAGTGGGAAGAGTGTGGAAACTTTTACTCAACAGTATTGTTACTTCAAACTAAATATTCTTCAGGTAGGAGTAAAAGTGTGTAGTGTCAGGAAGTACAGGAGTGAAATTTCGTGACAAAGTTTCTCAAGCAAATTAACACGTACTACTCACCTCTGTCAGCTAGTGCATGAATAAGTAAAACCTAAAAATGTGCATCTTATTTTTTTACATTTTAAAATGTCACAATTAAAATCCCTTTTGCCTGTAAATAATTCGAACTCTTCCGTGTTGTAGCCAATTAACTAATGACTTACCGAGCGTTGAGGCTGCTGTGGCGGGTTCACACAGGTGCCTGCATGCTGCCCACCGCCGAGTTTTGTCCTCGCCGACTCACCATCCAAACAAAGCCCCTTTTGCCCCCACCTGAGACAAAACAAAAAACAAAATCAATCAGGCGATTCTCTATAACTAAAAGACTGTGTATATACGGCAGAATGTGTGCAGACAAGCATGAGGCTCACAATTACTCTGTCAATAGCAACATCACAGTCGGCTGGCGCTGTTTGCCTGCCAGGCTTTATCCCTTATGAGGAAGGGAAGGGAATAACGGAATCAAATGGATTTCTAAAATTAGCTTGGTTTTGGGGGCAAAAGGCGTATGGTAAAACCAAGAAAGAGAAATGTTGATGTGTATTGTGAGAATGCACCAGTAAGGCTCCATCATAAAAATACTAAAGACCCTCTAAAATGCTTTGTCATTACAATGTTAAAAATTCCAGAATGAAGGCGGCTGGAGGATTTCAACACATTTTCAAGGATAGAAGTTACGTCAAATCTAATTCTAATTATTTTAAGTCGTAATAACTAAAAATAAGCAACAATTTTGAGTTTCAAAGGTAGAGAACAATGAAAAAATTATAATAAAAATGGAAGAATACAATTTTCTGACCTCAAAATTGTATTTGAGCAATATTTCTGTAAGTATTTGCCTAGTAAAACCTAAAAATATGCATTTACTGTCATCAAAAATGATAAATGCTGATCGGAATATCCAATTAGACAAAGAAATATGCTCTGGTATCACTCACATGTGTGAGTTTTCAATTGTCAAAACACCTTGATTTTTCACATTCTGTGATATTCTAAATTAATCCCAGTTTCTTGATTGAAATCACGTTACGTTCCCTTTTGTTTCCATTCCGGAATTTATAATGTATTTATTTATTTTAAATGTTCTATAGTCAATAATGTTGTAATCTACCATTGCATCCCATCAATAAATATAATATAATAAAATAAAATGAGCATGTCCAAAAAACAGTTCATTTTGCATTTCATACATAGTAGGTCTTTAGATGTATATTTCTCTAGCAATAATCAGGCATAAAGTTTCCACGTTGTCATGGATGTGTGAGCTTTTAGAGAGCATACTAATTTGCATCAGATTAACCTCTTCAAAAACATATTGAAGACAGGGATGTATCAAGTTCGTTACAGCTTTAGCACATTTGCATAGCAGCCTTGTGTTCAGCTGATAAAGCCGCATTAAAGCCAGCGTTACAGATTGGGCCTGTATATCTTGCTGTGTTGGATTTATATATGCACTAGACTGGAATGGTTGCAGCTAGTGTTTTGGCATGCACGGCCATCGCCAGCAGGTTCACAAAGAGCAAAGTGTTATGCCAGACTGCCATGTTGTTCGTGTGACCCCATAAAGCACCATGTCCCTTTAAGCCATGCAATAAATCATGGTCTATGCAGCACACATACACACACACACACACACACACACCATGGCTTAAGAATATAAAATGAACGCCTGTAGCATAAGGGAAACCAGCCTGACCTTTTGGAATATCTGTGTTATACCACGTTTATTTGATATATAGTAATGGGGAGAGTATTTTCAGCTTTTTATTCATTCATTAGGTTTTCTTTTATTTTATCACAAGGTCTTTTGTATTAGATTTCCAAATGCTTTTCTTGTATTATTTCAAACCTTTCTGTGTCCCAAGTACTGAAGTAATAGGGACGTGAGGAATATTTAGTGAATTGATATTTGTGGTTATTCAGGTCACAGTTCATAACAAAAAATAATAAGCTTTAAGTAAGTATTTTTACTTAAAGCTAGAACTCATACAAATACATCTAAAGGTAAAGTTTTTTTTTTTTTTTTTAATCTGGATGGTCACATTTACTTTATTTTGTCATTCATTCTCTGTTGTTTGGTCATTGTTCTGGGTGACATCCCTATGAAGTAAAGTACCGGTAGTAGAAGACTTAACTAATAATCAAGTCATCAAATCTCTGAAGCCACAGTGGCTGTAGCGCACACTGTTGTTGTGTCCCTTGGCAAGACACCCATTTTGCAGCGTTCATGTATACAGGTGTATGAATGAGAATGTGTTTGAATGTGAATGCAGGACCGTGTCTACAATCCTGCATGTTTTAAAACGTCTTGTATGTTAACATGCAATACATAATACATAATGTGATGTTATATAAGTTGTTTCTGTTTACACTTAGTCTTTCTTTTTTCTATAATTTACACCAGTTGGCAATATAAGTAGATCAAACTTTATCGTGTCCTGAATACGGCTTGCGTTTGTTTGCACTGTGCAAACAAACGCTGCCTGACGGATCGGAGGCAGTGCGTGCGGCTGGGGAAGAATGTCTCAGACACTCGACTATCAGCACAGGAGCTCCACAGGGCTGTGTACTTTCTCCTCTGCTCTTCTCCCTGTACACACAAACTGCTGCACCTCCAGCCACGACTCCGTAAAACTCATCAAGTTTGCGGACGACACCACCCTCATCGGGCTCATCTCGGACGGGGATGAGTCCGTCTACAGGAGGGAGGTGGACCGGCTGGTGTCCTGGTGCAGCGGTAACAATCTGGAGTTCAACGCCCAGAAGACAGTGGAGATGATCGTGGACTTCAGGAAAGCCACAGCCCCCCAGCCCCCCCTCATCATGACAGACTCCCCATCACCACCGTGGACTCCTTCCGCTTCCTGGGTACCACCATCACCCAGGACCTCAAGTGGGAGCCCTCCATCAGCTCCCTCATCAAGAAGGCCCAGCAGAGGATGTACTTTCTGCGGCAGCTGAGGAAAGCCAAGCTGCCAGTGCAGATGATGGTGCAGTTCTACACGGCCATCATTGAGTCCATCCTCACCTCCTCCATCACCGTGTGGTACGCTGGAGCCACAGCCAGGGACAAACAGAGACTACAGCGCATTGTGCGCTCTGCTGAGAAGGTGATCGGCTGCAGACTTCCATCTCTGCAGGACCTGTACGTCTCCAGGGCTCTGGGACGAGCAGGTCGGATCACAGCTGACCCTTCTCACCCTGGACATGGTCTGTTTGAACCACTCCCCTCAGGCAGGAGGCTACGGTCCATCCGGACCAGAACCTCCCGCCACAAGAATAGTTTCTTTCCCTCTGCTGTTGGACTCATGAACACTTGAAAACACCTGTCACTTTAACTGTCACTTTCTGCACTATAACTTTAAACATAACTGTAAACTTGTGTACATAGAAATGCCTATTTTTATTTTTATTGTATAGTAATTTTAAATTGTTTCCTAATGCATGCCCTTTTTTTGATTGAATATATGTTGTTTTATTATTACTCAGTGTTTTATGTTGCACCTTAAGGCCGAGACAAGTTCCTACGTTTTTGAATTTTGTTCATTGACAATGGCAATAAACTCTTTCTGATTCTGATTCTGATTCTGATCTCTGGTGGAGGATCTGCCACCTGCTTGTCTCCATGGTGAGGCTATTGCTTTGCCTGGAAAGTTCCACAGTATGCCATTAAACTTGTCTGTTTTGCAGGTGTTTCAATTTAACCTGGTGGCGTGACCTGCTTGTCTCCGTGGAGATGGAGGACGACAGAAAGAACTAACCAACTCGGCGTTAAACGATCATCAGGTATGACCTCTTTTTCAGTTTGTAAAAGCACACATCTGCGTGTAAGGGAGGAAAAGTACAGTATTCCAATTCTACCATGGGCGTGAAAAAAGTGAAAACATAATGTTCTATAGGCTTTGTGGCATTGTTCCATCGGGTGCAGCATAAAAACCAGCCCCAAGTAAACAGTTGTAATAAGCTAAAAAGTCTGGCTTGACATCATGCACTGCTTGGTGGTTAGCTGCTAATTTCCAAGGATGGCTTCCTGAGTACATAACACTGTAAAACTATCTGCAGTGGTGCTTTATCATTTACAGTCTCCACAGCCTTCTTTTTTCCCTTGTTGTGGCTGTTTGCCATGAGAAGACCGCTATTTTACTCCTCATTTACAGTAAGCACTTTTAGAAGAAGAGCTGTAAAAGTTTTTTGGCTCAATGCTATTCTAAACCAGGTCAGCTCCTCTGGCTGAGAAAACCTTTTTGTAAAATATTATGTGACGTGTGTTGAGCGATTTTGTACCCACCACTCTGTAAAAATGCTTAGAACATCATGTTCTGAAGGTTTATACATGAGAGTCTATGTAAGTTTAATGGTTTAATGGTTTTAGTACTAGACAGCTTGAAAGGGCCCTGCATAGCTTCACAATGGTGACTAAAATCTGCTGTCATTTTGAATATTTTAGTATGCATAAATGTTTACTACCTTTAGTGCCTCATGTTTCCCAACCTCACAGTCCCATAAGCTTTCCATAACTTAAGTCCCATGAATGCAAAAAGCAATATGCCATTTACAGATTGCCTCTGTCTGTGGTGGGTTCCATAGCAACAGAAAATTGAATTCTGTCAACTGGACAGAGCGAGGACATTTCGCCACTCATCCAAGTAGCTTCTCCAGTTTCTTCTATCTGCCTTATATCTGTCTGAAGGGAGGCGCTAACTGCACTGAAACACACTGAAGTCTGTCAACTGGACAAAAGATGTACGACAGTGACTCATTAGTTTTCTGTAGGATGAACTGAAGAAGCTACTTGGATGAGTGTCAAAACGTTTTCACTCTTCACTTTTGTCCAGTTGACAGAACACAATTTCCTTTTGCTGTTTACTGATAGCCCATTTTACGCTTTATTGAATAATACCAAACGTGAATTTAGTTAGTTTTTTTTTAAAATACATAGAACTTTTAAGAATATAATTTACACAGTAAAATTGAAATACATCCCTACTTCCACTACTACAGCGGCGTATACTACTCCATACCTACTTCAACTATAGTATAGTATATTATATGTCACTACAACTACTATTACTACTACTACGACAATCAAAATGACTACTCTTATCACTGCCATCACTACTACGACCATAAATGTATGACTGTTTAGTACCGGTACTTTCAATACAGCCTTGTTATACTACCCCAAATACTATAACCTCACTATTTCTTCAACTACTCAAAATGTCTTTGGAATTGAATTTGAAAACCAAAATTTGAATAACTTGTAACTAAAAAAGCTGCAAATGAACACCGCGTTCTACAGTATTTTCACCCTGACGTCCCCGACTGCATTCTCCGCCTCAGTCCTAAAATAGCTGGTGATGGCTCCTTGTAGGTGCCAGAGATAAGTTCATTGTGGCGATATAAAGGGATGTTGTGCTTGTTCTGTGGCCTCTGCAGCACAAACGCCCCAATTACAGCAGCCCCGTCGTCCTCAGGGGGACAGCGGAGGAGAGGCACACATTGATCCAGAGGAGGGGGCTGGGATGGAGGGCAACTTCACTATAACAACAGACTATTGGAAGTTCTACCACCACAGTTTGGAATGAATGAAAAGCTTAGGAAATCATTGTTGGAATCTAATATAGGTCAAATCAGCCACCTTTCTATAAATAAATAAATACATACATACATAGATGGATAAATAATACAGAAAGACAGACAGAAAAAAATAAGAATAAATAATGTTTCAAGTTTCAGTGTCAAAATCATTTACCTTTCTATGCATGAATGAATAATTAAATACTACAGACAGACATAAAGAAATAATACATGTGTAAACATGTTGGAAGTTTCAGTGTCAGAACCAGAACCAGCTACCCTTCCAGGAATGAAAGAAAGAAAGAAAGAACAAAAGAAAAAAAAAAAGGATAGCTGAAATAACGAAAGAAATAAGAATAAAAACAATGTTTTAAGAGTTCTGTTTGTATTTATGTGCCATTATTTTCACAAGAAAGTAAGAAGGAACGAAAGAATGAAAGAATGAAAGAATGAAAGCATGAAAGAATGAAAGAAAGGTAGATGATAGATAGATCGATCGAAAGAAAGA
The DNA here is from genome assembly GCA_015082035.1 of Chaenogobius annularis. Taxonomy (NCBI): domain Eukaryota; kingdom Metazoa; phylum Chordata; class Actinopteri; order Gobiiformes; family Gobiidae; genus Chaenogobius; species Chaenogobius annularis. The sequence continues at coordinate 1,661,129 of BJKM01000085.1, read as the reverse complement.
ATGTTTAAAAAAAGAATAAGAACGTTTAGTTTTATTTACATTCAAGTGCTGTTCAGGTTATTGGTGGTTTCGCTTGTGGCGGAGCACATACAGTTTTCATAGTGTAACAAAAAAATAACTAACCCTATGCAAGAGCAATGATGCAATCTGTCCTCTGGGGGGCACCATTAGCATGCTTTTTGTGAAGCATTATTCCACACAGCAAAACTGGCTCCTCATAACGTCATTAGTTTATAGTCTGGTGGAAACTGCAGTCTCACCAATACTGCTTTCATCCAAAATACATTATTCAATTCTGATTGGACAAAACACAAGCCCATTAAACACTGCAATCTTACAATTGAAGAGCTAATGATAAATCAAATCTAACGAGCTTAAAGATCCTATGAGAGGACAAATACATCTTACATGGGTCAGTCCAGTGTGTCTGAGCCTCTAGTTATTATTATCGCATTCATATGAGTCTTTGTAATGACAGGATTTCATTTTTTTTGCGACATATTTGATTAGTACGAACTGGAATTGTACTTTTGTTGTGTTGAGCGAGTGCGCTGACATTTCAAAGCTGATAATATGATTTGGTCTCCACAACAAAACCGATGCAGACTGCGAAACGCGCCACTAGACCTGGGAGATGTTCTAATCTATGCCCTCAGACACTCACTCAAAAACCGGTCTGGGCCTGAAGGTGACGCTACCTGCTACACACAAACATCTCTGGATCCTTCACCAGAAAAAGTTACACAATTCACCTATAACAAAACAATATAAAATAAAACTTACCTGATTGGAATAAGCTTTTCGCTATTGCTGTCCCGGACTAAAGTAGATGAAAGAATTGAGCTCCTCCGAATTTCCCTGGAGACGAGAAAGTAAAAAAAAGACAAAGACATAGGTTACAAATGTGTTATTATATTCAATTTACATGCCCGTTTCTAATACTTTTTTATGGATCGCTGTGAGCCCTTTCCCCGCAGATTTGTAAACATCTTGTGTTCCTTTGTGGGGGTGATTTTCCATTTTGCATAATGGGAAGGGCTAAAAATAGACTCACTTTTCCCACACCGCGTTTGCAAGTGTCTGCTCACAACGTGTAATCATTTCTGGCCGTGAGTGTCTTTCCAAACCCTCCAAGAAGCATGAATAAGTCCGTTACGCACACGTACACAGGAGGAGACAGGCGAATCGAAGCTTAATTGATTTTTGTCAATATCTGAGGGGGAGATGATAAGAAGGTAAGAGTTTCTACAATATGGTTGGTCATAATTAGCTGAAACTACTGAAACGATGGTAATAAAACAGAAAGTATGAAGGTATTGTTTATGTAGCACTGTAAGGAGGCTTTCCTTCCTGATGTGGTCAGACTGCACAATGGACACTGCTAATCATGTGCAATACTGTAAAATAAGTCACTTTACCTGTTCTTTATTCTTGTCCATTTGCAGTACAGTACAGAATCATAATCATAGCCACTTATATTAGATTATAAATTGTATTTTAGGTTTAGATTGTAGCCCTTTTAGTATCCTTACTTGTTGATATTATAGTTAAAAAGCTAGATTTAAGCCAGTTTCATTGTTATCTATCTCTTTATTCTCCTGCTGTTCTTGTACTTTCTGCTGCAAAATAAAGGTTATTTTACCCGATCTTACTCAAGACTGAAAGGTTGACAACAGAAATAAGTGATGAGTCTCATACTTTTTGGTCTGTGTGGGATACACACTGGACAACGGCATTTTAGTAACAGGGTTGAGTCTAGACATAAACTGCCCTCTCATTTGTTCATACGTTGTGATTTTGAGTCACTAATGAGTAATAGTTATAGTACTGCAGTATCAGTCACTATAACCTTATAGCTAATAATGCTAATATTACCACAAAGGTCAATAATACATTTTCCTCCTACTGTTTGTTTTGCATGGTGTTCAGCTCTTACACTATAATGAAGATCATAATTCAACGTCTTGTATATAGTTAACTGCAATATTTATATAAAATGTCTTCATAAAAGAAACTAGTCCATTTACTTCCTATTCTAAACTGCACATTACTGTCACAAGCAGTAGATCTAATGAATATGTAATATGTGTTCATGCTTCCACTTAGATCACATCAAAACTGGGACTAAACCAGGACACTCGTCATAGTGACATTTCCCCGTAACAAGCTGAAGAACTTTTTATTTTTGAAAAGTGACTACTCGACATTTTAGAACCTTACATTCATCACTCAGAGTTTAAATTTTGTCCAATAATCACAACTAAGTATAGAGAGATGTGGGTGGGGATACGGGGTAGGTGAAAACAGGAATTTTCTTTGCACTTGAGCCTCAGTTGCAGCCAGGACAATGCCCAAAAATTTCAGAATGAATCAAAACACAACTTTGAGGAAACGAATGATAGGAAACAAAGTTGTAGCAAGGTTAAAGCTCATTTACATTGATTTTGTTTAATATGTCACCTTTAAGCACAGAGATGTGGGAACGGATAGGGCATATTAGAGGTGATGTTTTTTTTTTTTGTTTTTTTTTTTAGCAAATCCAAGACGATGCAGGATTACTCATGCGAAAATCAATCAAACTCCAACTTCGCGCGCGAACGATTTAGTCCCTCTGGCCTATATGCTAATCTCCAGCACAGACTCTGGTTGGCCTCCTATAGGAATCACACAGGCCTCCTCTCATTCTGGATGCACACAGAGGGACTCATTGACAAACACACACATCATTATGAAGCCTGGCTCCAACCTGGGACGTCCCCAGAATGTCAAAGCGGCCTCTGACTGATGACTGCCTGTTTGTGCTTCTAACGGTGACAATGCTAATTACACCCTCGCACCAACGCCGCAGCACCTATCCACTCTCCCCAGTGCGCCGGCAGCGTCTTCAAAGCCACGCGAAACCAACTTGACTTTTCCCGTCTGTAAGGGGAACTCAAATTTTTTTTATTTTTTTTTACCGCACTTCAAGCACTTGATATGCAAAAATGATATGTTTACTTTGGAGATGAAAGTTTTTTTTGTTGTTTTTTCTCTTCCCTCCCTCATTCCTCACATTCTAAAAATGGACCTCTTTCATTATGCACCGCAACAAAGAACAGCATCGGCTCACACAGCTATTCTGAGCATACTGATTAATTAGCTTGTATAATTAGCTTAATGATTTAGAGAAACATGGCCACCCAAGAAGCTATGCTAATGGAACACTGTCTATAGCAATTAAAATGCCCATAACTTAACAATGGTCGCGCAAAGGTGCTGATAAGAGCAGCGGAAAATTAGGCATGGCAGTGGGTCATTCCCTGTGTTAATGAACTATGTTGGTGGCTACTATTGTGTGTCAAATGTTTGTAAAAGACCAGAACCTAATGAAGTGTCCTCATTTCTCACGGTGACGGATACGTTTTTAGCCGGCGGCTGAGTTGGCACGCTTAAATTAGTCCTAAAATGTGATGTAAGACGCTGAAAGTGTCACCAGCAGAGGATTCATCCTCCATCTGTCTCATTACACAGAAGTGGGGCCGAAGACAGTGTTTTAGGAGTTGGACTTGATACAGAATAGGGCCTGTCACTCAACCACCACCCATGAAAAAAACAGGTACTGAGAAACTGAGACATGAAGAAGCACAAATGAACTTCAATCTCCATTTGATAGACATTTTATCAACTAAACAACTACGATTTGTACTACTTTTGACTCATTTGGATCAGACTTTTCCAATGACTTTGATCAGGCTCTCCCCACTGTTGTTGCTGACCTAAACTAGACTATTATTAACAATTTGTGCAATAACAACGTTTAAAAATGACATGTTATGGATGATGACAATGATATATTTATAGTTAGTAGCACTCTGGATTGTCATTTGAACACTGAACTCCAGAAAGATGTTACAAAGAAGTTACAAAAACTGTCTTGCCACAACCGGCACCATTGACTAAATCTCTGCTTCCGGTTATTTTGCATAGGTTTAGGAAGTGTGGGTTTGTATGAGTCAAAAATCAAAGTTAATATGCATTCTAAAAGCTGGTATCATTCCATACATTGGCTTCAATGCATTTTCAATGGTGGAGTAGGTGTTAGCCTCCGAACATCACAGACTATCAAAACACGGGGCTGTTTTGGCAACTAACAACCATGTGACCACGCTAGAGTAGCATTAAATCCAAGTTAGAAAACATCATCACGTGTAGCACTGTTTTGCATTGTTTACTGATGTTGCAATTAGCGCCAAATTAACATAAATGCTGACAATCACGTGATAAAAATGTCTTAAATCTGACATAATGCTGGACAAATTGCACCAAAAATATAGCGAGCTTCAGACTATTGACTATGGAATTTGTGTTTTATTTCATCAAACGCTGCAAAACCAAAAACTGTTAACTTTAGAAGAATGGAGCTGTAAGTTATTGACTTGCATTACTCATTGCCATTCTCCACACATCACTCCTGGAAGGGTCTGTGCACTGTCTGGGTCATATGTCTCCGCTCTGACAGATATGCTAACTTCCTCCCACTGCGAGTGTATACAGTTAAATGCCTGAGTTAGAGTGTGCCGTGGCAGACTTTACTGTTTGCATTAAAAGTTAGTCAAAGCAGATCGTATCTCCTCTCCCGGAACGATATGGCATCAGCATTCCCGGCTGGACTCTGGACATAAATCGCCCATTTATGACCTTGCCCTGAACAGTAGCCAACAGAGACACCATCTCCACTCATAAAACGGGCAGAATGTTGAGGCGGAGGTGAAGATATAATATATGTCTGTACACGGCTGCAAAAGCTCCCTGTCAAGTGGAGCACTATGGAAGCCACTATTAGTTTATTTGCGGTGATTGAATGCACGCTGGTCATTCAGAAGTGACTAATGCAACAGGCTCCAACTGCTGACCAGGCATTTGCACTACAGCGTTTATAGAGAGCCATCACGCACCGACGCAGAGCGCAGTAAGAGGACTACACGATTACACCTCTTTGGAATGTTTCAGATAACTGCTTTCATCTGAATTTTAAATACGGGTGAATGGAAATTTTAGGTGAATTCTAACACCTTTGAATTGTTCTTGTTTTACATTTCAGAATTGCTGCTGAGTTTTAAAATTTCAAAGTAAAAAGGAAACCTATTAACTGTTCCATGCATAGATTTTCATCTCCTGAAATTCAAAAGTCTAAATTCAGAGTGTAAAATTCGCATTTAATATTTCTCAGCAAAGATGTGTATATATATACCAGTAGTGCAATTTACTAAAAACTTATAACAGCAGAAGTAGTCAAGCAGACTCACCAATTATCTCCCTCCATGTTTTCAGGAAAGCTTCTGGTTGAGTTAGGATGATGTTTGAAAAGTTCTCTGTGTCTAATTATAAACTGGAGTGACTTCTTTTTTCTGCTGGTTTGGCAATCGATTGCGTCACTCTGCAGCACATTTGTAGTTTGGTGCATTGTTAGAGCGCTTTAAAAATAGACTTAACGTCACAATGATGAAAAAAAAACCAAATGTCCCAGCTGTTTCATGGTGTCTGCACAGATGTGATCAAAGGGGATCAAACCCGGCAAGTCGGCAACACTTCCTCTAAACGTGCTTCTGTATGATCTTTACCTGAATTATGTTACTAAATTAATAAAACAAAGAGCGTCACTCACAGACAGGACCGAGAGAGCGAGTCGTATAAACATGAACTCCACAAAGTTGAAAGCACACTGATAACATCTTTACTATAGTACTTTAACATTTTAATACTTTAAAACTTCATAATCAGAACAAGTTGCCATGGTCAAACTTGCTATAGTAAAAAAAAGGCATGCAAAAAATATGCGTAAGAATAAAATTACACATATAAAAGAAAAAATACTCAATATCTGGTAATTGAGTCATTTATTTTTCAGTGCAACGGTAGTCTTGAGTAAAAGTATTGTTACTCTTCTCACTGTGAGAATGTCTACACGTGACAAAAGCATACTTTCAAATATAATGTTAAATCAAGTTTTTTCACACACAAAAACAAACAATTATAAACTGTTTCATGCTTGCAATTAGATAAACTTCAAATCATGGCCAGACCGTTACGCTTACAGAATATGCGAGTAGAAGTTATTTAAGTAAGACCACTACTTTGTACGTCAACTTGAGTAATATTTAGAAGCGCTCTACGTGAGTGCATTTTTGTCTACTAATCCCACTTCCGTATAGAACAACCCAATATCCATTCAGTGAATAATTTCGCCACGGCACACTGTACTTCCCAAACATTTCTGATAGACCCTGGTGTGTCGTCTAAGCCCCTGTAATCAGACCGTGTAAGGCGCTGCTCTCTAACACACTAATTACCTCTGGTTCAGAAACAGCTTGTGCCTGCGCCTGCATGTTGCCGGCAGGTGCATCGCTCTGCACTTGTCAGCGGCCGACATCACAGTCCCAGGTTTGACACCATTATGTCAGAAACTCTGTGCTCAGCTTGTCACTTGTGGGGTGCTGTACCCAAACAAGCAGCTAAAAATGAGCATTTGAGAAGTGATCTACTCCGTATCCTCTTGCCTCAGCAGCGCACGGCAGCGTCACTGTCAGGCGTCCATGGAATTAGTTATATGCTACATCGTATGTCTTCTCAGAACCAGCGCCCTTTCTAAAAAGAGAGTTTGGTGAGGAGTCGGAGGAGAGAGGTTTGATGTTCTCGACACATTTGCATAGGTTTGCAGTTGTCAGGCTGATGCTGACAGTGTTATATATGAGCCTTCTGCAGTTAGAAAAGTTAAAGTTGCGTAAAGGCGGCGATGTGTTCTTATGAATGAAAAGGTATAAAATGTGCTGCCTTAATAATAACTACATTGCACAGGAGAGTTAATCTGGGTAAAATGAAAATACTCCCAGGTATATATATATATATATCTCAAAACTGACTGAGGTATTTAAAGTATCGATTCTCATGCAAAAATATCAATGCTGATTTTGTATTATTATTATTTATGCTTTTACAATGCTTTAAAGTTTTGATCCTTATTGAAATACAGTGGTTATATTTTAGTTTATCTTGACTTTTATTCAATGTTTCAAGCGAAAATAATGATGGCCGCTGCACGCCGAAGTGACATTCTTTATAATAGAGGAGTTCCGCTGCATTTAATACAAAGCACATTGATCTCAGTGTCAGATCGATATCGTGATACTTGCCTTAGCATTACTTGGACTCGGATCAAAACAAAAATCGTTGCCCGTCACTCCTTCCAGGCAACACATATTGATAACCTGAGGTGGTGTTTCATGTGCACCGTGCAACTTTTCTAGTGAAGGGCCAGTTGCATGATTGTCTCTACAGATGGTTTTGTCTGCCAAGAATGTTCCAGAGTGTGGCATTAAACTTATCTTCCATCATGGACACAAGGGGGTGACTCTATTTGTCCAAGTCACAGGTCAGATCTGTGGAGAGGTCTTTTGCGCACAACAATGCAAGTTTACCCATGTATTATTATTTTCTTTTAAACCACCAGAAAAAGACAACAACATAACAACTGTTGCGTGCCTAAAAATATATTCATAAAATGGAGAGCCTGGGATACTTATTGGAATAAAAACACGAGTCTATCATGTTATCTTCAAGCTCATAATGAGAACCATTCATGAATACAATAAGCAACTTAATCATCTTTTCATATTTGTTAATAATAGTTTGCTCTCACAAGTATCACATAAAATATATTCAAATTAATCTCATATGCGCTTTAACTATTTTCAAATTGCTGAAGGTTATGACATTTATTTCACTCACATTTTCTCCAATCAAAACCCTTTAATCAGCAGCCTTTTCTTGCACACAAAAACGTTCCACTGCCATAACAGCTCATCCCAAAGGCCATCATAATCTGCTCAGCGTGTGCAAACTTAATCACTCGGATACCTCATCAACACGAGCGGGATAAGCACGCGCGCGGTCGGACCAGACGGCAGCGTGCGTGACACAAAGACGGAACGAAGAGCGGTAGATGCCTCAAAAACTACGAGAAGATGAGAGGAACAAACGAAGCGTGAGACAGGATGATACAACGGTGGGACGGGAGAAAAGCATTAAGTGTGCGAGCGCGGATGGAGGGGAGGAGGATCGAGCTAGCTCTGTGTGCCTTCGGGGGCTCTTGGGAAACTCTACGCCGACATATTTTCAGACGCTCTTCCAGGCAGCGTCGGAAAAAGATGATAGCATTGATCATCTTCTTAAAGGAGAGCTTTTTCCTGTCACCGAATCACCTCCCGTCATCACTGTGACTGCTTGAGTTGCTTTAAAAGGTTTCTCTAATGTCGGGCGAAGTCGGCGAGCTGTTAAGATTGTCTTTCGCGACTTTGACTCAACATTGTCTGAGCGGCCGTTATATAACCACGTTTCTGCAATATGTATGCTAATTTGTGGTGAAGAAAACAAACAAAATGCAAAAATATAACTGCAATTCCAGCCATTAAGCAAAGCAAACCAAAAAAATAAAAAAATAAAAATGGTAACCTAGCAAAGACTATCATAACATTTCCCATTCACCCAAGCTTTTATCATCTCTGTAAGTATTTCCTTTGCATTTGACCCATCTTCCAAAGAGTCTTTGGGCAACCTGTCATGGGTGGGGACCCATCGCCAAAATCATGAACCAGAGTCTTGGTCAGGAGTACCTTGCTGGAAGATAGTTTGCAGGTTTCTGGTTGACAGTAGACATAAGAGGAATCATTTTTGTGGAAAGTCATTTTGTGGAAATCTTACAAACCGCCCCTATCCTTTTCGAAAACCACTTTGTGACGTCAGGTATTTGCAGAAAAGGAGGGCACAACTAAAAATAGATTGACTGGAAACGCTTATTCACATCGAGAGACTCAAGTTCATAAATCAAACCTTAGTAATCCCATTGCCTTTATCGCTTTAGTGACAGAAACTCCATTCCGATTGTAGAGATGCATAATTTCTTCAGCGCTAACACGCCGAGCCCATCTCAACAGACTCCCCGGCCGCGGTCTCGTGAGTACCACCAGGACAAATACAGTAAATAGATTTCGCTCTCCAAATCGCTCATGTTTCTCCCACTATAAATCCACTTGTCCAGCACATAAATCTTTAGGAAGTTTGGGGCCGCCCTGCGCTACTGCTTATTAGACATCCGGGGATCAATTTATCACCTTTGAGGACAAAAGATGGCGGCGTCGGGGGATTCCTTCTCTCCTCTTTGATTTATGGAGTTCTAAGAGAGGCAGGGCATTTTTGGGTCATGCAAATTCTTCTCGGCACAAGTGTTCGTCTCGCCTACTGCTCTTTGTGCTGAATTAAATGTGTAGCAGGGCCAAGGGGACTGCGGGTAAATCAGGTGGACGGAACATTTTCATTTTTCAGTTTTTAATCAACCCGAGATGGAAGATTTATCCCCAAAAAATTCTAATGTTGCGATTGTTGTTTTGGAGATAAGCTATAATTAAAACAATTAAAAATGACAGCATAAAGAGCTGATTAAAAATAAGTTGAACAGAAATGTCTATTGTAATATTCTGAACAAGAGTATAAAGTGATATTTCTGCCTTTTTCCGAATTATTTAATGTTCTATTCACATTTTTTTACAATATTTGAACCTCAACCACGACATTTATTGGCATATTTTAGCACATTCATGATTGATCCCTTGTGACAATATCATCTGAATACAATACAATATTGAGATATTATCCACCCTATGTTATCTATAACATAAAAACAAACAAAAAACAAGCATATAACCAAGTAGGTGAAAGGCTGAAATGGTGAATTCAATTGTAAGGGTTTCCTCTCCACAAATCTGTCCTGTAACTTGGCTCGCTGGCGTCACTCTACTGGAAAACTATCATGTCACACTTCGTAATGTCCACTGCCCGTTGTCATATGACCGGATCTGCTAAAATGAACAATGTGTTGTTCAGATGGGGCACAGGCCAACTAAACTGTTATGGACCTAATCTATCAAGGCCTTGTCCCCATTTACTGGTGTTGACCGGTTTCTTTACAGTAGACGTGGCATTCTGGTTTGGTATAAAATGTGTGCTTCCTGTTTTGACTTCACGTAGAGACAGATGGGACTCTGGGAGGGACACATTTGTTTTTACTTGTAAACTAAATAAATCATAACCGGACTAAAGACAGCTCTGCTCAAGTTTTCTTCTTTATTCTTTAAGTCTTTCAATAGAAAATCCACAACATCACCCGATTGCCTCAGTGGTTTAATGCCATTCTGTAGAACATTCTTGGCAACGAAATAACCTTTCCATTGCCAGCAATCGTATGACAGACTATAATCATTTGTCAACTTGAGAGATATGGGTGCATTCTTGCAATCCCTAACATTGTATTCTACGTCTTCTTCCCAAATGAACAGGGGAAACGTGAGTCAGAAAACTGCATGCTCTGCTTTTGATCCTTCTCTCCCACATCCATGCCAGCGCTCCTCCACTAGTCTGTGCTATTGCTCCGGCACTTTCAAACTCACTTTCCCATGACCCAATTTCCACAGCGCTGCAGGCAGTATCACGGCCTCACCTGCTCACAGCGCCCACCTCATCTCTGGCAACAAAAAAAAAAAAAACAAAAAAAAAAAAAAGAGCCAGAACTTCATGGCTTTCCTACCACCTCATTTGTAATTGTCCTGATGTAAATGATGAGCCGGGGACAGGGGCTTGTGGGAAATGTAGTACTTGAAGTGAAGTGAAATTGCTCCATGCTCAGGCTGACGGAGTGTTGCCGCGGTTGGTACAGCGGAGTTACACGGCAGGTCGGAAATATTGCATCACGTATTATTTGCAAGCTTTTTATCGTGACTCGTTCAAAGGGGGAAAGCGGTAGGAAATGGATGATATGTTTTGAGGTTAGACAAAACGCACCCCCATGTCGTTTTTTTTTTGTTCTTGTGTATGCTGAACACGTTGCAAAATCCTGGCTGCAATATGTGATGTTATTTGTCATAGTTTAACGTCTGTGTGCAGTTCAAATGAAATTGTCCCTCTCGTGTTCAGTCGGGGCTCCAACCACAAGCTGTGTGCTCTCTACTTGCCACTGTCTTGGCACTGGGCCACTCTCATCCTTTGTTGTTACAAATGAGAGGATGCCGGCCCAACAGATTCCTCCCCAGACCTTCTACCAGGAGCCAGGTCATGTGCCAACTGTGTGAAATGGAAAATCAAAAAAAGATTTTCAGACACGAAAGATGACGAGGGGAGAATGAAATCGATACGTTTTGGACAATCATGACTAGAATTATTTATTTTATTTTCTATTTGTTGAATTTATATGCCGTGTTTTTACACTAACATCTTTTTTATTTGTTCATATTTTATTTATTTACTTCTGTTGTTCTTGCATGATTCGCTGAAACACATTGTTGGCACTAAAACCTTATTTCTGAGGCAGATTTTCACCTTGGTTTTGTACCTTCTGCCTACAAACACAAAGCATTACTAAATCAACCAACCCAACAGTAAATGCTTCGTGCATGTTGCCATAGTTTCATTAGCATAACCATTATTGTGGTAGAATTTGCTTTAGTGTTGCAAATTTGTGACCCTTGAAAACAGGTTAAAAACCGCACACTCCAAAGTTCAATCAATTAATATGATGAGTCAGAATTTCAAAAACAACTTTGTTTAAAAAAAAACAAAGGAAAAAACATGTTTCTGCTGAGAGGACAATCATGTCTAGAAAAAACAATATATATATATATTCTATTTTTTGTACAGTCAAAGTGTATATTTTTATTTTAACACCTTCTTTATATTTAGTTTATATTTGATTTTCTATTTTCATTCTATGTTGCCAAAGCACATTCCTGGATTGTGAATTGTGTTTACTGGAAATAACATTTCATTAATGTTGCAAAGTTGTTTGTTGTTGCCATAGAAGGAGCAGTAAAAGTACCTACAGCTTTCAACAACATTTAAATTACAATAATAGTTAACATTTCATGATAAAAGGTCTCAGTGTAATGTGTTGTTCACGTTCATGTTGATTTGTTTATAAACCGTGAACCTGTTAAAAGTTTGGATGATTGTTGTTTTTACCCATATTGTTGTCTGCTATATTTTAGGTGTTTTGAAATTCCAATGACAAGTTTTTGGGTGTCAGGAGAAATAGGCCATAATAGAGCAATCAATAATTAATGATAATATCGGTAGTTGTGTCCAGATTTCCTTAACAGTCAGTTACTATGTGTTTGTTGGTTCCATCCTCGAGACAGTTTGGCATTGGACATGTTTTTGTGGCCACATTAGAGCTGCAGAAGACAACCTGTTCACTGCCATGAACCATCTAGTGTCTGCGATGAATTCATGCGCATTTTTCTGTACCTACAGTATTCCCCGCGTTATTTGTTAATACAATGCGTACTATTTGTATTAACAATAGCAGATGCAGTAGTAAAAGTACTTGATATCAGGTTTGAGCCTTGACAGTGGGTTAACAACGGCACACTCCTTATAGTTTACTAAATGTTCTCTTCAGCGGAACAAAATCAGTTTCAACATCTGATATGTTTGCAAGGTACATTCCGTTTGCACAATGCCTCGATCTATTTATTCTTCTTTATGTGCCATGTTTAGCTCAGAACTTGGCTGAGTGGGCAGCGCGGGTTGAAGGAAGCTGCTACAGAGAGTAAAGGAGGAGGGTGGGGAGTTATCTAACAGGATTAAAGGCAGAACAATGGGATGGAGGGCACTTAAAATACTCCTGACACGGAGCCCTCTGTGCGAAGGAAGGATATGAGTAAGGACGCATGAATCACACTTTCAGACACACTTTTCTGCTTTACAAGACCTGCCACATGTTTCTCATGTATACACCTATTCAATGCCCTTATGTGAAGGGTTGAGCACAAGGGCAAATTATGATTAAAATGATTCAATTCAATTCAAAGTATAAAGCCCATCATATTAAAATATTGTGTACAGGATGAGTACTTCTCATAGTCTCAGCATGCATAGTATTATAAGCGTGTAACTTTTTTGCCCAAAAATATACTAAAATATATCATATCATTATATAATTTTAGATGTTTTTAATGCGCTGAAAAACATAATTACTGTGAGAGCGGGCTTGCATCTCCACAAACCTGACTCGACTTGGCCTGGAGGAATATCTTTCTGCTCATTTCCATGGAAATGTTGGCTGCTTTGGCAATAATATTCCACAGTGTGGCATAAAACATGTATCTTCATGGAGAAGGTTCAGAAGTATGGTTTTAGCACGCCGCCTCGAGAACGTTACTGTGAAGGCTTTTTTTGTATATTGTTTGACGCAGTAGATAATACATAATAATTGGGTGTGATACTGTTAATTGCAGCAGTATTCAGTTTTAGCTATATTCTATGCTGATACAGTACTGCAATTTAAATTTGATATACGTTTTTACAATTACTTTTACTCAGTTCTTCCTCTCAAATAGAATGGTGCGATGGTTTTACTGAAGCAATGTGTTTCCATTTAATGTTCAGAATGAATGGACATGGCAAGCTACAACAGCAATACATGTGAAAAGCGTGATAGATGTATTAATGCACTATTCTTTCTGGTGGGGGACACGCCGCCTGCTTGTCTCCATGGAGATGCTGTTGCTTTGCCCTGAATGTTCTAAAATATGGTTCGTCTATTGTGCATCCATCCACTTACAAATGCTTTTATGCCTAGAATACCTTACCGTACATGGGCGTTTCTTGCTCGTCTCCATGGGGAAGTTTAATACAATACATTGGAATATTCCTGGCAGCGCAATAACATTTCCATGGAGACAAGCAGGTGGCGGACCGTCAGTCAGAAGAGTATGGTAATAGCAGCAGCAGCAGCCTCAATGTTCCTGTTTTTTGTACTTGTTTCTCAATGAAATGTTGTAGTACCCTAAACATACTTACTGAAGTAATGTGTGTCTATGAACATTTGGTGAATTACTAGAATGAAGTGGCCTCTCACAAATGAAGCAAATGAGTAAGTATGGCTGAATCGCACGCTTCTACTCCGTCAGTCCTCACTGCGTTGCCTCCACCTCTGTCTTTCTCCAATGCTCTCGTTCATCTCCTCATCTCCAAGTCATTTTCACCACTCGAGGGTTTTGATGGATCTCAGCGGAATCCAGTTAATAATGTGACAAAGAGAGAGCTGCTTTAATTAACTTCTGGGATGAAAAAAAGTGTATTCAATTCAGTGGACTTAATTAGCAGAAAATGTTCCTCTGAAAAAAAAAAAAAAAGACTAAAACGCATGAAAGAAAACGTGAACAAAATATTATGTTTTATACATTTGTGCCAGCGACCAGTGAGAGTTTGTAGTGGTGGTTTGCACTTTTTGATCTATATTATCAGAAGTTTGCTATCAACACAACTCAATTTTGTTGCAATGCTATTGATGACGTTCTACTTCTTTGTATGAAGTCCCCAAAAGTAAACACATATACCTCTCTGTACATCTGTCATTCGTCTGTAAGTTCACTTGAAGGCTTGTCCTATTTCCTGCCCTCTTAAACCGGTGTCAACAGTAAATAGAAGGAGCTCTTCTGTGTAGACTTCCAGAGGTAGAGGTATGTGACAAATCCCTAAGCACGTCCACAGGGCCAACTTCAAACAGTCACTACACCTCTGCTCACGCTGCTGCTGTCTGCAACAATGAGATAGCTGTGTTCTTCAAGGATCCGCCCAAGTATGCAAAGTACAAGCAAGGTGTCAAAGTGTGCAGGTTATGGTATTGACGAAGATTACTGCCATTATACTGCCATTATACTGCTACTACTACCACTCCTACCAATAATTCATATTTACTCTCTAACTTGCCTATTTACTTAAATTCTTAAGTCTATACAACATGTTACACGACACTTTTCACTCAAATTTAGTAAACACAATTATATTTCAGATTTTACTAAACGTCTTGCCGTTTTTTCCCCAGTTTGACCATTTTTGTAAAGTTTATAATTGTGCTTCCTTGTTGGATGTACGTAGAGGTAATTTCACAGCTGTTACTTAGCAACCATACTGAAAACAAAAGCCAAAATCCGTATAAATTCCACAATTGTTATGATTTGATATATAACAAGACCATATAACACCTTTATTTTGTTGAATGATTGTTGAAACTGTCAGAAAAGTGTCAGTTAAGTGCAAATTGGCTGTGTTTTCAATGGCGCGTCGCCTTTTGATGACATCACAGAGGGATTCCGTTTCTGCTCTACTTCCTGTCATTTTAAGCTCTTATTTCTCAAAACATCTTCCCAAACCGCAGTTTAACAGAAGTAAAACTATGATAAATACTTGCCACAGGTTATATCCTACCAAATTAAGTCATAATTAGAAAAACTGGAGAATCTTCACATTAGACATTAATATCAACTGTTTTCCTAGCATTTAGTTGTTTCTCCCAACCACTGTTTTTGAACATAACATCCAAATTGAAAAAACTAATCCAGGACTTTATAATACCTTCTCATCAAGTTGCGAAACGTTTTTCAGCCAACAATACAAGTTTTGTCATCGCCTTTTACCTCGCCTTAAAGGGGCACAAAGGTAACTTCTGAGTTCGCAAACTGCTTGTCTCTATGGAGATGCTTCTTTTCTTTGCCTAGAATGGTCCACAGTATGGCATTAGAGCTCCATGGAGATAAAGTTACACAGTGCACCGTTAAATGTGATTCATATTTTAAAAAAAGTGAGGAATATGGTTTCATGACAGCTTGGCCTGCAGTCTGTGTGGAGAGGTGAGAAGGTTTGCCGTTTCATGCACCAACCATTTTGAAAATCCCCAAACTTCAGCAATCTGAACTGTGCTTCCCATGTTCAAACTTTCTGCAGTTTGAGTAGGTTTATAATGAAAATGTTTACAGTCATTTGAAACGACTTCACTTGGCTCTGCATGTGTGGAGGAAGTCTCCAGAGCTGCTGCCGCCGCCTTTCTTTTTATAGCACAAAACAAACATGTGATGGCAGTGGGAGAGGAGCGCAGCAGTCTTTGTAAATAGGACACGTTGGAATAGTTTGTGTTTGAGGAGTGAATGTGGAGTTCTGGTTTCTTTTCTGTCATCTCCAGCGGTTGAAAGTTAACTGGATATTTTCCTAGAACTGTATTTACTGTATACCTGTTCTAACACACTTTCTATTATGGTTAAAAATGAAGTTTAATCACAATTATGAGTGTCAAAAATCGATACATAAATCAATACCAAAACTAGTATTGAAACTAGCTCGGTGGAGAGTTGGTTATTGAAAAAAGAATCGTATAAAGAGGACACAGTAGGAGCTTTAACAGACCTAGAACAAGAACACATTGTACAAAAATATAGGAACAACTCTTAATTGTTGTTGGAAATCCCATTCTTATGTATAAATATGTGTAATTTGATATTGACTAAGGCTTTTTCCTTAGTCCACAAATATAGTTTCAAATGCTTCAGATAATTTGATAACAATATTTAACGACATGATAAAGAGGAAATGCTTATATTATAATTAAAAACATAGCCATATATGATGTCATTGTACAAATATATCAGTACTATGACAATTGGGTAATGGGATAAGGATTGACAACATAATTACTGATTTAAAGATGGATATTGATGGGTTTTATTTATCTAAAAGCAATGCGAAAAAAAAACAAAAAACCATTGGATTTTAACGTCATATTTCTTTTTTCATGTATTTATTTCTACTTTTTGAAATAAAACCTGAAGTTGCGTCTGGCTGTGTTGAAATTCTCACAGCCACAGCCCTGAAGTGTGACAGCGAGGACCAGGAACGAACGCACAGCAATGTAAACGAAACTTCAAGCAAGAATAGACGGGAAAGTTAAAGGAACACGAATTTCAGCGGGAACTTGCGAGTATAACCTGAGGTACTTTGGCACTTCTCCGTGGAAAATGGCGGCTGCTCCTACAACAATGGATCAGTGCGGGCTGTCACCAGCAAAGACTGAGAAGTTAAGCTCTCCTTTTCTGATGGATGACTAATGCCCTAATTTTCAATAGACACCATTGAATAACTTTAGCAATTTCAATAAATAGTAATGATGTGATTAGAGGCATAATACAGATTAGCTCTTTAAGCCTTAAACGCGCCAGAAATACATTAATATAGCGTTTTCTACATTATTTTACCTTCACTTTGAATTCTCACTTGTGAAAGCAGTTTTCTTGTAAAGAGAATGAAGACTATTCTAACTTTGCAACCGGCTAATTACAGAAACTCTTGCTTTTGACAGATGTTTTTATCAGTTCTGCAGCTTCATAAATCATTTTAATGCTTGTAAACAATTCCAAATTAATGTTAAAGGATGCCGTCATAAAGTAGACCAACAAAAATGACGACATGACATTGTATTTGTTTGTATTCTGACTTGTTTTGTTGTCTATTAAGATAACGTACGGTTACATTTACGATTCCAATGTTGGCGTAGAACATTTGAACGCACACATAAGTCAAAATAATGAAGAGATATATTTAAGTTGAATGTTATGTAGCTGCAGTTACAAGAGTTTTTTTTGTTTGTTTTTTTCAACAGAGAAAACATTTAAATTAACTTTACAACTAGCCTTTTTTCAAAAATAAAAACGTATAAATGAGAATCTGCTGCTTGTTACGGCGAAATGTCAGGAACTCAATAAACCTATTCTATTACTAAGCGGTTTTGGATCAATACTGCAGTTTACAATGAACAGACTATCAAATTATGATCTACTTATGTGATAGTTCAATACTAATTATCAGGGGGGGAAAAAAAAGCGTGATATATCTCCTTTTAACAGAGATATTAAAGAAAACAGCTCCAACTGCCCTATCCGCAAAGTTGACTAAAATCCCAAATGGCTCTTATGCTAACATGATTTTCTCTGCAGACATCTCCCTCTTCCTGGCTCCTTCAGCATCAGAAACAATGTGTTATCCACAGCGGACAAGTGTGCGTGGTTTGGTTAGCGCTGGTTTGTCTGAGGATGTGCCCGCAGGAAGGAGGCCTGGTACATTATTGAGCTGTCTGTTCTGCTTATGCTCCTCCAATAGCTCCTGTTCCCCCTTTGTCTCCAAGACATGAAGCAAACGGCACAGGAAAACTCAACTCTAATTTCCTCACTAATACAGGTGGCCATTTTGTTTGTTTTGCCAAGATTGTTCACTCCCCGTACAGTGTCATAAATTGCACTTCGTATTGGCACAACTACTAAAAACATGTTCTGGTAATTGCTTAAACTATATACAATTACTGCATTCACAAGGCCGACTATTATGTCTATATAATACTTTTAAAAATGCAAACTTTAAAAGACATTACTACTTCTCAAAAAAGCGTTTCCCAGCAACATTCGACAACTCAAGAATAGCAAAACATTAAAGTGTGTCAAGTGATTGGCTACAGCGGGGCTATTCAACTTCATTTTCCTGAGGGCCAGGTTTTTCGGAGGACCAATGCCTCAACATGGACCAATGCACAACACGCAACGCAACACAAATACTGTTACAATAAAGAGAGTTAATACAATGAAATAATGACTGATAGACTCGACTTTTGTGAGAAATAACAAACAATGCTTTGCAAAATTGCCCTGAACAAGAATTAAACTAGAACTAGATTAGTACTGAAGCGGAGTTAAACAGGGACTAAACAAAGACTAAACCAGATCTGAACTAGTGCTAAACCAGAATTAAACCAGTAAACAATATTATTTGGAAGCAGGGTCGTGGGCCGGATTAAATCACTTAGCCCTGGGCTACAGGATGCATAGGCCACTCCTGGAATCTGATTGCCCACCTATATTATATCCTGATACAAACGAAAAAAATATATCCTGATATTGGGGGTTGATAATAATTTCAATTGAATTATTATTTTTTACATTTGATGTGGTAAATTCAAATTTAGCTTCAAACCTTAGAGACATGGTGTCACCTGGGGCTGCAGATAATGCTTATTTTAGTAAATGACTAGTCAGCAATTCGTTTTTTGATTGGCTAACTCGTCCAATGATTGTTTCTGATGCACATTGAGCTCTTTCAAATATATTTTTTTACCAAACAAACATTCAAATGGTGTGAATGAAGTCTTGTAGATTGTAGAGAGAAATTCATGAATAAAGTGTTGGGAATCTGACGAAACGTTTATTATTTGGAAAAAAAGTTATTGTGATTTTGGGCGTTACAAAAATAAATTGAATTGAATTGAAAATTGAACAAGTCTTTTGGCATGTGTTTTAGAGCCTGCATAGTCCAGTTGATGATTATACATATCAAAAGGTGATTTTAATAGTCATTTTATTTGACAAAGGCGGAAGTCTTAAAGTCAAAATATGCCAAGTAAATGAGTATGCAGCTTTTTTTATCAGAAGAAAAGACCCAAATACATATTATTCTGATTCATGTTTGCCACCTCAGTGCCATCCTTGTGCCACCGCCAGTGAAAAAATCTAGACACAGCCCTGCAAATTCTACTGCTACGAGTCCCTTTTGTTTGTTTTGTTTTGCCATATTACTTGATGAGCTGCCAAGGCATTTTTATGGCAAAATACCTCAAAACAACCCTTTCCTTTTCACACCTGGGAAACAGTTGACCAGCCCGTCTCTCTCTCTCTCTCTCTCTCTCTCTCTGTGTCTCTCTCTCGCTCTCTCTCTCTCTCTCTCTCTCTTCTCTCTCTGCTCTCGCTCTCTCTTCTCTCTCTCTCTCTCTCTCTCTCTCTTCCCTCTCTCTCTCTCTGTCTCTCTTCTCTCCTCTTCTCTCCTCTTCTCCTCTCTCTCTCTCTCTCTCTCTTCTTCTCTCTCTCTCTCTCTCTCTCTCTCGTGCGTTCCACGTCCCATTTTCTTCTGCTGCTTCTTCTCTCTCTCTCTCTCTCTCTCTCTCTCTCTCTCTCTCTCTCTCTCTCTCTCACAGCTACCAGCATAATCAGCAAAAGTCATTTTAATGAGCTTTCCCCCTTATTCCTCCATCTATCAGAATGGAATTAGGACAACCACAGGGGGAGGGACGCTGGGAAAGAACAGGGGCAACACGGCAAGCGGGAGAAAGCCTTCGTTAAGCAGGAGACAGAAGCACAGGCAAAAGTAAAAGATATGCGTCTCCACCATGACTCATGCAGCAGGAGTTATGGCGCTCGGGCTTGTTATTTCGGCTAATCCCTCATCATGCCATTTCATCAGCTCTTTCATGGCATTTGCCTATCTGCATTAATTAGAGGTTAGAATCGCAGCGTTAACAACGGACACTCTCAACATAATTAGAAATTGCTTCCGATTAGTGTTCACTTCAAAATTGATGGTTGTAGGTTTTTATATTTTGTAGAAATATTTCATATTTATTTGCTTCTGTTACATAGGGATGCAAATGCTACACATAGTCTATACTGTTATTACTACTATTTCTTCAGCTATTGTTTCTGTAACTACTTATACAACCATGTTTACTATTGTTAAAGCTACTACCTTTTAATACTACATACTTCTAACTGTTCAGTATTTGGAGTTTGACAGCCACTAATAACTTTAAACAACATAAACCATTTTAAACGCTGCTCCTGCCCTTTAAACTTCCCCCACAGGAACAAATAAAGTTATTTGATTGATTAACTGATTGATTGGCTGAACTGGTAGTACTAGTAACTAAAAAGCTGAGACTGGTAGGGCCTCACTAAAATAATCCCACTCAACTACAAGAACTACTACTATTACTACTACCATTTAGGTCAAACACAACTTGACATTGTATAAGAGGGTACTACTTTTCCAAATTTACTTACAAAATATTAAAGTTTCATTAAACCAGAATGATTTCCCAAATTATCGGTTTCACGCCCGTGTATGAAATATAATAGTAACATTTACTAACATGAATTGATCTGGGCAAACAAAGAGTATAATTTCAACGTGATAATAGAGGTATTTGTTTCTACTATAGAGATTTATATATATATATATATATATATATATATATATTGAAGATGGAATGGATTCTGATGGAAACACAAAGATTAAAGACACTATGTAAACAACTGAAAGTACTTTTCTTTTTATTATTTTCACTTTCAAACGCACAATTACTTTAAATGTCTATCAATGATGTGTATGTTATGTTTTGATGTGCATGTAAACTAGAAATGGGTAATATATCGAAATTTTACTAAATTAAATAAAATGTATGTTGTAAACTATCAAATAAGGCTATACATTGTTTTATATTTCTGCACTTTTGTGACAAATTTTGTCTAACACTTAAACCTCAACTAAAATATTAAAGACATGTTTTAACATATTTCTGTTGGATTGACTTAATATCGCCAGGATATCTTTTTTTTTTATATCGCCCATCCCGAATACAAACACATTATCAAATCTTCCTATTGACCTTATTATGCCCATTAGTTCCTCTTTTTGCCACGGATCAGCACTTCCGTTGTAATGACACTTCCGCTCAAACGAGAACTCCATTCTTTTAAATGGAGAACAAGGGAAAAGTCTCGCCGCTAAAACATGCTATAAAGTAGCTTGATTTGTGTAAAACCAACAAGTCAACACTGCACTGATTCCCTGGGCAGCCTGAAAACAGCTTTTCATTCCGTGTGGAACTTATTTTTTAGGGTTGTCAGCCCTATGTTAACTAATACAACCGGAAGAAGGATTACGTTGTACGGCGGCGCTCCGGCGGGCTTTTGGAATAAGGTGAATCAGGTTAACTGATTACTCCAGGCATCAGATTTTTCTACCCATGTAAACTGTCTACTTCTACTCTCGCCACTACCACAAATACTGATACAATTTGTCTCCTTTGCAGATGCACCTCTTCACTTTCTGTAACTCACTATTCTCTTACCACACTTTTACCACTGCGCACTTCATCCTGGTATCGCACCTGTCCTCCTTCCGCTGAGCTGTTCCCAGAGGGGCCAGCCAGAACGCCTATCTCTCCCCTGCACACTCTCCATACTTATTCTTTTCTTGCCCACAATTCCTTTCACCTCCATCCTCCTTTACATCAACGCCAAGTGAAGAGCTCTCCTCCCTCTAATATCCATTCAGAGTTCAGCCTTCGTCTCAGCTGCTGCCACGTGCGGCTAAATCCCCCGGCACCACCCCACACCTTAATATTCCATCACCTATCCTCTTTGTCTCCATGCCTCCGTCACTTCTCCTCCACCTTGACTTTATATTCACCGACGATAGTGTATGTAGGAGCCTCTCGTGTTGCTTAGATCAGCACTTAACCGACGTTAACCTTGTGTTCTTTCTGTTCTCTTCCCATCACTTCGAAACACTTGAACTTTAGCATGCTGTTATTAACATGTTCCTGAATGAATTGCTGAGTGATTCGTCGTGTTTGCTGTCATTGGTTGCCAAAAGGTTTTTAGCTTAACCTTTTATAAGATCTGACAAGTAACCAGAACATATACAGTATTGAAGACTATTTCAAGTATCTAGGTTACCTTGCAAATAAGTGGAACGGTATTGAAAATTCGCTTGAACTATTTACAGAGATGGGAAGAGTAATTATTCTAGTTAGATAATACTGAATACTTGGAATAACATGTATTTTGTAACATGGTCCAATTACAGTACTGTAGTATGTTTACAGTAAGTTGTATTATTCGTGTGAAAACTTGACATAAGATTAAAGCAGCAATTTTGTTTGTTTTTTCACCGCTTACTATGCTTTTTTTGATGAAGATAAGTGAAGCTTTTTTCACAAATTAGGGCAGGAAAAATTGCACATGCACTCATTAGAGCTGTGTTTTCTATTTTTGTCACAAATACCATGAAGTTTAAAGCCTAAATTGTGTGCTTGACTACCGTGACTGTCTAACTGTACTCTGGAAACCACCAAATGAAAGAGTAACTGTACCGAAATACACTTCCTCTAACATATTAGTCTGAATATGTATTTTTTGTACATGCATTCACTTCCTTCCCAACACTGACTATTCATATAAAATTCAAAATCATACCTTTACTTAAAAAAAGGTATATTAAAGTGTTACACTGGTTGATTAACTCCAAAAGTCGGGCTTTAAACTTCTTCAGTTGGCAGTTGGGTCCATTCTGGGACTAAAAGAGTTTTTGTACTGGTTTGTGTTGGGTTTTTAGGTCTGGAGTAGGGAGTGTTTGGTGGTTGGCATGGCTACGAGTTAAATCTACCCTCTGATCATAATGCTTTTTAGTTATTTAACTGCAAGTGGCGACATAATCAAACAACCAAAGCTAATAACAAAAATATTGACTAGTTTGGTAACTTTTTTGCTAATCAGATAAAGCATTTACCCTCAAACTACTAAAGATTTTTGAACCATGACGTTACTATCGCAAGGGTTTTATTTTTAATATAGGACACATTTCATAAAAGCAGTCACCTGTTATTCTAGCACTGCTTACATTTTGTTGTCGCCTTTACGAAACAAATGTCTTCCTATTCCCAAACTTTTTAAAATGAAGTCATGATTTACAAATGAGTTTTCTTCTCATCACGACGCAGTATTTGATTCTTCCATTACATGTATATTCTTGTTCTAGCTACAGTATTAACACTGCCAGACTGTCTCCCTCTGCAATTAAATAGGCTATTGTTTACATAACCTCGATAACTTTATTCTCTCAACAAAAGCCCTTAAAACTAACATAACCCAGAGCCAAGAACGCAGCATACAATAAACTTTTAAACATAAAATACAACAATAAGTCTGCTCTTAAGAATTCAAAGCAAAAAATAAGTTAAGTAAGTTGTGCTTATATTTTTATAGAAGCAATATTCACTTTTTTCCCAGCCGCTTTAAAAAAAAGACTACAAATATGTTTCAGATTTTCTTGCAATTTAAACATTTAAAAATTACATTAATACAATCGAGTTTGTGGAGTTGCTTCACATCTCTGCCAAATCCAACCCAGATGCTTAAAGGTTACATAGTATGCATTACTTGTATTGTTATTCGCCTTAAAAATGCTAATAGGTGCCCTTTTAAGTTTTTGTTTGTTTTGCAAAATAACTCCAAAAGTCTATTAATAATGAGCCTTGAAAATAATGTTGTGTCAGTCATTTTGATTTCCATTTCCATGAAACGTAAACGCACAACAGATTCAGAAAACTTGATTCATTTCTAGCTCCCCAGCCGAGCATTTAATCATCCAAAAAATTAAATAAATACATTTCTACAGTAGGTATTTAAACCCATTAGTGGTCAATAAATTCACTTAGTATTATGGTTTGCTATTTATAAATGTCATTACTTTGTACTTCTTCTTTTTTCACTGTTTCCTAAAAGAACACTTTTTGCTTTGCCTTGGAATGTTCCATCATAAGCCAAGAAAAGGAAAGCACTTGGAATTACACAGTGTAATTCCAAGTGCTTTATACAACAGAAAAAACATGCATTACAGCCACAATACAAACAGGTAAAAACACAAATAATCATATTAAATGCTGTTATGGGGCAGTAATATGACATTGATTGGATTTAGCTTGCATTTATTTCACTACGAGTATTTTTCTGTCTCAAAAATACCTTGAAAAACATACACTCTCCATGGAGAATCGCATCTAGATTCCTATCCTTTTATGTCACCTGCTTTCTTCCTTTTGTCAGATATATCATAAACTATTTCACACCTTCTGTTCGGCTTCAACATGTCTGATATGTTTTGCTCCCGGGTGAACGCAACACACCTTATACAACTATCACTCTTCAATCAGATCTTTCACAAACTCACACACGCTTTTATCTGTGCATTAACGACACATCCCACCATACTGTATGTTTCCGTGACAACTTAAGGTTTTGACACTATAGAGTACGTCCTTGTCCTTCATTTAAAGCTGGTATATAATGGTGTGATAGCAGACCTTTGGGAATTTACTTTCCCGTGTCACTTGTCTTAACTATTTTTTCCACCCTTGTTCTTGCCGCATGCTCACAACACTGCCAATTAGTTAATAGAAGAGCCAAGAATTGTTCTATTTTTGCTTCAACTCTTGTTCACCCAGCCCTTAGAGAAAATGGCTATTAACAAGCAGTGGTTTATATGTGTTATTATGGGCCAGTAAGTGACAGTGATGGCTCGAAGTTGCACATTGGAAGCTATACAGTGGTGGTATGAGGACTTTAAAGCAGTCTTTCGACAACCGAAGGCAGCGGCAGCACTAGAAAATGCGGGCCTGTGGCAGGGAATATTCAAATTCATGGCAGCTTTGATCGCTTTTTTTTTTTTTGCGGACTTCACAGGACATAAATCATTCCAAGGAATAAATTCTTTACATTTTAATAAACCCACACAACATACTTCCATTGCGCTTTGCAGTCAAACTTTGTAGTTATATACCATAAGAGGAACTGCAACGCTATTTGATGTGTATATGCTTCATTAATATCATAACATGTGCAAGTGCGTACGTATGGATCAGTCTGGGCACATATACATTACTTACTACAGGCATAAACCCCAAGATTCATCAATACTCCTTAATTAAAATGCACAAATTGCAAAATAATCCGAACAGTAGATCCAAAAGACAGCTTCATTCGAGATGCCTTGACTAAGATAGAGGTGAGAGATATGGATACACAATAACAACAGCCAGACAAAATTCTGTCAATCCTCTAGAAATGTGTCAAAACATGTCTTATTTGTTGAGGTTTAATTATCAGACAAATGTAAAATGTCAATCAAATGAATCACAAAAGTACATAAATGTTACAGTTTGCCCTTAACTTTTCCTTTTCTTTTTTAAACATTTTTTTTTAGCATTTTTTACGATGAATAATAGTAATATTCAAATGTTGTATACCTTCAAAGCAACAACCACGGAACATACATACATTATAAGAGCAACTTTGCATATTCCATCACAATAACTAATAATAATACTATGAACATTAAATAAAAAAAATTAAAAAAAGGTGGCATACAGTGAAACCCATGTCAAAACTGCAAATAACAGCAACTGGAAGTGCAATGCTGAAATGTAATTGACAGAGCTAATGGCATGAAGCTAGAACTATAAGTGCTGTGTCTCAATGTATAGAGCTACATGCTTCTATAGCCTGGAGCCCCGGTGAACTGAACTGTCAGCCATCAAAAGCTTAAAGTGGAGAGTAAAGTAGCTCATCTCTATTGAATCCGCACGAACACTGCCTTTCCGGGTTCATTATATGGGAGTTCTCCGGCCTCAGACAGGAAGCTGAGGGTGGGATTTCTTTCTTGTTGAGAGCGAAAATATTTCAATCATTTGCTGTTTTTTGCATTTACTGACAATAAAATGAAACGCTTGACTAATGAATTCCGTTCGAGTGACTAAGGTCCCCTGCGGCTTTTTCACAATTAATAGCCAGTTTAATTGAGCAGAGGAAAATAGGACCAGTTGGAGCCAAGCTGGAACAAAAGGCAAAAGAAGTTAATGCTGATGTTTGCTCATTTTGTAGTCAAAGCAGGGAAACTTTTCTACATCTACAAATGGTCGGACAGAACTTTACTAAAGTTACGCAGCCAATGATTGTGAAAAACAGACATTTTACAGAAATAATATAATATAAGAATACACAAGGAGGAGCGAGTATGTGTCATTCCTAAATCTATACTGTCCATAGTGGAAGAATAGTAGCAACAACACATAGTTTGAGCTTTTTATGCACCTATGTGAAAATAAATAATGAATTCATATAGCACTTATCTACCTCCAATGTACATTAAAAGCTGGGGGCCAAAGCGGGTGAAGTGTTTTGCCCAGTAACACAGCAATGGTCCGTGGGAGCCGGGATTGACCCACCAACCTGCGACTCAGTGGATCTTAGCGCGCTGATAATAGAGGGATCTGAACCGGTGACTTTCGGATCAGTGGGCAAAAACTCCAACCGACTGAGCCACCGCCGTCTCTGCTTCCTCCTCTGCAAAAGCGCAGAGCTGGGTGCAGATGGAGCGTTCTTTACAATGGGCTTGGAGCGGATTAGAGCGGCAAAAGTGCAAACATCAGTGAAGCCAGTCAATGTCTCATTAGCATGTCAAGCTCAGGTTTTGTCGTTTAGCATTCTCTCCGCACCCCCCTCACCGCAAAGACCCACTGTTGTCTTCTATAAAACACCATCTGAAAAAACATTTGCCTTTTCACAAAGCATTTTGATAAGCTTCAATGTAGACAAACCGGGTTTTTTAATCAAGGAATGCAATTAAATGTCCACTATTTGGAGGTTCCGCCATCTACTTGTCTCTGCGCTCCCTGCGAATGTTCCACAGTACGGCGCTGAACTTATTTATTTCCCTGAAAACACCTAGACGATCCCACCAGGCAAAGGTCAGATGCTCGCCTCATATCCTCGTGTGTTTGTTTTCATTACGTGACACTTGTTTGTAAGAAATCCCCGCTGAAATTGGCAAGTGTGTGGCGTCCTTGTCCTTCATGTGAATGTAAGATGAATAATTGTTGCATCTTTTTTTGACACGTCGAAAAATGTGTGCAGCCGGCTAAGTAAAAATAGTATAAAAGTAAAAGAATAGCACCTAAAATAATCTACTTAAGTACCTTGTCCTTGGTCAACAGTCGCAATTTCAATTAGTTAATTTTGTGTGTATATTTTTGTTGGCTGGAACCCAAAACCTTTAGGCAGAATGTCACAGTGAATGTGCTAAAAAATAATCCCTCAAACTATTTGCAAAGCTTTCTGTCCGGTTAAAAATTTTGTGGAGTCTCTAATGTAGTGAAGAAATCTATACGTTAAGGACATTTATTCTTGTATTCCCACCACTGCCTAAACAGATCTAAAGCAGGTCTAAGACAAACAACACACTACAAAACATGTCAACACTGCTGTGGTCCATTCCGCACTGATGCCATTAAGAAAACATCCCAGTTCTTCCACATGCCCACGAGCTCATTCCCTGCTCTGCCATCAACCGCTATTTAGCATATTTTTAGCAGTGGGGAGGGCATCAGGGACACCAAGATAGCTCGTGGTGCTGGAACGCTGGGAGATAATTCAGGAAGAGCTCCGGGCACGTGAGGCAGGGGAACTTTTCCTTGTCACTTCAGATAAGAGCTAAGGAAATGGAACTAGCTGCCTTGGGATCGGTTAAGTGCATGTTGCCGGCCTTTTAGCTTTTTTTTTTTTCAAATTCTATGCAGAATTCTATAGCGCTTCGGACAGACCGGTGCCCATCTGAGCCTAATCTGAAAAGTAGAAGAGTCCAAATCCCACAATGACGAGTTGCAAAAACAAAGGCGGAAGGTGTAAAGTTGCTAACTAAATTGTGCCTCAGCTGTCACTTTCAAAGAATCAAGTTGAAATGTCAAGAGTGGAAATGTGGTTAGAGAGAATGTCCATCACTCGTAATAGACAAGAGATTGGATCCAAGCGTCTGGCCTGCTGAAGTGTCCTTGAGCAATGGCTCCAGTTTTGATTAAAGTTTTTGGGTTAAAAGGAGAAAAGTTCAAAACACGCGCTATTTTCTGGAACCGTTTGGCCTCGTCAACTGTTCAAAACCTTGACATGAACAGATCTGTTGCAAATCATGCTTAATGCGGTTTAAAGGAACCATCGAAAGATTATACGCTCTGTCTCTATCTCGTTCTCTCTCTCTTTCTCTCTCTCTTGCAGAAGTTAGATCTACAACTACAGTAGGCCGCGTAAATGCCCCTTTTCAGTTGGCTGCCAACCGCCATTAAAAGTGACAGAAGAAGAAGAAGAAATATTATACTTTTCTACCACTACTACAGTAAAAACTAGGAGGATTTAATTGCAACAGATTCTTTTAATAATACCTATTTATTGATTGTAAAGCTTTGATTTTGGACTATAGATAAAGAACTATGGTGGACAATAAAGTTCACTCAAACACATAATACTTGAAAATGAACATGACATTGAACTCACTAGACCTGGCATGTCCAAACTACGGCCCGGGGGCCAAATGCGGCCCTCAGACCAATTTTTGTTGGCCCTCCGGCTTCCTGCTAAGTTGGTCCAAACAATAAAAAATAGTACTTTTTACTGGAAAACTGGAAAAATTCAAGCATTTTGATTTTATCCCAACCTAATATTAATGTTCCAAGTATTATTAAATATGTGGAGGCTCATCAAAACTATGTCAAATGCAAAATTTCCAATGATTCACTTCATTGTCGGGTTATATGTGGCCCTCTACTGCGTATAAGTTTCAAAATGCTGCCCTCAGTGAAAAAAGTTTGGACACCCCTGCACTAGACCTACAAAAGCATTACTTGCTGATACGTTTTTATTATCAACTCTACACCACATCCTACATTCTATTTTCTCCTAAACATGTTTTAACTCTGTAAAAAGTACAGTTTACATTGAGTAATCTTACTGCTGAATCCTATTTCTTGACACCTTTGACTGAGAGCTGCCTGCAATCCCAGTCACATACAACCACCCAAACAATCACCTCGTCTTGTTCCGAGGTCAAAGGTCAGCTGCCACCCTAAATGTGTTTATTCTGACGCGTAATTGCATCAGATTGAACAGTGAAATAACGTCACCTTTCGTCGCCCCCTTTTGGAAGATTAGCGCCAAGGCCATCAGGGGGATCGATCAGCGTGCCGCCCCATGTCTCTTTGAGGGATGGGAAGGTCAATGCCGGAGATATTAGTCACGTTAGCGCAAATCTACTGGGACGCTTTCATTCAGAGGAGGCTAAATAGTCGGGGGTAATTTATGGACAAAGAAGACATCAGCAAAATGACAGGAGGGAGATTGGTGCGTGTTTACTTTCACATAACACTGACTTGTCATATCCTGGCACCAGTCAATAGGTTTGCTGTACTGTACGTAAAGAGCACACTCAAACCTCGCACCTAGAATCTCTTTTGTTCCAAGAAACAAAGACATGGAGAAGAATACAGTGATCCAGCGGCCCAAATTTGTGTAAATCCTCAAAGCTAACAGTACAGGCTGTCGCGATGCTGGCCCTGTTGGCTATACTTTAACACTAAAAGAATCATTTGTTTACATTTCTGGGTTAAAACCATGTCAACAACGTTCATTAAGACTCAACTGTGACTCGACTTGAATTAGTTGAGTTTAAACTACACATGAGGAACCAGGAAATATCTTAGAAAAGAGGACAAATTGGGATTATCATTGAATTAAGCAGTGTTTTACCCACTATTCCTGCTCTGGGGGGGGTCTAAAAAAAAAATCATAAGTGTTTTCCTGTATTCTGGTGAATTTTAGATTTTAGCAGTCATTCACTTGGCTGCATAATTTTATTTTATTTTAGTCAAATAAAAAAACCCTTCACCCCGTTACCCACAGGCCCTGTGTTTCATTGCACAGCCCCTGGCCCTGCACATCTTCACCTCTCTTCTCTCTTTCCCTGTGGACTGAGAGGCTGTAGTAGATAACATTCAGGCAATTTTTTTTCTCAGGACTGTTAACCTTATATTTATGTTGTAGGTCATTTTTTATTTTTTTTTCAAAAACAAGTTTGACTTTGCAGCGTGTTGTTCCGTGTGTCAGCTGTGTTGGCGTCAGTTTGTGCTTCCATTCATTCACTCTTTTTCATCATTCTTTGTGAATATGAGGCCGATTATCATCAAATGAAAGACATTTTGTAGCTCGACACCAACAGAACAAGCCTATGGGGCTGTCATTTTCTCCACTCGTCTTGATCCGTGCATCTGTTTTTTCGAGTCTGATTC
The DNA here is from genome assembly GCA_015082035.1 of Chaenogobius annularis. NCBI lineage: Eukaryota > Metazoa > Chordata > Actinopteri > Gobiiformes > Gobiidae > Chaenogobius > Chaenogobius annularis. Next base: position 1,630,507 of record BJKM01000085.1, on the reverse strand, counting down.
TGAACCTAACCAAGCCGTCTCCTCGCTGCCTGCGCCCCACAATAAAGAGAAAAGAGAAAGAAGAGAGGTGACACCTCAAAGAAGCACTTGGTTCTGCGAGGCGAATAACAGTTAAGCATCAGTGAGCAATATGAAAATCATAGACTGCACCACTGTATTGCATCGCTTACACACAGAGAGCTGGAGCCGCAGATCAGACACATGCACTTGTCGTGAATATTGTGCATCAAAGGTCAGATGCCGTGCTGCCCGGTGGTGGAGTGGTGAAGGCACAACACACGTATGCCAGGCTCCAAGTGCTGCACTTCAAATTGTGAGTTCAAATCCTGACTCTGACAATTTACTGCATGTCCTCCCTTCTCTCATTCTCTCTCATCCCCCATTTCTCATCCATCTGTCCTGTCTAATAGAGCATGCGGGCCAAAAAATTAAAAACAAGGTCTAAACCAGCCAATGATGATTATAGATTGATGAAATAATTTATGAAAAAAAAAATCCCAGAGTTTACAACACTATATTATTCATATAAATCCAGTGTTTTCAAATTATCACTATCTATTGCCAATTGTCATGTTGTTTCAGAAAAATTTTTAAATGTCCTGTATTCAACGGCACTAAAGGGTGGTCTTACTTAGGATCTCCCATTAAGAATTTCCCATTAAGAAGTAAACCTAACTTTATTTGTTGTTATTAAGGACAAAATAAAATTGTATCAAAAAGTAAGATTAGGGCTGTGCAATTTGTCAAATTTTAAATAAGATTCAGTAACTTCGAATTGTCAGTGATATGCGTGGGTGTTTTTAATAATAGTAAAAGCATGTTGTTTGGAGCAGCGTTCAGACTTTGGAGATGTGACAGTTTTTTGGGTTTTAAATGGCAACGGTTTGTTCATGGAATTCATTATGAAAGCAATTTTAAGTTGTTTTATTGAGACAAAATCAAATCAAAAACAGGATCAATCAATCAAGGAAAAAATAATACATGTATTTGTTGTATTGCCCAGCCCAAATTGAGATTGATCATACAAGAGGAATTTGTTATATTACCCAGCCCTATGCTAAAGTCTCCTGAAAGCTTGAATAATGCATAATACAGGATGCTTTTGTTTCCACTAATGCATTCTTCACATGCAGAGCACATCCTCCTGGTGGCAGAAGCAGCTGACTAATCTTGATCCTTTATTTATTCAAGTTCAATAAGGCCTATACGTCAGCTTAAACCAGCCAGTAACTTCAAACACAATTTAAAGCGAGCGCAAATCAAATGAAGGGTAAGCGGTGGCAGAGTGGTTTGCCCTCCTTACTTTTCTCAGGACGGTGATCTCACAGAGTTGTGTCAGCATACTTGCTTGTTATGCCATATCCATTTACAAAGCATGTATAGTATGCATAGTTGGGCTGCCAAGTCAAAATTGGCCTTAATAAACAAATCAACATGGTTTCCTGTATCTCTCTAGCCGCCATGCTTTCTAACTAACCAGTGCCCGGAGTGAACCCCAAATAAAGCTCATAGTTGCTGGGTGCAGGCTTCCAATGAGCAACAGGCAAATAAAAGTTGTTTTAGCATAAGGGTGGGTGATATACCAAAAGATCCCACTTTCTTCGGAGCCTAAATAACTATTTCAATGCCATTATAATTTATGTACACACGATATATTTTTAGTGTTTTTAAAGAGACTGTACCCATTCCCCCCCGGTAATAAAGTAAAATGCGTTTTGATTTATTGTAAAAGCAGAGTCAAAATGAGACAACTGTGCTCTGTCTGTGTCTAATTATTGTAATAAGTGTTTGGGTTTTTTTGGGCCATGAACAAGCTTGTTAGCAGTGCTGTGAGGCCCAAACTCCGCTCTGGTCTCTGAAAGTTGTTAAACGCACTTATAAACGCATTACGGAGCATGATTGATGCTAGGAATGCGTTAGGAAAGTGAAGGGAAGTTTAGACCCCTGCAAACTGATTAAGATGTGTTTTAAGTTCTGTTTTACACGTTTTTAAGATGATTAAATATCAGGTACAGCGGCTTTAAGAGGTAACTAAAGCTTCTGTCGACTCAATTTTTAAAAAATTATATATTTGACAAAGTGAAATGGTTTTCATTTCAATTTTAAAAAGAAAGAAAGAAAGAAAAAGCCAAGAAAAAAACACTTTTGGATCTGTTCTCTGACAGTGTTTTTTCACCAATCTTATTCTAGAATCAACCTTTATGTCAATCATATTTAGGTTTCTGGCTATAGTATGTGTCGTTGTTAATGGACTCCAAAACAACAAGAAAGAAAAAAGCTATTTGAGAAAGTGCATTAAGCTCACACATACAGTAGTCCGGCAGCACATAAAGACAGGCCTGAGTTGAGAGGAGAAAGATTGAGAGTCAGACTCCTGAGACCAGCACTGTGTCTAATGCTCATTGGAGCATGAGAATGCACTTTCCACCTCAGTCCCACCCTGCTGTTCTTTTCAGGTAAACACGCAAAGCAACTTCAACAGATGGAAAGGGAAGACGCACACACAGAACAGAGAGGCAGAGCACAAAGCCAGAATCTCCCAGGCATCGCTTTACAGCCACACACCCTTATAGCACAATGCACCTCCACAAACAACAGCCAGACTTCAAATAGAAGAAGAACAACGGTGCCAAGATGAAGTGTCCTTGACTCATGAACTGCATAGATACTAATTAATACTGAAAACTACTGAGCCTATCTTTAAATAGAGCTGCAAGATGAATTGCAATCATATTATTCCCTCTGCAAACAACAAATAATGAAATCTTATTATGTACAAAACTTGATTACTTAAATAGTTTAGACGGATGCATATGATGCAAAATTCGCAAAATTCGCAAAATTGATTGTTAAGGATCTGTAAACATGTTGCAATGGTTTTCCCCTTCTCATTTACCCTCTGGAAGTTGTATTTAGAGTGATTCATGCATGTTTGAGTAATATGTATTTGCCTTCATTCAAGACACTTGCAAAAAAAGCTTTTCAAAAATGCCTTTACACGCCCCACTGCAGGATTCAGCAGTGTGGCATAGCCAGGTTGGCACAAATCTGATCCTTACCGTGAAATGCACCAATCCTCAAACACAATTTAAAGCGTGCACAAATCAAATGAAGGATAAGCGGTGGCAGAGTGGTTTGCCTCCGTTCCTTTGTTAGGTCAGTGATCTTTGTTGTAATGAAGTCTACAGGGATGTACTGTAAAGATGCAGGCAGAAGTTGTTTCCTTATGTAGTTGTTTAAGATTAATATTGTGATTTTAGTTGTCAAAGATATAATGATCCACAGTGTCATTGATTATAACTATATAGTGGTCTTCTGCCAGTGCAGATGATGGTGCAGTTTTACACGGCCCAGCCTCACCTCCTCCATTACTGTGTGGTACGCTGGAGCCACAGCCAGGGACAAACAGATTGTGCGTTCTGCTGAGAAGGTGATCGGCTGCAGACTTCCATCTCTGCAGGACCTGTACGTCTCCAGGGCTCTGGGACGAGCAGGTTGGATCACTGCTGACCTTTCTCACCCTGTACACAGACTCCCTTCAGGCAGGAGGCTACGGTCCATACGGACCACCAGAACCTCCTGCCACAAACAGTTTCTTTCCCTCTGCCGTTGGACTCATGAACACTTTATGAGTCACTTTAGCAATTTTGCACTTTTCTGACCAACTGAAAATTGTCTATATATTCAGACCTTTATTTTATTTGTAAATTCCAAATTGTATGCATGCCCTTTTGATGTATTTTGCTCCTTTTCATTGTTGTATGTTACATCTTAATGCCAAAGCAAGTTCCTAGTTGGTGAATTCTGTTCACTGACAATGGCAATAAACCCCTTTCGGGTTCTCCAGGGCCGCTGCTAGCCATTTGGGTGCCCTAAGCAGAGATATTCAATGGTTCCCCCAGACCCCCACCCACTTTGAAAGTACGTAGTGGTTTGATGTTGGTAATACAACCTTAAGGTGACTATTTCTGAAGTTTGTAAATTTAATTTTGTAAATATTACAGAAATCACAATCCTAAGTGGGATCTGGGCTCTCAACCAAGTGTCTTGTTCTTTTGCATTCTGGTGCATTTTAGGTGTAATATTATTAGCAACTCATTGCTCAGTTTATTATGAGGGTCCCCCACAATTCCTAAATTTCCCTGCTCCGGTCCTGCTCCAGCGTCACCTGAAGCCCTTCTCCTGCTCTTCTGCAGAATAGATCGAGGCTCTAGAAAAGCCTACAGGCTGCAAACTGTTGACGCATTGTTGCATTTATAAAAACATGATTTAGACATTTGTAAGAAGTTGAACCAATTTTGCTTTGCGCACACCGTGGTTTGCTTTGATTATATTGTTTATATATTCATTTTTATTTTATTTTTCCACACATGACACATCACTTGCAAACTGTTTACTCTTATAAATTCACCCAAACTCTCACCTCTTCAAAGGAGTGAATTCATTAAGACTGCTATTCCCTAGATGTTTTTGGACAGCAGTTAACAGCTAAAACATAGGTCTGCCACAAGCTTTTAAGTGCTCATCAAATCCAGCCCTAGCTTTGAAAGTGATAATTACTCCTGACATCTGCGGCGTAACCTGTTCACCTTCAAGAGCCGCAAGCTAACTTACTCAGTGGTCGTTTTCTCTCTGTCTCTCGCTTCGTCTCTCTGTCCGATGCAACCTATTTTTGTGCAAATTGTAACCTCAAGAAACATCAGTTATTCTCGTAAACAAGTTTGGCCATGTAGAACATTCAATTATACATTACACATTAATAGCCAAGATTATTTCACACATCCATTAGATTGTGTTAAACATGGATACTCAATCTTTTTAATAGAGCTGGAGCACTGAAGCTCTGGAGTGTTTTTCTTTTTCCCCGGACAAGAATTTAATCAGGGAATAATAATAATAGTGTGACTGGGTGGCATTTTGTAAATAGCCTCGAGAGTGGATTACATTGCCTGGAAGTAATGTACCAATAATGCGATTCTTATAACAGAATGCTTATAAGATCGTAATAACAGAAGTGTAAGAACTACTTATGACGCCTTCACACTAGTCCAAGTGCAGGGTTAGTTCTGTTCCAATCCTGATGTGATCCCAGCCTAGTATAGCTTTAGACCCAGTTCAAGACCATTTGAGTGTTTCACGTGACATACTCTACTATAACGTAATACCCAGTACCACCAAGAGAATCAATCAAAAGTATAAAGTTCAGTTGTATAATATTAAAACTGAACGCACATCTAATGCTGGTGTTTGTCATTTTTCCATTTTGTTTTTGGATTATGCGTGACTGTGCATGACTGTGACAAATAAACTAACTTATATCGTCTTATAAAACTAGCATTAAAGCTGGGCTACACAACTATTTTGTGTGTGTTTCCTCTCAAAGAATAAAAAGCAAAAAGAGGCAACTGCACGCTGACTGCATCTAATGAGAAAGTATTTTATGTCTTGTCAACTTGAAAATATGAGCTGAAAGCAGCCCTCTCATTGGCTGTGTTTCGCCATCTTAAAAAAAAAAAGCAGTTTAGCACACACTCGAAAATGAATGCAAGTGAATTTAAACAATGTGCCAAAGGGTTTGTGAGAGCTTAGAACACACTACACAGATATAAACCTATGTCCGGTTTGGCAGTGGGAAAATAGCGAATAATTTGTTGTATTTTTAGTAAAAAGTTAAAAGACCCAGGCAAGAAAGAGAATCTAAGAAGAGGGGAGTAGAAAGGGGTAAGCAATGAAACCCAGGGAGAACGCAGTATCGTGCACACACACCTTTTAAAGTCAGCGTTAGATGAGGGCTCTGGAAGCGCGCCTCCTCGTTTCTGTGAATAATGCGCCTCAGAGACAGCGCTCACATCTTTACAGCCTTCCATATGCAGCACAAAGGAGGGACAGGGGACTGGCGGAGGAGACTATTGCGAAGCACACGATGTTTGCTTTAGCTTGCACTGTTAGCTCATCAAACCCAAAAGTGTACATAAAGCCACAAAAAGACTATGGAATATATTGAAAGTGCTTTCTCCACTAAATCATTCCAAAGAAAGTTTCAAATACAGTCCAGAGAAGCTGTTTTAAAGTTGCATTAAGTAATTTAGGCATTTGAAATCTCATTATTTTAGACCACCTGGAGAGGGCAAGCTACCTTTTTCAAGGTGGGTGGGGAGTCCTTGCCCCAAGTGGAGGAGTTCAAGTATCTCGGGGCCTTGTTCACGAGTGAGGGAAGGATGGAGCGTGAGATTGACAGGCGGATCGGTGATGCGGTCGCTGGATCGGACTGTTGTGGTGAAGAAGGAGCTGAGTCGAAAGACAAAGCTCTCGATTTACCGGTCAATCTACGCTCCTCCCCTCACCTATGGTCATGAGCTTTGGGTAGTGACCGAAAGGACAAGATCGCGGATACAAGCGGTCGAAATGAGTTTCCTCCGCAGGGTGGCTGGGCGCTCCCTTAGAGATAGGGTGAGGAGCTCAGTCACACGGGAGGAGCTCGGAGTAGAGCCGCTGCTCCTCCACGTTGAGAGGAGCCAGCTGAGGTGGCTCGGGCATCTGTTCCGGATGCCTCCTGGGCGCCTCCCTGGGGAGGTGTTTCGGGCATGTACCACCGGGAGGAGGCCCCGGGGAAGATCCAGGACATGCTGGAGGGACTATGTCTCTCGGCTGGCCTGGGAACGCCTCGGGATCCCCCCGGGGAGTTGGGGGAAGTGTCTCGGGAGGGGGAAGTCTGTGAGTCCCTGCTTAGATTGCTGCCCCTGCGACCCGGCCCTGGATAAGCGGAAGAAGATGGATGGATGGATGTTTTTATACCAGCGGTTCGCAAACCTTTCAGCACTAGGGCACCCTGACTTGTCTTTGGGTCAAAAGACATTAATAATTTCATAAAATTAATAAGTTAGTTAAAAGCTATAAATAAGTTCATGCTCGTTAAATATATATTTTTTTTCATATTAAAAACTGTTAAAAGAAGTTAGAGTACTCTCAGACATCTTCTCCTTTAAGGATATTTTTTGCTTCAGCGCAGAGTAAGTGCTCCTGTGCGCACATAGAGGATATTTTCTTTCTATTTTCTAAAAAACAAGCTAGCGCCACGGCAAAAGTGAGGTCTTGAATGGCTCATTTACACGCCGAATGTGCTCGAAACGTTTGAACCTTTGGAAACTTTCGTATTTGAGTATTTGTATGTTCACAAGCACTTTGTTTAAAAGTACAGTTGTGTTTAATTTGATAATTTAATGTAAACTTGTACATGAAGCTAACTGCGGCTGGTTTATTACATGTGCATAAGCTATCTACTTTTGTTAGCTCTTTAAATGTACAGTGTAGTTTGTAACACGCATGTTTTCCTGTATGTTCCAGTTACCACACACAATATAGTATCTACATGATACCTCCATAAAGCAAGCACACACCCTTATATAAACTCTTCCTGAGCCGAGGTACCCCTGTGTTTTACGTTAAATTTACCCTTTACAGGCTCCCCTTTTAAGGTTTACGTCATGTGATAAAATATTATAAAGCAGGCATGAAGGTTATTTTCCTTCTGTTTGAAGGGCCAGGAGAATAAGGAGGATGCTGGGGTGGAGGTGGGGCGTGGGTGAGAGAGGTTTAAATAAGGTGAGCTGGGCTTTGATTGGCTGCTGGGAGTGTCCTGCCACCGCACTGAGGCAAGGCGATGATTGAGTGATGAAGCCTCAGGTAGTCTTCCAGGCTTGAATTTTCACCTCGGCTGCATTTATTTTTGGCCTCCTGCATGATAGCCCTGTTCATTTGAAATGCATTTTAATATTGTGTAAGTTGTAAATCACATAAACAGCAGTTCATTGAGGCAGTTGCTGTTTTGTTACATTATTTATTTTCAATCTACCAGTTTAGAATTTGCCAACCAAGCAATTTCAATTTGGCAATGGTTTGAAATGATATTGGCAATACCAAACGGAATTGAAGCCTTGTCTGTATTGCTAAATGCTGATGAAAGTGTAAAGCAGAAAGACTGTGCTCCTCACAGGACTCTGTGTCTGTCCTGCTCTGCTCCTCTCTGCTCCTCTCTGCTCCTCTCTGCTCCTCTCTGCTCCTCTCTGCTCCTCTCTGCTCCTCTCTGCTCCTCTCTGCTCCTCTCTTCATCTCTTTCAGGACAATCACAGATATGAGAAGCAGGTGATGTGCCTTCTTCTGCTCATATTTCAAGGCAAATATAATTAACGCATGTTTAAAAAAAAAAAAAAAAGTGATCGCAATTATCCATGCAGCGCGCACGTATTAATTAAGACTCACTTCTGGATTATATAGAACATAGCAGGTTGTATTGCCGTGGTTCCTGGCTACATGAAATAAAAAGTGTCAAAAAGTTTCACTCTCCTCTGATGTGAGGTTTTGCTCCATATTTCTCCTCGTTCAGGCTCATCACAAGCACTCTGAGAGAGAGAGGGAAAGCTTGCGTAATGCCACGCCCTTCAGACAAAATGTATTTTTTAAACAAATTGATGCTCGATATATGATTGTTTTCTATCAAAAACAACTTGAATATTGTTCTATTTAATGGTTTTCAACTATTATTTCATGAATCAATAATTGCATATATTCATTTGTCTTTATTCTAAAATGCCATGAAAGTCTAACATATTCCGCGGCCCCCCTGCACTCTCGCCACTGCCCCCCTTTTGACAAAGCCTGTTTTAGACTATACAGTTTTTTCCACGATTGGAAAGACACATTTCCTGACATGTAGGATCAACTCTGGCCTGGAGGGATCCATCATAGAAAATGTTTCAAAGGTAGTCAACTGGACAACATTTTGATTTGTAACCTACCATTGAAATGTTTCTAGCAGTAGGATCAACTTCACTGTGAAAGGCATTTACGGTTTTATCAATCTAGGAAAACGGCAACAACCTAGCCTGGGGTTAAGGTAAAAGTACAGGGTCAGGGTTATCATCCTCATACAGAATATTGACAAGGGACTTGAACTAGTGATTAGTTTTAGTTAAAGGGTGGGGCAAAGGTTTGGCTTGTTTTAATAGTTAACCATGATATTACATGCACTCTTGATTCTATATCATACCTTTCCCCACATGGTGCTAGGCTAATATTTTCACAGTTATATGGCTGTGGCTAACGGTTTGCCTGTTACAAGAACGTGTTGATGTTGGAAGAGGTGGTGATATTGACTGCTGCTTGTACATGTCAATATCACACTTGCATTTGACAGGCTAGAGCAGGATCCTGGACGGTTCAAACGCAGGGTTGTAGTTTTTTCTTTCGGGGGTGAGACAGTTGTCGTAATCATGTGTCATCCTAATCAGTACATGTTACTTTTTACCAGGTGTCCTTTATTGCAGGATCCTTAAAAAAAAAAGACATATCTGCTTTGCCCTAGTGCAGATATATTGTAAAACGTTCTTGAGCTCAAAATGAGACTGCTGTGTGCTTTCTGCATCAAATTCTAAAGTGTTTTATCGTAACCAAGAACCACCAAAACTCTGCTCTGGACCCTAGACCTAACCCTACGTTATGAAAAGCGCTTATAAAGTCATTTATGCTGGTTAATTAAAGGACGGTAGGGCTGCGTAATGAAAGTGAGGAATGATTTTGGACCGCTGCATAGTTCTGTTTTCCACATTCGTAAAACAATAGTAATCTGGTACAGCGCCTTTGATGATATAGAGAAAAGTGTTGGAGAATAACTTTAAATATGTCTTAATGTATTGTATTATCTTGTGGTATTTTAGCCTCGTCCGAGCCCTAGTCAAGGTTCACGTCTCCGATTCCCGTCCCGATGGTAAATAAACATCTGCGTTTGACGTCATTTAAGATGTTGGTTTCTTTTCCGTCCAAGCGCATTTGGGAACATACATATTTAGCGAACACACATCATGCTGGTGCATCGTTTCCCAAAGTCGTCAATGGGCACACTGAGGAGTCCAGTTCGTAAGCCAAAACGTCCTCGTCTCCAGTCGCCAGCGTCAGCCGCAGCAAGAGACGGGGACCAGGGGCTGCCACGTGTGAAGAGGCAGAGCTTGTGTTTTCTCAAGCTGAAAGGTTGTTAATTAGTGTTCATCGCACGTTCAGGGGCGTCATTTGCCAGTCTAAATTTAAAGATGTTGCCTTTGCTATTCTTGTGATGTGTTAGAAAGGATGTTTTTTGTTTTTTTTCCAAAGAACAAAAAGTGGGAGAAGAAAAGTTGAACCAAGGTGCTCAGTTCATGTATGGCACTGGGTACTGTTGTTTGCGGGCCCTATAGTTATTTCCCTGTGGTGAATTCGATTTGTTTTATTGATAGCTGTAACGCCATCTTGTTCTGTCTCTTTGGTTTTGTTCAGTACAGAGTGACAGAATCAGCAGCCCTGCCCTGTGCATATCAAATATCGTTCACCAAACTGAAAGGAAGATGAGGACCGCAATGTCTCTCTTCGCAGGCACCACGTTAGTATGCTGCATTTCTTACTGAAGCTGAGAAGTCATTTAAGTTTATACTCAATTTAAACCCGGAAATACCGTTTTAATCTGCAAGATGGGGGATCATTTTCTGCTTGCTAGGCACATTGATACAAATTGGTACAAACCAAAAAAAAGAAGCCTATCGTTTACTGTTAACTTTTTAATGATTTAGGGACTGAATTTTTAAAGTTAGTGTAAATTATTTTGGGAAAGCATATTTATTTTCTGAGCGTATCAAAATTCATTCACAGCATGAAGAGGTCTCATGCCTGCATTTCATTAGCCAAAAGGGATGTGGCACAATTTTGAGAATGGAGAATGGAAAGTTTTTTTTTTTTTCATGTGTAGCAGAGGGAAAAAATTGAATGTCGGTTGCCACAAATTCGGCACACAAACATCATTATTCCGCCCCAAACCAAACAAGTGGTCATAGAGTTTTGCTCGAAGCAGTAGCAGCTGGTCCTTGTCTGAAACATCAGAACCATCAGTTGATCTGACACTAATCGTGTATGTGTATGTCAGCGGCAGCCATGTTTGACACAGCCCCTCCAGCACTTCAGCTTGAAGAGCTGAACTTAGAGAAAGCCTGGTTTAACAGACAGGACCATGGCATTTATGTTGATTACTATTGATCCTTCCAAATGTAATGCAATCAAAGAAGCAAATTGTGAATGTCCATTAATCAGCATTATTTTGATGTCATGTTTCAGTAGCTTACATCTTCGGGCTGGTCCTGACCACATCTAAATAGGATTAGTATTATTCAATCGTTTATAACTATAACATGGTGGCTCTCTCGCCTCACAGCAAGAAGGTCCCGGGTTCGACTGCCGGGTGACTTGTGTTTGTGGAGTTTGCAGGCTCTCCCCCTGCCTGAGTGGACGGGATTTCTTTGGGAAGTCCAGCCCCAGTAGTACTGAAGGATGAGTCAAAGGATGAGGACAAATATGTAATAGAACTAAGTAACATTTTCGGGTATTTTGAAGCGTCTCCCCCTGCTTTCTCTAGGTGGAAAATTAGTATTGCAAAATTACGGACGTTGACCCTACGACGACCCTCCTGGGAAACGTTTGGTTATAATTGCTTTTGTATTCAATTAACTGCTTTATTTCAATTTGAAAAAGGCAAAAAAGGCCAAAAAGGAAATGACAGATGTTAGGGTCTGTTCTTTCACAAGGGCACTGCAGGGGGAGCTCTAGCGCTAAAGTTACGTAATATGTAATCTTATAGTTCCCGATATAGCAAACATTACTATTGCAACAATTGTAGCCCGAACAGTATTTGCTGCTATTTCAGTAAAATAAAAACATTCAGTGTTGGGGAAAAAGTGAAAAATGCAGAACCAATTGTTTTAATCATTGAGACAAAATTTTCCATAATTCATTGTTTGATACAAAATATGCTCTTTCATTAAGAAAAATGCATAGAGTACAAACTATAAGAATGATGGTGCAGATGATTAAAAATTTACTTTATTTAAGTTAAAAAGGAATGTTTAATGCAAAACAATATTATGAAGGTTTTTGCCAATTACATTTGAAAGATTATTTCAATATATATATATTTATATATTTTCAATACAAATCTGTGAAGTGTTTTATTTTACATTTTTTACACTCAAACAAGGAGTACTGTGATAACTGGGTTGGCATTTGCATTAAAAGCAATGTTGAATGTGTGAAGTTTAGAAATTATAGTGACGTTTTTGCACCTTAGTTTGGCGCCACAGCAGTTAAGAACAGAGTTGAAACAAGTGGGCGGAATGAGACTGATTGAGATGAATGATGAAAGACGAAGCCGCACATTTGCTGTTTAGATTTATGTACTCTTCAGGTATATCACGTGTATTTGGGTACTAAATCAGAATCAGAAAGGGTTTATTGCCATTGTCAATGAACAAAATTCACAAACATAGGAACTTATCTCTGCATTAAGGCGCAACATAAAACACTGAGCAATAATAAAAACAACATATATTCAATCAAAAGGGCAAGCATTAAGAAACAGTTTAAAATAACTATAATATAAAATAAAATAAAAATAAATAAATGCTACTGTCTATTAACTACCAGGTGTGATGAAATCCCTAGCCATTAAAAGAAAAAAAACTTGTCTTGCTTGTCATTAGAGAAGCAATTACAAATCCCATAACTGCATTTTTTTGTTTTGTTTTTAAACTTACAAATCTAATAAAGGGTGCACGTGTTTCTGGTATCTGGTCGGCTGATTGTCACCATGAAGTTGCTATTTATAGTCCCAGATTGTTCCACAGTATGGCATTAAACGCGTCTCTCTGGACAAAAGCATGCACACAACACGTGGAATTCTTACAAAAAAATCTGAATCAGAAAAAGGTTTATTGTCATTGTCAACAAAATTCACAAAGCGGGAACTTGCTTGCGTGGTAAGGTGCAAAACACAACAATGAGCAATAATAATAGCAAAATATATCAGCTAAGGCATGCACAAAATCAAGAATTTACAAGAAAATAGAGGTCTGAGTGAACAGTGCAATGAATGGGTTAAAAAAACGTACGGACAAAACGCAAACTTCCTCAAATGAATTTCTCATCTCTCTGAGCACAGATCGTCTTCTTCCTATTCGTTTAAAGCCTGATGCGCAAAGCGAACGCTCTATAAATGAGACCCCACTCACAGTAAGAATAACATGTTTCTCATTGTATTTTAGATCTGTAAAAACTGTAATTGAATAAATGTGACGTACAGACCCATCCACCAGAAAAGCTTCTATTACTCAAGACTACATTTCTTTCTCTTTATCGCTCAGCTAATAGGGTTAACACAATGATCAATGTCGTCCATGTCAAAATTACTGAACTGTAATAATTAGCTTGAACAGGTGAACGAGTGCGCGGACATCTGGGGACACTTTTTGAAACATAGCCCCGGCGCATTATGATTATATTAACATAATCCTCTCTTGTTAAATTGGATCAGCTGTAATATTAAGACCGTGCTAGCTTTCATTCACTGTTGCTAATTCCTCTCATGCTCGAGTCTTAATGAGAAATACGGACTCACTTTAGAAGGACACGGGCGGCAGGTAGAGATTAGCGATGCACCACTTTCCGACTACCTTGAACAAAAAATGGCACTTTGTAATAGGAAACTGAGGGGGATTTAAAAAATAAATAAAAAATGTTCACAACAGAGAAGTTGATATTTGATGATTTGGCTTAAAATACAAAATAAAAAAATAAATAACATGGTGCAGGTGTCGCTTGTGTTTCAAATAGATGAGGATTTGCATGTATTTGCAAAGGGAATCAACGAAGCTTGTTTGCATAGCTGTGACTAAGAAACAGTACCCCGCAATGAAGTCGGCGCAATTACAAATTCAATATCCTTCCTATTGTTGTTTTGTCTGGATCGCTTGTATTAAATCAGGGCAATAATTATCCTCCCTGCTGCAAATGCTGTTGGCATAGGCAAACAAGCAAACACACAGTCCACTACGATGCATTCGTCTTATCCAGCAGTCTGAAATACACAAATCCTTTTCAGGTAAAAACTGTTTCAACATATACAGATTTACTTGTTTATGAATATCAATACCGCAAATATCAGAAATGGGATGTGATAACTAGCATGATCTATACACTCTGTATCCGTCTCATCAGCGGCATGCTCTGCTTGTAACTACTGTGTATGACTGCAATGTCCCTGTCAAATAAACAAATAGTAACTCAATCATTATTTATGACCAAAATGACCAAAATTGACTTTGGGCTCTATCTACTGGCAGAAATGGGAAATATATAGATGAGATAAACAAATGCTACCTTTTGGTTTGGTTAAGTTTATTTCGAACATCAAAAACATTGATTAAAAACATGCACAAGCATGCATGTACATTAGATATATACAAGATAATAGTTTGAAAAGGATTGGGTTGAAGTGCAACCTTGTGTAGCCCGCCCCCCTTTCAATACAGCGTTTACAATGGTACTGATAATTGGTACATGTTAATTTAGTCATTACCAGCCGCAATTACAACAGTGAACTGACAAAAGAGTTCACCTTTGAATGAACTATACAATCATAATTTTCTCGAATGGTTGATTTATTATTAAAAACCCTCCTCAGCCCTGTACCTTGAAAGAACAGTATTTTTATAAATTACTTTGATCTTTGTAAGCACCCAGTTGTAATTATCATGATTTGCGCCGAAATTCTGCATAAAAACAGCACGGGAGATCTTGGAGCTCTACCTAAAACTTCACAGATCTGGGAAATTCATCTGAGCGTTTTTGAAGCACAGAGGTAGAGGACGTTCTAAACAGGATTCAACAAACTAGCGTGAATGAAGCTAAGTACAACTCCAGGTATTTTTTTGATCAGGACACAATCTTACAACATGGTTAAAAGCTCTATAAAGTAAAGTTTGCATACTATGTGTCTTTTAAATGAGAAGAATTACGCATATGTGAAAAATGCTGCTGCCTTAACACAATTACAAGTGCAGCGTTTACACGTCTGCATCGCATTGTGAAGCTTGCCTGAAGCACAGTGAGCATTTTGATGTCTCTCTTGCTGCTGCGCTAGTCATTCAAACGACTCTTATTCAGTGGTGCATTTTATAAGCTGTCCATTCACGTCTGTAGATGAGGAGAAACGTTCACACATTCTGACACAATGTATAGAAACAACCAGCATCACTAAAAAGCTGCCATTTTCAGCCCATTCAAGCGGGAATCCACTGCAGTTTCTCACTAAACCTGAAGCTATACTATGAGAAGTACAAAAATCCAGCACTATATGGGTCTTAAAAGATAGTATAGTCTATTATTATCACATTCTAAACATTTGTAGTCTGTTATTCAAGTTTCATTTATGGTAGGTTGTCAAAAAAATAATACCAAACAAACAAAATTGACCTGACTTGAATAGTCTTAGAGTGGTATTGATGTATACTCTAACTGTTCAATTGAAAGTACTATTTTGTGTGGAAAAATGTGAAATGATTGTGTTTCTATTGTAATTGTGCTATCGAAATGAAGAAAAAGAGTATCCCGCTTTTTAAACGGTCACTTTTATGTAGCGTTTTTCTGCCTCCAGTTCACTCACAGCGCTTTACATCAAGGACCCACTCACCCATTCACAACACTAGTATTTAATGTGCCACGCATTTGCCTTCTAGATAAAGAAACTTCCCTTTGCTGTGGTATAAGTTTTCAATTGCCTGATTGAATTAGTAGTCATTCACAGTCTTGTTTTAAGTGATACCTTAGTTAAAGAGTGTGTTTTTGGGAGGCACTTTCCTACACAGTAAATTGATCCTGAAATGAGCCATTAAACATCGCACAGGCCTAAATGAGAAACCTCTTGAGAGAAGGATAACAGTTTTATTTTATGAGGAGTATGATGCACTACAGCTCATTAACCTTGGAAAAGTGTCTTGTTGAGTTTATCAAGCCTTATTAAGATAGAATATTGGTATCTGTTTTAGCAAAATGCCAACACAATGTTACCACAACAATGACGCAAAATCTACGGCCTCTTCCACCACCAAATTCCATTTATCAAAGTACTAAAGCAAATTTTCTTATTACAGCTCCGGAATGTAATTTCACACTTTGATGAAAAAGAAAGAAAGAAGATAAAATGCTTTTCTATTTGAGTAGCCTATATTGTATTGTAGTGTTTGTCTTTACACACGTTTGTCCTCTGATAATGTCACGTCGCACTCAAAAAACCAAACCAAGATGGCCGACTCTGGCTGCGGGACGATATTCATAACATGGGACAGTTGAGGGCGCTCCGTCTTGTATTTACCAAAGATAGATTGTCCTTCTGACAGGCCACCAAGGACTAATTATGGCAGCTTTCTATTTTAGTGTCAGGCAAGGAACTGGAATGCTGGTTTTGCCTTCATTTTTAGAAAACAAAAACACAGCATTTTTGACCATTTCAACAGAAGCAAGTGGAAGTCTTGGTGGAGCTTTGAAGTCAAGGCGGTGGTGTGCGGACAAATGTAGCATAATATGACTTTTTAGGTCATAGAATAAAATATATATAGGGTTTAAAGGGCTACGTAACTTTTCCATCATTTGAACTTAGTTTGTAATCTATTCGTTTTACTAAAAATATATATACTTACAGTTGTGACCAGTAACTTGGTCTGCTTTTGCCCATGGAGCTAAACAATCCCAACACTGTGGAACATTCCAGGCAAAGCTCTATCATCTCTATGGCGACAAATATGTTACGTAGTGCGGTTTTAACATGGCACCCTGTTCTAGCTCATGTCCGGGAGCTTTTTTGTCAGAAAATGTAACATTTCTAACCAAGTAGTCACAAATTCATTTGGAAGTCTGATGTATTTGCAACAGTAAAATGTCACAAAAAACAATAATATTGAAACTACTTTATCCCACAGACACAATAAGGATACAAACCCTTTTCTAAATGTAAAATAGTGTTTAAAACCCTGAGCTGCAATGAATAAAATGCACAATGAAGCATAGACTTGGCAAAGAAGTATGGAGTGAAAATGATAATATTTCAGATTCACCTTGTAAGAACTTTCAATGAATCTCAAACATATATCACACGCCAGCTTTGTGCACAGTCTGTCATGTGTTTTTGGCCACCCACGGAACATGACAGTCCATTCTAACGTCCAGGCTGTGGTGCGTGTGAGGCTGCCACGTGGACAGATGGCTGGAGTGGACTGGTCACCTCTGCCTCTCAACCTTCAGAGCGCCCAGGCCAAGGGGCAGCAGCGCTCTTCGGCTGCACAAATGCTGCCAAGACGGAGGAGACGGCCTGGGCCAACTCCGGCCAGATGTCACCTCAAAGGGAATCGTGTTTCCATCTCACTTGCCCTCATTTTTCTACATTATACAAGGGACTGATTAGAGGCAATGTATCAGTGTCAGCATCCAAACTCACATTGGCAGACACACTTCATTCATCGTTGGAATGGCTTTGCAGAATTAAATCCTATTGTTTTGTGGAATTTAAGCAAAACAGATTTTCTTGACTTTGCTCGTGAAAGGGTCAAGGTAGGGCTAGTATTTTTAGCTCCATGTACCTTTTGGGTTCGAGAAATGCATAGCATTGCAAACATCTTTGTTTACTAGTTTTGTAACTCAAAAAGGCAAATTATGTGAATCTAGATCGTAACTATTGCAAGGACAATAAGCATTAAAGCATTGTGGCTTTTTGAACAACCTCAACCTCATTCATTTTCTACCGCTTGTTCCCATTAGGGTGACTGTGCCCAGTGCCTTTGGGCCTTAGGCGGGGTACACCCTGGACAGTGGCCAACTGGTCGCAGGGTTAGCACAGAGACAAAGACACACAGACGAGCCATTCACTCTCACATTCATTCACTAGGGCCAATTCACAGTTGATCAGCCCATGGTAACACAAGGAGGACATGCGGACTCCACCCAGAGAGATCATGTGACGTTCACCCAGGAATTGAACCCAGGAGGCGAGAGCTCTAACCGCTCTGCCACCATGCCCCTCAACTTAACAATGGAAATAAAATAACTTTTGAAATTGTGTGCTTGCTTTTTGCTCAAAAAACCCATAACAAAATCCAAACCCACTTTATTTATATGGCACATTTTCTAAACAGAATCGTTTCCAAAGTGCTGCACAGACACAAAACAATAACAAAAGGTATAATAAGTGCTCAATTTGATCTCAGTCCTAAAGCAATACAACAATATCAAATCAAAGTAAAATCATAAAACCATACATAAATAAAGAGAGAAAGAAAAGAAGCTTACAGTATACTACGGACGCGCCCCTCCACATACCGAACTGTAACATTTTCATGGAGACAAGCGGACCACCAGTGGAGTTTTAACTAGAACTTGAAGATGCTTGGCAGAATATAGAATACAAAAACTCCATTGTGGAATTCAAGCTTGCTAATGGGGGTAATAGAGCATAATCCTTCCGCCAAATCGGAGATCCACAAATGCTCTCCTCGTCGCGAGCTGACAGGTAACACGCTGCAGACGCAAACACACGCGATGTTTGTGCTCAGTTCAGTTGTGACTGCTGCTGTAATCAGTCGGGCCTATTGTGTCACTTATTTGACTTCCTTTGTTCGTCTAATGGCCCCAGCCCTCAAGACACAAAAGGAAGTTATGATTTTGAAGAGCAGCCTAATTACTGAGGCTTATTAGAGAGACATAAACACTGGCGGTAACAATAGACAGAGAAGGCTGGAAGGGCCTGGCTGCACACACACACTGCGACGTATCAAACTTTTCACACTCCACTTAAAATATCTAGCGTTGAAACATGTCAGAATTTGACAACATTAAGTTTGAGGTAACTTTATAATGTGAGGAAAAAGCTGTAGAGAAAGGATACCCTGAAACTTCAGAACTTACAGGAAGCAGCAGCATACTTTGACCCTTTTTGTATAGCAATATTTTTCCAATAGTTTAATTGGCTTGCTTGTTATTTTTGTACAAGACCAATTTAGCTGCGAGTTGTATTTTGATAATCGTTATCTGGACTATACAGACGCTAAACAATAATATGTTTTATAACAAAGATGGCAACATTATTAAAATTAAAATGTCAAAAAAAAGAGAAATTATTCATATTTTCATCACTAATACACTTTATTCGTAAATATTCTCTATCTAGAAGCCTTCAGTCAACATGTTTCAACCTTTATTTGATTGATAATGTATTATAAAAGTCTCAATGTACAATAGAAAATATCTACTATTGACAAAAATAATACTAATCAACAACTAAAATATCATTAGTGACAGCCCTAAATACCAATACGACTACGTGGCATTTGATCATTACTTTACAAGATTCAGATCTGTTTGATTTTGACACAGTTCTTTCAGATAATCAAGCACAGTTTTGATTGACATTTTGTTTCTGTACAAATCAAGCTCAAACAACTCTCCGGTAAACACACTTTGTTTCCAGAGCTGAAATGGAGAGGCCAGCCGGGGCACTTGGGTTGGGATGGTAACGAAGATGTTTATTAGAGGCAAAAACAGCCCCTCAGTGACACGGGGAGGCTTGCTGAGATTGGCTTCAGAGCTTTCTCCAAATAGACGGGAATGTTTTCACCAGCCCAGCAGGAGTATGTAAATGCAAAGAGCTCAGAAATGTAGAAGGTGACAAAATGAGGGAGCAGCCAGTTATTCACAACGTGTCACATAGCGATATTTGGAACACGGTTTTAAACAATAGTGTGATAGTATCTTGTTTTATTTGGTATACAACAATGATTAAAGAAGCCAATTACAAACAATTACCATTCTCAGTATTAAAAGTGAGACGGAAAGAAAATCTGTTTTTGTGATTTTTTTTTCAAAAAACCTTTTTAATGCGTTTCCTTATTCCGTTCCTTTATAATTGCCGTCATATTTTTTTTTTGTATTTTATGATTTTGTCTTACGTTCTCTTACAAAGCTATTATGTTCCGCTCTTTGGAAACGGTCTTGTTTATAAAGTAAAGTTGGATAGGATTTTACTTTGTACAAAATTGGTTGAAAATTGTGTCAATATTTTACAGTATTTGATATACAGTACGTACACTGCCTGTCCTAAAAAAAAAAAAAAGTCGCCACTTGGATTCAACTAAACAAATACAGTAGGTCCTCTCCTCCTATTGGGTAACTGCATTGGGATGATCTTTCAGCTGCAACACGGTATTTAAACCCAACTGATGCAGTGAGCGGCTTCTCATTTCTGAAACTACAAAAAAATGTGGAAAGACAAATCCTGTGGTCATGGAAAATATGTCAGTGTGTTTGAGAAGGGTCAAATCATTGGCATCGAGCGGAGAAAACATCTAAGGAGAAGCAGAAACTGATCTCCAACAGAGAGTGTTTGGGACGAGCTGGAGAAGGCTTTGTGCGGCGGTCACTCTCTCACATCATCAATACAAGATCTTGATGAACAAAGAATGCACAGCTGGAATGAAATGAATCTTTTGACATTGCAGAAGCTTATTGAAACTATGTGAATGTGAGCTGTAATCAAAGCTAAAGGCGGTCCAACGAAAGAATGGACTTTATTTTTCAGGCAGTGCACTTAGTAAAAAGTAATTATTTGTCGAGAAGACTAAGGAGAGAAACAAATGTGGGGCTGTATTAAAAATGTAATGCAGCTTTCCACTAAGTTTTACTATAAAACAATTCTTAATAACTTTGTTATTCCATGACAACCATGGATAGCATTGCATGTGCACTGTATAATTACTTAGGTGTTCGTTTTAGACCAGATGCTCTCCTTCGCTCTCTCATTTCGGTTAGCACAGGCTTCAGACGTCTTGCAAGACTATAACCTTCATTCAGTTTTGTATTCAAAAAGCCCAGGCAGTTTGGAAACCTGGATTTGCCGTTGTTTGTAGATAAACGGTCTGTCCTATGATGTATGCGGCTAACGTCTGTCTACAGAACTGCTAATGGAACAGCGAGGTAAAAACAAAGGAAAGGATGCCCTGTAATGTGTCTTCACCATATGCTGTTAGCCGCTGTCCCCAGGCACAGACGCAGCGTAGTGTGTTTACTTTGACACAAGAAAAAGTTAAAGAAACGCCATCTGCTCACAACGCCTGTCCAGTTTCAATCGGGATAGGGCCATTCAACTGTGTGTGGGAATGTCTCGTACACGGTTTAGAGCAGAATCACATCTGTGTTGCATGTGTAATAATCTGCTGTGATTACAAATGATTATTAGAGAAAATGGGGTGTGGATGCAATGCAATGCTATAGCTCCCAGGGGGCTATCAAACAGACTCTATAATACTCTGACTATATAGGCAAAAGAAAGTATAAAAAGCCTGGACGGATACGCTAAAAAAGTTCTAACTGGAGTCAATATTACTCCTAATTAAGAGTTAATTACTCCTGCTTGTATCCTGGTTGGATAGTAAAAATGTAGTCCTGGTTTTAGTCCTTTCCAGTTCTGAATTTAGACAAATATCAAATGTGGTACTGAGAAAGTGAAATGTTTCTGAAGGGGGTACTAGTAGGCTCTTGCTTCTTACCGCCATTGTTTAGACTTTATTCTTTAGACTTTATTCTTTTAGACTTTTTCAGACTTCATTCTTTGGACTTTAGACTTTATTCTTTACACTTTATTTTTTATTCTGTAGACTTTATTCTTCCCGACTGTGCCAGAGAGCTGCGCTCTCGCCAGCTGGCGGACCGGCCCCCTAGGCTCTTGCTTGTATTGGTTTACAGCATATAAATGCAAATATAATATTGAAGTCTTGTAAATAAAGCAGGCCTGTAAGGTCACGTCCACATATGCATATTTTTAATTATATTTTGCCACTACTATTGGTTGTTTTCAGATTCGATAATGTGATGATGTCATACTTTCCAGTTTTTCCTATTGATCACATTGTACTTTACCCTGAAATACCGGTATCTATAATTCACTTAGTTTAATCAGATCATTTTTATTTGCAAGTAGACCCATGAACTTGCTGAATTACAACAAAAACAAATCCTTTTTTGCTGTCCCCATCTGTATTTAATATTATTGACCTATAGAATGTTGCGATATCAGCAATAGTTTGATTAAATGTGTTAGTAACGGTTAATCTTATATCAATTCGGCTATTTTAGTTTATCAACCTGTACAGAAGTACACAAGTCTAACTAATACAAACATATACAATCTTCAGTTTATATTCACTTTTGTCAAAACTTCATGCACAGCCTATTGCTACAAATAAATACACTTTAAAATAAGCCCCCTTAGAGCAATGGATAATGCTACGTAGTTATGACACACGCTTGAGGAACTTGCTTGCACTAAAATAGCCCATTACCCAGAGGGCAGTGCTAAAGGGGAGTAAGCTCAACATTAGACCGCCTCAGGAGCCGGATCTGCCCTTCTCCAACGCTCTGAGCTTCTTCTGCAGGTTCAGTGTTACTGGAAGGACTAACACTAAGAAATGATGCACTGTATAACCAATGAATCTACACGACAAGCCATACAGACTAATGTATTCAAATGACAACATACAAAAAATCAGCTTGGGATCTGTTTATTTGAGTCTACATTTTCCGTTCTCATGGTTATATACAGTGTGGCGTAGTGTACCAAGTCTTTCCTCAAGTTAATGTGTGACGTAAATGGCGTAAAAGAACATGTTGACTTAATTTATTGGAGTTGACATGGCTGGCTGGTTTTACAGTGTAATGCAGAGAAACGTTAAAGCACGTCGCAGGCTTTTGTTCTTGAACAGTTTGTTGCGCAGCGTGAGAGGCCCAGATGGAAACTTCAAAGTGTTGTATTATCTGTTATTAGCTCGGCTCCTGTGCTCTGAAGGGTGGAGAAAAAAAGAGGAAAATATTTTAAAACTCTGCTTGTGCTTCTTGTTGGACGTCGTGTAATTACTATTCAAACTCTGATTTACTTTTAGACTCATTATTGAAAGGTGCATTATGTAACTTTTCCGTCGTGCTTTATGTGTCCCTGGGGATGCTATTGCTTTGCCAGGAATGTTCCAAAGTGTAGCATTAAACGTATCTAAGTCAGATCTGTGGACAGTAGCAATAAAAACACCAGTAATTGAACAAATGCGATTGAGTTAAGCCTCACGCCTTACCGTGAAACATTCCAGGTAAAGCAATAACTACACGCTATAAAGTTACATAGTGCACCTTTAACTGAGCCGCCAGCCCTCACTGCGGTGTCAGTGTTATATCGCTGAGAGGGCGGGCTGTCAGATGTAATGCAATAATAAGTGGTGGGCAGCTCAAATAAGAGAAAATAGCTGCTATTTAGAAGCTGACGATAGCAAGGTGAACTCTATGGCTCTGCACTTATAGGCTTCCAGGAACATAATTAACCAATTTACTTCCTCTGCTATAATTTTGTGTTGAAAGAACATGTATGAAGAAATCCATTAAATACTGGCCCCTGTGCTTTTCAGTTGTTATTCCTCTTCAGGGACAGGACGAAAAATGTTATCCCACTATTCACCTGGTACAGTAGTTATTGCAATGTCAGGGTTGCAGAAATGCCTGCAGAATTATTCCAAAGGCACAGTAAAGTTTCATAACAACAAGTTCTTAATGATGGGTGCACGGAACAAGGAGCGGACACTAGCGAGTCGCCTCTGTTGTAGTGAGTCGCCTCTGTTTTAGCGAGTCGCCTCTGTTTTAGTGAGTCGCCTCTCTGTTTTAGTGAGTCGCCTGTTTGAAGTTTGAGTGAGTCGCCTCTGTTTTTTAGTCGAGCCTGTTTTAGTGTGTTTTAGTGAGTCGCCTCTGTTTGAGTCTGTTTTAGTGATCGCCCTGTTTTAGCGAGTCGCCTCTGTTTTAGTGAGTCGCCTGTTTTAGTGAGTCGCCTCTGTTTTAGCGAGTCGCCTCTGTTTTAGTGAGTCGCCTCTGTTTAGTGAGTCGCCTCTTTTTTGAGTCGCCTCTGTTTAGTGAGTCGCCTCTGTTTGAGTGAGTCGCCTGTTTGAGTGAGTCGCTCTGTTTGAGTGAGTCGCCTCTGTTTGAGTGAGTCGCCTGTTTTAGTGTGTCGCCTCTGTTTTTAGCGAGTCGCCTCTGTTTTAGTGAGTCGCCTGTTTTTAGTGAGTCGCCTCTGTTTTAGCGAGTCGCCTCTGTTTTAGTGAGTCGCCCTCTGTTTTAGTGAGTCGCTCTGTTTTAGTAGCCTCTGTTTTAGTGAGTCGCCTGTTTTAGTGAGTCGCCTGTTTTAGCGAGTCGCCTCTGTTTTAGTGAGTCGCCTCAGTTTTAGTGAGTCGCCTCTGTTTTAGTGAGTCGCCTCTGTTTTAGTGAGTCGCCTCTGTTTTAGTGAGTCTGTTTTAGTGAGTCGCCTCTGTTTGTTTTAGTGAGTCGCCTCAGTTTTAGCGAGTCGCCTCTGTTTTAGCGTGTCGCCTCTGTTTTAGTGAGTCGCCTCTGTTTTAGTGAGTCGCCTCTGTTTGTTTTAGTGAGTCGCCTCTGTTTTTAGTGAGTCGCCTCTGTTTTAGTGAGTCGCCTCTGTTTTAGTGAGTCGCCTCAGTTTTAGTGAGTCGCCTCTGTTTTAGTGAGTCGCCTCGTCGCCTTGTTTTAGTGAGTCGCCTCTTGTTTTAGTTTTGAGTCGCCTCTGTTTTAGCGAGTCGCCTCTGTTTTAGCGAGTCGCCTCTGTTTTAGCGAGTCGCCTCTGTTTTAGCGAGTCGCCTCAGTTTTAGCGAGTCGCCTCTGTTTTAGTGAGTCGCCTGTTTTAGTGAGTCGCCTCTGTTTTAGTGAGTCGCCTCTGTTTTAGTGAGTCGCCTCTGTTTTGAGTCGCCTCTGTTTTAGCGAGTCGCCTCTGTTTTTGAGTCGCCTCTGTTTTGAGTCGCCCTGTTTTAGTGAGTCGCCTCTGTTTTAGTGAGTCGCCTCTGTTTTTAGCGGAGTCGCCTCTGTTTTAGTGTCGCCCTGTTTAGTGAGTCGCCTCTGTTTTAGCGAGTGCCTCTCGCCTGTTTTAGCGAGTCGCCTCTGTTTTAGGAGTCGCTCTGTTTTAGAGCTCAGCCCTCGTTTTAGTGAGTCGCTCTGTGAGTCGTCTTCGTGGTTCGCGTTTTAGTGAGTCGCCTGTTTTAGTGAGTCGCTCTGTTTTGTGGCAGTCGCCTCGTTCAGTGAGTCGCCTCTGTTTTAGCGAGTCGCCTCTGGTTTATGAGTGTTTTAGTGGAGTCGCCTCTGTTTTAGCGAGTCGCCTCTGTTTTAGTGGAGTCGCCTCTTTTGTTTTAGTTGAAGTGCCTCGTCGTCGTTTTAGTCGAGTCGGCCTCTGTTTTGCAGTGTCGCCTCGTTTTAGTGAGTCCTCCGCTTTGAGTTTTGTACGTGTCCTCAGTTATTTAGTGAGATCGCTCTGTTTAGTGAGTCGCCTCTGTTTAGGAGTCGCTCTCTGTTTTAGTGGAAGTCGCTCAGTTTTATTTGAGCTCGCCTCTGTTTTTGAGTCGCCTCTGTTGGTTTAGTAAGGAGTCGCCTTGTTTTTAGTGAGTCGCCTCTGTTTTTAGTCGCTGTTTTAGTGAGTCGCCTCTGTTTTAGTGAGTGTTAAGCTAGGTCGTTCGATCCTCGTGTTTTCAGCGAGTCGCTCGTTGGTGGGCCCTGTTTGAATCTCAGTCATGAGTCGCCTTCTTTTATCTCTTTAGGATGCTGTTTTAGCCGCTCAGTTAGCGTCGCCTCTGTTTAGTTGCCCCCGTTTAGGGCGCTCTGTTTAGGAGGAGGGCTGTTATGAGCCTCTTTTTTGCCTTCTGTGAGTCGCCTTCTTTTTAGTGAGTCGCCTCTGTTTTAGTGAGTCGCCTCTGTTTTAGTTGAGTCGCCTCTGTTTTTAGCGAGTCGCCCCTGTTTTCGAGTGTTTTAGCGAGTCGCCTGTTTTAGCGAGTCGCCTCTGTTTTAGCGAGCTGTTTTTTAGTCGCTCTGTTTAGCGAGCGCCTCTGTTTTAGCGAGTCGCCTCTGCTTTTAGCGAGTCGCTTTTTAGCTGAGTCGCGATGTTTTAGCGAGTCGCCTCTGTTTTAGCGAGTCGCCTCTGTTTTAGCGAGTCGCCTCTGTTTTAAGCGAGTCGCCTCTGTTTAGCGAGTCGCCTCTGTTTTAGCGAGTCGCCTCTGTTTTAGCGAGTCGCCTTGCTTTTAGCGATCGCCTCTGTTTAGCGAGTCGCCTCTTGTTTTAGCGAGTCGCCTCTTTTTTAGCGAGGCGCCTCTGTTTTTTTAGTGAGTCTCTGTTTAGTGAGTCGCCTCTGTTTTATGAGTCGCCTCTGTTTTTAGTTGAGTCGCCTCTGTTTTAGCTGAGTCGCCTCTGTTTTAGCGAGTCGCCTCTGTTTTAGCGAGTCGCTCTGTTTTTAGCGAGTCGTGTTTAGAGTCGCCTCTGTTTTAGCGAGTCGCCTCTGTTTTAGTGAATCGCCTCAGTTTTAGCGAGTCGCCTTCTGTTTTAAGTGAGTCGCCTCTGTTTTAGCGAGTCGCCTCTGTTTTAGCGAGTCGCCTCGGTTTGTTTTAGTGAGTCTACTGTTTGAGTGAGTCGCCTCTGCTTTTAGTGAGTCGCCTCTGTTTTAGTGAGTCGCCCTCTGTTTTACTGAGTCGCCTCTGTTTAGCGAGTCGCCTCTGTTTTTAGTCGCCTCTGTTTTAGTGTCGCCTAGTTTTGAGTCGCCTCTGTTTAAGTGAGTCGCTGTTTTAGTGATGTCCGCCTCTGTATTTAGCGAGTCGCCTTCTTTTGTTTACGCGACGCTCTGTTTAGCGAGTCGCCTCGTTTTAAGCGAGTCGCCCTGTTTTAGGCGGTCGCCTCGTTTTAGCGAGTCGCCGTTTGTGGCGAGTCGCCCTGTTTTAGCGATCGCCCTCTGTTTTGCGAGTCGCCTTGTTTAAGCGAGTCGCCTGTTTAGCGAGTCGCCTCTGTTTTAGCGAGTCGCCTCTGTTTTAGCGAGTCGCCTCTGTTTTAGTTGAGTCGCTCTGTTTTAGCGAGTCGCTCTGTTTTAGTAGTGAGTCGCCTCTGTTTTAGTGAGTCGCTCTGTTTTAGTGAGTCGCCTCTGTTTTAGCGAGTCGCCTCTGTTTTAGCGAGTCGCCTCTGTTTTAGTCGCCGAGTCGCCTGTTTTAGCGAGTCGCCTCTTTTAGCGAGTCGCCTCTGTTTTAGCGAGTCGCCTGTTTTAGCGAGTCGCCTCTGTTTTAGCGAGTCGCCTCTGTTTTAGCGAGTCGCCTCTGTTTTAGCGAGTCGCTCTGTTTTAGCGAGTCGCCTCTGTTTTAGCGAGTCGCCTCTGTTTTAGCGAGTCGCCTCTGTTTTAGCGAGTCGCCTCTGTTTTAGCGAGTCGCCTCTGTTTTAGCGAGTCGCCTCTGTTTTAGCGAGTCGCCTCTGTTTTAGCGAGTCGCCTCTGTTTTAGCGAGTAGCGAGTCGCCTCTGTTTTAGCGAGTCGCCTTCTGTTTTAGCGAGTCGCCTCTGTTTTAGCGAGTCGCCTCTGTTTAGCGAGTCGCCCTGTTTTAGCGAGTCGCCTCTGTTTTTAGCGAGTCGCCTCTGTTTTAGCGAGTCGCCTCTGTTTTAGCGAGTCGCCTCTGTTTTGCGAGTCGCCTGTTTTAGCGAGTGTCGCCTCTGCGTTTTAGCGAGTCGCCTCTGTTTTTAGCGAGTCGCCTCTCTGTTGTAGCGAGTCGCCTCTGTTTTTAGCCGAGTCGCCTCTGTTTTAGGAGTCGCCCTCTTTTAGCGAGTCGCCTCTGTTTGTTTTAGTGAGTCGCCTCTGTTTTAGCGAGTCGCCCTTTTTGAGTCGCCTCTGTTTTAGTGAGTCGCCTCTGTTTGTTTGTAGTGAGCTCGTAGGATTTCGCCTCTGTTTTAGTGCAGTCGCCTCTGTTTTAGTGAATCGCCTCTGTTTTAGTGAATCGCCTCTGTTTTAGTTTTAGCGAGTCGCCTCTGTTTTAGTGAGTCGCCTCTGTTTTAGCGAGTCGCCTCTGTTTTAGCGAGTCGCCTCTGTTTGTTTTAGTGAGTCTACTGTTTGAGTGAGTCGCCTCTGTTTAGTGAGTCGCCTCTGTTTTAGTCGCCTCTGTTTTAGTGAGTCGCCTCTGTTTTACTGAGTCTCTGTGACTTTTTGTTATTTTGTTAAAATTGTAATTTGGTGATTTACTGGTTCATTGTTTAATGAAGCTCTATGCTCAAGCAGACTCTTTTCTCTTGTCACTTCTCTTATTGGCCAGTTTCCGTAATGGTTTGAGAGAGTGCCAGCTGGATGTAACCAATTAAGTCTTTTGCAAAAGACTAAGCAGTCAGAAATCTTGACAAAATATAAATTGTGATCTGACTCCAAGAAAATTGTGATATCAAGATTTTTGCCATATCACTCACCCTTTGACATGATTATTTCCTTGCAATCACAAATTTACTTTTAATAACCTCATTCATAGCCTCATTCTCATTCATTTCACCAATTTTACTTGTTTGTAACATCTGAATTTTGAGTGCAATATTGTGACTGAAACATGTATATCCCACCCAGATGCCCCTATTTAGCTGCATAATTATATTTAATTCATTCACCTGTCAGTGGTCTTGATGTTACACTTGATATTACACTTTTTCAATAGCAGCCCTATAATATCAGGCACAATCACTTGAATCTTTACCAAACTTATGACCTTTAATGCTGGAAAATGCATTTGCAGTGACGTGATATGGCGAGCGTTTAGTCTTGACAATGAACAGCGGTCTTATCTGACATAGTGCACGTGAACCTGCTCCGCTTCCCCACTGCTGCCTGTGTGATGTTTGACAGATTTCTGCCTCTCCAGCTAGGCTCACAGTAAATGTCCATCTGGCCGTCTCCCCTGGGTACTTATTATTCTCAGCCAGCCAGGGGTTTGCTGTTTCCGAGCAGTCAGCCAGGGCTTGCCTCAGAGCTGGAGAGGCCGACCAGAACTGCCTGCAGATGCTCCGCTGGGCAGCCAAACGACGATAGTGTCGAGGAATGGCGCTGGGTTTTCAATTATACAATGAGATGGCGGACTCCCAAACAATGTCCAAGGAGGGGAAGTCCACAGCAGACTACAAGTACACAAAGAAGTAGCCAAGAAAAGCTACTTCATGATTTTAGATGCAGGATTTCCTTGTGCTGCTAACATTTCTTAGCATTTGGTGTTCAAAGACCTCATATAAAACCAGTCATTTTGATTATGATGAATATCCAGTATTTTTTAAAATACTGGATATTCATCAAATACTTTAACTTCAACTTTGGAATTATCGACAATGAGGCATTATTTTACTCTTTTTGCACTAAAATTACCTATTTTATTGTGGAGGTTAGTGTAAACATAGAACTAAAACCAAAAAAGGAATTTATGAATACCGCTTTTTTTACGTAATCATGGATTATTATTATTATTTTTTAAATTTGAAAGCAAATCTCAAAATGCTACAGGGTAAAATCAACAGAACAGCAAACATTAAACATAAGAAAGAGCAAGTCAAACTTGTGTACATGTCTAGTACAAAGCTCTGTACTGTATTTTGAGAATAGCTCAACTATTTTATCCTACAAGCCAATTTCTACCTTTGAGAAACATACTGCATAGATAACATAGTGTAGAGACTTGATATCGTCAGACAGTTAAATCTGACAGTATGTCCTGACACTTTTGTCCCAGTTATGAGAGACTGAATACTCTGGACAGATGCTCAGAGCCATAGGTGATGCTCAGGGGTTTAACAGCTCCAGTTAACCTTTCTATCCCTTGCTTACTGTCCTTAGGAGCAGTCTTACTAAATACAGAACAGAACTTGTTTCCATGGAGAGCCTTGGTCATTTTTGCTCTGGCTTTGCCAGAGTTCAAGTGCAGCCCGTGTGCCACACTGCATTGACCTATTATGCCTCTTGTACTTTATGGTCTCAGTGGCAGAGTACAAGAAATAAGTTTGTGCCAAAAGCTTAAAAAATGCTTTCCAAAAATGTTGCTACATTCATTCAGAGACAATTTTCAAGGTGTTGAGACAAAATATTTAATGCAACTTTCACTGTAATACATTGTTACAATGCTGTAGTAACTTATCAAATTGATTCAATTAAAAACACCTAAAGTATCCAAATACTGTGGAACAGTGGTCATATAGTGAACATGCATATATTGTACACATTTTGGGGTTGGCAGAAAGGATGCCAAACATGATATTCTGTTGTGAATAAAAACATGAGAAAGTAAAAAGTGTACCCCAACAGCAAGTTTTTCCAAAACTGATCAAATAATCATTTCTAAAAACAAGAAATAATGGCACAAACACTGCATACTTCCAGCACGGAACCGCACAGCTTAAAATACAGGGCGAACAAGTGATTTCCATGGAAAAAGGCAGTTCCATATGCATGTTTATACCAGTATATGCTACCAACTGCCTTTATTCTCATTTCAGTCAAATTCAAATTGAAGGAACACGACAGAGGAGGACCAATCTGAATCCAAATATATGTGGAATAGTGCCGTGGGAGAGGATTGCACTGCATTGCATACCACATCATGCCTACTACATCAACGGCTACTGTTTTCAAATTTATGCATTCACTGCCCAAGACGTATGACTCAAACCGCTCTGAAAAATGAAACAAAGCCTTACCTAGTGTGGAATCGCCGGTCACATCTTTCACATCTTTAAGCAAGCCATTGGGGGAAAAAGAGAGGGAGAGAGGAAAAAAAAAAAAGCAACGTTAGCAAATTACAATGTACTGAGCTCTAAAGTTCGGTGTAGGCACTGGCTGTCACCGGCGCTCTGAAAAATTATGGTGTTCCAAGCATTGTACGGAATTGAGGTTAAGAATAGTCCGCGTCAAGACCAGGCCATCATTTATTAATCTGGGGACATGGAAGTGTCTAAGAGAGTCTCCCAGGAGGATCCCCAGTTTGCACCAGTAGCATTACAATTTGGGAGTGTTTTCCTATTTTGATGGTGCTTTTAGAGGAAAATCTGATCAGCAATTGTTTTTGTTTTGTTTTTTGTTTTAAATCGGCAGCGTAAATATATTTATACTTTCACTCAAAACCAATGCACATTCCATTTTATTTTTTGTTTCTGTGGACCTTTTAAGTAAAACTGAAGCTGCTTTTGAGAAAATTGTGCAAATCGCTGAGCTAAACCACCACTTTTTCTTAGGAATAAATAGGCATTAGCCACAAACAGTTGTGATGTATTCACAGTAGAAGCCTGTTATGAAAACATTAGCAAGTGGATCAATGTGACACCATTTATTTTGCAATTAGAAAATAGATTAGCAAGTTGGACAGTTACACACAAGCACCTGACCATTATTTGTATAACATAGCAAATTATAGCATGTATAATATATGCTATAATTTTATGACACAAAAAACATTAGCAAATGCAATTGAGGAACAATTTTATGAAAAGAAGAGACCAAAATCTCAGAAACGATTTTGTTTTTCAAGTGGGCCCAGTCTAAAATGCAACGTACATGTTAATTAAAGCTGGGGCCCCTGACTTATATTTTGTTGTGAATGAGTGAATTGTGTTATATATTATAGTACAGTGTATTACGAAAGCTGGACTTTGTGACAAAAAATTAGATCACTGTGCAGCTCATAATGAAGTGTTTTGTTCTTTTGTCAACCGGGAAGTAAGAGCAAAAAGGTGTGTTCTGATTGGCTGCACTTGGGTGGTCCACTCCAGCTTCATTTTGCCATCTAAAAAAGCTGTTCTAAAATCATGCACAACAAAACTAATATCTGTGAATATAAAAGGTTTGTCAGATAGATTACATTTTTATGCAGTTTGAAAATCAGGTATCCCAGCTTTAACTTAGATAAGAAACTGCAAAAGACTTCAGTTGTATCAGTGCCACAGCTTAGCAACCACTAGATTAGCATTTCAAAATCAAGCCAACACAAAACATAGTCACGTCTTTGCAATAGCTCATACCACAATCTTTCCGCTACCCATTTACCACTTCCTTGGTAACTGAAGAAATATTTACTTGCTTTCCATTACAGCACACTTCTTAAATTGAAATGGGTCCCTCATCGGCGGTGCACCTCAAAACCACAATTTTGCTTTCTTGTAAATGCGCAGTAAAACAAGTGAATGCGGCGGACTGACAAAAAGGCTCTGTTGTGCAGAAGAACCAGCCGGATCATGACTAATTTTGCACTCCCGTTGCTTACAGTGCACTTCCCGAGCTGCATTTTTTCCTGTAATATGATTTATCACCGTTGATGTCTGTCCTCTGAATTAATTTACATTTTCTTCCGAGCCCAATTCCCAAAGGGGGACATCCAGGAGGGGTAGAGCGAATGTTACTGTATCTGTGTTGAGCGTGAGGACAAATGCGTTTTCAGTGTGATGTGGAGGGAAAGGTTGGGATGGTAGAGGCGCGGGCGCGGTTCAGTCTCTGGGACGTTCATTACCATTTCTGTGTGACACAAAGCCCCCCCTCCCTCGCCGCCACTGTCGTCGCTAAACAGACATCTCAGCTGCGAGCACCTTGAAGACTCACGGCGGGAAAATTGGACCCAAGGGAGAAGGGGAGGGGAATGATGACGTCTAACTTCAAGAGCCATTCCAAAACAGCTGGGATTCGCTGACATTAGCTGACATTAGCACTGGCTTGGTTGGCGCCGCAAGAGTTCACCGATTCAACTGATAGTGTACAGTGGCATTGCAAGGGTGTGTTGCATCACAAGTGGCTTTCCAGACAGACTCCTCCCCTTCTTCTCTTTACCATGAACTTAAAAAAAATAATTCAAATGATAACCATACTAATGCAGTAATGCTACAGTTAGTTATTGCAGTTGCTGAGCCCGTGACCGAGGACAGTATGTCAAAGAAATTGCGCGCACTGATGTCATCCCACCTTACTGCGGTCAAAGAGTAAGCTT
Source organism: Chaenogobius annularis (assembly GCA_015082035.1). Lineage (NCBI taxonomy): Eukaryota > Metazoa > Chordata > Actinopteri > Gobiiformes > Gobiidae > Chaenogobius > Chaenogobius annularis. The sequence continues at coordinate 1,597,802 of BJKM01000085.1, read as the reverse complement.
ACAGTCAATAAAGAGACCTGTCAATGCTATAATGAGTCTGTTGTAGCATAAGGACTGCCCTATGGCGGGGGCCCTGGTGAACAAGGGGCCCCAAGCAATTGCATGCCTTGCCAATCGGGTGGCTGCGCCTCTGATAGTGTATGATATGATAAGCATATGATTCGGCACCGAGTTCATACTTGTCCTGGTGGAGACTCGGGACGCACACTTGCCCACTTACGACATCAGAATTGAGACTAAACCAGACCTAAACCTGAAACAAAACCTGAACTATATCAGGACTAACCCAGATCCAAATTAAAACTCAAATTAACTCAATTTAGAAATAATTGATACGTTTGAAAGAATTGGTTAGGTTTTGTTCTTGTCTTTGTTTAATCCAGGTCTAGTGATGATCGAGTCAGGTTTAGTTCCAGGTTCAGTCCCTCTCAGATGTTTTTCTCATCTTAAAAGCCAAAACAAGTTTCATTTTGGCTTGTGCATTACTGAGACTTTAACACTGAATTCTGTACATTTTATAATCATTACAAGCATAGGAACTACTGAGCTACTTTTGAAAGACCTTTGCTGATGGCAGGTTTCCCTGGTTGGATCTAACGTCTAACAATAGTACAGTATATGTCTTTTGTTGTACAACTAAAAGGCCTATTACCCAGAATGACTCCAGTTAATGTTGCAAAAATGTGTTTCCAGTTTACAGTGGTGGAGCAGTAGTTAGAGTTTCATGTATGTATCTTGTCCAAACAGAAACATGCCAATTCAGCAAACTGCAGCTGTTTAACCAGTCCTGAACACTAGCAATTCACACTAAAGTTTGTGTGCTCAAACGGGCTGTATATCCCCCCAACTAATCACGTATATTCTTTTTAATAGCAGATTTTTTGCAGTGCAGTGAGGAGTATTGATTTCTTCACAATCCTGCAGTGCAAATTTGGAAGGTTGGCCAATCAAAACTAGTAGCGGCGGCTTGGGCATAAGTGGATTAGACTGGTGAGGATGGTCCAGAGCAATTCTAGTGGGAACAACCAAAGCCCTGGTGACTTCAATAAACCCATTCTCTGAAGCAGCAAAAAGATGGAGGAGAAGACACTTTTTCACCCTCTCTCGCCTTCCTGGTTTAAGCAGATAAGCTCCTTTCAGGGTCTTAGTTATGCCATGGAGAAGGCACAACAATATGAAAACTTTTGACAAGGGCTAAGGAAAGCAAAAGGCTCTTTCTTATGTTGTCTTTTTCTTATTGACAAGAGGGATTTTGGGATGTTTGGAGTGGTCAGCTTTGGGAAATTACTAAAGCGTTTGTAAGACAGGGTGGTAAACATTTGACCATCTCAGACCGAGACTAACAAAAGGAAGACTTTCTGTTGGCTAAAGGATTACTATATCATTCTGTTAAGCAGCATCATTTAAAGGTGCACTATGGACCATTTCTTGTGGGAGGGTTTGACACTTGCTAGTCTTCACGGACATTGTATTACTTTGTTTGTTTAGGTGCCGTTAGGTGCTGGATTTAGCGAGACCCTTTCATTCATTCATTCATTCAGTCATTCATTCTCTACCGCTTGTTCCCGTTAGGGGTCGTGGGTGACTAGAGCCATTCCCAGTGACTTTGGGCTTTAGTGAGGCCCTATAACTCTCAATAATGTGTGATCGTTGCCAAAGCCACAATTTTATATTTTAAATAAAACTGCCATTATTTATTTATAAACTTTGTTGGTTTTTTTGACAGATGCCAAAGGATTTTTTTTTCTTCTTCTTTTTTTTAACAACAAAATATGTTCTTAAAGGTACTCTTTGAATTTGCAGCAAACTGTGCACCAAAAATGTACCCTCAACACATTCATGGAGTTGTCCTTTCACCACAAAAGATGCTAATAGGAACCAACAGAAACAAATGTGCTGTTTTATCCTTGTCCAGGCAACTTAGATCAAACTTAAAGAGACAGTGTGGTGTCCTTGGAGGATATTTGGCCGGCTGTATTCGCTCCTCTGAGACGGGTGCAGCTTTTGGGACAAGGGCATCAGCTTTCCCCAGGGAGACTCTCTTTGACACAAATGCTCTTGACTCTTCTTATTCATCACAGTCACGACATTTCGACTACAGAAAGTGCTTCATTTTTCAGGAAACATCAACGTGTTTGGTGTTAAAAACTGGAAGCAAAAATGTTGTTGTCTTGGACTAATTAATCCTAATAACTAATTGATTAGAATTGGTATATTTTGATCATTTTGATTGATTATTTTGATAGTTTTGATAGATTATTTTTAAAACCGTTGTTGGAAACATCAGTGCAACCAAACTATTACTTCACTTGTATCACATAGTACCAATACATATAAAAAATATATGTTAGAAGACAGTCTCACAGTGTAATTGGATGCATACGGTGCAGATATCAGGGACTCAAGTCACTAAGCATTTCATATTCTAAACTGGAAAAGACTGTCCTTCCTTCAGGCTCAAGTTAATTTAAAATGGACTGAGGCAAAATGGCAACTGTTCTGGTACTAGAATCCTAATATGAGAATCAACTAAGAAAATAAGTCGAAAATAAATCCTTCGTCAAATAAAAATAATATCTTAAAAACACGTATTCTGTACTGTGACGGGGCTCGCCTCTCGCAGAACTGACCCATAACGCACATTTAAATCTATTACAACAACAATGTTCTGAATATTCCAAACTAAAAGCCCCATTATCCCACTCATAGAGTTATTAAGCCGCCATTTACTGTTGTAACATTTAAAAAGCTGTTTACCTTAATGTGGTGAACATATATTTCAGCTTGGGTCTCTCATCGAGTGCTTCCTCTTGATTTTCGGAGCTTACAAATAATTTATTTTTGCAGACTGACTGAACAAACTTAAAATGTACTTTTATAACAGAATTCCAAATAAAGCTTTGACCCAATTCCACCAACTATGAGCCTTAGGTGGAATACACCCAGTACAGTTAATCCAAATAGTTTACTTAGATTTCAGTAAGCTTCTCCCCACTGGTGCTTCCTCTGCTCTTTATGCGTTGATGATTTTTTTATGCAGACTTGGCATATTTTGGAATAACTTGCCTTCTTTTTAAAAATAACCACAATTCACCAGCATCACAGAGAGAGAGTTCAATTGGCTGCAAGACTGCACCTCTACTAATTGGAAATCAAAAGGATTGGATCTGGAAGGCAGCCGGGGGGGACCAGCATGGATTGTCGGCCCATTTGGAGCGTAACAAAAAACGGGCCGGGTTCCTCGTGTCACCATTTAACCTACTCACCAGCGTGGAATAGGAGCAGCTGTTTTTGTACAGAGGCATATAATGGCACAAAATGGCTGGGGATGGCTCCACTCCAGCTAGCGGCTAAAAAGACCTCGATATAGAAAGAGGTGTGAAGGAGAGGAGGAAGAGGAGAGGGAACAGCGCTGACGTGTTGGGAGTGACAGACAGCAACTAGATGCTGCTACTAGTATTATGGACTTTTAAATAGATTTATTTTCAAATTTTACTACGATGAATCACTCCTGGACGAATGAGGGATTACACCGACAACTTTTACTCAAATTATCTTTTAAGATCAAAATACTTGGTAGTGTTATAGCTGTAGCACTACTTTTTTGTCCCGAAGTAACTTAATACACAAAACAATGTATTCAGAAAAAAAAAAAAAAGTCACGCTATTCCAGTACAGTTACTTTCCAAAAATCAAAGGAATATATTGTTGTACATGATCACGCAATTTAGGCTTCAAACGGCAAGGAATTAGTAAGAAAAACACAGCCCTTGCAGTGATAGCACATGTTTTATTTGTTTTTTTTTCTTAAATGCATTACAAACAACACAACAACAACGTTTCAGTTTGAATCCTGTTCACTTTTTACTGAATAATATAGATATAAAAACAAGACAGGACCAGAGAAAAACAAATTGGGTAAAATTGAAAATAACAATTTAGGTGAAATAGGGCATCCGATGAAAAGAAAGGTCCAAAATAGAAGTACCATTTAGTCCAAGATGGGTTTTTATTTTTATTTTGCTGAATGTCAGTTATGGTGTCGGTCCAGTCCTTAATCGTCGGTTACAGTTTGTGTCATCCATTTTCTTTTTTGTGATGGTCTTTTCCCCAGCTGTCAGAAGTATGACCCAAAGGTATCCATTTCTATTGTCCATGACAGAGGTTTTGAGGCCCAAATACATACTTCGGGAATTTGAGTAAGATGGCGGTGTCAAAAACCGATCTGATTGGGCCGTGAAACTAAATACCTTAAGAAATACAACATTTCAATTTAAGGTAGCTACTAAATATTCTTATAAACATTCTGCCCGGCACGATGAACAGTGGTACTGGCAAGTAGTATTTCTGTCAAGTGTAAAACTTACATTTTGTAAACTTTACATCCACTACTTTTTCCCATAATAATATATCTACATTTGGATAGTCACGTATAGCTATTGCAGTCGTAGATGTAGCTATCTATGTGTACCTCTTCAGTACTGCTACCTTTCACCTTTACTTCTATGAGAACTTCTTGCTTCACTGAGAGTCAAGAATGATATGAATTTCACACCATCTGAGCTGACAAAAACCCGCCCTTTTCCAACTTCAACAAAGACTAAAGAAATGTCGGCAGAGGCTACAGATGGCTCCGGCTCTCACTGCCTGCACAAGTATCAAGAAGTTTACCCAAGTCGCTCCCACTGCCAGATTGCCTCCGTATCAAAAGATAGGAGGAGATTGCAGCTTTTCTTCTTCATTTTTTTTTATTTCATTCTTTCTGCATTTTTTTTTTTTTCCTTGCAAGTTGAGGTGTAAATTGGTGAATGACAGCCTGGTGAGAGCAGTTACAGAAAACTTCATCAGCCTTGTCAGGAGTCGGTGTGGGCCAGTTTTAAAAAGGGATTTCTCAGGCGTGACAAGAGAGGAGCGTATGGCCAGATGTTCGCGTCCTGTCCCAGCTGTCTCTCCTTTTCGCTAAAACAGAAGCTTTGCGCCGCTGCTCTGTTTCTGTCAGTCCCCCAAATCGTTTGAACTTGTGCTAAAGTTGTTCCTGGGTTAAACGAGAGTCAAATACATGATTGGTGATTGGGAAAAAGGAGGTTGGTTTGAATAAACGGCATTCAGATTCATGGCAAATCTTGCGTTGTAGTTTTACTTTTTGTGTTAACAGATATTAGTAGTAAGTAGTATTAGGTGGTGAAAGTAGTAGTAAGAGGTTGCAAATCAAAAATCCTCTAAAATCCCTATATGGAGTTGGAGGGAAAGATTTGTTGAGCTGGTTTTATGTTAATATCTCTAAGTACAGGGCCTATCATTATGAAAACAGAAAAACAGGATTAAAAAACACATCTTTGCTGTCAGTATGTTATATATATACATATATATATATATATATATATTTTAACAACAGCTTCAGAAAGCGGTGCCATTATTTAAAGCCAAAGACGTGATGGCTGTCAGTTGAAAGGACTATATGCCATACTGTATGATTGATGTCTCAATTTTGTGGCACTAACACCTAACAAATAATGATGGGGTTCAAAATGCGTGGCTCATATAAGTCTCGATATTTTCTTTGAAAAACAGTGCATTTTCCATAGGGTTATACAGGCCCGTACCATCCATCTGAAATTATGACATAATCAGATTTTAGAAGGTGAATGCATCCTATTCTTGGGTTTCAGGCATACGGATTTGAATTTGAGTAAATGCCTATATATAAAAGTTTCTGAGGTGGCATGCAGGTTAGAACTTTTATTTAAAGATTTGATTTTACAGTCCTCCAATTCTCAAACGTGTCTTTTAGCTAATAATTCATTACTAAATTAGGGTACATTGAAACTCACACAACACAACAGGGTACATAACGGGCACTACAGAACGTTGCTTGAATTGCCAACTATGAGTTCTCTAGCTTAGGTGGTGGTGGAGGTGATAATAATGAAGGTTGGATGGAGCCCAAGGAGATGAAAGAAATCTTATGAAAGAGTGAAAAAGCAGAGCCTTGAAGCACTGGCCTCTCATTTCAACCACTTGTGCAGGCAGAGGGGAGGCCCTACAGGCAGTCGTATGTCCGCCGCCGCAATCAAGGAGCAGGCTCGGAGAGGGTTCCTTTAGCAAAAAGTTGGAGTGAAGCTGGAGGTGAAGTTTTCATTCCAGGCTCCAAACTGTAAACACGTGACGAACTATGCATGTATGGTACTGCCCATATAACTATTTATGGAGTTGCTATCACTATACCATTGCTGCTACCTGCTGCTATACTAGTAGGGTTAGGAAATTACAACTAGTGTAAAAATGTCTGCAAATGTGTACTATAATGTTGCTGCTACCACAGTTAAACCACTACTGTTGCCTTACATGACAAAATAAACTACTCACAAATACAAATAATGTGATGAGGGAAAAAACAAAACACAAAGAACAGATATATAAATGAGAAAACTGCAAATATAATATTTCCAAATGAGCAAAAAACACACGTATTTATGCCTTCTTACCTGTGCAATTATGGTTGTAGGATGTACTCAACTATATGCTGGTGCTGTACACTGTAAGCACTCAACAGCTAATTATTGGTAATGAGTAAACAATGCTGCCACAGGATACACTTATTGCTTTTTAATTGTAGGCCCGTACAAGGTGCAGGTGCAGTCATTACCCCGCTACAGATGGAGCAGCAGAAGCGCGGCCTGTTTTAACTTGCAGGACAACATGGTCCCCTCCCTGCTATATGTAGCCCTCATCATTAAAACTGACCTTTGACCTTCCAGTTCTGCACCTGCCATTCTGATGATGGTAATTAACTATGCCCTCATTAGGAATTTTGTTGTTATGAAATGTTGAAATGAATTTGATTGAAAATATGCTAGCAATCAGATGTGTAAATTTGGGAGATAAAAATCTAGTCCCTGCTCATCTCGATGAAGATGTTCTTGCTTTGCCTGGAAACAAGCAGGTGCCAACAAAGTTACGGGTAAGATCTGTGGAAAGGAGAGTATTTTTTTGTTTGCATTAAAAACACCTGTAATTGAATGTTTAAATGGAGATTAAGATAATGTATAACACCAGAAAATTCTTTACAAATCGTGAGTCTGGTCACCATGCGTGAGTCTGGTCATGCGTGAGTCTGGTCACCATGCGTGAGTCTGGTCACCATGCGTGAGTCTGGTCACATGCGTGAGTCTGGTCACCATGCGTGAGTCTGGTCATGCGTGAGTCTGGTCACCATGCGTGAGTCTGGTCATGCGTGAGTCTGGTCATGCGTGAGTCTGGTCACCATGCGTGAGTCTGGTCACCATGCGTGAGTCTGGTCATGCGTGAGTTGGTCACCATGCGTGAGTCTGGTCACCATGCGTGAGTCTGGTCACCATGCGTGAGTCTGGTCATGCGTGAGTCTGGTCACCATGCGTGAGTCTGGTCACCATGCGTGAGTCTGGTCATGCGTGAGTCTGGTCACCATGCGTGAGTCTGGTCATGCGTGAGTCTGGTCACCATGCGCCAAACTCAAACAGTTGTGTATTTCAGTGATGCATGTGAAACAAATAAAATCATTGATCACTTATCATTTTGAACAAAATCCTTCACCTCAGATTAACAGATTAATTGAATTGAATATGCAGAAATGTCCGATCTCCATTGGTGTTAAATGTTTTTTTAATATCTTCCTGAAATATAGTCCAAATTGTATGGAAGTAAATAAACAATATATATATTTTTAGAGCACTAAATTACAACAGCAGTTGCATCACAGGGTTTAACAAAATTGTTGATTTTACAAACAAAAAGTTAGAAAATCAAACAATAAAACAGTCATTGGTCAACAAAAACAAGCAGACCAACAAAAATTCACTGGAAATAAGCAAATGAATAACTGTCCCAGGGCACTTCAACTAATCTGTCCAGCGGTTACCCAACACAGTGTCCACAGAGAATGATTTGTGTACCGCTGCTAGAATACTAGTTTTTTTTTTTAATTAGAAAACTGCATGGGACCCTAGTGTTAAGCGTGGTTAAGTTCATGAGCGTCTTTTAATATTACCAATGCGAGCTTCTTCTAAAAAATTCATTAAAGTGCTTTGACCTCGCTGCCATCTGTGTGTGTGAGAGGAAAGCGTCTGGGGAGCGCTCTGAAGATGGAAAAGAAATATCCAAGTACTCCTTCAAATGACCATTGTAAAGCCGCCGATATATGCCAATCGGGAAAGCCTTTATGGCTCAACCTCTTATTTGTTTGATGCTACTGAGTCCTAGTTCTAGAGACAGCTGCCTGCGCCTTGGCTTCAGCTACAAAAGATAAATGACGAGTGTTACATAACCAAAAAGCTCAATCCCGTTGAGGTCTAATTAAAATGCTACACACATTGCTTAGTGTCAAACTAAAACGTAATTAACTCGACAATTACATACATTATAGTGGCAGAGAATAGCGCACTATTATAATAATGAATATCCACTGCTGACATCAATTGCTCATAGACAAAACAAAGCAGCTCTTCATCGTCACTTAACACACATTCTCAACCTCCGTGGCTTGGCACTTTGCTTAATTCTGATGGGAGTAATCAAACTGTTGGGCAGGTTTTTTTGTGGAATTTAAGTGCTTTTTTAATTTAGCAAATAAGATATTACCTATGTGTCTTCCAATATAATGTGCGACGAACAAGAAGACACTACTACTGTTACTACTACAAAAACTACTACGACTAATAGCACTAAAAACTGGGATTTTCAATGTATTTACAAAAGGTTTGGAAATTAATTGAAATAAATCCAATAGGTCAGTTCAAATGAATGCTGAAATGTTTGAAAATTTGCTCTCTGGTTCGTAACTGTAATCTCAACTAAACCTTCCCGGTTAAATAAAGTCAAAACATTTTACATAATAGTAATGTATGAAGATAGCTTGGACTCCAGTTTTCCGTTTCCGAGTGAGACTACGCCCATTTATTCTTAGGGAATGATTGCAGTGACAAGGTGGAATCTTCAGCGAACTGAAGTGTCAACAATATCAAAATGCAGCAAGCCATCGCTACCGCATTTACAAAATGTGGCACGCCCTTGATACTTCCATGGCAGCATGCGGCAGTAGAAGTGGTTCCAATGGATAGTGTTGCTGTAATAGTGACTGAACTAATTACCCATCAAATCAAATGAAATACTGTGGATTTGAACACCTTTTTCAACCTGTATGGCTTAGCACACCATTGTTGTTGGAACCTCGTCAGGCAATCTTGAGTCCTGTCATCTTTATGTCAGTTACCTTTCACAATAAAGGCAGATCAGGTGGAGTGTTTATGCCCTGTAATCACTTCTCCCTACACCCGATCTCCCCTTTATGTCCTTTGAGCGCAGACGTTATTGCTGTTATAGTCGGAAATGTGGGGCTATGTATTATGCATTAACGAAGATCTCCCCGGGGGAAATCCATATGCACTTTGATACCAAGACACACCACCTCCAAGAACTGCCTGTACTGTAGGTAAACCACAGAGACGCACTCATTTTGCTTTTGTCTTCTTGCACCTAAAAACAACTTCTGCACATGCCTCAGAGGGCGCGAATCTAGGCTGCGTGAATGTTGCTTAGCGTCTCTCTTTCGCTGACGCTAATCAACACCTCTCCCGCTATTAAAAATTCCTCTCCATGCCTTTTGATCTGCTAACTATCTCATTTACATGGAGTGGCGCTCGACACATCAGCAGCTTCGTGCCGGCGCTTGGGAGGTGTGACAAAGCAAGGTGGGGCCACAGGGATTCAGGCGGGTGCAACAGGAAAGTTGTAGAAGTTTTGAGTTCTAAAAAAGTCAAACTTACAGGGTGATATTGCCCCAAAAAATAAGCAAAGCACATATGTTTTTGACTTATTCAGATGAGGATATTTAGTCAATATTATGGCAATCCATCAAATACTGTCCCTGTCGCGTTTGGAGTTGGAAGTGTATATTGCACAAAATATTAATGCAAAAAACTGTAAAATCAACCTCTAAAGTGCAGAAATATTTATCTTAATAAAAAAAAATTTATATTGCTTTTTTTTTTTTATCCAACAACCTCTTTTAGCAGCCTTGTTTCCTTATTTCTTCTAAGGACTAAACAGACACTCAATATTCAAAACAACAATTTCGAGCAATTTTTCAATTTTTGACAAATCTAACACCTCTTTTACAAGGTACACCCGAGCAGTGAATTCCAACCTTTTTACCATGAGTACACCAAAGTGGTTGGATAAGATAGTACGTCATTAACGGCACTATGAGCGGTGTCCTGTAACCGATGATGAACAGCTTCTATTTTTGCCATCTTTCTTCTCCCTCCTCTCTCTCTTCTCCTCTTGGCTGACTTTGTGTAGCGCCAGGGGGGCTTCCACAGAGACCAGAGCCTGTCTTTGGCAAACAACTGTTGGGAGGGGGACTGTGATGCTGCTGCTTCCAAGCTGTGTCCACATTTGGAAAAGCGGTAATGGCGAAAATATCGGAAAGGGATGAAAAGAGAAAGTTGTCGGAACCATTGTAGGTGGTTTCAATCATTCTGATGCCATCTGTTCCACTCATTTTTTCTGCGCTGACGGTGGATATTTTCCCCTGTGAAGCGAGCATGTACTACAAAGAGATAGTGAAGGACGGAGCTGTACGGGCAAAGAGCGGGTGTGTTTATCTTCTGTGAGCATGCAGTACATCTAAAAATGCTACTTTGTCGCGATAAGACGGCAACTAGCAATTGTTTCTGGGCTATCAAACATCTAGAGAGGATTTCTATGTGTATAAACGGTGTGCAGGTATTATATGAAGTCTCTGAGGTGGCGCCAACGTCCTCTGGGCATGTACAGTACTGTGCAAAATGATTTGGAAAAACAACAAAGACTGTAGAAGTAGCAAGCAATAACTGCGATCTTCTGTTATTTGAAGGGCTAGATTGCCTGTTTATGGAACGAAATTAAGCCATTAGGGGTCAATAAATTCTGTATTTATGATTACAGTCTATTTCTTGATATCAACATGGTGAGATATGGCTTGATGGCTCATTGAGCAGAGCATTTACCCCTTAACTAGAAGCATTTTGGCTCAACTGCAAGTGGTTTTTGTTAAATTTTGATGGAAAATACCCAATTCTTTGTTTGGTTTTCATGCCGTTTCTGCCTTAGGGGTATCAGATGTTTTTACCCATCAACATTGCAAGATAGGTTCAACATGGGAGATTGTTCAGTTTTACTTACTGATAACAAAGCGTTTTATTTTTTACAACCTGCATTTCCTTTTTACTATCAAACACAATATCTTTACATAGAGTAGAGGTATTTGATTTCCCCGTAGTGGCCCTTATCTCCTCTGGGCACATAATTCACATTACCTCCACGCTAAAACATGCATGAAGTTATTACAGCACCTTCCATCTGACCGCGCCGACTGTCTTTCCAAGATTAGCCCTCTCTCTTTGCACCATCACCACCTCCTCTTCACATTCATTTACAATTCCTTCCAATTCCCCGCTCTCTTTCTCACTCCCTATACATCTATGACTCTCTTATGGATAATAGGCAGCACTCAAATGGTGGGCTCTGTGTCACCTGGTTGCTTATATAAAACCCAAGATAAAAGCTAGAGTGAAAATAACAGCAGCATTACGGTTTCCCATTCCAGGGACTTGTGAAGGGTCAGTGAATTGGTGTGAATATTGAATATGAAGATGGGGGGTGCGCGGCCAGAGTGGTTTCCAGCATGTTTGCTTAGTAAACGCAGCGTTATTGGATCTACAAGGCGGCTATAGCGGTTCTGGGAAAAGGCCATTGTGGGATTGCAAAAACTTGGGGGGGGGGGGGAGAATTGGACTAGGACTTGTGATGAAGAGCCGGATAAACAGGCGATATGCAGCACTTTTAAAGAACGCTTTTATTAAATTGGGTGTATTTATCATAAAGATGAATATATGAATATAGATTGAGTGGGAGACTGGGGATCTATAAATGGAACAAACACTGCTCTCGTTGGAGCAAAAGTATTTTAAACCTGTGTGGTTATCTTTGTTTCACAAAAACACACACAGAAGGCTACTCCTACTGATATGGAGGAGGTTGCCCTACTTGCACTGAAAGATGGGTCAACCAAACAACATTCCATAACAGGAAAAACTTTAATTGCACTCAACTGCAAGTCAATATTTCTATTATTTTATGTTTCATAGTAGCATTTCAAAAAATTGCTACGGAAAATGTAGGTATACAGTTTTTAAAGAATGACATGTAGGTATAGAACTGTGGGCGGGGTTAGGGGATACTTGTGAACTGAAATGTTCTGAGCACATAAGCCTCGAATGTAAGACAATACAGAACCACGCAAGAATCACTCAAAATTCAACTAAAAATAATGATGCGGGGAAAACAATTAAAACATGGTCATAATAATGTATCCCTGCATAAGAAATGACCATTCTGTTTGCAAAAGTACACGTTACAATCATTGTATTAGTATTATTGTTATTACTGTGTATTTATATTGCGCTGGTATTGCACCTGGTGTTCCAGCTGTCTCCCATCCAAGTTCTAACCAGGCCCTGCCCTGCTTAGCTTCAGAGAGCTGACATCTGGCATTGGCTAGATTAAAGATGTGTTGAAACGGTGTGCTATTCTTCTTGACCTCCAATTTTCCATCAATACCTCAAAGAACTACATCACTTTTTCAAAAACCCTTCTCCCTCAGCAATCAGGAATTTAAACACTACAGCAGCAAAAGGCCCTGGAGTGCTCCATCGGGACCTGGTAGCACCTAATAGTCTAATTAAGGCCATTGATTGGTTGCATAAGCACACACAAGAACAGTGGATCTTTCCCACTAACTACCACCCATAGGACTAGTAATTAGCACACATTCTCTGCACTGTTTACCCAGCCTCACTTGCAGCCTCATTTACTGTGCGCACGTCATTGTATTGTTTTTCTTCGCATTTTGCCTCTCATTTGACCTTTTGTGTGTTATGCCTGATGTTGTCTCTTCCCCTCACTCTCACTATCACCTCCAACCATCTGTGTTCAATCAGCATTCGTATCTAGACGCGTGTTTTTCAGTGCTGAGGATGCTTTGCAGTGATTTTGGAGGACAAGCCGAGATACTAGTTGGACGCCTGAATTTGATGCCCTTCAATGAGATAGTATGCTATATAAAAAAAACAACTACATTACAATAAAGATTATATTCAAGATACCAATAGTGAGAGAAGTCAACCGTGCACTGCCCTGGTATGGAAACATGGCTGCCAATATGTGCCACTGGTCTCATCAAGCACCTCATATCACTAATGAACAAATCCATAAGCGAGGAGAGGAGTGTCCAGCCCAAGGACACAACAAATACACAAAAAATGGCACTTATTCATTTGTTTCAACTTCTTGTTTGATGACTTTTGCCCATTCAAACAATATAACTATATACTTTGTTTTGAATTGACAATTGCTTTCACAGCGGTGCTAGAAGCAGTGAGGTTTTTCTGGACAACAAAAGCTGAAAGCTGAAAAGAGAAGGAACTCAGTAAATAAACAAAATAATATTACTTTGAAATAGGATTATATTTACTGTCCTCCACTTCACATCAATGGCACATGTCTCGTGTCTAGCCACACTACTTATTTCCTACAATAACGAAACTTTATAGCCCATTAAAGCCCATGTAAAAGCAATAACTGGCCATCAAGAAAAGACCAAGCAACTCACTTAGTTTCATTCCGTCTACATTCTCATAAAAATTGGAAACGATGGCGGTGGGCAAACAATGTTATGTGCTTATAATCCAGTGAGGTAGTCTGGTCGAGCGAATATGAGGGCAGATTTATCAGAATGATACAGAAAATGGATTCCCAGTCCCAGTTAAGTGGAGGAGATAAGGAAACACAGGTTAAGCCTCAAGAAAAATATAAGAAATAAATGGTCAAGTTGATCAGGGCCAATGAAATTATCAGACAGAGGTCAAGATGATTGGTTTTGTACAACAGGATGATTGCACCGTAATGAAAATACAGTGACAAGGACACATCAGGTTTTTACTGTTGAGTGCACAAGAAAGAAGCAAAAAGGAGGAAATACACTGCAAGATAATGCTGCTGGAATAAGGGAAAAGATGGTGGCAGAAGATTTTTTTTATTATTTTTGTTTAAACCCCAATGTGTTTTGGATGGCTTTTAGTTCAATGGTAAATTCTCTATCAATTGTGATACAAATCCCTGAATATTAACAAAAAACAGAACATACATTCGCATATATTCTTACATTTTTATAACCATGTATTTTTTGGATTATTATTGCACAGTGTCACTTTTCTGGTGGAGGGTCTGCTGTTGACAATTGCAGCTATTTATGTAGGAGTTGCAATCTCACACCTCCTTCGTGCATATTTTGTTCCGCCAATGAAGACTAGGTTTATAGCATGAAATGATGTGTGATTTTGATAAAGGTTACCTGCTGTATAACAACAAGGACTAATCTCTCGCGTGCCATATAGACTAAGGCAGGGGTCGTTTGTGGACACTGCATGGTGGAGGGACTGTGCCACTAAGCTGGGTCCAGGTGCGGCGCTACTTCCAGGTGGTCGTGTAATACTGGGATCGGCCCGGATCATGGCTCTCGCGGTGCAGTGGAAATGGAGCTGTGCCAGCGTCAGAGCGGGGGCCGGGCTTATGCGCCAAGTTGGCACGAGCGCAGCAGAATGACAAGCAGAGAGGCAATAAGATGGTGAAGAAGATATTATATTCAGAAGAAAATATATAAGGAATGTAACGCGGATGAAAAATCTTTTGTAATTTGTCTTTGTCAAAGATGAAATTGTTATTATTGATTTGTCATTTTAAAATCATATCAAGGCTATATGGAGTTTTCTGGGGTGAAAGAAACAAAATATGGTTCGCCCTTTATATAGTCCATTGAATGGGCTCCATTTATTAGGAGACATGTACCACATTTACTTTTAAGTTGTTTTCAGAGTAATTTATCCATGTTTGAGTTATCTTTAATCTCTAGCATTTAAGACCCCATGGCTCTGAAAATTCCCGTTTTCACCCACTGCTCTTACTTTGTTCTCAGATTTTTATTGTAATTTTTTCATGGTCATACTTGTAGAATTTAACTGCACTGCCATCTTGGTGACGTACCCAAAAAGGAGAAGACAGAAAACCGAGCTGTAATGTCCAACAGGGAGTCATTAGATTTGTCTCTTTAATTAAGTTGTTTTTGATCAATACTGCATTTTGAAATTAAAATATGAATTAATATGAATATAACCTTTAAATATAACATATTGATACAGATATGTTATAGATTATAACTATAGCAGACAAAGGCACAATATGTCTTAAAAGTAGAATAAAAGTAGTGCAATAGTAGTGGTAGTTTTACTCATGTGAACCCGTTTTAGAATGTACTAATTTCAGCCTGTTCGGACAGAGCCAATGAGAAGTTATTTGATACATTATTAAACTGGAAACCATCCTTAACACAACACCTAGTGTGCAATAAAATAATCAATTTACATTATTTTCAGAAACATGAAAATCTATAACCTGACCAAAAAAGTCATGTTCCCCATTCATTATTTCTATTTCTTTTCTAGGATTTCCTTTTACAGTGGCCGGCCTCTAATCCTCTTACACGCATCTCCTCTGTTGACATGCTATATCACGTTAGCCCTCAAATCCGGCGCTGAGACATGATCTTTATTAGCCCGACTTTCCGTGGCCCGAAGCGTCTGGTGCCGTGTGCTGCTAACTGTAAGGAGCTTGGCTGGCAGGCGGCCCGTACACAGTGTTTGTCTGATTCCACTGCACGCTAATTACGGACTGAATGTGCCATAAGAAAAAAGCCGATTTTGGGAGAAGGGGGATTGGGCGAGAAAGAGACAGGGAAATGTGACTGTGGGTGGCTTAGCGACTTAATGAACATGTCAGATGTATTTAAACAAATGGATTAGCACAGTCGGCTGGATTGCACTCCAAAACAGTTTACAGACGGAGCAGTGGGTGAGAGTGAGGGGCATGCTGACTGTATACCCAGACTTGGCAAAATGAGAGGCAGAAATGTGATACAGTTTAATGAGGACATATTTTAATTGGTACAAAAGTACTTTTTGGATCATTTATATATTGAGCTTTAATGACAACTTAAACAATAGTATGTCGTAGAAAAGTTCTTAAAATATCTTGTTATGGTGGAAGTACTTCTACTACTATTATTATATTCTTACTATTTAGAGGTGAAAGATATGTCAACTATATGAGTATAATCAGTATATCATCTATCGTAAACAGAAATAAAAAAATATATATATGTGTAAGAACAGATTAAAAATTAAATCAAATCAGCAGTGTCATTTTTTTTTTTAAAGAAAATGTATATTTCTGCACTTTTGTTGTGTCAAAAGTCCACTTTTTGTGTCATACTTGTGTCAAACAAAATTGACTGGCCCATTTTAGCCCTAGCAGATGTATGGATTGCCATCTGAAATGCTCAGTATGCAACTTTTTTGCCAAAAAATTGACTAAAACATAACCATTTTTGATGGTTTTATTGCACTAAACATGTATTAAAAACTCTAAAAACCCTTACTGTGAGCGGGCTTGCATCTCCACAAACCCGACTCGCACTTGGCCTGGAGGAGCCTTCTCTTGCTTTTTTTTTGTTGAAAATTTAGTATGGATTTAGAAGTATGGATTTAACTTTCTCTTTCTATGGAATTATGCAGGTAAATTTCCACCTCCAGAAAGTTCCAAACTGTGCCTTTAACTACTGTACCTTCTACAACTACCACAACAACTAATAACACTATTGCTCTGTCATTGAGTTTATCTTTGCTTTATTCATTGGATAAAACCTCTCAAAATACTATGAGGCCTAATTCATTTCAGTAACCTTCCTCTATGGGCCTGCTAACATTTTACAAGTTGCACGAGCTTCCATAGACCTGAAGGGCAGATCCACTAAGCAGAAATCAACCCCACCCATTTGTGAGACTGTGTGCGAGGTGAAGATAGCCTGCACTGCGACTGCTGGGGGGGCTCTATATGCATTTGTTTGTCGCCTTAGGTCATGTTTAGAAATGTTATTGCGCTCATCTGTCACAATATAATCCCTTGGTGCCATTTTGGATATGTTGTACAACCGGAAGCAGTTTCATGAATATATGATTGCTAACAAACTGTATATAAACACCCTGATGTAAACTTGCTATTAACACATATTTTTATAGTCATTTCACAGCCTTTTGTTTGTAAGCTGCAATACTTAAGGTGATTAACAGTAGTAGAAGTAGAAGTAGTTGTTTTTAAGAAGTGGTTTGTAGCTGTTGCATAAGTTCAACAACTTTTCCTGTATTTTCCCTCCAATACAATCTATATTTAAATCCCATTATAAGTTCATTTGACAAACCACTGCAGTCTACCATTACACTGCCACTCTACGCACTTCATGAAAGTTACCCTGACGATCTAGACGCATCGTTGAGTTGCTTGACAAACTTTATGTGTCCAAAACTGCGTATGAATAGCTGTTAAAACACTTTAATGGTTGACTTGGTAATTTATGCTTTCATTTTAACACTGTAATGCTGCATACGATTACGTCTGCTTCGCCTGCAAATCGAATGCACTATCACATCCTGCCGGCTTGACGTCTGTACATGCGTGTTGTTGGAACTTGCTGTGAAGCCAATGGACGTGACTCACCCGTGCAAGACGCAAGATGGTACTGACTAATTGCTGGAACCACAGAAGAGATGATTGGTTTTCCTTCCCTGGATATAATGGAATAGAAGAATATAAAAGAGTCTACGTTTTTACTTATTCAAATTATTATTATCTATGTATTTATTATTTAAGTTATTGGAAAAAAAATAAAAATAACTTGAGTGAAAGTATTCTTTGCAAACTAAATATTGTTGGAACTATTACGACTACAATACCACAAACGCAATAAAGTACAACAATTTAGAATATGACATTTAAGTATTTTCTTATTAAAGTTTTATTTCGTAAAAAAAAATCTGAATTTAAAAACACTAAACAACAAACCTCAAGAAATGGAACAAGACCAGAGAGAACACAGGAGACTAAAAAAAAAGATTCAATAAAAAAGAAAGAAAGAAAGAAGACATGCTGTGCTCCCAAGATATCCATTTGTGTCCATGGCAGGAGTTTTAAGGCCAAAATGCACATTGTTCTGAAATTGAGTAGGATTGTAGTGTCAAAAATAGTCCCTGTGAATAGTGAGCACTTGTGTTATGAAAAAACGGGATACATTCTTCCAAGTAAGTATGTGGTCTTCTGACATTTTGGTTTTTCAGTGTCCAAATGGTAGATTAAGAACATATTAAGACAACATACGCATCGATATGTATTTAATTATTTATTCAAAATGTAATGGTTATGTAGCATAATTGTTAGTTGGCTCGTGTCAGGCTGGTTCTGACTAAAGGCTGGACCGATAGCAAAGATTGTGTTCCTGTGTTTACTCCCATAGACAAAGCCTAATTGAACTGACCAATTGGAATTGAGTGATTGGAGCGGTCCACCTGTTGAGGAGGTTAGGAAATGCCACTTCTACTCTCTGCACATTGTGGGAGTCATTATTCTCACAGTCATCGCTAATCGCAAATGTCAATAGCTTGTTAGAAGGGCAGACATGCTAACACAGATGGATGAGGGAGGAAAAATACTAGCTTTTCAGTCTTGTTGCTGAAAATTATGTGTCCCAAGCAGAGGTGTATTCTGTTTTTTGGTCCTGGTTTGAGTCTTGGTGGTTTTTGCTGTTTTTTTGTCTTAAAAAATGCTTCAAAAAGTAATGTAAACTTTTACAAATGTCTGCACTTTTGTGATTCATTTAACAAACTTTTTAAAAATGTTCTGATAATTAAACCTCAACTAATTGGTTTTCAGACATGTTTTAACACATTTCAGTTGGATTGACATCATATTGTCAATAGCCAGCCCTTGTGTGATCCCTTATTCGTCTGGGAGTGTTCCATTGTAGAAAAAGATTCAGTTGTCGTCATCTGGGCAATGATTTTAGAAAAACAAAAAAACAAGAGTCATTCTCAATCTGCGGATCTAGTCTGAGAACTCAGATATTTATCCTACCCTGAGTAAGTCTTGCCCACCGGGCGGAACCTCCTGATAAAGCCTGTTCTGTTTGTCTACTTGTTAGCATCGTTGCTCTAGCTCCCTCATCACCAGTGAGTACCTGATTAACATCTGAATGACCAGGGCTGATGCCACCCCATGGCTTCAAAATGCTGCTGTACACTTCGGGAAGATTGAACCTCAAACCTCCATTTCTGTTTAAAGAAAAAAGAATGGCCTCTTTCAAACCATCTCTTCTGCAGTTTAGAATCTCCATCTCACTGTCCTCAAAAGAGTGGTTTGTGGCTTTAAACTGAAGATGCACAGCGCTCTGTGGTCCTGAAGTTGTGTGTCTTCTGTGCTGATAAAGCCTCTTGTGAAGTGACTGTTTAGTCTCACTGTGTAACGCTCTTTACAGCATTGCATTGGATTGAATACACTACATTGCTCTGTTTTTGTGTAGGCATCTTGTACTTCGGATGAACCAGTTTTTGTCTTGAAGTGTTGCCTGGTTTCAAAGAAACAGGGATTTCATGCTTTCTAAAAATCCTTTGCGGATTGAGAATGACTCAAAACGTCTTGTTTTTCTAAAAACATTGTCCAGATGACAACAACTGAATCTTTTTCCTCAATAGCCGACCGTAGTACTTGCTTCAACTACTATTGCAAATCAAATACCTATATCTAAATTGTCAATGGATACAGTTCATTTAGATTCTGAATTTGTACAAGAGCAAAAATTCCAGCTGCCATAACATTATTGAATGGTTATCACTACTACTACTACTACCACTACCACTACTACCACTACTACTACTACTTCTACTACTACTTCTACTACAACTACACACCTGGTTTGGTCCTGTTCAATTCCAGGTTTAGTCACATTTTCGTGTGAGACAGCCAGCACACACCTCAAGTCTATTGGTTTATTTTCCTTCAGAACTCCTCTCTCCCTAACAAAGCCACTGCAGTACAAAATTGCACAAGATATTTTTGTCTCTAGCATCAGGTACACACAATATTTGTCCTTTCTCTCCTCCAGCAACTGCATTCCGCTCGCCCCGCTGTTCTCTCTCTGCACAAATGTTTCTCTTGTCTAAGGAACCGTTCCATATGTTTGCAATCACTCCTCTCCCTCGCCTGCACACATCATTTAGCAGGCGGCCTCATACATTTCAATTAGGCCCACCTAGTGCAGCCACCGACATTGAGGAAAGCAATATTGATTTCGTGATATCCCGCGACCAAATTAAGGCTTGTACGAGGGAATATGATAGATCCATAACACTTCACTTGTGTTTGTCGGGCCATACAGGTGTGACTTTTGGGAATGGTGGGCTGGACAGGAAGTTTCGAGTACTTAGATTGTTGGAAAGGTTATGTTTGCCAAAACTGAGCAAAAGTAGGGTAATGGGTTTTGAATTTGATTTAAGTAGCACACTTCAAAACAATCACGATGAGGCCAACGAAAGTCTAGAAACGAGTCAAATTTGAATTTAAAATCAATAATCAAATCATATAATTTAGACATTGTTCTGATTTCTGTTATCAGCCTGAGGAGCATGCAACGAATTTCACTTGTTAAAATGAGTTCTATTTTAACAAGTGGAAATGTTAGCGGCCCCAGAGGAGAGCTTGAAATTCAAGTTGATAGTCTTTGTTTATATTTCAAAGATTGTTTCAAAAAATTCTCTCTTAAATTGACTTATCAAATTCAACTGCTTTGGAATGTTGACATTTTAACAGGGGCTGATTTTCAGATTTAATTTCAGATTAAAATGCGGCAATAGCGTACAAATAAATTATTACAACACCTATGCATATACAATGTCATTCCCGGATTATTTTATTTTTTTTAGATTCTGTCTCTCACAAAGGAAATGCACCTACGATGAAAATGTCAGACCCCTCCATAATTTCCAAGTGGGAGAACAAATACTTACTTTCCTCACTGTACAGGTAATGAATGCTTAATAATTTCAAACGTACATGTTAAATATTGTCACAATATTCTCTAAAATAGGCGTTTGATTAAATAAAGTTGACCATTAACACAAATGTTTGTTTTTGGCCAATTTTGTTGACAGAACCTTTTAATTCTATTCAATTCAGTTTATTTTTGTAACACTCAAAATCACAACAGCAGTTGCCTCGAGGGGCTACAGTGGAAAAAAATAGAATAAAAACAGAACAAACAATGTTCATAGGGACTTGGTAATTCCAAATGAATATTGCATTTTCAGAATTACAAGGGTCTTCCCAAAACCCCCACTTTATTGCTCTTACTGCCTGTATCAAATAAATGTATGCCTTCTTTTTATTTTTGCTGTACAAATGCTCAAACGCAGATAGAACCTTATATTGTTCTAAATATCCCTCAATGGATTAGGGAGTCTTTTATAAACTATTGTCTTTGGGTGCTGTTTGCAGGGTTAATGAAAGGAACAGAAAATGTTAGTGCGGCAGAGGCGCATGCATTTATGCTAGCTGCGCTTTTTTATCATTCATTTGACTCTGGCTACTTCATATTGGCTGGCGCTGCACGGCTGCTAGCTGTCATTCAGAACTCCCTGTCTCCTCGGCCCCAATGACACTTCACAGGGCCCCCGAAAGAGAGAGAGAGAGAGAGAGAGAGAGAGAGAGAGGAACTGAAAGACCGAGAAAGAGGGAGACATCTGTCATAGTTCAGTCTGAAGGCGTCAAAAGAGTGTGCAGGAATGATAGAATGCTTTATCGTGCGGTCGTTGAATGGATGGCAATTAGAGATGTTGTATGTATGTTATTATTTGCCATTCCTCATATGAAAAGAAAGTTAACTAGATTTGATTGAGGTTGTATGGAAGATTTCCTTTTTTATATGGTTAAAGCAGTTTACGATTGTGGAAGGTATAGAAATCTCATAGGTTTTGTGTTGACTGCAATGTTGTTTAATCTTGATATGTATAAGCCAATATATAGCTGAAGGATAAATTCTATATCCATTTGAACTAAAAGTCAATTTTATCTTCAGTTGCATGTTTAGGCGTATGCATCCATTCTTCTAGCCTTAGTTTTAAATTATGACTGCACAATATCATCACCAGTGTCCTCCATCTTACAGAAATGTACTGTTTTTATAATGGAAATATGAATGGTCGTAAATATTGTACTCATTTGTTGCTATAATGTTTTTTGCATTGATTTACTGGTTTTGTTGTTTTGGGAATAGTAAAATCAAATTGAGCACAACCTTTTTTAATTGTCTTGTATAAATCAAGTGGATTTAGATGCTGAAAAAGCTTATTTGTATTCATGATTTTCCTTATTCAGTCTAAATTAACCTTGGTTTAGTCTTGTATCTGTATTTTTTTTTTTTTTTAGTGACTTATTTTAACCTCAAGTCATGCTCACACTACCCACAAAGACTTTATTTCTTATTTTTTATTTTCTCCTAAAGGTCTCATAGAGAATACATTTTTGATTCATTTTCACTCTGTTACTTTTTAATTCAATTGCCGGATCTATAAAGTTTGAATCATGGTGATGTAAAGCCATTCCAAAGATACTTAATTCAGTTATGAAGGCCATCTGCAGCTAATGTAGAATAATTGTCTCGATGGAATGGGTGCTGTGGCTTTGCCCTCTTATAAAGATATATGTGGGTTTGTGGTTAAAGCGTTTGCAGGTCAGGGGCAGCGGAGGGAGGAGCACCATCACTGTCTGACATTTCAACTAATTATCTTCATGAAGATGGGGGACTTCTCCATTAGACGAGCAATAGATTCAAACTAATGGTGCAGCCTCGTGGATCCAATGAAAGGATTAGATCACATTTTCTTATAAGGTCAAATTGTGGAAAAAATAAAATAAAGTCTGAAAAGGCATTTTTCATGTGTATGTCTATGTAGAAATCTATCTAATCTTACATCAATCATATACAACCATTGCACATGTGCACAGGCCAAAGGTGGTTAAAGTCTCTTGTTTGTCTTGCACTGGTGGGTGTCACACATTGAGCGTGTGTGTACGAATACAACAGCGTGTTCCAGGGTAATTTTTCCAAGTATCCATAATGAACTATAACATAAGTAGATCATCATTTTACGTTGGATTCATTATAAACCATGATATTGATCTAAACAGCTTCGTAATCGAAACAGGTTCCTTTTTCTTCTTGTTCAAAACTGCAGACCGGAAATGCCTTCACAAATACCACTTATTTCACCGTAACAACCAGCAGATTGTCATTTACTGCACCTGTTTTAATTTTTTGCTGCGTGACATTTCATTTTTCTCAAATAATCACAACTAAGTACAGGAATGTGGGCCGATATAAGGGGTTAATCATTTTTCAAACATGCAGGAATCAATCCAAATACAATTTTGAGTAAACTATGGATGAGGAAACACCGTTGTAACAAGGTTAAAAGCTCATTAAAGTTGATTGTCCTCTTTAAGGAACATTAACAGTATGGACCTGGTCTGGGCCTTTCACACTTCCAACCTTTCTATTCATTTGGTTTTACAATTATCAGCTGCCTTTTTGTCATGGACATTAAAATAACTCACATCTAACTGACCCTTAAACCCACCGGATGCCTTAATCACACACTATCTGCTCATAGCCCCTGACTGCGCGCGCGGCCTCAGTTCGAGCGCTGCCCTCGCTCGTCTGTAATGATAGCAGTGATTGAAAACAAAGTGCGCTCTCCAGGGAGTGTGATGGTCAGGGCGGACATTATTGAGTCACTCAATAACAGCTGATCATCGACTGCTCCAGCTCTTATGAGAACATCATACTTACTGCCACAATCGCTCACGTTGGTTATTTATGGGTTCTGCTGCCTAATTTTGTCAACGGGAAATAAGAGGTTTTTGTTTTTTTTCTTTCTTGTAGCATTGTTGTCCTAATTACATGCTTTCTTGCTTTTTTATTGATCGTGGTATGTGTTGACTCATTTCCTTTTGGCATTTTATAATTAAGCAAAAATCTTGTCTGATTGTCTGATTTTTAAAACCTAAAACTCCAAGACGATACTTGTTTATCATCGTGGAGTAGTTTTGTTTACCTGGAATGTTCCACTGTATCATATTAAACTGATATTTTCCTATAACAGATGCTTAAAAAAAAGAATAAACACAGTACTGTGGAACATTCTTGGACATAACCTAATCATTTAAGCTTGTTTAATTCACAGTGTCAAGAAAAAATGGTTTCTTTGTACATTTAGTGTTTCGCACATGTCTTCCAATGTGATTTTCAAACAACAAATAGTAAATAAACTAAAACTACAATAACATATGGAGACAACAAAAGTAGTTACAAAGTGCACCTTTACTATAATTTACTTGACATTATAGTCCCACTTTTTAAACACAAACACACTTACAAACTAGAACAGAAACATCCAACTTTACGATGTATAGAAATATATATATATACAGTATATATATATATATATATATATATATATATATATATATATATATATATATACATATATATATACATATATATATATATATATATATATATATATATACACATATATATATATATATGTCTCTGTCTTCTCTTGTTATTACAGTAGTTACAATATTTTCTGGACTTCCCTACATAGAAATGTTGGGCAGTCAACAATATACACTTCTCTAAACTCACTATTCACACAGAGCTGAGAGGGCAGATCAACAGGACTCCAAGGGGAAAGTCAAAAAAGGTGGATGGCAGGTGGATGGACGAGTGTTCATAGACTGTCAGACGTATACATGATGTTACTCAATAATATGTCAAGTTGCAGACACTATAGGTCAAGCATGGTTTGCCTTTTGGTGGAATGAGGCCAAAGAAAGAGGGCAAGTCTCAAGGGTGTTGCAAATAAATACATTTTTCATATGGGATAACTGTTAGTCTGAACAATAAAGTGCAAACATATGCTGATCACTTTTTCTAACGTGTGATGCATTTCATACTCAACCCCCAATACAAAAATAATGGTGTCATATGCAGACGCGCAAAACATTTTAATACTGAGGAGGGGTTTACACATCACATCGCTTGCGAATGAGCAACGATTTGTTTTTGGCCTCGCATTACCATTACTACAAGAGATTTGGCATTCTGTTTAGAAGCCAAGTATCCTATAATTACATGGAACTGAGATTTAGAAACGATTCATTCAAAGTTCAGCATTCAGAATCGGCTCAATCCACATTTTTTATCCTCTTTTGGGTTAGTCTTTGTTTAGAACTGGCGTGAAGCAGTCATGTAGCTGTATTTATCTGGTTTAACCCTAATTTAGACGAGGGTTGTCAAAAGTATTGAAACCCAGATGCTCATCGATACAAACTTACATCGAAACTAGACACTTATTTGAACAACTATCACATAAATCTGACTTTTTTCTGAATAAGTCTGGCCTTGGTATGGATTTATATCTTAAAATCAGAACTATTATAAGACCACGGGGTGTATTTTAAGAAATAACAATAATTTTGTGTTGAAAATAGAGTTTTTATCATTGTTGTGGCATAGAAATTGGGATTGAGCCTTTCTCTTCTCCCAGACCAAGAATAATATTTTTTTTGGACCTGGTTTAGATCTCGGGGTACTCAGAAGGCCAAATATTGTTGCAGGTGGTACTTGGTGTGAAAAGAGAGAGCGAGCCATTGGTCTAAAAGCTATCCGTTTTGGGATACTTCCTCATTCGCACCAGTGTTGCCACATCAGTGAATACATCTGTAAGTGTCTCAAAAACCACATTGTATACACGTTTAGTGAAAGTCAACCACTGCCCACTAGAGGATGAACAAAGGCGACACTGGTGCGACAGAGGGAAATGTCACTGATCGTGTGGGAGTGCGGGCGCCACACAATGCTTGAGGAAATGCATCTGCAACAAAAAAGGAAGCAGGTGTAATCCACTCATGAATAAATATGCTCAGGGCTGCACTGATCATTAGTGTTGTCTGGGGGAGGCTGAATACACGGGCAGTGATTTGGTGAGCACCCAGAGAGGTCCTTAAGAGCGGCGTACTTTTGTCAGAAGACACTTGATTCTGTACTTGTGCCAGCTAATGGTCACAGTGGCTATACTTTATTTTTAGCGCCTTATTTTTGCCCTGGAAAAGCAAGGTGCTAAATTGATTGCCGAGGCATAAGTGTTACATGATTTGAGCTGAGCCTAAATGTCCGGATACTGCTAATAGAACAATAATGTAGAAGGTAAGTTAGGTTTTTTTTTTTTTTTTTTACTGGACAAGCTCATTGGCCAAGGTCCTTTATTCAAAACAAGGTCCTTTATTCAATTAAAGACGTATCCTGGAGCAACGAGTTTGTTCACTTTCTGTTTTAAATGACCAGGTAAACAATAGGTTTGTATTTACATTGTAACAGAGCCCTGGGATTACACAGCATTTTCATGTTGTAATGAATGTGCGCTTTGAGTCGTCACAAAACAATACATTTAAAAATTGATTTTGAAGAAATATTATTGATTCTAGATTCTGATTTTTATACCACCATACTCATTTTATTTTTTATTTGTTCATTCTATCATGTGATCTTTGGATAGTTCTGATATAAACTAAGAGCATTGTAAAACTATTCAGGAAATGTCCATATTTGTTCATTATTTTTATTTTTCTTAAGTTTTAGCATTGATAAGTATCTGAGTATGGATTTTTTGGAAAACCTTAGTTGCTTGATTGTTTACTCCACAACTGTTTGCCTCAACGGTGGAATAAAAAAATGAATTACAATTGAGCTGAAACAAACTGAACTGCAATTTGGGTTTGTTTAAAACTTTTAAGAATTGATCACATGGCATTTAGTAAGCAAAGTACTTATTTGACCGCCTTGACACTTGCACATTAACGCTATAGACTCCATACACCCACGACATGCAGAAAGTGCGACGGGCCTAAAGGCTTGCGGGCTCCGCGTCAGAACAAAAGGTTGTGCCAGCTGCCTTTGCGCGGCCAGAGGAGCAGCGCGCTCTTTAATTGGTGCCATGATAAGAGAGGGATCCGGGCCAAGGGAGGCACGGCTCGCAGCAGAGCATCATGGGATCTCCGGGGTGATGCTCCTGTCCGTCTTGATTAACGACCTCTCCCTTCCGACCCCTCCCACTGGCCCCAGACGGTCCCCTTCGATGGAGCAACCTCAAAGTACACGAAGCTCCACATGTCCACAGTAGCGAGTCCAATTCAGTCTATCTCAAACTTTTTAAACTAAATTCCACCTTAGGATAAATAGTCTAAAGCAAGCAGGCTTTTCAAAACTTCTCAGACTGTTTTTTTTTTTTTTTTGCTAGAAATGGTGAGCAAAGAAATGTCTTCAATAGGTATTTTAAAAAACTAGGAGCCGAAGACTTCAAATAACGCATCTCACAATAATAAAGACTTCGTGCCCATAATACAACTCTAAAATGTTTTAGTTTGAAGTGCAAAGTTCAAGTCTACCTACATTTTAAATAGCATAACTAATTTTATACACAAGACAATGCCAAAAGAAACTAAATGTACCAAGAGACTCTATTCCCTTTTTGAGAAACATCTTTCTACTTTTAGCAAGCTGCTTTGACATCCTTCCTGGAAACTATAGGCTTTACATTCATTATTTTGCCTAACATAATGATAAAATACACCCCTGTTGTTCCATAGCTTTGGCACAACAACCTTATTTTTTCATGGGTCTTTTATATGCATTTTGGTAGTTATTATTCTTCTGATCTACTTTCTCGGCAATATTCAAGAGTCCAGGATCCCTTTGGGGCAATCACGCAGCCCACGGTAGGGTGTGAGGGAGCTATAATTGCACTCTGTATCAATTCTATTTCATTTTGCACAGTTTTCCCAGTATACCATAGGGAATCTTAAAGTTTTATTCTACCCCGATCTTTTTTCAAGCCCATAAACCAGCTAATCCCCACCATTATCATAACCTGCCGTATATACATTTTACTGATCGTATGTAGTATAATTTTATGGTAACATAGAAGCGTGGAAATGTCCTGCTTGGCCTTAGATCCGAACACTGGGTCAGGCAGAAAAGTACTAGCAAAAACCACCCACACAACAGGTGGAGCAGTGTGTGAGCTGACAAGATGCTACGCCGTGCTGTGTGGTAACTCTGGTCTGAGTTTCTAACTTGGTATTGGTAAAATCAACAATTTTGTAAAAAAAAACTGATGTTCTCTGTTTTCACTACATGATTTTATTTAGCCTAGAAATACAAATAAAAACGTTGTTGAATAGGGCAGTGAAAAACAACGATCATTTGTCTCCTGTTTTGGTTCACAAACTAAGTTGAGAATCACATTATGCCATTCTATGTAGAAGCCACAGGTGCACTAGCTGACTTTTCTGGTGGAGGGTCCGCCACCTGCTTGTGTCCATGATGGTGTTGAGATTTTTTTGCCAGGAATGTTCCAGTTAAATTTATGTAGTGTTAATTTCATAGATTATATTATTTTTATGATAATTACGTCAATGCCAAATTTTCTGACTAAAACTACATTAAAAAAATCAATTCATAATACTCATAATGACTCATAACTCTGCCTAAAATCACACACATTTTGTCAAATTATGACTATAAGTAGTTGGAGAAAGTAGAAAGGAAATAGTGTAGATTAGATCCAAGCTAAACACACACACACACACACACACACACACACACATGCACACACATACACACACACACACAGACACACAATTAAACACAAAACACAGAAAATTCAGTTCAAATTTATCCTCTGTTCACATTTTGCGCACACAGTTTGAACAATACAAATTTGTCCTAAAGGAGCTGTGCCTATTTTAACTTTAATTGTTTTCATGTAATAATGTAAAATCAATTCAGCCCCAGTACAGATGTATTGTAAACGCATAGTCAGGAGACAATGAGTCTGTTGTGTACTGTCTGCATCTAATCAGAGAGCGTTTCATTCCCCGCAAAGCAGGAAGTGTGCTTTTAGCATGCTAGTTCTTGTTAGCTTCTTGTTAGTTGTGAAAAGTGCTGATAAACTTGTTGCGGTGGATAGCAAGTGAGCAATACATGTTTCAAATTAACTCTGTTTTTCACGTTTTAAGACTGTAAAAATAAAATACAGCAACTTTAATAATAGGCCTCCACAAAGCCATATGTCCGGTTTTGCAATGCATAAAAAAAATAAGTTGTTCTTGTTAATGGATACTTTTCCCTGTCTCTGCTAGAATAGTTCAGAGTGATATAATTCCACTGATATATTTACAGCGCTGCAGTCAGGCTAAAGGAATCCAGGCGTCATCTGTAAGTGTGAATGCCATCTCCTCCACCTCTCTCTCGGCTCCTATCCCCTCACCGCTAATTATCCACAAGACGGATTACATCATGGGATCTAATAGAGAGGAGCGCCATTACACCAGTGCACTCCCCCCCGACGACACGCACACACGGCTCGCGCTGATGAAATCACTCTGCCTATTTAATGTAAGGAGTTGTATGGTAATGCGATTTGACCAACTGCGATAGAGAAAAGGGGGACAAATCAAATAAAAAAACAATAAACTGCATATTAGAAAGTGAAAATGAATCCAAACTTTAACATTAGTTGCGCACATTTAATTGAAATTAACTTTTTTTTTTTTAAGCCTATAAAGAAAAAAAAAAAGATTGATTCGAAAATAATAGAATGTATGGATTTGAATAAGTTATTTTGACATAGTTTGAAAGCGATTGTGGGTTTACTTGACTGAATTCATGATTTTGCAGATAATGTGTGAAGATTACATTTTCAGCAAGTGAAAATCCATTTCACTTTTGTTTTATTTCTTCAGCAATGTTGACTTTTTAGTGGCTGAAAATCTTAACGCCATTCTGACTGCTCGCTCAAAGGTTTCTGCATATTTACACAGAAAAAACGGAACAAAAAACACACCAAAAATAAATATAAATATTAAAAAAAGAATACACATAAGGCGCAAAGACGAAGCCAGGAATTCAAACATTGGCAACTCACTAGAGCTTTTTTAAACAGGCCAAGCAAATCCTAAATTTGGGTTTCCATGGGAACTGCGAGAGAGAAATAGGGGAAATCAACATACAAAAACCCAATTTGGAAGTAAAAAACTGGAAAATGTATCTTGGATTTTTGACTTGCTTCATTTAAATGCCTCAAAGCCACATGACACACACAACATGCACTGTACACAAAGGTTTGTCATTTTAAAACTGGTCAGAATATAAAATCTACCGAAAGATTACTAAAACGAAGAATACACCAAAATATTGTGATGATTTACACACAGTTTTGATCTATATTTCTTAGTCTCATAATTAAATTTCTTTTTCACAGAACTCGGAATGAAACATCTTAACAGCTTGTTGAGCTCTTCACAATTTGGCTGGTTCCCAAGCAGCTGTGGTCACCTTGAAAATCTCTGAAAAGTCTGCGGGCGTCTTTATTCTACCAAAATAGGAAAAACCAAAGGCAATCTCATGCAAGAATTCTGTCAGTGTGTGCCACGTGTGACAAGAACATATACATGATCGCTCTGCCAGGGAAGTCATTAAAAGGCATGCATGTATGAGAGTGTGGATACGGCACTGAAATGTCTGTTCAAAGACAATGTGGAAAAGCACATACTCTTTGATATGTTCTGACTAGACTCTGGTACGATCCATCACTTCAAAAATAAAACAATCGTATACCAAGGAAAGAACAAGCGATGCAGATGAAATCACACCTTTTAAAAGAATAATGCTGACCATGAGTTTTCTGCTTGGTCATAATGTTTTGGCCGATCAAACAGACCAAATAAATATAACGATTTTTGTTTTTTAGTCTCAATCTTTCGGGTCCGACATTTGGCAAACCTTGCACAAACCCCCACAGCAGTGACAACTCAACTGAGAATGCATGTTTCGCTCATTGTCGCTCGAAATCACATAGCACCTTTAATATACCCTCCATTTCTTTCTCACCCGGTGACCTCTGCTGCTAATTCACCGGTAAGCCACTCACCAAGGACAGCAGTTCCCCATGGGCTTAGTGCAGCCGGCTCGCCCTCCGTCACGCTGTAGAGGACCGGCTCATTGTTCACTCGCGCCTAAGCCTGATTTTGGCCAGAGGAGAATTGGTAGTGATAGGATGCGCCGCAGAATGCACTACCCGCCTCATGATCCAAGGTCTGCTATAATTTGTAATTACCTTCTGCACTGGTCTGGAAGACTAGAGCTTGTCCAAAATGTGGATTATCTGGTGTGACTGCGATGGAGGCCTAGAACGTACATGCCCAAACACGAGCAAGGGCTATTGTTTTGAGACGCTGATGAGTTTCCGCCAGACTAGTCCTTGATTGGCAGATGGACGCTTCTAATGGGATTATCTTCTCTCGCTGATGTTTAATTCTAATCAGACTCTTGTATGTGCTTGTATACTGTACATGTAAATCTATGCACGTTGCCAACATTTTTTGGTTTTATGATTATACTTTTTATATTTTGCGGATCTGATGAACAGCGATAGGTACTGAAAAAGTTATGCTCTAGTGTCAGTATCAAAAAACAGGTGTTGTTTAAGAACTATTATTATGTAATGGCTAAACCCCTACTTTTCTAACATTAGAACTCAGCCCAGTCGTGGATATAATTTTAGATTTCCTGAGAGAGCTGTCCGAGATGACCTGTAGCCGCAGGCATACTGTACATAGCGAGTGGAAGGTGATCACTTCGCACCCTCCTGTTGCCTTGCAGTCAGCATAAATATCCCCAGCAAGAACAAAATAAGAGAAACATGCGTTCTCCATGACCCACATAGTTACAGCAACATCCACTAACAATAGCTCTGATCAGAGGGGGATGAAAATGAAAGGGCCAAGGCACAAGAGCATGCAGAATCCTGGGGAGATTCACTAAAGGGGAGCGCTCTGCCAACTGGAGCCCACCGAGAGAGCAGCGAGTCAGGATTCCGCCCCGTACAGGCTGGGCACATGGGGAGCGCCTGCAGTCTGGATATGGAGGAAATGAGAAGTGTAAAAAAACAGCAAAAATGTAATCGGAAAATGTTACATTTCAAACATTCTGGATACTTGGATACTTTTAAAGTGTAAAGCAGTTACAGAAATCTCATATTCTTTCTTTGAGAATAAGACCACTAAAAACATGAGCATTACAAACTGTTAGACATGTTGTTAAAGTATATATATTTGATAAAGAAAGTCCAGTAATGTATAATGCATTTTTTCCAGTGACCATATCAAATGAAGACTAGATGTGCATTTATCTTTTGCTTGGGAACCATTGCCCTAGAAACCAACAAATAGCACAATTTAAAGCTTGTTTGTACATATAAATCTTGCATGCTTTCTTGGGTGGCAGTCTTCACAACTCCAGTGTGCCAGGGCAAGATGGTGGTCCTTTGATTGTGAGAGCCATTAAACCCAAAAGTCTCTCTCTGTGAAACAACTTCAAACCACTTCTTGGCATGTGGCGGATATGGAAGATACACAAAGTAGTACTCTAGTGTTCACATTTTATGGTCCAAGACAGAGTTCAGAACCTTCCAAACAGCACATTGAGCTACTCAAAATGTAATTATGCAGTGCTTTTTTTTCACATGATAATTAGCTGCTCGTTCAATCATCCAGTGAACAAACGTTTTGGATCCCACAACTACTGCTAATAATACCACTCAAGAGCATAATTCAATTGGAAGATGTAATTGGCAGTTAGAGAGCGGGCCCCTGGAGAGAAGGCTCCCAACACTGGACCGATGGTGTGACGGATCTGGCAGAGCTTTGGACGTTAGCTAGTACTGTTTGCCAAGATCCTGTCTTAGCTATGTAAACCTGACGGCAGCACTGTCACTACACAGCTAGGTACAGTTTTCATTTAAGAAGAGGAAGGTTCAGCGCTTCAGAAAATAATCTAAAAATCAGTATGGACTATGAAATCAGGGGAGAAATCAAGACATTTATACCACAGAATTTGGTACAGTATTCGTAAATGTTATTAAGTGGTTATGGTACGTTATTACTGTAAATTTGTATTCTATAGTCAAATTGCAAAATGGCCACCAGAGCGCTCGCCGAGAAAATCCCAAATAATATCTAATGATATTTTTAGACGGATCGATATCAGTCTGGTCACTGTTTCATCTCCGCGAGTTCAGATGGGTGTGATGGAGAAGCGGATTAGCCAATCACGGACACGCATGGAAAAATAAAGGGAGAAAAATGTCACGGGGAATGACGAAACTTTGAAGATTTCTGCAGAATAAATAAGCAAAGCATGAGTTTGTTCTAAACAATAGATGACCAGTGAGCTACTTTGTTGTGTCACAAAAATACACAAATGTCGAGTTTGGCTCGAGCCGTGATGGAGAGAGTGGGGACCAGACTCACGCTACATAAAGAACTGAGGAAGTGTGTATTCTGAATCCCAGGCTACTGTGTCAACACACACCACATCACAGATCCTGAATGGGTCTCAACACTTAGGGTCTTCGGGTTTGGAGCTGTAGTTTACTGATTTTTTTTTTTTTTAATTCAAGTGGCTTTGTAAGGAGAAGAAAAGCAGTGGTTGGCAGGTAAATAGCGAGTTTAGCATTCAATCTACTTTGTGGGTCACAGAGCAGCGACCTACCCTTAGCAAAGAAGAGCAAAAACCATGTGCTTTCAGCCAATCAAATGTAACAAAACCAGGCTTCATTCTGTATCGAAAATCAGTGCATTTATCAGAAATACAAATGGAAGTTAAAGCTCTATTATCCAAAGAAGTACTTTACATCTAAAAATAAAACCACAATCATTTCTTCCTATCTACCTCCTTTAACAAAGCCCCATTTTGCCAAAGCGAGATGTGCAATTATACAATGTAATCTTGTTCCCACTGCACAGCCAGGGCATTAGTATTAATTCGCAGTGGACAATAAGGGGCAGAGCTTGTCTTTTCAGCAGCAGTGAATTGGTGTCAGCTCGAGCAGTATCCAATCTGCCTGGCATCCTTCTCTAACCTTACAATTACGTTAAGGTTACGCGTGTCTGTCAAGAGCATAAGGGTGACTTTGGACACAGTGAGGTTACAATGAGAGGTAATTGCCAAAATCCACGTCGGGAATGGCCGGATCTGTTTCCCTGACATCCTCTGGAAAGGGAAAAGACAAAAGACCCTTATGAATATTTAAATTGCAATTTTCTTCATTTTCTTCAGTTGACCCTTTTCATTTTGGTCATGCAGGCGTTGGAAAAAGGGAGAGAGCATCAAAATTAGAGCACGTTGCTGAAGGCGTAAACTAGATCAAGCTGCAAATGAAGTATGAATTTAGTGTGAAGGATGTTGGCTGGATCTTACATAGAAAGGCATTCATTTGGTTTGGTTCGGTGACTTGCCGTGGTTGGGGCGACATGGTTCTCTGGAACAGGGCCAATACATGTTTTCGAAATCTGAAGCAACAAAGTAACTTGGTAAATTGGGGAAATTGTACTTTCTGTATTTGACCCTATCTTCAACTCTATTCGAAGACCCTGGGGGGGGGGAATGGTAGGAACACAACATGCAATTTAATAAAATCCCACCATTCTAAATTAAAAACAATTTCATGGTCAACAATGAAATGTTAATGTTTGCACAGCTGCCTTCAAAGCGTCTTGTAATTTCCTTTCGTATCTTTTCGTTTTCTCTGCCCTAATGATTTAGTGTTTGTTTAATAATCTATAAAAAAATGCCTCTGTTTCCTCAGTGATTATGTTGTTTAAACATTTTCACAGTTTTTTTTTTTTTTTTATATAAAGATGAGTCATTTATTTCATAGGGTAATTCAGAGGGCATGTTTAAAGAACTGCCGCTGCGGTTGACTTTTGGATAAACTATTGATTCATACATACATGCTAATCCTGACTTAATCCTGGCATTGTTGGGTTTGCCTTAAACCTGTGCGAAATTTCCTGATTAACGCCAGAAATCCCTTCCAAGAGATGTAAATCCAAGTTTGAGGGCTTGTCTGATTCTGTAATTATAACTCTAGCCACTAATTACAGGCCTTAAACAAGAGCGCAGGGATAACTCATAATGCGAAGAGACGCTCGGAAATACATTAAAACATGCACTGTATATTTAAGTCAAGGGCTATTGATAAAAATACATAAGTAGCACAAAAGGTAATTATTTCAGAAATGAGAAATGCATGTTCTTTGTATCTGTAGCATTTTGATCTAGGGAAAAACACTGGGGCGGAAATCCACATTGTATGTTGGATTCAGTTTATGATACAATAACTTAGCATTCAAGTTCTCATATATATCACTTTAGTTTTCTCTTTAGTTTTTGTAATGCTCAAATATATATTGATTATAATAAGGTATATAAAGGTGATGGAGGGTTCATTGGCCAACTACAAATCTTTTTTTCCACATATGGGATAGTACGCAAATTAACATGCAAGCATTTTACCGTGTCAGGTTGAATGTTTTGAGACTTTGATTGATTAAGTATTTACCTCTGAGCTAAAAGATCCTATGTTCAAATCCTTGTCCAGCCACAGTACCTTTAACAGTGCAAGATAGCTCCTTGATTCCCTCCAAATGCTTTTATTTGTCTCAACGCTGCAGGGCAAAATGACAAGCCGACAGCAACTACCATCTCCCATTTTCCGCTCTTGAATTGTGATCAATATCTTTAGAGAAACATCCCGTTGTGTCTCCAAGTCCTGGCCTGCACACTTCACAGGAGCTTTAGCGAGTCCCTGCTGCTCGTGTCAGTGAACCTGGCAGACAGCAACCCCTCGCCTGGGAGCCTGGCGCCAGTCTGACCCAAACATGAGTCACAAACAAGCCCAGCACGACCGAGGTGCAGTGCGAAACACCAGCTTTTGGTTGACATGTCATGGCCAACTTCTTATTTCAACTTTTTTTCTCTCCTTGGGATTGCCATAGTAACTCATGGACCATTTAGTAAGTACTGGTTTGGATGAGTTCAAGCAAGACTTCCAGATGAATGCGTTGTGATTTATGCTTGAGATACCAAAAGTAAAATGACTAGATTACGTTTCACTCACATTTTTCAATCCCTGAAAAAGTTTTTTTTTAAATCAGTCCCAGTGGCAATGACCGAATCATTGTCTGTCGAAATACCCTTTTTCCTTCAATAAATAATTCCAACTGATCACAACTAAAACTACTTAAAACAGGGACGGCGTACAACAGAAAATGTAACATTGTTGATTGGATTGTTGATTTGTTTGTGCCACTATTGTGTATAATGATCTTTTTGCCACTGCCTTCCACTGTTGAGAATCATATTCCCAGCACCATTTCTTTGTCTGCATGTCATGGCTGCCTCGCTCAGTCTCTAACCCCAGGCCATCGAGCGCATTCTCGCCAAGTAATGACCAAGTTTGAGCCATTTTACCTTCAGCCCTGCACAACTTGGCTTATTCCAACGGCTTTTTGCAAATAAAACTGTGCATGTGTGAGTGCGTGTGAATATTTTTGGCGAGCTGAAAACGGGGACTTTGCCTCAGGGCAGCGTTTACCGATCGGGCAGCTTGTGCGGAATAGATAAAGAGGTGGTTTCATTCACAAAAGTCCCCGAATACTCTCAAGGGCCCCGCCTCGTAGCAGCACAGCATAAGCATATTGGCACGTCACCCAATCCACTGTTCATTTCCTTGCTCATTTTGCTAAATCCTTTTTCCGCCTCTACTTATATCTGTTTGCAACCATGAATATAAAAAAAGGAAGAGTGACAAGCTTGACATGAGCGTCTCGTAAAAGAAACGGGCTGGGGAAATGAACGCAAATAGCATTGTTAGGGCCCTTTAACATACTGTTATTGTTATTGTTGTTATGTCTCTTATGCATTTTAGTCACTATGGCTTTCTGGGGATGCAAATATTGTGACACCAAAACTCTGATCACACTGTAAACGGGGGTTAAAGGGGTTGAGAACAGGTTGTAGAATCATTACCCCAGTGAGAAAAATGTATACCGAACTATATTGATATGCTATGTTTCACAAAATGTTAAATAGCACAGTTCACGCAATAAGGTTAAGGTTAAGGTACTCTTTATTGCCCCCTGTAGGGAAATGTGCCCGCTGCATTTGACCCATCCTTCAATGCCGCTGGGACAAACTGTAAGGAACAGTGCAGGGAGCCCCATAGCGAAGCGCCCAGGGATCCATCTCCAGATCTTGTGCTAGTCTTTGTCAGGACTATACCTTCGCTCAGCCCGGGAGTCTGATTTGGTACCACTCGGGATCAGAGCCGGACGAGAACAATTGCTCAAGATCTTCCACAACAATGTTATATTTTTGCATTGGCTTGGTGTTGGTACTTCAAAATCTAAACTTTTAAGTGCAAATATCTGAAAAACTCTGTATGCAGAATGTAAATAAGTATTATTTTTTTGGAGCTATTGCTGATGCTGCAACATATTATGATTGTCAGTCACGCAAAATGCCTCAAAAGGTAATCAGGACAAACCAATTAGGAGGCAATTCGGGGTTAGCAGTTAGAAAAAGAATGACTGGGGATGAAAACTGCAGCATTACTAAAATATCATCCTTGGTTATTATCTCTTTTAATTTCATTGTATGGAAAATAGTTATGTAGCGGTTGGTGAAACAATAAAGGGTCAGTATCACAATAACAGGAACATGCATAATCTTGATGCATAATAAGCCTATACACAGTTTACGTTGAACTTTTTTTTGCATTAATCTCTGTCTGATTTCCATCTCTCGCCATAACCGAGTGAGATTTTTGCATTTTAAGCACGTTGTTTTGATCATGCCACGGAGGAATCTACACAACTTTATGTATTGCATACTGATGTGAAGCGTGCATATTTTTTCTCTGTCCTCCCCCCACAATCTCGTCGACTTCCCACTGCTTTCCAACATGCCAATGAATCATCTGACAGAACGCACTGCCCGGGGAATTGGAACTGGCATTGATGAAGATGACTTACAGAGTGATTGTCATTAAAAGCAGTGCAGCTGGAGCTAAAGACTAAATCAATCCACATACATTTCTGCTTTAATTAGCAAGGCGGTAAAAAGGTAGAAATTGAAAGATAGAGCTTAGACATAACATTACATCATGTTATCGATAAAATAGGTAAGTCTATCATCTGCTACCATCTAACCATATCATCTTTTTGTAACTTTATAACCCCATTCTATACACATCTTGTCGCCCTGGAAGATTTAACTTCTAGGTCACTATTCTTTGTCTTTGTCTAATGCATCTCACTGACTTTATAACTAAAATATCTCTACTCGTTTCCTTGTCATGCACAAATAGAACTGAACAACTTAAAAAGAATAATAATAATAATGTTTGGATATGTAGCAAATATAATTTCCTTACAAATTCAAATGTCTACCTCTTATTTCGATGCATTGCGTCTTAATATAGACCTTCTGTTTTTATTGTAAAAGTATGTGTATATTTGTTTATTTTACAGTCAGAAGTAGAAAATACAAGATTGTCAAGATTATTTGGTTAATTGATAATCATGATTATTCAGGTCACAATATAACCATAAGAGCTAAAAATTAGAAGCAAAATTAAGTTTCAATTCGTACTCCAAAAAAGAACTATCTAAATGTAAAGCGCTTTTTATGTGGCTGTTATTGAATTGTACTTTTGCATTTGGAATGTTTGATTTCATAAAGCTGGTCACACACTGTTGGAACAGTAATGTATTAGAATGAAAGAAAATTAAGGATTTCACTTTAGTTTTGTTTTGACTAATCATTAGGCCAATACTGTAATGTTTCTTCTAAAATTAATCACAACACTAACATTTGATATTGTGACATCTTTACTTCTTGAACTAAAACCTTGACTGTCACCATGGAGCTCCATTGCCATGCACTGTAGTGACTTGTTTCTTGTGACGTTCTATTTAACTATATTTCCTCCATGGTGGCAGCAGTCGTCCTTAATAAGAGCCCCCATTTCCCTGAACGCCTCACGCTGAGCAGCAGTGCAGTGGACAGAAGCCCTATAATACCCCAGGTGTGATCCGGGCGTGTTCCAGCCAAATCAAAGTGACAGTAGCAGGCAGTAATCCTAGTTCTGATGCCACCGTGCTGACTGTAATCTCAGATTAATGCGCAGGAAATGTCTTTATAAAGAGATTGCACACCAGAGCAGATGTGCAAAGAGCGAGTTGTGTTGTGATGAGGAGAGCGGAAGGATGATTGTTCTGCGCACGGATCTGGTCACCTGAGAGTGGTGTGCGTCAACGATAGCGTTCGAAATCATTCCACTGCTCTGTAAATTAAATGTGTGCACTGCGTTTAGCCCTTTATGATTTCATTCTAGAATTTCTCTCTTGACTTGAGTCCGTGTGGAGTTGCAGGCGTACTGTTTACATATTGCAAGGAACCATCAACGTGGATGATTTCTCCCACTTTATAACGCTAAATTATTCATACATTTGTTGGTTTAAGATTCGTGAAAATAA
Source organism: Chaenogobius annularis (assembly GCA_015082035.1). Classification (NCBI taxonomy): domain Eukaryota; kingdom Metazoa; phylum Chordata; class Actinopteri; order Gobiiformes; family Gobiidae; genus Chaenogobius; species Chaenogobius annularis. Next base: position 1,558,286 of record BJKM01000085.1, on the reverse strand, counting down.
ATTTCTTCTCCCGATATTAAGCGCAAACAACATTCACAACGCTCTTGAATAAATGTTGCAATATTTGTTCATTTGCCACACAGCTATAGTTTTTATCTCATATGCTAAAAGCTATGTAAACATAAACTGTATTCATTTTGTAATCTCATCCAAAGCTAATAAATTTAATAATATATAAATAAAAATGAGCGATAAACTGCTCATACCATGATTCGTTTTGAGGAAATACAACTAAACTAATCTGTACGTTGCCTTTCACTTAAACCCGTCTTGTTGCTGCCATAGACTTCGAATTGACTTGGGTGTGTTTTGTGCTCGCTGCATTACGACAGTGAAAAGGTTCAAACCTGCTCCAGACTAGAGGACTGTAGTAAAAGCCTTGAACAATGGCTTAATGCACTCCGCTGAGGCCGCCCCACATCCTCCTAATAGATCATTTTTCACCTGGCACCTCGGCTCTCCAAAGATCAACTGAGAGGGATCAGCCGTATCGATCCCCCTCCTCTACACCACTGCTGATCAATACAGACCCCCCATTATAGAGCACACGGCCCATCCCCTACGCCGGACCAGTTATGATCTCACATGAGGTGTAATGTTAACGCCACGGATTTAACTGCATATTCGTGCATGGGTTCAAATCAATGGCAAGTGCGGGAAAAGGGGACGGTTTGGTGTGGGAATAATGGGCTTGACTTTTTGAAATGGACATTAAATATTTACCTTATTTATGGCTGGACTACAAATGTATGGTTTCCATTTTTAAAGGAGAGGTAGCAGAGATGAGGTCTGCATTCACATCCGTGTTCATTTGGGCAACATATTTCAATCTTATTCTAGTCTTTTGATTAAAATTTGTTTTAGTTTTAGTCAAGATTTTGTCAAATGATTCTTTTTAGTTTTTATCAAGTTTTAGTCTGTGAAAATATCATGTCAAATTTGACCAAAATGATTGTTCTTGATCTTGCTCCTTGAGTTTTGGTTAACAGTACTTTTAGTTGGCATAGTTTGGACGTACTTTTAGCCATAGTTTTTGTCATTATCATTACATTTCATTTACTCGAAAAGAATTTGATTGCATTTTTGGACTTTTTGGAATCCGGTTGGTTATGACTCTTAGAAAGAAGGTTGTGTGGTCAGTTTCCTATGCTAGTGTGATTGATTTTTAGACTGAAAGGGATTTGCATCATTACCGTTCAAAAACTGCATGTTATAGAGGAATTGCTATTTTTGATATTATATAAGATAAGATTAGATAACCTCACCTTTATTTGTCCCACAATGGGGGAATTCCATGGTTGCAACAAAGTGTACAGAAACAGATTATGCACAGTATAACAACAAAAACAGATAACTTAGAATTTTAACTTAGAAAGATATTTGGAATGATGTTGACGTTGGCCCACCCACCCTCTATTGCAGCTCCATCTGCCATTGTCGTCACTAATCAGCTCCATTTGAAAAGCACTCACCTTTGTGTAAGTACTATATGGGCGTGGCTCAGCATTCTTAAGGATGTTTGAATAGGGCAAGGTGAAGCAGTATTACTCTAACCTGTTATTGAACATGCAGCTCCGGATCTCCTGCTAGCAACACATTTTATAGACAAAGTAAGGACTTCATAGAGGTCAGGTAATAGGTCTTGTTAAATGAGCCCAAGATTGGAGAAAATTGCTTCCCAGTGATTGTTCTATACAGTGTCATGGTTACCCACCTTTGCGTTTATGGGTGTTAATCATTGAAAAGTAGCACAGTCTTTCTGATTTCCCAGTATGCTCTACATTGTAAGTCTATTCAGAAGCTGACAGGTCTTAGTGACTCATTTGAACCACCATGCCAAAATGCCATTTAGTTTGAGACATAATTTCAAGTTTTCTATAACAAAAATTGACTCTAATTTGCTTCCCTTTGTGCCGTTTGAAGCTTGCTGTGATGTACTCCAAAACTAATGGGCTGTAGTTGAGGGGCTGTTAGAAAACAAAGCATTTACAAATTATTCAGCTTGTTCTTTCTTGCACATCATGCATAATTTTGTGAGAATGCAGTCGGTGAAAGATGGAGTACCTGGAACAACTCCATGTTTTAGTTATGATGCGAGTGGAATTGCAACAAACTACAGCTGCAATATGAGAAATTAGCTACGCAAAAAGCCACACATTTGTTTTTATTTATTTATTTTAACAAGTTTAGCTAATCAAGTAATTGTTTTATGATGTATCTTGAGGAAAATATGGATTCTTCCCCAACTTTGTCAGCCCAATCCAGTTTATAACATTGAAAAAAAACCATAATTTTTTGGTTTCTAAGCAGCGACGGAATATTACCATGCCCTAAAAAAATATATAGATATATATATATTATTTGTACCTGCTTGTTGTGTTAATTACTCCTATTTTTTGCTGTATACCTATTTTTTGTCAGTTATAAGTCACATGAAATGTTTTATATCATATTATAAGTTTTATATTTATTTCTGCTCCCTTTCACTCACACTAATAATTAACACTAATAATAACTTTATATCCAGCTTGAATGAAATCAAAATAAAATGAAATATTTTTTTAGCACTTACCATTTAAAGTGAGCATTTTTACCTCTACTGGAAGCACTAAAACCAAGAGTATACAAAGTTCTAAACTGGAAATCAATTGGTAAACAACATGTTTCAGCTAAGATGCTATATAATATAATATAACACATTTTGCCTGTTTTGTGAAACGCAAAAATAATTCAGTACATGCTGTTGCGATTAGCTTTTTCGACAGCACAACATTTAATAATTGTTCTCCCTGATGATCCATTGAATTGAAATGAAACCTGTTTAACGCTAACTTCATGAGACAGTTACATGGCAGCGCTGTCCATAACGACTCTGTATGTTGTTCCTGTAATCAATCAGCAGCCATGTTTGAACTTACACTTGTCTCTGGGGACTATAACTGCTGCATTCTACACGCAGACCCCAACGGCATTAAGTCTCCGCGCACACAGGAGGGCATGTTCTGCGGAAATGTATGTTTTTGTGCCGAGGAGTCGACCGGCTGTCAGTTAGAAGGGCACCCACCGGATAACTGCATATAAACATCACACATACCGCCAAGTGTGATAAGAACGCAGACAGACTTCAAGTGGAATTTCGACTGCAAGACAAACGATTGCTGCGGACTTATCACTGTCGATCCGTGTAGTGTGAAAAAACCTTTGTTTCCTCCTGCAGTCTTATCTATATTCATGGGAAATAGTGGCGGGTTTTCCTTCGGTCAAAGCTTAAGAAGAGTGATTGGAAGAACACTGAGGAATATTTCAGAGCAAAAGTGTGTGTGTGTGTGTGTGTGTGTGTGTGTACTCTTAATATTTGCAATATCACGGTCATATGGCAATTTTTTATACTGCAATTTTCTAACTTTGGCTCAAGTCACCTTTGAATAAGAAGTTTCGATCTCAATGGGTTTTACATGGTTAAATAAAGGTTAATACGTCAACTAATGAATCAAGGCCTGGACCAAAATTATAACTGACATTTTTCTTTTATTTCATTGGATGTCTAGATGTCGTTTGCTGGTTCTCTGTGCTGTGTTCCATGCTTTGTGTTTTATGTGTTTTATTAAAAAAATTAAAGTTAAATTGAAAAAATAAAAATAATATCAATTCATTTATACATTTATTAAAGTCATGTCCAAAACTCCCCAATGTGGCATTAATCAATCAGCCTTTACAATGTGTTAGAATAAAGGCTTTGTAACTTTTCTATGGAAATGGAATGGAAATAGTGCCCTGTTTTTGTTTTCTTGTCTATGAAATGTTACACTCATAACGCGCAGTGTGTAGGCCCTACACACTGCGCATAGGGGGGGCATCGAGTGCTCCGAAGGACACCAACCTGACCAGGCAGTTTAGATTGAATGACACAATAGACAGGAATTTGTGCAGGAATCGCACTGTTCCTTTTGTAATGAAACAGTGAGCTTCTTTATCAATTAAAAACTATAGGTCTTGAATATTGCTGCTCTCTCTCCGTGACAAGAATGCAGCTAGCCACAGTTTAAACGGATGCAGACAGATCAGGGAACGGGTTTGATCCGCATACGTCTTTAGATAATGGAATATTATAAGACGTGAGATGCGTCGAGCTGACGCGGCAAATCGTGGGGCGTGTGCGCAAAGCCAAAGCGGTTCTACTTCTTACAAAAGTCTGAATCATGTTTTTATAAATGCAACAGAAAGCGTGAAAGTTTGCAGCCTGTCGTGTTTTCTAGTGCCTCGGTCTGCAGAAGAGCAGAATGACTCCAAGTGACGCCGGTGCAGGGGTGGAGCAGGGACATTTAAGGACCATGGAGGGGCCTCATAATAAACTGAGTAATGAGTTGCTAATAACATTATGCCTAAAATGCACCCGAATACAGAAAATGAAATGAGTTTTGTTGAAAACGTCTTGGTTGACGGCCCCCAGACTCTACTTACGATTGTAATTTATGCCATATTTATACCATTTTATTTAGAAAAACGTAATTTTAAGGTTACATCACAGACATCAAACCCCTTGTTTTTTACACTTTCAAAGTTAGTTGAGGGCATGGGGGCACCACTGAGCATCTCTGCTTAGAGCACCCATATTTCTAGCAGCGGCCCTGTACTCTGTATATCCACTCTAGCAGAACATTTAGATTGAAATAAAAAAATTATTTACAGTATTTGTGTAATTTTCTTATCTCAATGGCAAATATTTTGTCTTGAAATAAAACAAATAAGCCAGACATATTTTTTTATACAAGTGAAATAATCTGTCAAGTAAATATTTATAGTCAAAACCTCTGAAATAAAGATGAATTTAGATTAGATTATTGTTATTCATTTAGAAAATGTACTTCTGCTGGACAAGACCACACAGAACATGACACATTTACACAACGCTGATCAAATGTGCTCATTTCTACTCTTTCAACTCTTTAATGTCTACTTTTTTTCATGCTTAAATTGATCAGAATAATCTACACTGTTCTGATTCTGACAGGTCCATATGGCGTGTTGTGAGGAACCAAGATGGACAGGCTGTTCCTCCCTTGATTCTAGTGACAAGTGACAACCGCAGCCATCATTTCTATGTTCTTTTCCAATCTGACAAGTGTTAATCAATAGCGTGTTATATGATATGTCACATCATGACTGTATTTTCATAGTTTGAGAAATATATCTGTTCTTTTCTGCCAGAATCCCCAATTTGAAGACATTCATGGTCAAAAATCCACAAATTATCTATCTAATCTGAGCCACGGAGCAATTAGTCGTCAGGAACTGTAATCACTGTAAGCACGCTTTTCATTAGAGGAATATTAACCAAAAATAATGGCTCTTCAGCAGCAGTCACACAGATTTGGCGTGGGGACTCCATGATTAGCTTCTGTGAATCTAGCCGTAAAAAGGAGACCAATTAAGTTTTACGCTCAGATGGCTTTTTTCCAGCACAACTGTACGATCAAGCGGGATTATATTTATGACAGTAGTTTATCATGAGTAAAGATTATGTACAGCATCTGAAACAATGCAAATGAGCTTGAGAGGAGTGCTATTTTAGTAAGCAGCTACATATTGAGTAGTTTAAATAATTGGGCTTCTTATAGGTCAAAATTGAAATCATGGTTATTTTAAACTGTTATTAAGGTGATACAAAAAACCTAGCTTGAAGAGAAAATATGGATTTATGATGTTTTAGTTATGTTTTGCGACTCAAGTTTGCAAATTTGATGAGCAACTTTACCAAATGTGTGCCCACATCTTTGAGAACAGAAACTAATTATTGCTTTTTTGATCATTACATCAGTGGTTTGCAAACTGGTGGGTACGCTGATTCCTCTGAAGTTCCTGTGTTGCCTAATTTGTCCTCCTATTTCGAACTGCTGCGGCAATGGTATAGTCCTAATCGGGACAAATCGAGTTCGGGGGGCATCACAACGATCTAAAATCCTTATATTTTAACGTTGAGCTGCAGGACAAGTCAGAATTGCTGTTTAATTTGATGTTTAACGGTCAGATTGTAGGTTTGTTGACCAGATTATGGCTCTCTGTAATTACTGTGCCTATCCACATGAAACAAAAGCTTGCATGTCTTCTCTGTCAGCATAAACAACAAAAATAAAACAAAAACAAAGAATAATATAACAAGTTCTTGGCGCCATGACACCATCAATTCTAATTTCTACCAAATTCTAACCTATTAAAGGGTTCTATCTGACGAGTTTTCGTTTTGTTTTTTTTAGTCTTTCATCAAGTTTTTGTGGTATTTGGTCCATTTTTAGGGTTTATATGAGTAAAAACCCCATTTACTTGTTCCATTGTGCTCTATATGAGTGGTCCGGTTAAGACAGCTATTATTGATCAACTCAGACAATGGCTATATTATATTTTCTCTTATATATTTTCCTGTACTCAGTACGTATGGTATAATTGTGTGTATAATTTCAACTGCCCTCTCTTGAATTGGCCAACAAATCAGTGGGCGTAAGTTATATAAGGGGGTGGCACACAACAGGACAAACTATGACCTGAGGTACAGTCGGATCGAAACTTTGTCGATTAAATGCAGTTTTGGAGTAAGTGTGCAGGCTTGTCTCTCTTTTTTACATGGACGAAAAACTTTAAACCAACCCTATAATATTATGTATTGAAGCAACTTAACTTTAACAATAATGAAGATTAAAAGTGGTAAATAACACAGCCCTATTTCAAATCTACAAACCTGACTGTGTTAACTGCGATACAGAGGGGAACCAGGTGCCCCTCAGGAACCTTGCGTCGCAGTGGCTAGTGTTGACCCCAAAAACACACACGTGCTCTCGCTCATACATACTAACCAGCGTGAGCTAGACCAGCGCCGAGGCGAGCTGCACGCTTGTTGTCGACATGCTGAGTCTACAACAAGGGGAGGCTGGAGTGGCAGCGAGGGCAGCCGCCTGAGGGTGTGTGGGCCAACGTCATCGCTAACACTGCACTGCCACCGACAAAGCATGGATAGGCTACAGAGAACCTTTCCAGGCATAACTCTGAAAGCGGACATGTTTAAACTGTAGTTAGTTGTGCTGCAAGGTGGCACGGATTTGGAGTTTTCACGATTGCTAACATTTCCAACTCTATGAAAAGGCTGGATACGCAATATAAATGTTGATACCATTATGATAATAATGAATCAAATACAAACAATAGAGTGTCATTTCTTGCAATATTGGTGTTTTTCAGATTCCAAAATATCATACTGGGGGGCCAGAGACAGTTGTTTCTATTGATTATGTTGTATTTTGCCATAAAATATTCAAAAGGTAAATTCACAAATGTTGAACCTGATCATTTCCTACAGTCACTCGACCTTAGAACTCACTATATTTCAATAAAAATAATTAATTATAATGATGTATATTTTAGTTGCCCACATCTGTATTACATATTATTGGTTTATAGAATGTTGTGATGTCCTTTGAAACCCAACAATTACTATTTCAGCTGTTCAGCTTGTACCTCAAAATAGGTATGATGTGCTTTATTTACCTTAACAAGTTTTTACGGATTGGGTTTGAGTTAGTGTTGATAACGACAATGATAAGAAATGATCAGACAATTGCTTGTAATTTTCAACACAAAATAGTAGTACTTTCTTTCTGTTACTATGTGGTCTTGTACTAGTCAAGATCAATATTAAGCTGTTTGGTCAAGTTTAGTAATTTTTATGATGTTTTTAGTATTGTTAATTGTTGTAATCTCTGATCTATTTTCAGTACTAGTTTTAGTATCGATTAGTGTCTGATTTGTAATACTTTTGACATACCTAGTTTGACTATAACCACATTGTGATGCAGATCAAATGTGGGGATATTTTTATTGTTGCACTTGTCAGCACATGTTAAGCTGAATTGTGTATCATATAGGAATTGAGAACAATGCCAAGCCAACTGGCAACATGCAGTATAAGCAGTTGGCACACACAGCTAATTATCAGAAAGACTTGTTATCAAACCCAGACAGATTTGCACGAGAAGAACTTTTCAGTAACCTAGAAATAATTGCGACGCTGTCAGTTCGATCGCGATCATTTCAGATGGGTACAAAACGAGACCAAGGAACCGCCGCTTCACCTTGATGGTCCTTGATGTGTCACGGCTTTATCGGCTCGGCAAGGACACAGCCGGACGTCACGGAAGACGGTGAAGGACACTTGAGAGATTGGGTCGGGGAAGAACAAAATGCAAAAGGAGTTCTAAAAGTCAAGCGCCATGCTATCGGTTGTAAGCAAACAACTGGAAGAAAAATGTCTCTTTGGATGGCTGAAATTGAGAGACTAAAAACTAAACCAAAATAAACAACTGAACAAAATGATAAAAAACTAATTAGAGGTCATGGAAAAATCTGTGGCTAAATGGTGTGTTTACCGAAAGCTTTTTTTTTTCTCTCCACATGTGCGTAGGTCAGAATTGTTCATTTTGTTCTTTGTAAACAGCAGTATTGATCTAAAACGGCGAAATACTGAGAATGGGTCCAATTAATTCCTGAAGGTGACGACACAAGTTTTTTTTGGAGCACTCAAGCTTCAAATGCAAGACAATACTAGGATTACTCAAACCAATCAAGATACAACAAGGTACAATTTTGCATATTGTGTCCCTGTAACCCCTGTCATTTGTCCAGGGGTGGTCCATCGTTAAAAAAGGTTTCAAATGTAGTCATCTGGACAATGTTTTTGAAACTAAGTCTAGCTTCTCAGGCCAGCTCCATCAGGGGCAAAATTACATTAGAACGGAAGTCAAAGTATCTTGATTTAAAAAAAATATAGTCCTGATGATTGATTTGAAACCTATTGTGGAATATTAAAACCTTTCACATCCACAGCACAGATACTAGTAATGTTGTAATGTTCTTCTATTGCCACATAAATGCATATTGTTTACCAGAATAAAATGAACAAAATTCATAATGTATATAAATGCGTATTATTAAGAGGTTTATTTCTGGGATTAAACTGTATGTTATAAACCCACTGGAAGAACTCCTAAACCAGGCTGTAAATGCAATATTTATTTCACCACTGTGCGATGCAAGCTCAGTGCAATATCAAGTGTACTTTTTTATCATTTTTGTTTCAAAATCAGTTCTTCCAACTATTTCTTTTTACTGTCACAAAGTAGTTCTCCATCTTGTTTCATGTCGAACCAAGCCTTGTGTTGGCTCCCCACATGTGCTTCCTGAGGGCCTGCGCCCCATCTCTTTGGCCCATCTCTTTCTCTCCGTATATAAATGCTTTTTCATCAAGACTCACTCAGCTATATCTCACTTTTTACAGCTTGTGCGTCCTTTGAGAGAGACTGCGCCAATGGTGGAAAAGTTGGATCTCTTCACTGCAAGCAGGTATGAAAACATATTAAGTTTTGTGATTAGTATTTACACTAGACTTGAACATTTGTAATTAAAATGTTACAAATGTTAAACGTTTTGAAGGTGAAAAAGCACTATATAAACACACTGTAATAACAACAGTATGTCCATTTGGCTTATAAGGCATTTATTAAATATAAGTATTTCCTACAAATGTACTTTAATGTTGTGGTGAATTCTGAAATCCCCAGCAACATTTCTCCCTATTACAACATAAAGCAGTGTGAAATACAATATTTAATTTGATCTAATACAAGTCAAAGGGAGAGTTTGTGCTCACAAGCTACATTTACAACATGAAATTATGCATACACAATATTAAGCAGGGGATGCACTAAACATGCATAGAATTAAGTCGAGTCGTGGTAATATACAGAATTTCTAGGTAGAGTCTGGCTGTGGGCAACATGTAAATCGCTGCACCTGCGTGCCATTTAGCAACGCGCAATTCAACATAAACATTAGAGAAAGGGCGTGCAAAAAGTATTTTTCATCGATATTGAAGGTATCAGGTGTTTAATTAAGTGAAACATTCAAATAGATCACACCTTTATTCAGGCTTAGAATATGATCTGTCTCACACCAACATTTTTTAGAACTGAGGTTATAATGGTAGAATATATCTCTCTGGCATTTGATTATTTATTCTTCCCACTTCCAAGTTTCAAAGCCATTTGTAGTTACTTTATATTTCACTCACAAGAAGGAAATATATGATACTTTTAATACATTGAGTTACGTTTATTTTGATGACTGTTATGCTACAAAGTTCACCTTGCAGTAGTAGTAGTAGTAGTAGTAGTAGTAGTAGTAGTAGTAGTAGTAGTAGTAGTAGTAGTAGTTGTTTAACTTCTTCCATCAGCGCCAATCCCACTCATTCTTTATTTTCAGCCCATGTCCTGCAATCTTCTTATTTGCTGTCTCCTCCTGCTGTTGTTTCTATTCACATTTACCAATCTAATCAACCTGTATGCCATTTACCAAACCAAACATAATTGCTCTACAACCTTTCTGGAAATGGAAGGGCTCGCCATGTTGTCTGGTGGTGCGAACAGCAGCAGATAGCGGTAGCATCACCATCCAACACTTTGCGTGGGCCGCCGTTGAGCTGCTCCGCATTTGTCACCAGACGGGAGCTTTAGCGGGCCGTCCGAGCTGCTAGCTGAGGTGCGTCTGTCTGCTGCTGAGAACGAACAGAACAGGACAGATTGTGTGGGGGGGACGGCAGAGGGGTGGGTGTGGTGTGTGTAGGCCTTGGCGTAAGACCAGGTGCATCTGAAGCCGCCTCTGATCCTCCGATGTGCTGTTCCACTTCCCACAACACACCGCGAAACACCTGCTTGGCCCGATTGTGGGGATCCCAGAAGCTCTGGTTATCAGTATGGGTTTGTAGTCCAAATGGTGCCGAAATATTCAAGGTTCTTCATCAGTACGGCGTGAGTAAGAAGCAGGGGAAGATGGGTGATTGATGTTAATGAAAAGATGGTGGAGATGGAGGAGACTTCTTGTGGTCAGATTGAATGTTCAAGAGCTTTGCCAGACACTTGGGCAGTGTCGCATAATGCGAGGAATGGCCCTGACACAAATGTGATGTTATTGTTAATTAGGTGGTGCTATTTTGTTTAGTGGAACAATAAATGTAATTACTCAATTAAGTAATTTAACCTATTTCAAAAATAGATTTATTGCTATTGACAGAGAACAAAACCCACAAAGAAGGAATTTGCATTGGACAGTTTAGAGTAAAAATGCAGCATAAAATAATATTAGGTTACATCAAGTTTCAAGAATAAGATAAAATCCGATCTAATCTTGATGTGTAGATATGCGGTCTGCACCTGGGTTTGCCAGCGAATTAACCTCCATACTGAACGCTCACACGATTTTCTCTTTCTAAGTAATGGACAGACTCATGTTTACTGCTGAACCTCCAGAATTCCCTTACTGAGCTGCACTGGCTGCACTAGCATGGATTAATGATTGGCTGCAGATGCTGTGGTTTTGATCAGAAAGAGTTAGGCATAAACCAAAGAGTTTTAGTCATAGGAACTGGCAAACCAAATGAGGCTCATGTGAGGCTTTCTGATCTGATAATCAGAGAACCAAAACACCAAATGACAGCAACAGCTTGGCCATCATGCCCAGTGTTTTTGCAATGAAGAAAAAAATCGACATTCAATTGTTATCAGAAAAAACCCTATATATGATTTGAACAGCCTCGTATCTGGGGACACAGATTGGTCATGTTTATGAAATTTGATAAACAAATTCTACGTAACCTACTTTAAGTCATTTAATCTTGTACCTCAGAAAGCTTTGGTATCCAAGAGATATTTTTTTCCAGTCAAAGAAGCAGTAAAATAACCATGAAGGGTTGGATTAAGTTTCCATTTAGAGACAGACTTATTTACTGGCATTGTAACTATATTTATGCCGAATGTTTGATTGGTCTGCAACTGACTATTCCCAGCCAAAAATCCATTTTGTAAAGAGTATCGAGACAGATATGCCAGAACACTCAAGGGAATATTTATATATAAAAACAAATACCATTTCTGAAGTAGCCATATGTCTTTACTTAATGCAAGCTGACAGCACTCGCATACGTACGTACACATTTAAATGTAATAATAATGTTAATTCATTCACATCGGTGTCTCCATGGACATGTCCTTCTAAATTGAAGCGTAGTCTGCTACTTATTCTCTTGTCTATATATTAAAATACATCGTAATGAGAATATCGGCATGTTGAAATATTTATGCGTGTGCTATGGTGGTAATTAATGGAGTTTTAAATGGGAGGGCGTGGGTCAGCTTCACAGGGAATGCACGGTCAACAATAGAGTTAGCAGAGATGTGTTTGACTAATGAGGAATGGTAGGAAGAGACATTTTTCAGATGGAGAGCTAATGCCTGATTCATGCTCATCTCTCATGGCAATGGAAAACGATGAGTGAGGAGCGTGGATATGACAGTCTAATTAAATGCATATTTCAGACACAGAAGAGTATTACACGCACGGGATGGTTCCAAAGGTATTCAAGGCGCAAATTTTCTGGAAAAAAGTATATCTAAAAAAACAAGCAAAAAAAAGCAAAAAAAAAGACATGACTACTTACAAATGATGCTATAGGTTCTCATTAGTGGTGCCACTAATAGCTTTGGTTTGTCTGATATATTGAGCAAATAAAAGGGGAGAAAATCACACCCCTGTCTTACTCCTCTTGCTAGGTCCATCAGATTCTTGATGTTGGATTTTGCGTAGAGCTTTAATATGGTAAAATCAGCATTTGAAGAATGTCACTCCAAACTGTAATTCAATAATGATTAAATAAACTATTATACCGATGGCCTGACCTTCATCTACAAAATAATTCTATAAAAGAATAATTACATATCGTAAAAAAATAATTTACAGTAAAAGTATTTGTATTTTATTGTCCTTATTTTAACTAGGAAAGTGCCACTGAAATTAAGAATCTCTTTTGCTGGCGAGTCCTGGCCCCAGCGGTGAGGACCCTATTCTACATGATTTTAGTGGTAGGGGAGAACATCAGGGACAGATGCACTGCCGTGTATTGTATTTGTTTTTTGATTTTCACAGTCGTATAGTCACAAAAACCTTCATACAGTAATAAAATACTTCCATATATGATACTCCTATGCAACAAGAAACAGTCAATTTTAGCAGCGGAGTCAGCAAGGCTAATGTGCTTGAATGTTTATTTTTAACAAAATCCATTTATTTCACCAAAATTTATTTATTTCACAATACACATATTCTCTCTATTTTTATTAACCTATTGGTAAGTTATCATAAGACCACTCGTCTCTGGCAGAATGGGAGAGAAATCAGTCAGAGGCAATGAAACTTGATGGGATGAAAACAAAAGTGACAGGAGTTGTTGAAGCTCGATGTTAGACAAAGACGTTTGTAGTTGGATGGGTGTAGGAGGGGGGAGGAGGTGGGTGGGGACAGATAACAGGGCCATCTCTTACATTGGGAGGGGAGGGAGGAGAGAGTTGTGATGAGGCTCCCAACTGATCTGTACCTGCCAAGTCGTTGCCCTGCACAGCTGCTACAGCACAGAGAAATGTGTGGGGCGAAGGCAGGTGCCCACGGCTGCATATGTCTCTCCCCAATGACAATACAACATTTGTGGCAGTAGAATTGTGCTATTACAAAATTACTACATTTACAACTGTCTGCCTTTGCCATGTTTTCAAGGGATGACGTTTCCCTGCGTGGCATGTTCTAAAAGTGAATTTACTTAGACTAGCATTTAGTTATTTTCTTACAAATTGGTCAAAGGCATTTTGTAAGAACAACTTTAATATAAGAATTGTCATGTATATAAAACATTAAATATTGTGAAGTTTTGGTAGTTGTCATGCTTATTAGTAATAGTAGATACTTAGCTTTGTAGGGTTAGTTTTTATTAGGACAACTTACACTAATTTAGATTTTTCTGACAAAGCACTGTGATTATGATTTGATAGACAATTTCTGTTTTGATAGTAGGATCCTGTTGATAGTTCGCATTTTAAGAATGTTCCGAAGCCTTAACATGCGAGAGAAGACTGAAATCTGAACTGCTAAACTAGTACCAATAATCACATGTTTTTACATAATAAGATGAATGGATAAGTGCTAATTCTAATATATCAATTCCGATATATCTTGCAGCCCTACTTCACATCCATATGCGTCCTACCTTCCTACTCTTTGTTGTCTACTGGAGCTGCTTGAGAACAACTTCTATCTTCGTATCTCATCATCCCAGTGTAGGTGCACTTCATGTATCAATTCCGGAAACTCCGAATTTTGAACTGTCACAAAAACGAAACTTGTCTCGTCTATTTTCCTTACTGTCAGTTTCCTCCCAGCCGAGCCCTCCTTGCTCCACTCCTCCTCCCCCTCCCGCTCGCAGGATGATGGTCACTTCCAAGCTGCTGTCTGCCATTCACACTAGCTCTCTGAATTGCACCTGCAGTGGAGTGTTACGTAACATGGCGGCACGTCCTGCATCGCCAAAACCTCTCCCACCAATAAAAAAGGTCTTCTGTGCCCTCATTCACAAACTGGTGAAGGGAGTGTGTGTTAGAATAGACTCACAATGTAAAATGTAAGATAAATTATGGATTAAATGTGTTAGTGAATCAAAAGGGTATTCTACTTATAAAATATAAAAATCCATATATATTAAGGCTTATAAATCAGAACTTTCAAAGGGAATAATATCTAAATTATATAAAAGTATTAACAATTTGGACAGCCACTCAACTCACTATATTTTCAAAAATGGGAAAGAGAGAGCAACTTTATTTTTTGACTGACGAAGAATGGAAAAAAAAAAAACTTCTAGGAATTCATCTTATGTGTCCCCACCAGTGCACCCCATCCTTCCTTTGGAAACCATGGTCACGCATTAATCCTAACAAAGCACACCTCTTTGGCTGTGCTTTTTCTTTCTCCCTCCCATTTTTTCCCTTAAAAAAAAACAAAAAAAACTTTTTGTGCACAAATTCTGTTTAAGCTCCTACCTCCTCAGGGTGCTCCAATTTCAACAAAAGCAAGCAAGTGATAATGAAAATCCTACAAATCTCTGCCAATTAAATTCTGCAACAAAGGAGCTGTGATTGTGACCTATATGTGCACCAAAAGACTGAGGAAACAACTAATTCTATACTTTTTTCTGCATGTACCTCTCCATCAAACCGCCTCTAGCACCAAGCTCCTTGGAGCACTTGAAGGGAAGCTGCATTAAGTGGCAAGGGGTCATCACTCGAGCTGTGATTGCGCCAAAGCTCTGACCTGAATACAAAGATTTGACACGGCCTTTGTTGTCTAGAGTGAGATATTATACAAGTGCTAACTGCTAAGAAGGTTTGAATGGATGTCAGCAATGTAAAAGCAGGTCCAAGATAAGGCTTTGGAATCAGCTCATTTTTTTGGCGAAGATTCACTGTAATCTAAAAAGGTGCTACTTTATGATAACTGCACCGAAATTAGACTTAATAAAGCATGAAGGAAGACTTAATTCTTAAGGACCAAATCGTTTATTGAGAGTGAGTCAGGCTAACAAGGCTGTTTTCAGGATTGGCATTTCACTTGACTTCAGAATTATGTATTTGGGCCTCAAAACTCCTACTATGGACACAATAAATGGATACATATAGGGCATACTTTTGGCAGCAAGGAAGAAGGCCATTATGAAAAAATGGATGACACCAACTGAAAGAACAAAGGATTGGTCTGAAATTATAAACGACATTAAAAAAAAAATGACATTCTGATTTAACTTGAAAATGGACACATTTAATAAACTTTACATGTGCACACCTGTCCACAGAAGCTTTTGTAAAATAAAGATTTTTTTCACCTCAAATGTTATTTCTTACTGTGGAAAGTCCAAGATGTAAACACTTCATAGAAACAAGTATGTGTGATTAATCTAGTAAAACTCCAAATTATGCTATTATATTATGTCCAAAAAATGTTTTTGCCTCAGAACTCTGTGTAGAAACTACAACCACCAGTTATGGCACTAGAAGTATTTGGGATATTTACTCAAATAAACTAATAGTGAAATAGTAAATTTTATTATTTTAAGTGACCTTCGACTTCAAGAACGGAAAAGAAAAAGCGATTATTATTATTTGAGTAATGATTCTTAGCTCGATCACCTCTTGTTGGCCTGGGTGCACTCAGGTCCAGAAAATGAACACAAATGAGAAGTCTGGACCTTGATTTGGGATCCAAATCCACACATTGTTTCACCGACACGCTAAATGAAGGGGATCTCTGCACGGACATGTGAAAATCAATAATAGCATGCAGACATTTGAGTGAAAACAGTCGAGCCATCTTGAATGTTCTCAAAAGCTTTTCGAAAAGCGCTAAACTGGCACTCACAGATCATTAGCGCACAGACTGACAAGAGTTCAACAGAGGAAGAGCCAAAAACAAGGGTAGACGAAGAGCAGTAGCATATTTACCACTCCCTTTTGTTGGTCCTCAGTAAAATAATATTTTGTTGGAGCAGTAGCATAGTTGGAAAGCACTCACATCCAAGCAAGAAGTTACTGAGTTCAATTCCTGGACTGAATCAGGCTATATGAAGTTTGCATTTTTTTCATCTTTTTAAACATGCAGCTTGCATTTGTATCAGTTATGTAAATATATCTTGAAATTATTCAAATAAATATGAACGCAAAGAACAAAACAAAACTTGAATAATTTTGTTTCAAATTCAGTAACAGCTTGACAATAATTTTAGACTTTTGGAACCAAGGTGTCAAATCCTGAGCAGCCTGTCATTCTCCAGTAATTACTGCATCCATTAGTCCCGCTCCAATGATTGCGGTATTGCCAAGTTCCCACGAGTTTTAGGAGTTTTCCCGCAGTCACGTACGCCAGCTTGGCCAATGCGTGCACTAGTTTGTGTGACGTCACGCGGTCATGTGATCTGCTGCAGCCTACCGTGTGTGTTTAACATGGCGTGAGGTTCAGTGAAACTGTAGTGGGGACGTAAGCAGAGAGCTGAGCAGCAGGAGCCGTCGTCTACCTCGCCCAAACCCCGACGAGTGGGCTTGTGTGTCCGCCGCAAACCGCGGAATTCGGCCAGGTTTCCCGGTTTACCTGATATCTGATAGGTAGGGGGCGCCTTCAACCCAGATAAACTCTTGAAAATCACTTAAAATGAGTAGAAAACGATTCAGTTGTAGTCATCTGGACTCTGTTTTTCAGATGACTACAACTGAATTGTTTTCTACTGTGGAACACTTCTGGACAAATGAGGGATTACACCGACTTGTACTTAAAATTAGGTTTAATTGTATCTATTTTAGTAGTTTATTGTGTTATCAGACCCAATTTAAATGTAGTCGTACTAGTTGATAACACGTTACACTTGATAGAGCAAAGTTAAACCACAAAATGTACCCACCAGTCATATCTAAACAGTATTGGTGACATAGCTAACTTAACAGCATTGTAAAATGTTGGGACACTTTTTCTTCTTGTCAGCGATGGCCCACTAAACCATCATCCACATTTACATCTGCCACAAATAGGCTTATAGTTGGATCCTTCCGATGATTTGCATAATTGGAGATTGTGGCGACGCACTTGTTATGCATTGACATGACACTGCAGTGGCACAGGCAGCGCCGCACTGAGCTCACTGTTCCACTTTGTGTCTGTTGGAAACGGTCACGTCGACATAATAGACGTGAAATAAGACTCAGCCATCAGCGTTGCGTAGCAGGATTTGAACCATTTCATAAACAGGAACTGCATCTTACATCTGACTTAGAAATAATAGTAATTATACTTGCATTACAGGTGCACTATGTAACTTTTTTGATGGGGGCTATTGGGTTGCATATTTTGTTGTTGTCAAAATACACCTGGGTACTGCCCCTGTACGTTTCACACAAAGGTTATGCCAATGACATCACAGTATTCTGAATTTTGGCATCAAAAACGCATTCCGAATTGTAAACACAACTAAAATGTGAAAGAGCGGCTACAGTCCAAACCAGATAACAACGGGAACACTGCAGGCTAAACACATTTATCCCTGATACAGACTTTAGGATCACACACAAGTTAAATTGCTTATCTTTCTCTCCGTATTAAATAATCTCCTTATTAAATAAGATGTTTTCGAGTGTGTTGAGGAAATGTTTGTTTGTTGTGAAATCTCCAACCTTAAACGAACAAACTAACAAAGCTCTGAACAGTCAATGGAGAAACATTTGGCGTTTAAAGTGAATTTGACCAAAACAATGGCTCTACGGACAACAATTAGGCCAAAAAAGGCAAAAAAAACCTCCACAATTCTTCAGATGTGCTCAGTCGGAATATTGAGGAGCATTTTTCAAATAAAAGAATGTTGGTGCATAACCTGTTTGCATGCTTAGAATCTTTGAAGTAACGTTCATGAAATCATTCGCCAAACAACTGAGCGCCAAGGGACAAAATGGGTTGTGCTTTCCTCAGGCAAATCTTTTTAACTGGGTGTTGTGTGCAGTTTGGTGGGCAGCAGCAGGACTCTGAATAAGCACAGCTCCACAGTGAGATGAGACGGGCCTGCCTGAATGACACATCCATCTCCTCTGTTATGTGTCTGTCTGTGGAGAGGCAGCCGTCACATGTCCCTCATGCATGAACACAGCATGCCTTATTAGTTAGACAGGGGATTGAAGTGAGCGAGAGGAGGACGGAATTTGGGTTTGATGAAGGATGCAGCTGAAATGCAAGAAAGTCTGCCACAGCGATGAAGGACAAAATGCCAAGACGATGGTAGGAAAACGAGAACATTCAAATTCAAGCGTTATTGAACCTCAAACATTTCACATGTTATCTTATTGTAAACAATTCACTTTATCTTTCAATCTTGCAATGATATAACTGGTTTCCACTCAATTTGAGCTTTCAGAATGTAATCTTTAAATGTTTTTATCATTAATCTATTTCCCACCAACTAATTGAATCTACAATCCATCAAAACGTGCAGTGAATCACCAATTACCCTATTGACAGCTTCATTCAGATGTCCTTGTTTGTTTGTTTTTTCATTTTGTATGGTTTTATTGCAATAAACTCTTATTTAGCCTAACCCTAACCCCTGGAAGAGCTTCCTCCTGCATGTCTCCATGGAAATGTTGTTCCTTTGTGTAAAATATTCTACAGTATGGTGTAAAATGAATCTAGCAGCATGGAGAATGGCCCAAAGTATGGTTTTAATTTTCCATTTCCATGGAATTATCCATTTGAAAGTTACAAACAGTACCAAAGCATACATTCCTAGATTTCTTAATGGGCTCATTAAAAAAAATTGAAATGTATGCTATGTATCATCAACCTATACATTTATTTTGATAGAAATGTGCAAATATTTTTACCGACAACGTCACTAAATCCAAAGTTTGGTACAACTTCCTGGACATGAATGTAAATGTTAGGCGGGCTTGATAACTTTCCATTGTGTTGGGGAATTATATTTGCTAAGAAAGGTCTCCGTCTCCCATAGGAACGAGGTCTGGACATTAAAATGCTGTTGTAAATGTCTGTTTGCTCTGCCGCATGAGCCTTTTATGAGCGAAGGCAGTCCCCAACATGCTCAACACAGCAAGTGACGGAGAAGGTGAGGCGCGCTGGGCTCTGACTTATAGATCATATTTCTGGCTCACAGCTCAACTGAGAGTATGATTTCACAAGTTGTTGGACATGATTAATAACCCTTCTCTTCATAAATCTATAAAAGCTGGTCTCAAAGTTTAGCTAATACTTACAAGCTTTAAGGCTGTTAAGAAAACTATGGAGCTCAACAGTGGACAGAAATATCTGGCTCAGAAGTAATATTCTCACAAATGTTTCTCTTAAAGTAAAAAAAAAGGTTGAGGCTCCGCAGTCAATACTGACATTACATTTTACTTTGAAACAATGTAAAACTCCAACAATGGCAAAGATAGATGGATACCTGTGGAATGTACTTTTGGCCGCAGCAAAATACAGAATAACAAGGAGATGGATGACAGGGACGGCGCCGACTGTCAAGGACTGGACTGAAATAATGTTGGACATTTATCAAATTGAAAGACTAATTTTTGCACTGAATTTGAAAATTGACAAATTTGCTGGACATTGGGACAAAAGGGACGGAAGCTCTGTTTTAGTTTTGAAATACATAAAAAACGATTGAAGTAAAAAAAGAGAGGTTAAAAACTTGCATGGATAACATCTGTGCGTTATATTTTCAACAATAAGTATTAACAAAAAATATGTACCAGCATTTTTTAAAAAGCAACACATTTTACTTTATAAATCGTAAGTTATAAATACATTTTATATAGCATGTTTTCAGATTTTTTAAACATTTTTTTAATTGAATATAAAGATGCTCTTTGGTTAGCTCAAAGCTGATTCATCTATGCAGAAAATCATATACCACGAAACCTCACCACAACCTTTTTTCGAGAAGTTCGCAACATGTATTTCTTGTCAATTTTGATCAACATCGCATTTGCTGCTCCTTACCAACCAGTTTTTATTTTTTTTGCACAATACTGTCTAAATGTAATATTCTTTGCCTGTTCCAGTGATGTATGAACATGGCACTTTCTGGACAGCCCTCCTAAAATGTGTGCTTATGAACAGATCAATCAATACATCTGACCTATTACCTGCAAGGGCTTGTCATGGCTACTATTTCAGGTTTACAGCCTTTCAGTGAGAGAGCGCTATTGATCGCTTGCCTTCAGGAACACTTCTGGTGAGAGGAGGAGTAGGAGACGAGGAAGGACGGAAGGAAAGAGGGGAATGTCTCTAGTTATTGGAGGAGTGGGAATTTTGATTTGAGGCTTGCTTCATCCACAAGAGCACTAATGTGTGACGCATGGGTACCCAAGGAGCTCCTTTGACAGTAAAATACAAGTATTTACAACATCGTACAACTGGAGTTTTATGAAACAACGTAAGCGTTTACACTTCTGAGAGCAGACTATAAATTTGACAGAGATGTGAGTGAATGTAGTGGGATCAGAAATACGGACTCAGAAGTTTACACTAAGATGATGTATGCCGTGCAATTTCACTTGAAGAGGTAGAAAAATACTCATAAGAAGTATAAGTAAATGGTTCGCAACTTTAAATTGAGTTGTAGGCATAGCAACTGTATACTTTGAACCTAAACTTTTTTTTGTAACAAGTGACGCTAGGGAAGTAAAAATTGTTTCATTGTTTATTATTATTATTATTATATTATATCATATTTATATTATAATGTGTATTTAAAGGGTTCCCTGTGTAACCTTTATGACGGAGGGTACACCATCTGTCTGTGTTTATGTTGCTAAAATATACCATGAAAAAACACATTCTTATAAAATGATAACATTTCAATTTAGGCAAGTAGGTGGCAGATCCTCAACCAGAATATTTACATTAGTGCAAATTTAAATAAAAGTTAACATCATCATTAGCAAAGTTAAAAGGAGAAAAAGACAAAAGGGAAACAGAACCGAGAAGGAATGGAGTCTCTTTCCCTTATGTGTCTGGACTGTCTGAAAAACTACAAAGGATTTTAAGACAGCATGAAATCCTTGTTTATTTTAAACCCGGCAAAACTTTAAGACAAAAACTGGTTCATCTTAAGTACAAGATGCATACTTAAAAGTAGAGCAATGTAGTGTATTCAATCCAATGCAGTGAGGAAAGTAAAGAGTGTTACACAGTGAGACTAAACAGCCATTGCACAAGAGGATTTATCAACAAAGACACACAAATTCGGCACACAAATTCAGGATTACAGAGAGCTGTGCATCTTCATCCTAAAGCTACAAACCACTCTTTTGAGGACAGTGAGGTGAAGATTCTAAGCAGGAGAAGAGATGGTTTGAAAGAGGGTTTAAGAAGGCCATTTTTGTGAAAAAGAGAATCCCTCTCTGAACAGAAATGGAGGTTTAAGGTTCAATATTCAGCAGCATTTTGAAGCCATGGGCCAGAATCGGACAGGCCATTCGGATGCTAATCAGATACTCAAAAACGATGAGGGAGCTGCAGCTAGCTAATATTAGGAGTTCCTTGGCCCATTACACGGTAACAAAGAAAATGAGTTTCAGGGGAAACGTAAAACAGTACAAATACATAAACAGGAGAGGCTATTTTCAGGCGGTTCGCCCGATGGGCAGGGCTTGCTCAGGGCAGGATAAATATCCGAGTTCTCAGACTAGATCCGCAGATTGAGAATGACTCTTGGATGAGAGTTGAAACTGCTTGTTTAAAAATAAAAATAAAAGTGTCTACAATGACTACAACTGAATCTTTTTCTACAATGGAACCCTCCTGGACGAATGAGGGATTACACAGGCTTGTTTCTAAGAACACCATCAGGTTCTTTAGTTTCTGTTTAGTGTGGAGTTTCTACTATAGTTTAGGGCTAAATACTTTGATTCCAGTGATGTTTTGGATCCAAAGCAAAAAATGTCTCTCTGGACCAGCTATCTCCTTCTAAAAACCTGTGATCCTTTGACAGTTTGATTCAAGTTAGACATTCATACTAGCACTAGCAAAAATTCCCATAAAGGCTAGAAGCATCACACCCTCGCTTCTCTACATCGAGTTTGTTTACTGTGGAATAAACAAGTTTGTTTCACTGGGAGGTCTGAATGAAACGCCCAGTGTGTCGGCATCGTCACGGTCTGAGGAATGCCTACCTAGCCACGGAAATGCTCTACACTTATGGGCTGTCAGGCTGGCCCTGATAAGAATGTTACAGCCCACCGACTCCCATGGATAAGCAATTCAGAGCCAAAAAACAATAAAGCAAGATTATGTTGTTTTTACTCAAAGAAAATGTGATTTTGAAAGGTAGTGATTGCTGTGATATGGCGCCGTGCAATGCTATTCTAATTGTACTTCCTGGTATTGAATTTAGTTTAGCAGCGATTAGTCTGGATGCTAAAACATGCAAAATAAAGCACTCAGCAAAAGTGAGCGTTCATTGACCATACTGACTTCCACCTGGCTCTCATCGCTTATAGGGAAGAGCCTGAAAGTGCCGACGCGACGGAAACCACCGGATCATGATGGCTACAAGAGATCATGATGTGCAATTATGTTTACCAGCGAAAACAAACACAGAAACACCCGACCAATTCACTCAAGTGGCGTTCCCTTAATAAAAAAATAAATACTGCCCGAGTTGTCATCAATCAATTTCATTTGAAGAAATAGGAAGCGGTGCCAGTGCTGCGCAGAAATAAACATCACAAACGACAGCCACAAACAAGCTCAAAGAGGCTTCTTCAAAGGGTCTTTCAAGTCAAATAGCTGGATGAGGAAAATTAGGCTCAGGGTGCATCCGTGAGAGAGAAGGAGGAGGTTTGAAAAGTAACTTCAATTTCATGTTAACAATGCAAACTTGTTTATTTTGTCACAATTTGCTTCACACAATAGCAACTAATATTGTGCTAGCTGGAGTTATTTTCTTGTATCATCCATTATTCTCTTCTTTACCTTTGGATTAGAAGACAAGCACTCTACCAACTGAGCTATAACTGAAGTCGAAGTTTTCTGTTTTTTTTTTGTTGCATCTTAAGTTTTTCAGAGATATTGTGTTCAGAAAACAGTTTACTGGGATTCTGTGGCCTTAGAGTTCTTGTGTCAGTGACATATCGATATGATCATATATTGTGATATTTTGACATAGTAATACTTTGGCCTTCAAAATTTTAGCAACATGTCCCAAAATAAAGATATCTGAAAGCTTGTCTTCATGGAGATGTTAATGTGCCACAGCATGGCATTAAACATATCTATCTCCATGGAAAAGAGCAGGTGACACCTCCAGGCTAAAGTGCATGTCAGATCTGTGGAGAGATGTAAGAATGTATGTTTTTTTATTTTTTATTTAGCAACATTATCACCAATGGTTGGATAAATGTGAGTTAGAGAAGTTCAAGGCGAATACAGTTGAGCATTTCAGACAAAGAAAGACATGGAACCATGCAGGTGGCGGACCCCCCAGAAAAAATACACAGTGCAACTTCAAGAAACTTGAGTAGAATATCGGATCTTAACCATTTTACCTCAGGCGTTATCTTTCTGTTATTCCTTCTCAGACTTAACAAGACATCAACAACAGCTTGGCTGAACATGGTGTATTTTGAGTCTTTCATTTCTTTGAGGAACGGGGTTATCCTTGTGAAGTTATGTCTTCTGAGAAAAATATTCCTTGCCGGAGCGAGATGGACTCCAAAACATTTTAATCAGGGGCTATAATTGATAGGGAGTAGCGCCTGTGTGAATTAATGAATCCAAAAGGGAGTCTTTGATGTGCGCGCCTCTGTGACATTCACATTTGTGCTTGAACTAGATACAGCTCCATCCCGAAAAAGCTCAGTGTGGGACTGGCTGACCACAATCCATCACATTTGATATCAGTCCTGCAGACAGGTAGATTATACCCCCACATAGGACCACTATGTACAGTACATCATGGTTTGAAGGTGGGGTTTGCCCTGAATAAGATAGGATGACGCATGTCTGGTTTCATGACTCCTTGGTGGTTAGCCTACATTGATAAAGGTTTAAATTACTGAATGTCATGCACTAAAGCCAGGATATTTCCAGAAACCTATACATGCGTTTGTTACCACCTGGGTAAATAAGTTGTATTCAGTGTTTGGTATTAAAATCACAGAAAAGCTCATGTTATCTCATTCTTCGTGAATAGAGCTTTAATGGTTGGTTTGCAGGAATTTTGCTTAATTATTTCCAAAAATTAAAACATTGCATGGTGCATTTGATTTATTTAATAAGGTTAAAAGAGCAAACTGGAGGATTAGTCCCGATGCATCTAAAGACAGATGGTAATAGGACACGACCTCAATAAGAGCCAAAAGCCGAGGGTGTTCTGACTGGAAGCGAGATCACTGGAGAGCACTGGAGGAGAGGAGTCTGCGGGCACCAGAAGAGAGCAGCTAATTGACAAAAAGCATATGATATCACTATGTTAAAAAGGTACATGATGTGCACTTGAATAACAGTTTGAGTGGACAGATAGCACCTTATGAAAAATGTAGGTCATGACATGATTCAGAAAAGTACAAATTCAGTATTTATTTGGAATGGTTTCCCTTTCTGGAATTGGGTTTTTCCATCATACTGGAATTCCTGCAGTATATTTTGTAAATATGTTAAAACTGGCTGTATTGTCATCATGGCAGAACAGCAACAACATTCCAAGTGCTATTTCTGGTACAAGACTTTGATGCACTGCCTGCAAAAATCTGCTTTTATTTCAGACACGGGACAGACACACAGATTGGCACGCTCCAAATTCAAACCTGAAAGAAATTCCAGTGGAACAAAAATGGCTCCAGCCTTCACAAACAAATATTACGTAATTAAAAAAATAATACAAAATTAGCTTTTGCCAATGTTATTTTGTTGTCTCCTCACCAAAAAGTAACATGTATTGTATTTTGCTTCATTCACACATCCTTTTTACAAGGTCCTCTCCCTCTGAGCGTTTAGAAAATTCTCAGTTACAATTCCCCCCATATTGTAGCTTCGCAGGTAAAAATCAGGACTTCGACTGCACAGTTTTTAAGTCCATAAATCATCGCTGGACTCGCTCTATGGTCAAATTGTGTTCTCAATGAATGCCAGACTCTATTAGCATTAGCTATTAGCGGGCAGAACTTCATTTATTTTTTCATTGTTCATTCCAGCCAGTGATCGTAGAGGGCTCCAAGGCCTGCACACTACATTGGAAACAGAGGCAGTTTAAATTAGGGAATATGAAAGGTGACCAGAGATTGTTTAAAAGCCAATTAAAGCCACAATCGTGCATAATACGTCCACTTTAAAGAATGTAAAATCTCTACTTTTCCATGTTTACAAAAATAGCTGGACGATTGCATTGTTTTAGACATGGTTCACTCCAAGGCCCGTTGCTTATTGGCTCATTTCAGAGGCTTGGCAGCAGGGTGCCCATTTTGGGAGAAATACATTGGCTTGGAAATGGACTTAAAAGTACCTCTGCTCCTTTCTTGGCACACATCTATGTTCAAAGTCTGTCTAAAGGGAGATGAAAACGACCTTCACAAGCCTCCTACAATAGTCATCTTCAAACAGTGCTAAGCATGCTCAACGCATTCATGCTCTACACCATACTGAGAATGTTAAGTCTCCTCCAGCCAGCAGCTTTTAGCATATATCCCGTTTGAGCTGCAAAAGGAACTTTATTCTCAAACAGATAAATCTTTCATTCAGTGATTGACCCCTTTGTGAAGCCTGAAATCTGAAGGGATCCCGACCCGTCAAAACTGATCTGTCTCAAATGTCAACAGGGCCACGAAGGTTCCTCCATTTGAACTCCCTGTGATAACTGAAGTTGGCAGGAGATTTACCACCAGCGATGGAATTTAGCAGTCTTTAGCAGCAGAAAGTCCATCTATCATGAGAACATTAGGCCGCCCTGTGCTAAAGGAAGAATAAACCACATAGCGTTCTCCATTAATGATCTAGTCTATATGCCTCCAAATGCATTTTAAATTGTTCAGACGGAGACAAAAAAAAAAGCTTTAAACAGCTGTTTTCATTATTTGTTTATTGGAGAAAATTGATCCGTATGCAATATTTATGTTTACATTAGTTCAATAATAACTGTACTTATGAAAGAATCACAAAATAAACGCACACAAAAATAATAATAAAATAAATAAAATAAATAAAATAAATAAAATAAATAAAATAAATAAAATAAATAAAATAAATAAAATAAATAAAATAAATAAAATAAATAAAATAAATAAAATAAATAAAATAAATAAAATAAATAATCTCTAGTTACTAAACTAAACTTGCAAATTTGATGTATATGACTTGATATTGAAGATATTTTGTGCACCCATCAATGACAACAATCTAACCTCCAACAGCTACATTCATTATTCACTCATTCACTCAACACAGGGTAGAATAGGAAGTTTTTTTTTTGCTTTTAGACTCCCTGGTGATACAGCCTCCCCTGTAGACCAAACCCACTTTCCTGCACACTGTTATATAAGTTTTCCACACAGTCCTGAAAGATAGACTCATTCACCTCTGAAACCTCCGGCACTTTGTCAACTGTCAAATTACAGCGCAGAGAAGAAGCAAACAGATTTTACCTTCTCCACACAGGACCTTGAATGATCTTTTATGATATCCTCCATTTTTTTAACCACATGAAGAATGAGAAATGTCAGCGGCAGAGTGGTAAATTAATTTGTGATATTTCCCCGAGATCTATATTGGGAGTTATTTGGGAGACCATCTGTGAAAATGGCGGATTACACTTTGGGAGATAGCGCAGCAATAAATAAAGACTGAAGGCTCTTATACCTGCAAGCAGCACCACACCTGCGGCGCGATGTTTTTAGCAAGTACTCAAATGCTCATTAAAATATCCGCCTTTTCTCACAGTAGTGGAATACATCTCCATTTGTCAGCCCATTATAATGCACATGTAATTGGGGTTTCATTATATGGGGGCAAAGGAGATGAAAGACAGTGAAATCTTTGAGGTCCCTGTTGAGTTTTTTTCCAAGGCCGCGCTGATCCTCCACAGCTAAAGTCGGGATTACATCCAGAGCTAGCGGTTCATGATGCTTTCACACAAGAGGACAAGCAGGAGAGGTGATAGGCAAGCATGCAGTATCTGTGCTCATTAAAAGTGCACTATGTAACATTACATACTGGAGGGTCTGCCACCTGATTTCCTTCATTATTTGTTATTGCTTTGGGATGGAATGTTCCACAGTAAAGTATTGAATAATCATGAATGCTACCTTTTAGTACCTTTAGTACATCTCACACTTCCAACTACTATTACCACACTAAGGGGCTCTTGGTGTGGTAGTAGTAGTTTTAAGCACAATGCATTGGGTTGAAATAAACCCAGTGTATTGTGCTTAAAAGATAAAAAAACAGAGCTTGATTTTGCTTGGAAATTTTAAACTTTTACAAACTACAAACACCGATAGCAGGGTTGTAGTCAAGTCTCAAGAGCAGATCAAATGATTATTCATAAAACTAGTGCCTTAACAACAACAACAACAACAACAACAACAACAACTGCTAGCTTGTCTGCACGATCTTCTTGTTGTTAAAAACTTTAAATACGTAATTTAAATAGTTCTACTTTCATAAAATTTTGAAAGAGAGTTAAGTAAATGATTTAGTCACAAAATTTTCTGTTTTCACCTCTGAGTCAGAGAGCCAAGCACGGCCTGCCGCAGCTGATCCAAGCACTTTGTGTGAAATTACATTCATTATCACTCATTTGTAATGTTGGCTAGATAACATCGTAGTTCATTTGAAAGTGGAACTAAACACTCACTTGCCCACAGCCATTCTGAATACCCTCATTTTATGCTGAAACTGGCTTCAATCCATCACAAAAGGTGCATTTTACTGTTCTCGTTCTCTTTCTGATAGCAATATTTACATACTACTAATGAAAACAATATTTGCATTAATGTTAGCTCTATAGACAAGTCCCTGCAGTTTAAATTTGTTCCAGTTATTCAACGCATGGCAACACTAACCGATCAAACTGATGTTGAGCAAAATCAGAGATGGGAAATATTCAGTTAAGCCCAAGCTTATACTGTACTTTACATAAATGTGAAGAATAGGCTGTTGAATTTTAATTGCTAGACAGTTTTTAATATTATACACTGAGTTTTATTTTATTCTATTTTTGTTTTTTAAAGTCGTATATTTTCCAATTCAAAACATACTTCCTGTTAGGGGCCGGTCCATATGGATTCAGTTGAAACTAAAATACCAGTAAAGTTTATCCAGACTTCTATCAGGACTAGTATATCTATTAATTCTAAATTATGATAAATTATGAATACATCTAAATTCTAAATGTACATTTTGCAGTCTTGTTTTTTTTTGCTCAGCTGTATGGGTCATTTGATGGAAAATTGTGAGAAAGTGGATATAATTTTGCTAAATATTTTTATCCATAAACATTATACTTATCAACAACACTGAAGTTGTAAATGAGTGATGTAAAGAACAAACAGTTTTTTGTCAAAATATCAATGCAATTCTTTTTTGTAATATATAAACATTTTAATAGGTGAGACATTTCAATTTCCCGACTACCAACGTTTGGGTCCATCGCAACAAATTGTAAAAACTAAAAGTTAGTTCATTTTCATATTAAGTCAAATCTCGGCAATAGTAAATGTCCAAACAGCCATTATTCCATCACATTGCCCAACATCCGCCTGCTGACAATATCAAATGAACTGGTCAGTGACTCACAATGAAAGCAATCAATTGGCCAAGATAAAGAAATCCATTTTTTATCTTGTGAGATCAGCTTGACATAATCCAGCCGCACGGCCCCATCTGCACCGACGGAGAAACAGCCAATCAAGTGTGTCGCCTAAATTCATGGTTTATTTGAGCTGGTTCCGGTTTTGCCCTGGTACTGAGGCTGAAGAGCGACCAACATCTCTATTCTGAACTTATGAAATATTCAGTTTCAGTGGGAGACAAAGGCCAAGCAAAAGCTGCTCCCTGCGGATATCGCGGGGGGGCTGAAAAGTCTGACGGTACCTGGCAACCTTTGGAGCTTTTAAGTGACCCCCAGTGGCTTTTTAAAAATGGATCGGACCAGGAGCCGGACTTGACAGATCACACACACTGTTATCAAGAATATTCAAATTCTGGACTTAGGTGGGTTAGACAAGGTGAAGACATTTACTTGAGTTGCTTTTTGGAAAATTCACTTCAAAGGAATTTCAATGTGCTACTGTATATTTCTTGAATATTTGATGGTATGACACAATATTACTGGTGAAACCTGGAATGTATTTAAGCTTGGGACTGGCAGAAATACATGTCGTACTCTTTTATTCTCTTGCATTTCTTGAACTGTGCACTGCAACATCGAAGACTCCTCATTTTGGGACACTTTTTTTTTTTTCTCTTATTTTATCTTTTTGGTGGACAAACAAAAAGGCTTATGTTGAGAACATTTTGTCCCAATGTCTGTCGTGTCACAGGCAGTTGTTCTCACATGGTTCTCATCCAACAAGTTATTCGATTGGAGAAAATTGTCTGCTCCAATTGATTCTTTCTTACGGTTCTCAACCAACGAACTGCTTTTGAAAAATATATAGATGTTATCGTTCATTCAGTCTAAAAGTGCAAATGCTGTAGATGGTTTTACAAACGTGTGAAGTACAAGTTATTCTCCAAACCTAGACGAATTAAACATTGGGCACAGGATATTTAAGGTGCAATGTATTTTACTAATGGCAGAAAGAAACAATGCAATTTGCTTATCCATCAAATCTCAAAGGAATGAATCGCACGTGATTTGTGAATTTGCTATGACGATCCCCCCAAATGGATATGTCACACACAAGAGCAGTCAACAGTGTATAATTTGCAAATGTCTGGTTTCTTTCCGTTCAATATCACCACTTCCCTTCTGCAATACCAGACCTGACAGGGAAATAAAACATCTTGCTTTGTGTCACACTTTCAAGCCGAGATTTCGGTCGGCTGCCTAAATGTCAAATACAAAGGTGTGTCATTCATACCACACGGGCAGGTACAGTCGACGATGGTTGTACTGTATGTAGTATAGGATGCAGTAGCTGTCACAATGTAGCTTATAGTTGGGCAAATGCATTGTTTTGGCAACCGCTCAATCTTGAATTGCATAGTTTTGTGTATTGTTTTGCCTGTATTATTCTGTGGTGGAAAGTAACACAGTACAAAACTACCTTTAAATACATTTTTCAGATATCTGTACTACAATTCTTTTTGTTACAGCTTTACTTTTACTTCACTACATTTGAGAGCAGGTATCTATACTTTCTACTCTACTTGATTTTTTAACTGGACGGAAAAGAAGAAACTTTTCATAGGGTTCGAGGGGTTATTTTCTGCAGGTTCTTTGGGCATAAAGCTGGTGAGTTGTGCTGACATTGCGCAAGCAAAAATATATATTCCACATTCACTTGACAAATTTGTAAATCAATTCAAATGGCTAATGTTGACAAAAAATCAGCACAAATCAAAATCAGAACATTTAGAGCTTTAACAGTTGAATTAAGTTTACTTTTTACTCTTTAAGTACATGTCTAGGTTCTTTATTTTCTTTTTTTTTTTGCTTAAGTAGATTTTTGTATTATAACTTTACTTGAGTTATTTATTTTTTTCTCCTTTATATGTACTTTTATTCAACAAAATATGAATACTTATTCCACCACTGGTATTAGTTTGTTAATCCAGCAACAGGGAGGCAATGAAACATGTTATCTAAGCATTAGGAAATTACAATAAATTATTTGGCATTAAGTTTTCAAACTTAAACTGCAAAATAGTTGACTGTAATCAAACTACTCCAGCTATGACTGAAATTGGTTCTCTTGGTTCATAAATTTAATTTGGTGTCTGCTGCACCAGATTGTCCAATTGAAAATAAGAAAAGTGGTGATCTTAAGCTTGTTTTGTGCACCCTCAAAAATTCAATATGTCGCCTCAGCGGGAGTCCGCAGCACTGTGCCCAAAAGGCAGCAATTGATTTGTCTTTTACAGTAAGTCAAACAGTAATTGACCATGGTTGAGTACTTAAAAAGATGGTTCCAGCTGCACTCAATGCTGAGGAATTGAGCCGGATTGCCTACTTATGTGGGTGGTGAACAAATATGACACTGACGAATGTTCTAATGTTCAAAAATATGTATTTTGAGGCTATTTTAGAGACCAACATTTTAATCTTTTATTTTTTGGTTATTTTTCTTCAAAAAGACTCACTACATTGGAATTGGAAACGTGGTCACTTGACTAAGTCTGAGTCTACTGTGCCCAATTTGCCAGCATTACTTAAAATATGAAACCAAATGATAAAACGTCCATTGTTTGCAACCTGCCTGTTTATGTTGTTTCAGCACTATCCAAACTTGTGCAATTAACAGATCCACAAATAGATAACCGTGATAAGATGTCCTTGGCTGTTCCAATGGCCATCATTTGATCTTCTCCTGCTGTTCTCTTAGTGAAACAACAGGAAATGGCTTGTTAATTATTTTTTCCCACTGAGTTTGTTTCCCATAGGCCTAACATAGCACCCTTGATAATTAGGGAACAAAGACGGCCCCAGCGTTCCCTTCCAGACATTTTCACAGAAATTCAGAAAGCCTGTCACTCACAGTTCAACGCACCATAATACGCTAATGCTTCTAGCTCATTTTCTGTCGAATTTTAAATCTCTTCTTTACTTACTACTTTGAATGCCGAAGCAGAATTGTTGCTTTTGTCAGCCAGACGTTCAAATGCGAATCTCGACAATAAAGGCTGCTCTTGTATGGAGCGCGCATCTACCACAGACTAATTGAGCCCTAGAAGTGGCATTCATTTTGTTATTACTCATTCACAAGTAGGATGTATTCTGGCAAAATATTTATGCTCTGTGTATCATAAGCGTCATTTGTGCTTCCCTATTATGCTGGGAGATTTGGAGACTGCAATTTCCTCATTCCGGGCAAAACATCAAGAGCCATTTAAGTTGACGTTTGCTACTAACTACTAACAAACGCACAAAAACATATCTTTTTCATTTAAAAGTGTATACATGTCATGTCACCAGCAACTTTATGCATACAATTGCTGAATTTGCCGTGTATAAAATTTGAATCGCAAACTTGTTCAACTCATGTAGCACTTCTGTAGAAATTTCAGCAGTTAGCAGTTAGTTTGTTGCATCAAACTACAAGGGCTTGCATCACAATTAGACAAATTAAATAATAATATGTTCAATTTAATAGATACGGACAACTACAAACTGTCGTTCATCATAATATAACCCGCATTAACGTCAACTATAAAGGCCCTGTTCCCGGTTTTATCCTGTAGCTGGAAATGAATTGTACCTCGCAATATTGAAATCAGCTCATTCATTAAACTATAAAGAGAAAAACGTTTTTTTATCAATCACAATCTCCGAAGCAGCGCGGGTGCGTTGCTAGCCGGCTAGCTGTTTTTAGCGGTGACCCTAAAAGTTGTGACATCTTTTTGGAAAAGGTAAAACATTTGATCTTAGGAATGTGTTAGGAAGGTCGAAAGTGAGTTTGAACCCTTGCTAGCAGTTTGAAATGAAATAGATATTTTTCACTAAAATTGGAGTACAGGGCCTTACAGACAAAATGCTCATTAGCTGCTAGCTTCATGTATCCCATCTTAAAGACTCCCTGATCAAGAAATGTTCGGTGTCATTTATTCCCCTTTTTGACTTGTGCTTAATGTTGCACGATGTAACTTTTCTGGTGGAGAATCCGAAGATGATAATGTTCCACAGTATGGCATCAAACGTATCTATCTCCACGGAGACAAAGCGGTAACACCACTTGGCCAAATTGCTAGTCAAATCAGTGACGAGGCATTTTTTTGAGTCAGGAAACAAAGCAAGAAAATAACTGCAAAATAAACAGTTTTACGACAATACTATGGAACATGCCAGGAAAAAAAAAACTACTCAAGTGTTACATTGTGCAACTTTAATGAAGCGCACATATTCCTTGCACAGCTTGCACTTTATTGCTTCCAAAATGCCCCAATACAGGTCATGATCCGTGTTGTATTTCCAATCATTTATTTTCTACCCCGCAAAGGCCAAATAATAAAATACTGATGTTGGGAGGTGCTGGAGGTTGGCAAAACAAAAAAATCTTTATCTCCATACCTCAGGCCTGTCTGGATTGCCGGTTCATTTCTGTTTGGAGATAGCTTTTACTTTGCGATCATCCCACAACGCTCAGTCTTGTCTCTGAACCCAGGACCGCTTCTAGATAAATGCCAGATGCTGAAAAAACGCAGGTCTAACAGGGAAAAGTCATAGCTGGATCTCTCACTCAGCGTCAGACAAGAACCAATATCCCCGAGTACAACAGGGGAGCGGGCGTGAATAAGGCGCAGGGTTGAGATGTGTTTTCAAAGCTGTCACGGTCGTCACTGGGCCTCCTGCGTCACAACAAAGTAGAAGGCAATTGTAAATGGTGTAGCTCAAGTAGAAGTAAAATGACTCTCTCAAAAAACGCTCTGTATTTAAGCTCACTGCTGGTGTAGTGGTTTGTGCCATTGATATAGGCAGGGTTACATTTCTCACTTCGTTTTGTTGACATCCGATACAAAAAATATACAGTGGGGACTTGACTTGAGTAAAGTTGATCTGACTGAAAAAAAATCGGATCAACTTAAAACTAATCAATCTGTCTTAGAATTCAATTAGATAATCCTGTACCATCTTGTCTCGTACAAGATTGTAAAATGTAACGAAAGCTTATACGTTGAGAGAGCTGTTTTGACTGTCTAGTATCTTGCCTTAAATGCGCTCTACCTGATTATAACGTGTAAAACAACAAACAGAACTTGAAACACTCTCTGAGCTAACAAACATTAGCATGCTAACGGCGCACTTCCTGCTTTGAGGAGAATCTTTTGATGCAGAGAAAGCGCTTTGGTCGCATTTTCACCTGAATAGATGCTTTTTTGTAAAAACATATTTTACTTTATTACATGAAACAATATTGTGTACAGGCTCTTTAAGTATTTACTAAACCAGATTTTTTTTGTCTGCGCTGTATTAAAAGTGTATTAAAAGTAACCATTCTGTTAAACATAGACAAACTTTGTTGATTCACATATACAATTATTTCGGTACAGTTGCATAGTTAAATAATTATAGTTAACGTTGTGTAGACGTAACATATATTGGCACGCTGGGGTAGGCTCCAGTCACCCGCGACGTTTGCCAATCTCACACGATATAAAACGCCTGTATCAGTTGGGAGGGGGGAATACTGGTGATTATGTCTCTTTAGCAGTTACTCATGGGTGGCTGTACAGCATTTGTGGACCTAATTGAATGTTATCCATAGAGTCGCAGTGATATTGCCGAGCGTAGCCATTTGTGTGACCTATGAGACTCCAGGAATGCTAACCTGTGGGCCTTTACATGTGCAAGCCTGCAACAATTAATCCATTATGCATGAACCACCGTCAGGGATGGCACCGAGAGACTTGGACAGAATACCAACAATGTAATGCAGGTGAGATGATGGTACAGAGAGGCCGCAACTGTCGTATGAATTACCGATCATAGAGGAAGAAGTATCCCAGATTTAGTATGGAAGTGTAAGTTCTGTTGAGTAGAAGTAAAAGTATCTATTCAAAGGACTGGTTACTTACATGTCAAATATTGATACAAATAGAATCAGAATCAGAAAGAGTTTATTGCCATTGTCAATGAACAAAATTCAAAAACGTAGGAACTTGTCTCGGCCTTATATTTGTATTACAAATATAATACAAATACACTTACTATTGTTACATACTATATTGCATCTACTAATACTACTGCTGCTTTTATCCATTCGTTTAAAGTGAAGAAACCATTCATGGCTATATCAAATTTACAATGCAAAACAAATTATTATTTCTTTAAATTTATATTTAAAAAATCTTCATAATAACATTCAGAAAAAGTGTCTGAAACTGATGCAACTCCTAAGCCAATAAACATTTAACTGTTAATATTTTTCTTAACAGTGTGATCTGGCCATGCAAGAGTTGATAATCATTAAAACTGTGTTGTTTTCTACTTTCAACAAACCTAAAAGTTTCAGCCACATATTTATACGACTAAAACATACACTTAGAAAATGATTGATAACCACAGAAAAGAAAAGAATAGAGTGTTTTTTTATAGGTTAGCAGCTCGCTGAAGACTTTGTTTTGACAAATGGATACAACTGACAGACCATTTATATTGTGGAAGTGCAGGGATGTCATTTAAACTTTTCGACAAAGCTGTCATTAAACATGTTGGAGGAAAACACATTACACTGTTCATTAATAGATTTCGAACATAAAAGTCAGTGTCTTGGTTAGTATATCACGAGGCGGAGGAGTCTGTTTTTACATCCACAACGCCTGGTCATTCGAAGACACTGTGATCTCCAAGCACTGCTCACCTGCTCTAGAATATATTTTCATTAACTGCAAACCATTCCACTCTCCACGTGAGTTCGCCTCATTCATTTTGGCCGTTGTTCACCTTCCACCAAGCGTGAACGTGCATGAGGCACAGCATGCTCTCGCGGACCAGGTTTTGAGTGTGGAGCGGACCTTCCCTGTGTATTATCCTGGGGGATTTTACCAAGGGGAATCTCAGCCATGAACTACCAAAGTACAGACAGTTTATTAAAGTCCCGACCAGAGAGCAGAACACGCTGGATCTCTGTTACACAACAGTCAGCAACGCCTTTTGCGCAGTGGCCCGAGCCGCTGTGGGCCTTTCAGATCACCCCATTGTCCACCTGATCCCCACGTACAGACAGAGGCTGAAGCTCTCGACAGAGAGCACTACAAAGATGCAAAGTATGGATTTAGCAAAGAGGTGTCAAGAGCTAGATCACAGTACAATACCCATCTGAAGCAGCAGTTCTCTGACAACAACCCCGCTGAGAAGGTGATCGGCTGCAGACTTCCATCTCTTCAGGACCTGTACGTCTCCAGGGCTCTGGGACGAGCAGGTCGGATCACAGCTGATCCTTCTCACCCTGGACATGGACTATTTGAACCATTCCCCTCAGGCAGGAGGCTACGGTCCATCCGGACCAGAACCTCCCGCCACAAGAACAGTTTCTTTCCCTCTGCCGTTGGACTCATGAACACTTCTAAAAACCTGCCACTTTAACTATAATTTAATCAATCACTCACTTTCTCACTTTCTGCACTACAACTGTAAATTTTACTGTACATTTTTGTGTACATAGTAAGTCTATTTTTATTTTATCCTATAGTAAATTTAAATTGTTTTTTTTAATGTATGCCCTTTTGGTTTCATATATGTTGTTTTTATTATTGTTCATCGTTGTATGTTGTATGCTTGTATGTTGTATGCCTTAATGCCAAAACAAGTTCCTATGTTGTGAATTTTGTTCATTGACAAAGACAATAAACCTTTTCTGATTCAGAAAAAAATTATGGAACGTACAGTATAAACAACATTTTCATCTTTAAATCACGAGATGACAAGAAAAAATATTATATTTACAAAGTTAGGCATTGTTTCTTTCAAAGTATTTCAAAGTAGTTTTAGACATTAGTGATGACAGATTCCCTTCCTGACACAACCTCGGAGCATGCACCAGCTTGTACATACAATAGACCTCTCATGGAGTTGGATAGACATTGCATAAACCCATTGTAAGTTTTAGCTTGCTAACAATAGCACAGGGACACGCAAGACAAGTCTAACTAGTGCTTTTCTATTTTCGCTCCAACAGCATGGGAAATGAGCTTTTCACTGTTACAAAGATGGCTGCTCCCTGAGTGCGCCGACAGTGCTAATGCCTGTAGGTGTGTCGTGTTCCAGGGGAGCCAAGGGGCATCATTAAAAAGTTGAAGAATTATCTACGGATTGCACACGCCCGAAATTGTCTCCAGTTCATTTAGTAGTACTTCACAGCACATCTGGTCATGTTTAACCTATTCCACCGAGCACCCAGAGTAATCCACGGGGCGTCTAAAAGTGAAATTCCAAGATATCAGGAGTAAAAAAGAGATGAACTTAAAAAAATATAATGAGAGCAATGTGAATCATACAAGCATTTAAGAGCCAAAGTGCTGAACGAGGAATGGTTTGGTGAAGGAGATCTTTCATAAATGTGTTACATTAGCACAATTATCCACAGTGCTGCTTGGATCTTTTTAATTGAAGCAGCAGTACAAAAACAATATTAAAACCAGTGAATATACATTTTACGTACTCAATCGCATTACTAATCATTTTTGTCTAATTAATTCAATGCATGATGTCTACGGTCTGGTAACTATTGCATAATGGATGCAATAATATGTTTTAAATTACATTATTAATTCAGAGACAGATTCTGTGTCATGTAATCGTACATACAATGTAAATAACGCATCTAGCTGATATTTTTATTTCCTTTTTAAGGATCCTTCATTTATCTTTTCTGGTTTGGAGTCTGCTACCTGCTTGTCGTCATGGAAATGTAATTGCTTTGCCTGGCATGTTCCACAGTACGGCATTAAATGTACCTAAAGCACATATTGCATTACGGGTGTCTTTCTTGCTCAAAGATTCCTTGAAAAACCCTCATTCTTACTGTGAGCTTGGTTACCTCGTTACGTGCCTTTTTGGAGTTCTTCTTTATCTTTTGGATGAAATGAATATGGATTTTACTGTTCAGAACTTGAGAAGAGCAGTCACAGTTTGAGTACATATAGTGATTCCAATATACAATTTTCCTCTTGAAAGCAAGACACTTTCTTTTTAGTTGTTGTTCAGTTTGCTACCTCAGTGTATAAGATTTCACCTGGAGACAACAACATTTTCCAATCTGAAGCTAAAGAGGTTTTATTATTTCATTTAATCAATTTACAACCACAGAATTATATGGGACATTGTAAATTCAAAGGCCGTTTTCTCAAAATGCATTTTTCTCCAACAGAAACATAAAGATCAGACACCAAACTTTACATTCTTATACTTAAGAATTTGATAGATTGTACGATTTATCAGTTTTTAATGCCAATTTTCAGTAAAATGTCCAAAATCCCAAATAATCTAATATGACAACCTGGCCCTATCAATTTTTCATGTCCCAATTTTATATTTTTTTACACACAAAATGCCTTATTTTAACATGAAAACCTGAATAAGAACTTGTAAGATGTTTTTTCTTACATTTATATTTGTAAAACATTCAAATGAATATTTCTAAGATCAAGATTTGTTTCCCGTTTGTCTGTGTGGGTCTGTCAAACGGAACAGACGGTACATCTGTAGAGTTTTGTGGTCAAGAATCCATGCAGCGTTTGTGCGTGTGTGACTGTACAGAAGCCTGAACAGCTGTGGAGCCCCTTTCCTCTCCCCGTGCCCTTTCCTTCACTCTGCCCTCATTCGCACTTCAAAGGGAGCGAGTGGCAGGCCTGGCTGTTTGGCTGGAGATGTTGCACTCAGGAGCAGATATGCTTCAATGGTCCACTGATGTCCCACTGAGTCTGGACGGCCACCAACTTTGTTCTTTCAGTTTGGATTCTTGTTATCGTTCATCCGCCTTGCTCGCTCGCTTGCTCGCTGACACATGCCAGCATGCTCCTTGTCCGAATGTCTCAGAGTTTGTTCAGCGGGCGCCCGTGGAGTTTTTGAGGGTTGTAATGGCCACTTGTTTGAATGGCAGGCCATCGAATGTAAGGAGGCAGAAGATATGGCAATATGTGCGTGTTCAAAATGCATGTGCGGCTTGGCGGCAGTGACAAAAATGTATATCTCAATATTTTTGGGGACTATCCTGATAACGATAGACAGACAATATTATGTAAATCCCAGTCAATCTTATTGTGGGCTGCTTGTCTCCGAGAAGATAAGCAGTCAGAGGATCCTTCACCCTGAAAAGATTCATAGTGTACCTTTTTTAAATTGACATCAAATGGTCTAACGCATCTAATAATATAATACATGAAATAATATCCCAACAAAGTTTATAATATGTTTTTAAAATATCTACATTGTGTAACATTTTCCAGTTCCAGATTCAGTAACAGTTTCCTTTATAATACCTGAGAATAGCGTAAAGATGTACTGGTTCAAGGGGATAAGCTGAAGGGAAGGGAAATTAAATTGTCTTTTTGAAGAATTATCCTCCTGTATGATATGAAATAAGCGTTAAACAGTTTGTGCTTTTCAGCAGATTTAGTTGGGGGGAGGTGTACTTTCTTGGCTAAAGTGCGGTGCCTATGTGGTGCAGCTTGTTCTAGGCTCTGGAGCTGTGGGAGCGCAGGTCACAGGAGGCACTGATGGAGACACAGTGTTTCTTCAGGAGGGGAGGGGCCAGGGGCAGGGGGCAGGGGGGCCAGTCCGGCACCAGCTGCAGGAGGGAAAGAGGTGGACACACCTGGAACCCATTCAGGTCACTTCCTCCTGAACTGTTATCCCAAATTTACAGCGAGAATCATTATGGGATGAAGTAGAAATGATGTTTCCAGTCTGATACGATACATGGACTTTGAGTAACTGGCAATACCCACTAGCAACCGGTACTGAGCCACTTTCATTGAAACTAGTTGAACTTAACCAAAGCTGTCCTTGAAATGCTAAGGGTCGTTGGTACCGTTGTAATAAGTTACATACAATGTATGGGTCCAAACTCTGGGCTTTCAAATATATTGGTAGATTTTATACCCACAATATATTCAGAAATATGTACAAATTGTGTTTATGTCCTCTAAGTGGCTGTTTTTGGACTACCACTTTTGATATTATGTAAATATGTGGATTGCACAGTAATACAAGCAACTGAATTCTGTGGGTTATTCAAAGACAATAATTGTGCTTATCTTAACTCTCAAAAGCGTCCAAACATCAAAATGTGAATCGCACTCTAGTCGTAATTTTGTCCTTTTAAGGCAATTCTAATGAGATTTTCATGACAAAAAGGTAGTTTGAAAGATTTTTCCCATCAAACTCAGGTGTGTGTGTGTTTGCTCATAAAATTTAAGCTAGCCACTTTATTCCCAGAACCAGATACTCCTGGGACTCAGCGGAGCTGTCCCAGAAGAGCAGCCTGACAGCCCGAGTCCTCATTCCAAGCAGATTGCAATGAAAAGTTGTTTAAAAGTGCAGATCAGCATAAAGCCCATTTTTAGGTTTTAGTTTTAGGAGGTAAAAAGTTACACTGCTCTGACGCAGGCAGCATTGATCGATGAGAAAACATTTCGGTTTAGAAAAGACACAAAATGGAAAGTCAGAGGTTTGAAGTGTACTTTTACTCTAGTAATTCTACATCCCAAAATGCTACGAATATTGTGTTACTTACTTTTTAATTATTTTAGTTGGCCTATGCTTCATTTAATAAATGCATTGTTAGTCTCTGTGATAAGTGTTTGACATTGTAGAAGTAGCAGTTCTCGCAGTGCCAGTATGAATGTTGTAGAAAAGGAACATGCCAACAAAAATCCTCTGGACAATGCTTTTTGGTGACATATTCTTAGCAATCATAGGACAATATGGCAAGTAGTAGTGGATAATGGTAGTAGTAGCAGCACAAATACTAAATGCAATAAAGGGGGCAGCATTAGTAGTTTCTGCATTTATTACAGCAGTTACAGAAGCAGTAACACATTTAACAGCTACTTAAAGTGAGCAAACAGATCAATATCAAGAAAATTCAAGGCCAACTGACTTCAGCGTAATATTGAACTTGTTTGATGATTACAGCCAATACAATCTTTATCTAAAAGCGAAGGTTATGCATTACAAACTCTAAAGGTGCGTTCACACTGAGATATGAACTGGGACTAAACTAGAACTAAACCGGAAACTAAACATGGACTAGACCAGAACCAAGCTAGAACACGAATGACTAGAACAGGACCAATTCAAGTCCAAATGAGAGCTAAAATGGGCTCAAAAAGTATAAACGCACCCTTAATGAATGGAGAACTAAGACTACAACTGACTGATTATAAAATTACAGTCAGGCTAATTGACTTGCGGGATTGAGGAAATCACAATCAGTAGTAACCATAGCACAGAATAAGGAAGAGAGTTTTCTTTCAATAATATTTACCGATGTTACTGCTATTATTCAGAATAGAGAATAACAACAATGTAATACTATATCTTTTGCAAGTATAACTGTGATTTAATTCCTTTCTCCATCTCTTGTTCATCTTAAATGAGTTCTATTTTTTCCTACAGATAAAATATGTCAGAATAATAGAGTTGCTCTTGCCATTGACTAATTAAATTTCCACACCTTCATAATTAAACAGCTCAGAAGTGTCCCACTCAGCACCAGGAGAGGTCGGCAGTGACAGGATCTGTGCCGATAATGAGCAGGAAATGTTAAACTATAGGTAAGTCTGCTCACGGTGTTAAAACTCATTTACACTTAGAACCTGCCTGGAAAGCTCCGGCAGGTTTAGCAAAGTAAATGTATTACCCAAGGCAAGTCAGAATCTCCCAATGGTTCAAATCCTCTTAGTAGAAAGTGAAAAAAGCTGTTAATTGAATTAGTTTTTGCTGATGATCACCACTGCAACCTTCATGAAAAGTTGAATTTAGTCAAAGGTTTCGGCGGTAAAACAGGTAATAATTGCTGTGCCGAGTTATTTAACCCCACCTGTCTCTTAAAAACATCATCAAATCCGGAGTTGTTGATCAGTATTATTTGATCAAACGTTTTGCTGGGGTTTCCTACAATTCATGTTGAATCTGTTGGAACATTCCAGCAGGGACACGTGTCGGCTGTATTTTACGGTTGAAATAGCACGACAAATCTTCCAAAATGTGAATCGTGTTTCTTTAAAGATATAGTATATTTATTTATTCATGACCTTGTAGCTTTCGTTTGAGGACAGGGAATGGAAGGACAGGGAAAAAGGTATAATTGCGGTTCTCCTTTTACAACTCAGATGTAGCTGTCTGTTTTGGACATCTGTTTCGTTAATGGTGATGGCTGTGCAGTTGAATTTCCTGCCATTTGGCTTGTGCTTAATGCTCACCTGTCTCTCTGATAATCTCCAGGCACTGTTCATTTGAGGACAGGAATTAGCTTGTTTTTGTACATGACAGGACATGGACAGTTTTTCTAATTATTGCCCTGTTTGGCGATAGAACCTGTGGGAAATACGTATCATGATTTTGCGCCAGTCAAATGGCGGTTTCGAAACAAGTGAGTTGAAGACCAAATTCCATCTCAAATTCGGGTGCAATTTAAGCTCAATGAACACCTTTATGTGACAGTTTAAACATTT
Organism: Chaenogobius annularis; assembly: GCA_015082035.1. Taxonomy (NCBI): domain Eukaryota; kingdom Metazoa; phylum Chordata; class Actinopteri; order Gobiiformes; family Gobiidae; genus Chaenogobius; species Chaenogobius annularis. The sequence goes on along the minus strand of BJKM01000085.1, from coordinate 1,515,488 downwards.
GTGAATTGTGTCAAATGCCCTTTACAAGAACAAAACAAAAACTGTTTATTTTTAGTTATACCACCCCTAATGTCCCCTTTGTTCTCCCTCTTTCCTGTAAGACCTTCACAAACCCTCACATCAGCAAGTATATTGTGTAAGTAAGACAAGAAGGTATAGAAATGAGATGCAGGGAATAGAAAGTTGCATTGTAGGCTGTCTATCTAATCCACGCTCCTCGGAATGCAAATGGCGCCAAAGATCCCGCAAGGCTTTATTATTATCGCTGACTAGAATACACTAGCAGCTCGATCATTACTTACAGTTTAATGTATAATACAGCATGTTGTGTGCGAGCGGAGGGTACGCGTGAGATCGGGAGCAGACTTGAATTGCAAAGGGAAGACAAAAACAGTCAAACCTTAAAATATTCCCGATTGAGACGGGGCCGATTCTGTCACAGACGCATCCTAATCCCGGGATGGGATTGTCGAGAGCCCCGTACGCGTAATTTAGCTTTCTGTTGACGGTGATGGTTATGTTGTACCACAAATGAAAAGTTTAGCCCTAACTGTCCATTCAGCATTACGGGGAGTTGAACGGCAGAGGAAACAATTACTGGTTCATCCATATTACATTTCAGTAATCTACATTGAGAAAGATGGATATTTACAGTAGCCTGATAATGTGATCTTCTTTATCATGTTTATATTCATTAGTTTGCATGTTTTATTTGGTATTTTTTCATACTTGATGCGTAATATGAACACAAACTCCTTAATCAAGTCTTGGGACCATTTTCTTTATTCATGTTGAAATTGTATATTAAATGTGACATAATATGTAAAATGACTTGTTTAACCGTGTGCGTTTCCTCATCATAGGCCTAAAGTTTGTCGATTTATTCAGGCATGTTTGAGCAAATCTGCGTTCGAGGTTTGTACGTTTAATTACACAAAGAAATCTGACTCTTGGTTATACATGCAGAGTAAAACAAACAAAAAAACAAACAAAAAAAAGGATGTTAGTGGACACATTTTTATTCAATATTGCAGTTAACAATGTACAAAATAAAAAAAAAATTGAATTACGACATGCCCCCCAAAATGCATAATGTCTTCTTTAAAGGAAATATTGCTAATAATCAGTATTTATGTACATTTTAATTTGGAACATGTGCCTAATTCCTACCTTTTGTCACCATCAGCCGCCTCGGAAGTCCACCTCTGTAAGTACTAATGTTTATCCCTTTTGGGCAGTGGACACGTTATGTTTCTGTAAATGTATGTTCCTGTTCCTGCTCGTAGCTTTAACACACTGTATCCTCATCCATACGATAACGTTGTGGTGGGCAGAGTGAGGTCACATGACGGGGCAGTGCAGGAGTCGGAGCGTAATGAAAGAAAGGTGAAACGGCGCACTCTGCCTCGTCAGAAAAAGCTTTGACAGCAGAGGAGCAGAACCGAGTGAGGGGGGGAAATCTCTGAGGGCCTTGCACCGAGATATGAATCTGCGGTGAAAATGAGAGGCGACCTTTGACCCGCACGGCGTGAGAGCCAAGCACGTTTGGGTTTCCATTTCACCAGAGCTGATTTGGTCTGCACTGAACAGCGGGGAGAGCGCCGATTGGATTGGGCCACAGTTTGTCCAATACAAATTCCTCTTTCCTGTAAGTTTTTTTTCCCCATCTGAGGTCACCATGACAACAATTTTATCTTGTTGTGTGCAGTGATGGCATATTGGTTTAGAAATGGCTGTAAATATTAAAATAATTCCACCAGATCAAGTGAAATGAAAGTCTAAGAATATGAAAAACTCTAAAGTGTATGTTGTATGTGGTTGAGTGAAAATCTAAATGTAATTTGAACATAATTTGATACGTGTCATAAAATGATTTAACTTTAAAGACACATTCCTTTAATTCTGATTTGATTCTTCCAAAGTGGTCCATGAACGCTCAGAAGACAATAGGGCGCAAAAAGGATTATTAAATAACAGTTTAGCTGTAATTGAGTGCTGCGCTCTGGCTTCAGCACCATGGACAGCGACCGAGGCTGCCTTTTGGTTCATACTGCATAATAGCTTTATATCTCTATGTTTTCTTAATCCCCATTTAAATGTAGATGCTTATTGTGAACATCTGTGATCCGACACCATTTCAGTTGATGAAAATGGCTGCGCATATTCGCTTTCATGTCATTTGGTTTTATAGACGCTCACCTGCCTTATGATGTCGGAATATGTCCCGAGGTAACATCGCAGTATCATACCGTGAATTTGCCTGTTTTTCCTGCTTTAATAGACAAAATGCTCTCTCTGCGTACATTTAATGCATTTTAGCTGACATGAATTCGTAATTTGTAGGCAGTTGGCTTGAGAATTGTCGGCAAAGAATAGTCAAAAAAAATAATTCCTTATTTGTACAATACGGCTGAGAGTTGTTTTGAGGTGAAAAGAGGTATGACAAGCAAATTTTTCGTTGCGCCGATCTGTGTAGCATGTAGCAATTTTCATTTCCTTGTAAACTCTCAATTTACTTTAATTTAATCAATTCAAAGGTAGCTTTAGCATGCAAAGTGCACCATAATTTAAATTGAGCCACAAAATAATACATTTCACATTTGTTACATTTTCATTTATTAAAGAGGATATTTCAGAACCTTAGACAGCCTACTTTTATGTACTTCAGGACAGTTGGCATGGAAACCCATTTAATTTCACCTTTACAGGAAGCTATTTTGGAAATAAACCTGTAAGCCACATGAATAATGTTGTATATAGTTGCCGCCTGTCTTAGTGAACAATTTTAGCCAAAGTAATGCCCTTTAAATAAATAACTGAACAAAAGAACAGCATTCCCTTGGCAACCCCTGTATTTCTCAGTAGATGCACATGAGTAACTGTTGTTGCAAATGACCCTTTGAGTGTAGCATGTCATTGCTATTTGATAACTGGTTGATTTGAGCATATGCCTGCTATTTGGCATGCCAAGATTTACACGCAAAAGTTAGCAGTGAAGAGATGCAAGGAGGCCGTGGGAAAAAGTTTATGAAAAAGGCTGCGAAGACGTTTTAGATTAATAGGCAGAAAAGCGCTTGCAGGCAGCCTCCAAGCGCTTTTCTTGAACACGCCCTCCCCAACAGTTGCCTCGTGTCTCAACCAGAAAGTTTTGTTAATTGTGGCCGAAATAAGAGAGTGCAGAATAAATACATAATCATATACAGTGGAAAGTACTTTAACAAAGCCAGAAAAAGTTTTCTTTACAATGCGTATCACCAAATGGTTAAAATGCGCTGTACTGTAAGCTTTAATGGAGCACTCTGCCCAAGGAGGTAAGATGCCATTAGTGTCATTGCAGCCAAGACTGAAACGTTCTCCTGACAAATGCCTAATGCAAGCCAAGTTTACGTAAGTGCTTTCGTTGCACATTCCTGCCACTTTGAATGTCAAATGTAGTTCGCAATTAAAAACAAAGAAAACACAAACTTTCCCCCCCCCCCGCATAATTAAACACAACCATCTCACTCAAGACACTTCTTACATGACTGATCTTAGTGGAATTTTACAATTGTTTTTGATAAAGGGCAGTGAGTTTGACTGAGGAGGGAGCAAAAGAAACACTATATTTTTGGTGATAAAACAAGCACGATATGAGTTACAATTACAATTACAATATTTTTTATCATTGTATCGAATAGGGGTACATTTTTTCCCAATTGTCTTTAACAGTTGGAATCCTTAGTGGTCAATAGTTGGTAAGTGCTTTTTATGGTCACTACACGGGTCATTATAGAGTAAGACAGCGACAGGTCTTTAATTGAACTGTGCGTGTGCCTGAAAGAAGGCATCTCCATAAACACATAAACCATGTATGATTAATATCAGTCCATAAAATACTGCAGTGTCAGTCTCAGGTTTGCTCAGTCTTTATGAGAGAAATCCATTATTACTGCAGTTCAGCAAACTTATTTTCACTCAGAGTTTTATGGGGGAAGTTGGTGGTGTATTAAAAGTATACAGTACACAGGCAATGCAAGGGAAATATGCCAGTTTACTTGGTTGAGCATTTAATTACTGGTAAGGTTAATTCGTTAAATGGTTATCTATGAACATCCCTGATATTGGAAGAACCATATCTATAACCACATAAACTTGGGGAATCTGCGTTTCAGTTTTATGCAGCTAAAATCTGGAACAGTCTTCCTGAGGATGTGAGACAGGCCTCTACTCTGGCATTGTTCAAATCTAAGCTAAAAACTGTTTTGTTTGGCTGTGCATATGACTGAAAGGATTTTCTTTGCACTCTTCACCTTTATGTCTTGAACTATTTGATGGATAGCCTGAAAATGGCACCTTTCAATGTCTTTAAATTAAGGTTTTGTGATTTCTGCCATGTCTTTGTGATTTTACATGCATTTTTTTCCCGTTCTGTGACGCACTTTGAATTGCCTTTGTGTACGAATTGTGCTCTATAAATAAACTTGCCTTGCCTTGCCTACATGAGGTTACAGCAGTTGTTGCTTGTCAGACACACCTAAACTGACACACGACAAGCCCTTCTGTCTGACCAACAAAATAAAGTCATGTGCAATAATGTTGCAAGATCCTGACGTTGATGTCAGCCTGTCAACAATGAATGTTTTTTTTAAATTTGCTAGTACACCAGCTTCCTCTAGAGAGATCCTTATGTCTTGATTCGCTACATATATCTTTAGTGGGCATATGTAGGGGGAATGATGACGCTGTCTCTCCAGGAGAAGACTGGAGACTGACAAATAATTTGCACTTGGATGTGAGCTTTAATTAGGGCTTGGGAAATGAGCAGTCTTCAGGTGACAGCGTTAAAAAAGTTTGAGCTGATGATGACTAGATGTGATTGACAAGCAGATGAGGAACAGCATCGTCTCTGCATTTACCACGATCAACCGGCCTTGAACTGGGTTTACAGTGTGTGATTTCCGGGCAGAATTTGACACAAATCTTAGTCGCACAACAATTTTAAACTTGTGCCAAACTTCGGCTCCTCCGTGCATCTGTGTTGTGCCGTGTACGAGGGTTACGAGCTGCGATCACATGCTCACGATGTGCGCACGACTGCTGATTGTAGGGTCGCAGGGAGTCGTGAGATGAAGTGCTGCTGAAGCTGAGTGAAAGCAGAATGGACGCGGTAAAATACAGCTGCAGGCGGCAGTAAACACTGCTCTGGGGGGATTGAGCGGAGCCAGAGACACGGAGGAGAAACCCGGCACAACAAGCGCCTCTGACCCACTTCAGAACAAATCAATGCACATACGAAAGCCAGAAAAGGTTTGTGGCAAAAGTCTCTGACTTTAAACAAAGCAGTGCTAAAGTTAACAGTTCCGAATTTTTGGCAAGGAGCTGTATTAGAAGACGGTGGGACCACAGATGTGTCCACAGCGCTGCACACACGCCTCTTCTGTCCCTCGTACAGTGTGAGCTGGTTACGTGTACATTCATCGCTCCGTACAGTACGCACGCTCTCGCCGTGAGCTCAGGCTCTCCTCGTATGAGATTTAACTGCACAGTGTGAGTTTGGGAATCATTTAGAATGACTTAAAATCGTACAAAATCACACAGTGTATGCCCCGCTTTATGCAAAGGATAGAGTTGGCACAGAATGGGACAATAACACAGCAGTAACACTAAGACTATGCAGAATGTGACTGCATTGAAAAGTGATAGTGTTTTTAATTAATTTCCCCATACATGGCCACTGCTCTGTACTTATTTGGTGCTCCAAATAGATTTTCTTAACTGGTGATACACATAAGATTCAGCAACATTGCAAGGCGGACTTTCTTTGAATAAGCCATTTTAGATCAAAACAGGGTTAGTGTTAGGGTTAGTGTTAAGGTTAGGTTACTTTCAGGTCAAGGGGTGTAGATAGATTTCTAATGTGTTTAATTAAAGTTTATTCTTGGAAATGCTTGCCATGATTTGTTGCTCGCAATGCTAAATGTCCACGATGTTGTTGCTTGCAGAAATTTGTGTGCGAACGCTAGTCACACGTGTATCCCACAAGCAAGGTTAGGCAATTATGAATTATTGCACCTTTAAACACAAAGATTAGTGTAAAAAAAAATGCCAGTTCAAATAAAGCACAATGTAAATGGACAGTAGAGATCCATTAAAACCGAATGGTGTCAAAGCTCGGGGCACGGGAAGCTCATAACAACGGCAGTGACTTTAGAGGATGGCTAGTGCTTTGTAATGAGAGATGTAATATAGGTGATGAAATGGAGACCCCACCGGCTGAATATAGAAAGAGCGGGAATAAAACGCTATGATTACAAAGCCAAGGGCTTTTCTCATCATGCAATATCCACAAACACAGCAGAAACCAGAGAGTCACTCTACACAGGTACAAGTGCTAAAATCAACGTCAACCACTGTAGCATTTGGCTTGATGTTTGACAGACTAAAATATAGAAAATCAAAATACACATTACTTATTCATTGTTTATCATCTCAAAATTTGCACTTACGTTATGGAGTTACAACTGACAATATACTGTAAAGTATTTGGCTACATACCAAGTGGTTGGTATCAAATCTATGACAATAAGATCAGTTAAAAGCATACTTTTTTTCTCATTTGTCCGTTGCCAATTAACAATTCTAAACAAAATATTACATCTTTTGAATAACAAAAAAGTCCTCAAAATGTTGTGGATGCCATTTTGAGGACTTTTGTTCTGTCGGGAAAAATCATGAATTAATCAAAGAATGAAAAGTTGGAGAAGCGTTAAGATTGATTTGAGTCCTTATTTACCCACTGTGTCTTCTTTAAATTCAGAGCATTTTGAGCAACACAATGCCATTCTTTGTTGTGAGTGAATTTACGTTCACACATGGTGGCCCAGACTGTTTAGACATTGAGAATGAGATGTTTTGTTACTTGCTATTATGGCGGAATTATGCGAATTGCTGGATCTTCCCCACTGGGCGTAATGCTAGAGAGAAAGAGAGGGAAGAAAACCTGCCAGAAACAGCTGCCTGGCCAAATGACAGACTCCGCTGGAATATTTAGGACAGAGGAAGAAGCCTGGGCACAGAAATGGAGCGAAATTGGACTAAATAATGTCTTGATGTGCTTTGGCTTTCAAACGTCTCAGCCCCAAAGATATAGCATAAAATATGAGGCAGATTTTGAAATAAACAAGTGATGCAATTTCGTCAGTATAACTTTTATGCCCATTGACCAGAAGCTTAGTTTTTGCGTTTCTACGACCTGAAGCGATATGTTCTTGGACCTCAACTTGGATTGTTTTATTTTGTTTTTGTTTTTAATACCACTTATTTATTTTACATCTACATATTGGCATATATGAAAAAAGCAAAATGCTAAATATTACCTGTAAATATTTAATATTATTATTATTATTAAGAACAAATCCCTACAATATGAAACAATCGAATCTAAAAAGTATCAGAACCAAGGTAATTTATCAAATAATCTTGAAAAGAAATCAAAGACATTTCATAAATACTTTGCATAAAAGCTACCACACTAATATGAGTCATCGTTATTGTTTTCTTCTCGCTCACGCCCCCTGGAGGCAGATAGTGAGTGCAGCATGCGAGAGCGAGGTCTGTTTTGGATGTTATCTTCCATTGTATGGCCGACATTTCTGTTAATTTTGTTTTCTATAATAGAATATGTCACCTACACTTTATCTCTGGAACTGTGCCCAAAAAAATAGCGAGGAAGAAAAACTTAAAATTGAGCAGATAAACGGGCCACTTATGACACCAACGCAGCTCCACATTATCCTGATCTATTGCCAGAGCCACAGCATTTTTTTATTGTAAGCAAACCAACAACAGGCTTGAACATGAGACCGTGGAACTGTGAGGACATTTTCTGTCTAAAAACAGTCAGACTCGGACATAACCTGCTAGTTTTACGTGACGTGAACCAGAGACTGCTACCACCGCCATTAGACGAGAGACACAGCTTCTTCAGTGAGTTTCAAACGTGTATTGATTTCCGCAGTATAACGCTGTTATGTTTGTAAGTGCTTTTGTGTTTTAATAGTTCAGATTTAGGGGCATTGTTTACTGTACAGTCCGATAAAGAGAGGCTAATGTGACCCTTTGGCTTCTCTTATTCCGCAGACTTATTAAAACTTCGCTGAATCTTTCTAACATTTTTATCCAAGCCCCCGATGTGTTTGCCCACAACCACAATCGAGAAAATGTCAGATAGTGACCTCAAATCTGATGATTTGACAGTTTAATAGCCCCACTGATAGCACTGCTCCGTCCGCGGTGTTGTGTTCTGCCTACCGCACGGCTACCGCTACCGCAGTCGGCCGGGACGTCACCGCGATCGCTCGTATAAAGTGTGAGAAAGAAACTAAAGTTGTTGTGGTTAAAATGGATAATATATATATTTGCAGTGAATTAATGTATGTTATTTAAATTGAAATGTATAGTGGAAAGTTGTAAAATTAAAATTGAAAGATAATGTGAGATTGTCTTTTTCTGCTCCTTTTCATTCATTTTTTGTAATCGTAACTATGTCGCTGATGATGCCGATTCCGTCAAAATACACGATTACCCTCGATCATAATGTTTGACTTCTTGGCCAACTGGTTAAATGTGCAAAGACCAATGACTACTGGCCTTTTTTTTGAGAATCACTTTCTAAATCACAACATTTTAATAGTTTTTATGTTTTGGTTTTTTTTACGTAAAGAGAAATATAATTAGATGATAAAGGCTCATTAGTTCAAAAACACTGGCCCTTGAGCTGCTGCATTTGGTTTCTGAATATTAATTAAGTTCAAGCGGACAGCTGTGATTCCGTTCCCCCTCTGCCTCCTCATCCCCCCCTCTTACCCATTTGGAGCCAGATAAATTAAGCTTACTTACAACTATTCACATATTTATTATAATTTAGTTTTATAGCTTCATTATCTCTATGCATAATCAGCACACGCATGTTTAGTTGAATCCTGGATCGGAATTTGGATTTGCTTTGAACAGCAGACAGTTTGTTTGGAGATGTTCATAATTCGGGGCACGTCTAGATAGACAACAGACGGAATGTTCAAACTAAAATGGTTGGGATGCATTTTATGTGGCTTGAATGAGGTGGACAAATGAAGAAAGTTATGCATATTGCACAAGACAAAGGCAATGTACTTATGTATTATTCCCCCCATTTCATTTCATGAGGTAGTTAAATACAAATTGTATCCTGTTGCTAATTAAGTTAATTTGACATGTTTTGCCCCAGGTTTTCTGTGTTTCACCTGTAATATATATAGGATTGATTATAAAAGAGCAATTTTATGTAAAGATTTTGTTCGCAGCACAGCAATTTCGACTAGATCATACGCCAACTAAACTGAAAACCTCTCAATTTTCCTGTAAAACAATCCCATGTCTGGATTCCTACATTGTTTGACTTTATTTTCGGCTTCAATACCCAATAACCATGTTTGAGAATTTGCTAGTTTGCTCCACATTGTTGGAAGAAGACTCGCACAGAAGGCATGATTACAATCAAAATGAAGAGTATTTTATGAGCAAACTTGCAATAACGCGGCTTCTGTCACGCGATACATGAAAACTATGGTTTGGGCTGCATGGTGCAAATTCTGCATCCTTTCTTCTCCTTCTGACTTTGTACAAATGGTATTCTTGGTAGAAATTGGCACTCTGTCTCGCCGAGATTGGGTATGAGTTTGATTATTCCGCAGTGGTGAATTTATATGATCAACAGCTCCTCAGAAAAAAAGGCCAGACAGTATTTCTTTCATGATTACAACCGTCATGGCCACTGTGAATGATAATCACTATTCAAGGTGAGAATGCTGTGTTTAGATTGAGTAGGCCCTTTTAAGTCCAAAATAATTGAGGTGAGTTTGAAAGTTACTGCCATCTTTGATTAACTACATTTGTTAGCATTTGTTATATAACGTTGCATTTCTTAAAAGGACCCATATTATGCAAATGTTCTTACTTTTCTTGAGCTGTTTACCATGTTGTAACATTGCTCCCTAATCAAAAACATACCTAGAGTTATTTAGCGCCATTCACGCTTGTTTCATTCATCTTGTTTACGAGGTCCTCTTGCTCTGACCGCTAAGAAATCACCCAGTTTCTAACACCAAATCGTGACGAGGGAAAACCAGACTGATCGAAAGTAATGTATGCTTTCTTTTACATTCTAAAACATGAGATGCCAAAGCAAAGGTACTAAAAAGTATCAGTATGAGACTAAAATACAGATAATGAATTATCTTTGTCCTGTAACTACTACTACTACTACTATTGCTACTACTATTAATAACAACTTACATTGCATTCTTCATTCACTTTGCAGGTAAAATATATAGCTGTGTGGAGCCGGCTTTGAACCAACCTGAGCTGTTATTGTCCCAAATAATTTATAGCAGTACATAAATAGCAAATATATTCAACTATAAAATTAAGTTTCTTCCAAGTAAAGGTTTTCAAACACTCAATTCTATTGCTGGCAGCCTGCTTTCTTCTAACAAACGATGGGTATGATATAGTTTTGTTGTATTTTGGGATTTTGGCTCTTCGGCACATACATTTTTCACACCCACTTGAACATCTCGGTGTATGGATTTATCACTGAGAGAAACGGCGGGTGGGAGAAGGTAAAGAATAGCCTCTTGTATCCGGCAGGTTTTGTGTTGTGAGCCTGTGGGTAAGTGAGCCGTGCCAGTCGGATTGGGAGGGGGGGTGGGGGGCAGGGACATGTGACTGCAGTGGTGTTTAGACTGTAGATTTGCCTCAAGGGGAGTCAACATGCCATACAGCGCATAACTAATGAGCTGAAGAAAGTGTGCCTGCAGGCTGACAATGCAATCGTATGTGCAGTGTTAAACAGCTAACATGACATTCTGCACTTCTGAAGCAAGACCACTTAAGGACAGTGTCGGAATAAAGCATGCATGCAATGAACACAGGGAATTATGTGACGTCAAACTCCCCTGAGTGGTTCAAGTGGAAACTCAAGCGATTCATGTTCATTCAACGGCCGTTAGGGGACAGAAGATTTTCAAAAATGCAGTTAATGCTTAGTTGTTGTTTGTTATTGACAGTAAAGGGGGACAATTGGTTTGACATGAGGGGCATTGCTTATATGTCTTCTTTCACCAATTCAAAGTTGTTTATTGTTGCCATTTAAATTCATTTGGCATGTTTTGGCTTTTATACTGCTGTGTGTCACTTGGTGTTGTAAGGAGTCATTATACAATCATTGCTCCAAATTTGCTTACAGTTGTATAGGATTGCGTACAAAAGAGCAGTTCTATGTAAACAGTATAAGCAGCATAGGCATTGGTCCTAGATTGTACACCAAATGCTCAAATTGCCTGTAAAACAACCCTGTGACAGTATTCACATTTTTTACCCATTGAAACATTTGACTTTTGTATCAGAATTTGAAAGTTTACTCCAGGTTGTTGGAAGAAAACTTACACAAAATATGCAATTACAGGCAAATTGAAGAGTTCATGAGCAAGTAACAATGCAACTTTTGTCATGCATTACAAAAAACGGTTTGGTTTCTACTTCAAATAAATTATCTGTGAACACAAAACATTCAAAGCATTACTTCAATGGAAATGAACACCTGTCAATAAAACTACATTACATAGATTTAACTTAACTTAAAATTCAACATTGGGTTTTAGAGTGAAAGTGACAGGCTCATTCATGTAAGATTTTAACAACCATGCAAACATTTGGACATTTTGTTTTAGTTGCTTATATTGTTTGTTTTGTTTTGTTTATGTATTTACTTTTCTTGGACAGTGCATGTTAATGAACATACGTGAAAGACATGCTGTAAACACTGTAGACACTATTGTAGCCGCGGGCTAATTTCCACCTGTTGTCCCGCATTGACCACACCAGCATACTATTGTACATGTTTTTAGTGGTAGGAGAAACCTGGGGGAAACCTCTGCAGACACAGGGAGAACATGCAAACTCCTCACAGAAAGGCCACACACCACCCGGGTATCGAGCCATTCGGACATTCTTCCTGTGAAGAGAGAGTGCTAACCGCTGCGACGCGGTAGTGCTCGCTACCCAAACTATGGGTCATTCTGAATGATTGATGTTCAATGCAAAACTGATCTGTGAAGGTCTTGTCTGTGTCGTGCCTTGGCTGTGAGAGTTCACTTCAGGCCAAATCAGCCATTTTCCTGTGATGCTTCGCACTTTTTCCGCCTCCATTACTGAAGCAAAGCAGAAAAACTAGGCCAGTGGCTGGGCTAGCATCACCTCATCTCAACTGCAGACACAAATTTTCCATTCTTTTTGCAGTCTGTACCGCCGCTTCAGCATTAATGATGCTGTTTTGATTCAGTTTTAGACAGATTAAAGCCTTGCCTTTGCGGGTTTGTGTACCACCTGCTGGCAATCTCCCTGCTCACCTTTTATTTGGGGAGTATCTCATTAAATTTATGAACGCTTGAAGGAAGTCAGTTTTTTTCTATTCTGCCCATCTGTAATTTCACCCTCATGCAACAAAGGACTAACATTACTTTTCTTGCTTTAAAACTTTTGAAACCGATGTCATGTATTATTTTGATACCAAAAATTTTGAATCAATTTCCAGGAGTGTCCAAATTCAGCGGTTCTTTCGTGGGAATTTGTATACACTTTTAGTCAATAAGCAATGTATTGTTATTTATATAGGTTCTTCTTATATTAATCTTCTTGTGCCCAACGCTCATACATACAAACCTTTAAAAAAAACGCTAAACTTGATCAATCACAGTTGCATTATGAACACATGAATATGGCTTTAATAACTCTTCAGTGTCATTCAAAGCAAAAGCAACAATTGAGATCTGTGACCGACTAATCGCGATTCAATCAAAATTATATTAATTGCACAGTCGCGATGTAAAAATTATTCATATAATCAATTATTGTGATTCTGCAGGTCGTTATTTATTGTACTAAGAACTAAAAATAATAATCGTGATAATTCTAGGTAGCAACAATACATAATTTCACTTACTCTAGAAAGTAAAAATGTACGCAAAGTATTTTTTTATCTGGCTGCTTATATGACACTATCATTATTTTTGCATTCAGAAAGTTTTATTTCACAGCCGTTTGGTCTTAGTGCCTGCCAACAATTGTGAATATACGTAAAATATTGGTATTTCTGATCACAATAACTGTAACGCTAAAATTTGATATCGTGACATCTTATTGCACAGTCTTATTCACGACTACTTTATTTTTTACTCCAAAACTTAGGACCACTCAAAATCGATCGCCTGTAGATTACATTTAGTTTGTACATTTCTCGACTATTTAGCTCACTGAAGATGTGGCCACTCAAAATACCTCTATGTTCTCGCCGCCGATATAGTGGCTTATTGTAAAGGTCATTGCAATGTTAACAGACGGATCGGGCCAGGCATAAATAAAGAAGCATATAAATAAAAATAGGCTCAGGTAGTTAGCGGCGTAATGAGACAGCTGCGGCGTAATGAGACAGCTGCGTCCATCAGCAATCAATGAGCTCCTGAGACAGTAATCCCTGCTGCTCGCTTAATACTGCTTTAATTAGATGTCCATCAGTCAGCTTCTATAAGACAAGCTTTACGTACTGTAAGAAGTGTGTGTGAAGAGGTGCTGGAAAATGTGCTAAGCTAAAAAAAAAAAAAAAAAAAGTGTACCTTTTCACTGAGAATGTATGTGTATGTGTGAGACATTTAGACCTGGAACATATGGCAAGTTAGTTATTCAAGTATGTACGGTACTCAACTAATGGTAGGCTGAGTTATGTTCTCACTTGTACTGGTTTGGACCTGATTTGAGCCTGACGTACAGCTTGTTGGATCTTGTTCTAGCCTTGTTTAGATCCTGGTCTATTCCAAGTTTAGTCTCCCGTTTGATCCCAGTCCATCCCCAATGTTGCTATCGCGTGAATTCAAGTAGAAATTACTCTTAAAATGACGACAACTGCCATTTATTTTAGAGCGACAGCTATAATCAGTTACTTCAAGCCTTTTTACAGTATAATGTAAAAAAGCTATATTTGTATTCTTTTTCACAACAAATCTGTATTTATTGTAGACTAAATGTGAAAGTCATGTTCTGTCATAAGCTTGACACAAACCACTCATCATTTATACCAATGAATCAAATGCAGCAACCTCTATTGTTGCTATTTTATTTAAAACATTTTAATGTATAGTGCAACTGTTTTGTTTTGAGTTTTTTTAGCAGTAACTTAACTAGATGCTGACAGAAAGCCTTGTATGTGTGGAAATATCTGATATAGTTTTAATATGCGCATGAGTACGACGTCTACTTACACCTAACGCCGTGTTACTGCCACTACACGGTTCCGGCCCGATTGTAAGCTTGCGTCAAATCACCCACAGCGCATTTGTGTTTATGAATACCAGCACTTCTACAGCAACAGTAAGTGTGGCTCTCACCAGTCATTAGCATTGATTTTTCCAGGAGAAACCCCGCTCTCCCCAGCAGTACCTCCCTCACCTCCCCTCATCTCCTCCAATCACTGCTCTCCTGTGTGCAAATAGCCATCATTTCCACTCTCACGGTTTTGCTCCACCCTGGGTCTTCCTGTGGCGTAAAAGACGGCAGCCATTAATCGGGGGGCAGCCGGACACGTCCTCTCGCTCTCTCATACACACACACGCGCAAACTTCCTCCTCTGACCCGCTGAAGAATACCTCTGTCGATGGGAATCTCAGGTAAGTTACGAGCGAGACTGGCGCAGCGTCCAATTAACTAACAGACTCAATGCCAAGCGCCCGCCACCTCCCTGCTATTTGTCACCAAGCTGCCACGCCGCACTTAAAGCTTGCAGTGGTTTGGCTCCATCCATCAGCTGCAAGTACAAGTTATGTGTTGTCAAGCAGGGAGAACCCAAGGGAAAAGAAGTTTTTCTGTTGTTTATCAAATCAGAGAAGCTAAACATTTTACTTTTCAGGCCGGGATAAATAATTTGTGTTAAATCATGAAAACAGCCTACGTAATTACTTTATTATCCATGGTCGTAAGTACTACTAGCAATATTGGCAGTAGTGTAACATTAGCAGCAGAGAAGGGATGTCAAGATTATTCGGTTAATTGATAATCTTCGATCGATACTTTTGGTCACAATATAAACCAAAAATAATAATCATGAGAATCGCAGGCAGCAAAATTGACTAATTTCAGTTCAATCTATATTTCCAAAAAAGCCAAACTACATGCAAAGTACTTTTTAATCTAGCTGTTTATGTTATGTTTATTTGAAAATAGCATCACTTTTTCTCTCAGAAAGTTTGATTTCATAAAGCTAGACTTTACGAAAAAAAGGATTTCATTGTTGTTTAGTCCTAGTGCCAACAATCATGACTAATCGTAAAGTCTCAATGTTGCTTCTCGCAATAATCGTGACACCAAAATGTTATATTGTGACATTCTTACATTCTTATCTTATTGATTATAGTATACCATGAATCTCTTGCAATCTACAATTTCATTCACATAGAAAAACATATAATGTATTTCATAAATAAATATGTATTCCTGAGGCAATAATAATAAAAGGCTCAACCAAAGGTCTAAGGGCAGCTTAACAAGAGGGCAGCAGATCCTGTGTTAGGGCAGGTCGAAGTGAGTAACAGCCCTCAGGACAAAAGCATCTCTCTTCTGTGTACTGCATCACAGTTAGCATTCGGGAAGGAGCCAGGTCAACTCTGGAGACACAACAGGAATGCTCTCTTCTCAGGCTCACCTTTACTCAGTATCAGTTGTTTCACAAGAACAGCCAAGTACAACCACGCTTACAAAATGCTCCATTTATTTGAATAGTTCATGTAGTTACAGATATCGCTTCTCCTGTCACTGTTCCTATTTCTTCATTTTATATCAATCAAACACATTATACTTGGATAGAACTTGTAGCATTTCCAGCCGCAGTTGTATTCATTTGACTATGAGCTCTCCAACATGATGCGCTAGCGTGTGGATATTAAATATTGCATTGATCCATTAATTGGCAGTGAATAAAACCATGCAGTCAAAGGTTAACAATCTTTAGAAGCATATTACAGATAGATGTGCATGCATAATTGGGTGGAATGGGAGGTTTGCGATGGGGTGAGGCAGTGACACAGACATTGTCATTGGCAGGATATCATTGATCGAGAAGCGGCTGTGTAACTGAAGCGATACAGAGCAGAGCTGGGAGCTTTTTCATTGTCTCACTCTGTGGCCAGAGACTATTTGTCTGCTGGGCAAACCCACAGCACACTCGCGACAGGACAGCTTTTAGAAACATACTGTTCACTTGATTTGGCAACTTGTAAAGAAACAAAGACTGAATCATGTGCAGCAGGCTTTAAGTAGTTATATCCCCCCGTCAAAACAATATTTTTTCTTTTTTTTTTAGTTTGCAGGTTCGAAGATATTTTCTCATTTGTTAATGTTCAGTGCATTCCAGTTTTGTAATTTAAAATAGGATTCTGGCTTAGAGTCGAAGCTGATGAAGCGAAATTCAGAAGGTGTATGGCATCAGAATATGGATATTGTAAATGAATTATATTTCATTTTTCTACATTAATAACATTCATAGACAGACTATTGTGATTATGTATGACCTTATTCCACCAAAACCAAATGTTATAATGCTACCAGCATGACTAATCAGATTGTGTGAATTGATCATTGTTTTAATTTTAAAGGCTCCAACTGTAGCAGCTGTTCAGGAATAAGGTTTTGCTGTTTTTGTTTAGATGAATGCACAAAATATGACACTGCATGTGACACTACTGTATGATAGTCATTTGTTTATTCTATTCTCTTTCACATGTCAACAAAAATTATTCAATGCACTTCTTCTTGCAAGCAGAAGAACCTTCCAGCACCGACTCTACAACAATGGATTCGTGCTCATATTTTTCAAAGATCTCGCCCGTCGTTTCCCACTGTTAGATACAGATGCCCAAAGACACACGACCTATTCTTGGATTACAGTTTTTTACCCAGCGCAGCAGCAGTAGGCCCATTAAAAATAACGCCTTTCCATTTATACAACGGTGGCATTAACGCTAATGACTGTATTAGTTTCAGCCTGTCACTGGGACTAAGAGGCTACATTGATCTCTTGTCATTGTGCTCATAATAGATTTTTTTCTTGCATATATTATCATACGGGGCTCCTCTGGGAGACGCTTTCACATTTTTATCTCTCCTCTTTAAGGAAACTGCACTCGACACTATCACAACAATCTCTATCTTAGATTACTGCATGTATTTTTAGTCTTATACTTATATGTAATTGATTTTTGCTTTCATTGATTTTCTTCCAAACTCTCTCCCCATGTTTATCCATGAAAATAACTATACCTATACTCTATACCTATATACTATATATATATATATATATATATATATATATATATATATATATATATATGTATATATATATATATATATATATATATATATATATATATATATATATATATATATATATATATTTATTATATTTTTCATAGATTTTTGGTTTATTTCTGACCTCTCCTAACCCAAGTGTTTACGACTAAAAACTATAATGATAAAAACCTAATTGTAACAAAAGGAAGAATGTCCTGGACATCTAGATTAAAATACAAATGACAGAACGTTGTCATTAACACCTTGAGCATCTGAGGTCCAAATTTACAATGTAATATTAAGATTTCTGGTTCTTTATGGGGTTTTTACTGAAACAAGATGTCAGCAACATGGAGATATCCGATCTCACTTTATATGCAGAACTGGACTGTATTTGGTTTTAGCCCTCTAAATTGCTTCTTCAGACAAACAGACTGAAGCCAAATCGAAAGGAAATCTCTGCATAAGACCAGACTATTTTATTTGCACTGTCTCAGCATCAGAACATGGTGGACATCTCTGTGTTATTGCTAATATAAGACTCAGTCTCTCACATGATTGAATGACCTGCAGAATGTATGAGTAGCGGATTATAATAATCCATGTGCCTATAGCTGACAACCACCGGCTTTGATGCTGTTGCCTTCATTAAATCCTATTATTGAGCAGGAAAATGCATTTTCTCTACTTTTGTTCTTTTATTCAGCAGGTCGCGAGTCGTTGTGATACTGCCTCTGAGAATTTACATTATAATATTCATTGGCTGCTACTTTGCATACAATTTTCCTTAAAAACTGTTCTCTGAGCTTTAAGTGGAGGTGGGCAGATGAACAAAATATCAATGATATCGGGAATGTTGTTTTGAAGATATGCAAGACTGGAATATCGACTACATCGTTTAAAATGTAAAGTAAAATGCAGCAAAAAGAGTGGATTAAGAATTACAATGTTGCATAAAAATGTTGGGAGCATCCAAATAAATGTGTTTTTATTTCACATTTATCTATTGCTTGAATCTCAACTAATATATTTAAAGACATGTTTTATGTTTAATTATGTTGGATTGATATTATACCGTTTGATTATCTTTTTTTTTTTATATATAATAATAAAAATCAAGATATTATTTTTTGGTTCATATCGTCCACCTCTAATCCCAAAACATAAACAGGAAAGAGGCATCGGGAATGGCATCTGCTGCAATTTGTCACCGTATGAAAAGTTTTGGTAAGCTCTCGAGACCGCAGAAACTACATTCTAAGGGGTATAAAAAAATAAAGAATAACACAACTTATAAAAGGTTCTTACCCACGTAGATGGTTACGTGTGGTTGAGTTTTGGATCTTGGCTCACCTCAGTCCCGTTCTAGCCCTGTTCTAGCCATTGGGATGTTTCAGTGTCAGGGAAAATGGGCAATTAAATTAGCATCCATCTCCAGACTGTGAGGGCATATCATGGCAGTGCACCTCCACAGAGAAATGCTAAAACAAACATTTAAACATGGATATCATAAAATACTAGTAATGATTCGCCACTCTAGTAACCCTCCACCTTAGCTCCCTTTCACCAGAACACATGTAAAACAATTTGTATCATGGCAAGGGACTAAAACGGCAACATTAAGCCTGACTGCCTGCACTCACTGCGCCAATGAATATTTTATGCACTGTCCCTGGAGGTTCATAAACATTACAAGAGAGCGTAAGGCAAGCAAAACGAGCAACCGCCAAAAGCTAAAGAGGGACGGAGCCAGATCATAATTTTCTCTTTTTGACAGTGTTTATCAAATCTGGGGTCTGGGTCCTTTTATTTCATCTTGGAAGCTACTGAAGGTTGACAGAAGGGCAACAGAAGTTAGCAATGTATTTCCGTATTTATTTTAATGAATTTCCTTTGTGATTTTCTGAACTTGTTATTTGCACTTTTTTAGCATTTCCGCTATTATCGTTTGGATTTATTAATCGGTCCTAAATCTCCTGCAAAGGCCGATATTTTGTCTGAGCCAACCTGCTGCCTAAGGAATACACATAAAGCTTCATTTGAACACTTAAGTTTGAAGATGTACACTTAAGTTTGAAGTGTACTGCTCTCTTATCCAGTCTATGATCAAACGGGAGTTGTGGATTCATTTAGTA
This sequence comes from Chaenogobius annularis, assembly GCA_015082035.1. Lineage (NCBI taxonomy): Eukaryota > Metazoa > Chordata > Actinopteri > Gobiiformes > Gobiidae > Chaenogobius > Chaenogobius annularis. The sequence goes on along the minus strand of BJKM01000085.1, from coordinate 1,495,944 downwards.
GTGAATTGAAATTTGGAGAAAATTGTCAAAATTGGCCCAATATATCTCTCCAAAAATATCAGCTGAACTTATCAGCCATTCATTTCTCTGCATTCTATATCCATATTGGTTTCTGCATTTTAGCGTTTTACAGCGTGAGTGCATTTTTAATGCTGGCATATGCATGGGATTTTTAAAATGTTTACAACTGGCTGTTTTTACATCATGAAACATGCATTAACACCTGCTGTGGCTAACCTTTTTGACAGGGGGGCAGCACTATCCTCCAACACCTGCAAAACATGTCAATTTTCTATGCTTTGCGCTGACCCTGCATCCATTTGGCCCTGGCTTTATGAATACCATAAACTAAATTTCCCATATGAAATTGTAGAGTGGAGAGTAGCGTTCCATTACCAGCCTCCTATTTTTTTCCGGAAAGGCCAAGAGTGTAAGGCCAAAACTCTCCATGTCTGATAGACGCGGTAATCAAGGACCAGGCTAAGTGGACAGAGGCCTGGACGGATGACTAAACCATTATTCATTCACTATAAAACTGTGTCAGTGAGAGATGGCAAGGACCAACAGAATGTCTCTGTAACCATTTTGGTTTGAGTCACTGATTGATAAAATGGTGGTTTATGTAAGTGCGAAGGAATTTACACTTCATATAAAAAAAGCCACAGTTTCTTTGTTACATCAGATTGTTGCTCTTTACTTTTCTTTCTCTTTTTCTGTCTATCACTTTTATAGAAGTAAATTGAGTTTGTGTTCCCATCAAGTGTATTGTAAAAACTGAACCAAAAGGTGGTCCACCCTGCTTCTCTTCTTCGTCTGAAAAAGCTGTTCTAAAGCTATGCGAGTGGCCAAATGAATGTTCAGCATGCATGTGAATATTAGTAATATGCTTAAGGATTTGTTAGAGCTTCTTATGTACGGCCTTACAAATAGTTTATATTGGAATAAGTCTGACGTATACATTTCTATTATTGTGCATTTACTGTATTTATGGGGTGTTTTCTTGTACAGAACAAGAAAATGACAAGAAACGTCCCTTGAGTTTGAAAAGTCTACATGAAGGCCAAATCATTCTCCATTAACTGTTTTTTGTACACACAAACACAAATATAGTAGTTGAAGTTGTGCTGTACAGCCAAGCAGACTGACACGGCCTGTAATACTGCAGTTTGTTATGGCTTATACTCCTATCAGATGAATTTAATCTCAGTCCAGCAGAATTACCTTCGAAGCCCAATTCATATATACAGTTGGACAAAGTAATCCATATCCATAGCTTTACAAATCCCTCACTGCATTAATTTATCCCATACAGTCTACAAGATTAATAGTAGGCCAGGCCAAGATGTGATAAAGCCAGCAGAATTCATTGTCCCAGTGGCCACCGGGCACTAACGGTACACTCATTTGTATGGTTCTCAATAGTGTAGCACAATGGTTATTGTTAAGACGGCAGCTCAGATCTCACAGGCTACAGTCCTATGATTAGCTTGAGGAGCAAGTGTCCGCGTCATAAGGCCACGAAGAGCATTAAGACCTGTATTGGCACTTGAGGAACCGCTGGGGAAAGAGAGAGGGATAGTGTCATTGCCGACGGCTGTGGAGGAGGATTTTGGAGTGCGGAGTGAAGAGCCAGGTGAATAAGAACAATGTGGCCAGTTAGAGAATGGAAGTAAGTGGTAGGCTCAAACGTTGCTCAGTGAAATCATTAGGAGTTTAATACGTTTAATGTGTCACTTGAGTTTAATCAAAGTTGCAGGACAATAGCAGAAGTATTAGTAGTAGTAGTAGTAGAGTGAGTGACAGGTGGAATTAGCCAACTACAATTCAGAAGAAGCAGATGACTAGTTGTGTTACTCCTCCAATAAAATATACACAAATAGCACATAAATGTTGATGAAATCGAAATTAAATTGTGATATTGTAGGGATATCCACATTTTTCACATAACTCCACGCAGATCATACAGTGTATCATTGTGATTTCAACACGCAATTGAAACAAGTGTTCTGAATTGGCTAAAATAATATCACTCTGACAGCATCACTGTCAATGCCCGTACACAAACGCTACATAATGTTCTCGCCGTTATGACCAAATGTGCGTTCATACCAGATGTAATCCAACCCACATAGCTTTGGCTCCGGAGCAGCATGTCACAAAAAGTCTCGCTTTAGTGAGCTGTGAGCGCTGGTGACGGGGGCGCGCTACAGAGAGGCAGTGGAATGACTCCAGTTAAGTGACCGAGTGCGCCGGTATTGGGTTGTTGTTGAACATACATCCTGGTGGGTCAGCGCAGTGTTTAACCCTCCGCTCCTCACTGATTAATGGACTCCTTTGAGACTTAACCTTCCTCACACGCACTGACTCGGAGCTCTCACTGTCGACCCCACCTGCAGGGCAGCACACAAACATTAGATAAAGGAAAGCATCTCACTATGTCATTACTGACCTGTGGGAGTATATTTAGGATTCGTGCAAGTGCTGCTTGCAGGGCGATGCTGACAATATGAAATATTATAGGTGATATAATATTTAGGTTACATATAGGTCTTTTTTACTGCATACTAGACCTGTGTATTTGAATAAATCGGGTGGTGAGGTTATTTGTATCATATAATTGCTTGAACATTCTGTTTTTAAATGTAATACTAGTTGGTAGTGCAGTGATTGGCATACTGATATCAAAATATCAATATATTGGTACAGAAAAGGTATTGAAATATGTAGTCACATGTAAAAATATAATTTTCTTGAAAACAAAGTTTATTATAAATATTTATAAAATAAATACTTATTTGTGTTTAAAGTCTAAATACACCATGGTAAATGTCTTTATAGTAGCGGGGTCTCAATGCAGTTGAATACCAAACTCAATGGCCCTGTTATCGGATCTATATTGTCATACTTGCCATAGTATTACTACATGGTCAAAACAAAAATCAATGGTATTGCCCATCACTAACGCAAAGGAAAACAATTTAGACATTTTGAACGGGCTATTACTCGCTACCCGGTGTTAAATTTTAATAATAGTAATTTCCAGAACAGTCTATCTATAATTATCTGCTTTTACTATAAAATGTGTTGGTTTGCATTCATATTTTAGAAAAAGGCTGTTGTGTGCAAATAAAAATGCAAGTGAAAGAGCACTTAGCTTTCTTTTGTTTCATTGGATATAATTTACAGTACTGTATCCTGCAAACCAAAACAGGCTTCTGAGAGAGGAAAAGAAAAAAAAACGAGATAAGAATAGAAAGTGTCCTTTTAAGGATAAGTATCAGATGAACTGTTTGTGAGGCAGTTCAAAGGCACAAAAACAATCTCATATTCAGAGCACGGATCACAGCAGAGAGGAGAATCATTCATGTTGTTGGAGAAAAGGAAAGAAAAGATCTGCTGTAAAGCCATGAAATACAATTCATCTGGTGGCGGGCCCTGTGAGGAGTGTGTAATCGCAATGACACACTGGTGTAATCCATTTAAAACACTTTGGCTCAGGCCACGGCTGCTCCGACTTCCTCTGCAGGCGAGAGCTGTCGTCTCCATTTCAGATACGTCTCACTGACTGCCTGCAATTAGTGCAAATGTGCTCGCCGTGGTGTCGTCCACCTGTTCCGGCTGCCAGAGGAGCATGTTGTTCTGGTTGTGGTACATGACTGGCAAAGAGAACTGGGGGAAAAGTTTACCCTGATGCAGAGGATGTGAATGGGCGGAGCCACTTGGGACAGTCCTTTTGCTGTTATAGGACAGGGGAGACGAGGCAGTGTTGAACTGATGCTGTTGCTGTGTTATGGATGAAGGGTTGAAGAAGGAAGGATATAGGCAGTAATGTCGTCGAAACTAGGGATTTACTTTGTAAATGGCTATTGGAGCAGAATTTGAAGCTGTCCTAAAATAAAGCAAAATGGTGGTAAATTCACTTAGGGTGGTGGGACATGGAGGGATGGACTTGGGAAATGTACGCTCATTGATCATTGCAATAACATCATATGATTTAAATTTTTTATCAATTGTAACGCAAAGATAGAGAAAGAAATAGCAATAAGTGCCAAAATATTACAACCCCGAAACACCCCAAAAAAGTGGGACATTCTCCATACAAGTGGGACCTAAATGGCTGTGCAGGACAACCAAAACAAGGACGGGTGGTCTGTTTACCCTATATCGATGATGGGTAATGGGTCTACGGAGAATAGTATAGTTCTGTATGTGTCACTGTAATGTCGATGCCAAAATTGTGGCGATGGGTTAGAGATAAGTTGTGATAGTCCTTCTGCTGATTTAGTGGAGGGGTAATGGAAGTTTGGTGAGTCTGATGCTGAGGTGGAGATAGGATTTAGAGTGATTTGGCTCAGCTAAGTTTTTGAGGGATTAGAGAAGAGTGTGACAATCCTGCTCCCGAGGTGGTGTTTGGACGGGGAAAAGTGAGAGAGCATTTTATTTGTTTTATTTTATTTACATTGTTTTGCCCGTAGCTTTACTGGACTGGACAGCACAGCACATTCAAGAACAGATATCATGCAAATTTAACTTTTTGGAGCTTTTAGCCATTTTATTGCATTGCTCCCTCAGAAAAAAAACAAAAAACATAACTGGTGTTGTATTTAGCTTCATTGATAGTTTTTCCAGTCATCCTGTTTACAAGGTCCTCTCCCCTCTGAGCCTCGCACACTTTGTTCCAAATTATTTTTTTTTATTTTATTTTTTTTAATGAACCATCGGCGGACTAGTTCTGAGCATTTCTACAATTAAACTGTGTTCATTACAACTGCATGAGCATGTTAGGGATAAGCTAGTTTTTGTTTATTTCCAGGTTGAAATTCCCTCTTCTGCCAGTAGTTGGAGTTTGAACACAACTCCTGATGAGCGAACGCCAGACTGTGTGCAAACGGAGATGTACTTAAGAGTATATTTTAATACCAATAGAATGAATCAAACTGTCAGATCTGAGAAACTACGTTGATATTGAGACTGGCATAGAACTTGTATTTCCGACCAAACCCAGTTGACATCTTGCTGCCTGAGAGCTGATTGGCTGAGCAGTAGGACAAGCAGAATTTGATTGGCTTACAGGAAGCAGAGAGGAGACAGGACGGAGGAGGAGAGTTCCTGGTTTAATTCATCTTGCAGCTTCATTAGCGAGCGAGGCAGAGGTGAAGTGCAATGCTATTCCACAGACATGTAATCGGTCTGGAGAGGTGCTTTCTCTCATCTGGCGCCTGGCTGCTTCTACTCTCAGGCAGCCCAGACTCACCCACCCAACCTGACTCGGCAATGAGCTCAGAGTAATGGTGTCGCCCAAGCGCTGAATCTCATTGAGCGGAACTTGAGCAAACATTATCCCACTGTGAACCATTGCAAAAGCGTCAGGGGAAGGCTGACTTATTACGCAATGCGATTTGAACCTAGAGGAAAGAAGAATAGGGCAGGTAGATAGCGGTGGGTGGTACCAAGTTACATTTATTTGAGTAACTTCATAATACAATTGCACTTCTTCTACTTGAGTAGTAGTAATAGTAGTAGTTTACAGTGTAACGTTACTCTACTTGAATAAAAGTTTTAGTTACTCTTCACCCTGTGAGTTTATAAGTGACTTTATTTTTTGACAAAATTAAATGATTTGAACATTTGTGTTCCTTGCGCCGCTCCTTCAGATGAGATTTAGTTTTGCCCATTTATGTGGTTTATTCTTTGAAAATAACACAATTTGTTCCAATTATGAATCAGATATTATGCCCAGATGCTGCAGTTTCCCTTTCTTTATCTTAATTGAGTACACTTTGTACTTCTACTAGAGATTATTTCAAAGTAACTCAATTTTAGTCATTTTTGCCGATATATAGAGACCATAACCCATTTGTGTGTTTCTGTGTACACGATGTTAAGGTAAATGAACTGATCGCGCACTCTCAAGGAACAAATGAAACATCTCGTTGGCATTAAACTGCAGATGATTTATGTTCACCTCTAAACTTTGCATAGGTCCGCTGCCCACCGCTCGGACGTATGCTTCGTTGGGTTAATTATGAGTTTGGAGGAGGATGGTTGTTGTAAATATTTAGCGTGATGAGGTAGGGGATTGATAAGTAGCATTTTGAGCACTAGTGTTGAATAACCTTTAATGGAGCTCGCAAAAAGAGGCGTATCACTCAGCATAGAGCCGGGTTTAGGGTAATGATGCTTACTGCCAATTAGTCTTTCAAAATGTGGAGCACAAATAAAATGGCTGCCATGCTCCATTCACAATAAATTGACTTACGAATACTGATTCAATTTGGTTTCTATAGCTCATTAATGAAGAGTTTTAAAGAGTTATTTAAGATATAAAAGGCAAAAAAAAAGCAGAGGAGAAAAGTCTGTTTATTGCCAAAGTATACCTAAAACATACTACGTAACTTGAGTAGGATTAAATAATTATTACATGCCTTAACATAAAGAATTATTATGACTACCACTACTACCTCTTGGTCAACTCCAGTTACTTTCACAATTGTCTTTATTCATGGTTCTATTATCATAACTACAATAACTTACTGCAGCTGCTACAGATACTACTGGTACTGCCATTATAATTAGGGTGGAACAGTGGTGATTCCAGACATCCAAGTTTAGGGACGCTTTGCACTAGGTCATCGATTTCAATTTAGATTTTAGTTCCATGATAAATGTGGTAATTAGAAAAATATACTCAACACCTATGATATGAACTTGGAACATAACATTTCAGTAAATTGCAGCATGCCAGCTGTAAATTGTTCAATTTATGTTCAATGGTATACAGCACTACTTAATATGAGCTGCTTCTAAAAATACACTGTCAGACCTTTCCATTTTGCGCATTTCATAATTTATTTCTGAATATAATATGTTTTCCTCCGGACTCTCTCATGTCTGTGTATGCGTTGGTCTACCTCCCAGTAACAGAAGCTCCTCTCACAGTGTCCTGCTCTTAACACACACAACTGCTCTTTTCTTTCAGATTACTGAAATTAGCTTATATTAAAAATAAATGTCTTAACAGACCGTTTTCTGAGGAAAACTGTTAGGATAATGTCTGAAAAGAAGATCGCAAAACGCGAGTCACGGGTGAAATACGAGCACCTTCATTTAACGACATATAAAGCCAAAAGCAGTTCTAGAGTCTTTAGAAATTCTCATTTTTTTTCATTCTTGGGTCTATCGACGTACAAAAAAAACTGAAAGATACAACACACCACTGTTAAAATATAGAAGCTGTACTTCCTGAATTTGCGAAGGACGGCGCAGTTTAACCTTTTCCTTTCCAAACCAACACATGTGCAGTGACACATGTGTATCGAGAACTAATGTACTGAACCGTGACAAACGTATCGAATAATTCAATATTACTGTCTATCAAATATCCCTACTTAGAACCCTGGGTTAATACATGTGCCAAAAATGAGCGTGCACTGTGCTCTCGTTCTGATCTCTCTGGCTCTTTATATCTATCTCTATCGAACAGAGATATGTGTGAATGCATTTGTGTAATTGTCATCTGCCTGGTGTTTTCATTCCATCATCATATCAGTCTCTTACCTGGATTCTCTCACTTTGCCCTTTATCACTATGATTAGCTGTTGTGTAATTGTTTTACTCTTTTTGTGCTGCAAACCATGAGATAGTAAGTTTAATATATAAAGGCTACTCACCAAAGTCAATCCAAAACGTAAGGTAGGATAGTATTATCACATTATTTGACTTGGCTTTCACATACAATACGTGATTATAAATTGCCTATCCTATTCTTTTTCATGGTATTATGTTCTATATTTCTGTGTCAGGCATAAACAGAGTCGTGCAGTTCATGAGTTTCAGCTTCTGTTTATAGGTGACATTTTGAGGACTTTTCACCATTCAAAAGATATAATAATTTGTTTTAAATTGTGAATTGCTGTTGCAGTTCATGGATTCTGAAACTCATAGATAGCAGTTGATGGTGGAACATTTCACTCAGGAAAATGTTTTAGATTACCTGTTGAGCTGGCTCTGAATCCTGTTGTTTCTCTTTAGTCTAATCCAGATTGTAGTGAGTCAGCACTCACAGTTTTGTACCAAAAACCCTGATTTAATCATTTAACTTGGTAATAGACCATTAAAAGCATATTTTCTGTCGAAAGCTGTTTAAAAAAGCTTGCGCTTCCTCCGTCTGTGAATGTACACGTGTGAATCTGACCAATCAGAGTGAGAGGCGCGTTTTAGAGCCGAGTTTGGCTGAAAGTGAAAGACTGCGTCGTCAAAGAGAGAGAGGCCACGGAGCAATTGCCCATTAATTGATTAAAATGTTTTAACTGCTGAAAACGCTGCAGCACAAAAACATGGGACAGTTCAGTGCAGATAATGAAGTCTGACCGCTCTGAAAATGGTTAGCTAATTTAATAACAATAATTGAAAACAACCTCTTCATTTTAGAGGTGTTGAAAGTATTTCTAGTAGGTCTACAATTGTCCTCAGTGCATCAGATTTGTCTTTTTGAACAGACTGGTGAGAAATTTGTTTTTAAATGATTTAATTAGGCTAAAATATTGCTGTATGCTTACACAATCATGCAACACATCATTGTATATCCCTGATAAAACTTTCTTTTTTTAACAAAACTGACAAATTAGGTTTTTAGGCTTAACTTGACGTACATTTGTGGATCTAATTGATTTTAAAATCTTAATATTGGCATCGGCAAATAATGGTTACCACAGCAAGACAAACAAACAAAAATCTATCCCTAATTACAGTCATTATTACTACAATACATGTTAGACTTACTTTCACTTCTAATAGTAGTGTACAAAATACTTCATTCCAATAAGTACATTTCCTGTCTAAATGTCACACTCTGGACTTTAAGTATCCTCTTCTGAAAACCAGGCATGTAAAGGGCTGTTGTAGCTCATTAAGAGGCAACAGTACAAAGTGTGGCCGTGTCCTAAGACTGTGGGTGATGTGGCTATCCATGCATGAGGAGATGTGCGTTTTCCGGCTCATCTTCACACCCATCCGAACACTGGACTAATGGTGTCAGGCTGTGGGACCACACCACTGCCCACAGAAAGCCGCGAGTTAGAATAAAATAGTCTTCTCCTAGGTCTACAGTACAGCCAAGAATCTCCGCCTGCGGTTTTTCAAAGTTCATCAGTCATGCAATTTTCAGTATCAATTATGGCCTGCAAGTCGATGTACTTTTGTTTTCTTTTGTTCTCAGACTTTCAAACATCATATTTTTCTGTCTATTAAGGACCAAAACACTGGACAAATATTCGTTTTACATCAACCACTAACACGGCTACTACTACTACTTTTGCATTTATGGAAGGGCAGCACTAAGAAGTCACTCATAGTGTTACTCCCAAACTTTATTTAAGTCCTGAAAAACTAAAAAAAAGAACTAAAAATCACTCCCCTTTAAAGTGCTTTACCGTGGTGACCCCAATAGTGGGAAAAAAACATTAACATAAAGGCAATTCCAATTTGAGAACCAATTATACGTCGTAACCCCAGCAGACCTTCTTTCAAAACTAGGTCACAATATGGTCAGATGTGCCGCAACTCTTCCAGCAAGCTACTCTATCTTGTGGCAAATAATGTCTTAAAGTCTTTCTCTCTCTGGGAAGATCAGATTCCCCAAGTCAACAGTTCAATCTCACCACCTCGCCCACCTCTCCTCCTCCTCGCAGAAGACCTACTATCATTACCCCCTCCCACTCGGGGCGCACCAGAAGAACGGGGCGCTTCCTAACTCCCTGCTTCTTCAGGCAAGTCGATTTATTGGTCTACGGGCACCTCCGATGCCAGAAATGATCCAATAAGGCGAAAGTGTCCCTAACCGAATTAGCCAATCAAAGGGGGAGAAGTGAGTAGGGGGTAGTTCCTTCATAGCATGGGTCTGTCTTTTTCTATAAAGCTGAGATCCTCTTTCCATCTCCTCCCTGCTCCAGTCAGACGCCCAGGGGAAAATAAAAGATGTGTTTTCAAATTGCACTTTGCCTAAAGGCTCTTTGGGCAAATTTGATTTTCACCTTCCATTGATTTTCCTTACACTCCCAACTCAATGGATGCTAATGCCATCTCCTGTGTACTGTATGCTGGAATATTGAAATACTTTCTGTTATAGCAATCCAGCTTGGTTTGTCTGTCCTTTTTGGTATGTAGAACGCAGCTTGAGTCTCCACTGATTATGGGACGGGTCAGTAGGTGGACAAATAATTGCAGCTAATGTCTTCGGAATGATTACACTTGTACCGTCATTTGGAGTCACGTTTTTTAGCCACTTTAGATTAGAATGTCCAGATGCTTATTGAAACCTTGGCCATCTGCTGAAAATAGTCAGATCCCAGGCAGCAGCTTCCAACGCACACTCGCATCTATTAATACTGGCAGCAGTGTCTTGTGGGAATGGTCTTGGATGCTGGTAAGAACCTTATTATTCTATACTATTTTACATGTGTTAAACTTTCTTTGTTTTGTCTTTGAATAACAACAACTTATGGGGTAACAATGCTTAAGTTGGAGGGGATGGAGATGTTGGTTTTTTGTCTGTAATGTTCTACAAAATGGCATTCACCTTGGCAATCTCCACCAGGAAAAGCAGGTGTCTCTATTATCTATCCAGCAAGTATTTCTGGCAATAACAATGCATGTATCTGAATAAATGAAAAACCGAAAAGGCAAAGCAATACAATTTTCACAAGATAAGCAGGTGATGGACCCTCCACCAGAAAACTTAGATAGCACTTTTAAGAAAGCTGTGTTTGATGCCCGAACCCATATGAAGACCACGTCAAAGAACTGCCATTATAGAAAATGTATCATTCAAAAAGACAACACGTCAACCTTCCACCTGTTATGACACGCTGGGTTCCACTGGGGGGTCAGGGCTGAGTGAATTTTCATGGCAGCCCAAAAAGGGAGGGAGAAGAAAGTTGCCTTAAAAAATCCAGACAATAGAAAGGATGGGTTTTGACAGATCCCTTTTTTTTTTTCTTTTTTTTTTAAAGTGTGTGAAGGGGAAAACAAAGACGAAATGGAGGGCACGAGTTGGGGGTGGCTTCAAAGAGGGTGCGATGCTGCGCCGGAGAAGCTAAAAACAAGAGACCGCCATTACAAGCCACAAAACATAATAACAGGTTTAGTGTAGAAGTTGGACCTGAAATGCATATTCGTTTGTCCACCTGCTCGCCTTCCCTTCACCACCTTGTCATTTTATTTTAACAAGTTGGTCAGTTGACAAGCTGTTGTGGAAGCTAAATGCTAATTCTAAATGCTAGTGCTTTGTGCATTGTCCTTTTAACAAGTTAATTGTACAAATATTTGTTTAAGATTAAACAATTTGTAAATCCTTGGCTTTCACCATTGCAAGTTGGGGCCATACGCATGAGCACGCCATTACAAGCCATAAAACATAATTACATATTGACGATGCTCTGGTTGGGCCTGAACAAATGCAGAAATGTAGATGCAAATGAATCATCTTCAGTTGTTTTAATTCCCGTTATCACCTTCATATTAGGGCATCAAGTTGATCAATCGACAAGTTGCTAACCTGCGATGCTAACTCTAAATAGAGTTAACAGTTTATAAAATAATCGAACAAAGCTAAATTATGTTGGCTAATTGTTCATTGGAACTTAAATGCCTAAAATAAAAGTCTGTGCAATAGAATACCAATTGTTTAGCAAGTTAGATAGCGTTGCTTTATCTGGTAGAGACTAATGGGCCTATATCAAAGCCAGGCCTAACATAAATCTCACCAGCTTGGCACAGTGCTGAGGAACTGATCCCTCCCCAAATCCTCATTGTTATTCTCTGGTGATGCCAAAGGATCTGTCACACCGGTGCTTGCCAAAACCTCCAGCCGGACTGAGTGGGCGGCCGGGCTGTATGTTTACATGTGAACGCCATCAAGAGACCACGCCGACTGTACACACAAGATTAGGAGAAGGAAGCTCATTTTCATAGCCTTCGCTGCTCATAATGTCATCGCTTCACTGGTCTAGAATGGAAGTTTAGTGAGACAGCGGTTAGCATCCTAAATGCGGTTATGAAAAAGTGGACTTGGGTTGGTCTTGTACGAGTCCTAGTTTTATTATGGTTTATTACAGGTTTCATTCCCAGTTTAGTCCGGATTTAGTAGTTGCTCAACCTTTCTGGAATGATTTAATGGAATAGCAGAACTAGAACCACAAAATTAAAGAGTATTGAACTTTTTCCTCATTTACGATATCAAGGTTGAAGCTTAAGTATCATGACAACACTAGAGTTTAGTGCAAATTTGAATGTATGTTTGCAAGTGTGGACTTTACACATGTTGCTTTGATTGCTTGCTGTTGTATTACTTAAAAATAGAATTGCCAGGTGTGAATTCTGATGACATTTCAGATCTAGATTATCTTTGTTGTAAATCCTGGCCACAGATACTCCACCTACATTAAAGGATTCATCTTTGTCCTGAACAAGAGGATTTGCTGTTCAAACACAGATCTGGGCACCATTGAGGTCTGACTCCTTCAAATACCGCCAGATTATTTCTGTAATCTTGTCAAACTGACTTTTCCATCGCGTACTTGTCACCTATAGTAATACTATACTAATCCAGACCATATAAATGAGGGGTTTACGAGCCATCTTTGTCAGATCTACGGCTTGTCAGTCACATGGTTGATTTAAATGTCCAAGGCAGGGTGCGGATCAAAAAGTGTCCTCCTTCTGAGTGATCAAAGAGCATCAAGCATTGGGGTGCTGTGAAATCTATGCCATGCACTCTCCACCTCAGTATTTACAGTAGGCTACACTCAGCTGCTGTCAATGAAATATGCATGAAACCCTCAATGGTTTTATCTTCTTCGATCAACCACACTAGCAATGCAAACGAAATGAATCTACAGGAAACATAGAGATTTTATTTCTTTAAATTAACTTAGAAGAGTTTGGAAAGTGGACTGAAACAATATTAATAAATGATATGCTATGGATATTACCCACGCTAAGCCTCTTGTAATTGTTTGAGATGGGATATGGAGGCTTTTCTGCAATCTTGAGCAAACAGATATTTCTAAAATTAAATATAAACCAGTGGGGTGTAGAATTATGATGAATTCAGCACTATATCCAACAAATTCAGCCCTATATCCAAAAGACCAAGCCATGCACTGTTCAAAAATGCAGATGAACGGCCAAATCCAGCATTCATTTATACAGTTGCAGACACACGTGTCGCTAGGGCTGTGCAATAATTTAAATGTTAATAATCCAGTACCAGTGATTTCAATCATTTGCTTGTTTTTGTTTTTTTTCATCGAGTTTACAGCCAATCCACAGTTAGTAAAAGCATGTGGTTTGAAGCAGAGTTCAGACTTTGGAAGAAGAAATGTAACTAGTTTTGTGTTAAATTGCAATAATTGAAAGTTTGAATAATTAACAGTGAAAGACATTTTATTTGTTTCTTTATAAGAATAAAATTGTAAACTCACCCAGCCCTATTGTCGCCGTATCACCGATCATTTAACACAAACGAAAAGTACTTACTTTATGTTACCTTGTGTTCTTAGTTACTAGTTCTGATAAAGCTCAAGCTCATTGTAAAACTGTTCAGTAAAAGGCCACATTTTGTTATGTTTATGTGTATTTTTTTTAGTATCGATACTTGTTCAAATGAGTATCTCGTTCGATACTAGCTTTAGTTTCGATTAGCATCTTTTGATACTTTTGACAACCTAATAACAACAAACGAACATCCAATATGAGCTGCCGTTTTGATATCTGAATCCATCCATAGTAGGATATCACATTTTTATAGGTTTCAATGAAGGCGTAATATGTGGTATTCACATATTTTAGTTATATCTGAACAGAAGTCGAACTAGCTCTCCTCTATTGTCTTCACAGCATGTGCTTAGAATGACACTCTGTCGTCCATGACCTCCAAGTGTCTCTGAACTGATTTTGAGGTCAAAATAAACAAAGCCTTAAGATTTCTTTCAGCAAACAATAACTTAATTTCAATGCACGATACAAGCCATTCTCATTACTGACCTTACCACATAGAAACCTCTGCATCAGTGTGAAGGAAGAGACGGGGCGCTGACTGGAATCGCAAGTGTGTTTGGGAGAGAATGAATGTTATCTCGAGGTCAGGGGCGTCCGATCTGACAACGCGTTCAACAAACTGCCACTTGAGTTCACTTTCTGCAACTTTTTTTTTTCTCCTTTTTTGTAGCTGCTTTGATTTGCACCAGCCTTTCCCATGGTAGACGTCCCTTGGATAGGAACAGAGTAGGTCTAATTGATTTCTCTGGTTCATGCCGGTTCAGAAGCAGCAGCAGCATCGAGCTGTTCAAAGTAGCCTGGCTCCAGGTCGCCTGCAGTATCCCGCCCTGTTTTCTCAGTAGACTCTAATGCCAATACCCAACATGCCAGCGCTGCCGAAATCTGTCAACCTGCCAGACAACATGCGCTGAGATAAAAGGGTCACTCCATTGTGCAGCGCATTCGGTTTACAAAAATGTCAAGATGTAAGATTGCACTGGCATTTGCTCTTTAAAAACTGCACAGAGTCATTATCTGCAATAGCACCTATGATTTAATATGGCTATAATGGTTTCATAAAAACACCAGCCTGCGCCTAAATATTGAACATTTATGTTTTGTTTATGTGTTACTTGTTTAGATTAAATATTTACAGGTTTTTAGGAACCCCATTTAAATCATATCCGCAAAAATGCAAATCTATCAAACACACTACAAGAACCCAAAGAACATATTAACGTTTAAAAGCCCAACAACAACTGAATCAACAAGGGTTAGCATTAGCAGAGATGAATTTCAGTGTCTAGGTAAGTGCTGGAATATAATGATCGAGAAAAAACATCTGCAACGTGGATGATACATGAGCATATAACCTGCCCACTTGTTTTATTGTTGTTTGGTCAAAAAAAACCACCCACTTCTCTAACCAAAGAACCAGTTTATCTGCTAATAATGGAATATTTTGACTGGCAGGTGGGTAAAATCCTTCTTACCTGACCGAACAACGGCTCAATTGAGATGAATAGTCATGTTTTCGGACCTGGCTGTACATTCGATGCGTACTCCTGAAGGACTACACAACTAGTTCAACTTTTTAAAGATATGGAGGAGTGCGTGTCGACCTTGTACTTTTTGATTCACAGTCTAATTGTGCCAGAGATAAATTGTATTGATGTAACTCTTAATGTCGTACGTGAAAAAGTTAAAAAGTCTTTGACAGGGGTGAATGAAAAACGGGAAAATGTATAAATGTTATAAAAAGGGAAGCGATGTAGTGTGTTTTTTGAAATATAAGATCATTTTGAGATAAAAAAAAAAGAAAATCATAATAATTACATAACATGGAGCCAGCAAATTAGCATCATACTTTTTTCGTTTTGTTTCCACTGGCAGATAGTAAAGAAACGATGTACATTCACTACCTTCTCAACTTATTTTTATCAAAACTTCCTAATTAATTTCCATGTAGCAGTGAAAGTCAATATTGTATAATTTGTGAACAGTCATGACCTAAAGCTATGTTGGACTCCATATTATTTTTCCTCTGTAGACTGTAGCACAATTATGATGTTTATTAACATACATAAACTATAGGGTTCATCGAGTGGGTGGGAAAAGCATTCAGTTGTTTCAAGTTTCTTGCAATTTGACACCCAATATAGAATATGACAATATAGCAAGAGAAGGTAGTTTTATTGGATTTGGACTCAAGTTGAACCATTGTGCTTTTTTATGAGGATTTGTATTGTGCTATAGCCCCATTGACTTGCTTAAACTTTTAAACTATTCGGTAAATTTGAGGTGATGGTAGAGTTGAATGATTCTTTCTGACAAGCGTCGCAATTGTGATTCTATTTGCGACTTTACTTTTTAACTGCGGGTTTCCCGATCAAAGTTCACCATTTTAAAAAAGTGCTGTATTGTCATTTAGGAGACTTTTTGACTCCTAGAACAAACTCAAACTTCTGCAGTTCTCCACCTCAAAGCAGCTCGATTTTTGTAACGACGGTAGATTCAGTCAACTTTTTTTTCTTTTTTTTTTTTCTTTTTGGCTGACTATTTGATCTTTAAAATGATCAAACTCTGCTTGGACTCAAATCTCAATTTAAGATGATTGTTTTCATTTTTTATTAGGACAGTACACCATATTTAAATTTGATCCCAATGTATGCATCTATGGTATCTTTTACGTTGCTATAAATATGTAAATAAAGCTCACCAAAAATGCAGATCGTTACAGAAATCAGATCACGATACAAATTCTAACACCATATCACCAGTCTCTACACCTCTTCTGACTGACCCAAATACCTCTTGCCGATTTGGACATACTTAGAACTTGAATACACAGTAATCTCACGTACAGCATTGTGTATGATTTAATAGAATCCATATTTTCACCAGAATGCTAAAGTTGCTCTTTAACAGCTTAATGAGTGTGTGATTTATGACTCGAGTGGCGCGCTTGATAAATAAACGGCATTGGTGAGGGGGTTTTCATCTCACTACGCAGCATTTTCTAATCAGCAAACAGAAAAAAAAGACAGTACATTTGAAGCATTTGAGCCTGTTCTATTAATCATACTCTCCTGCTCTCTCTGACTGGGAATGGCTGTATGTGCGGATTTGATGAATTCTTCCAACTGACACACACCTGCGCGGAGTTGTTCACACAGTCACTTGTAGGGTTTTTGCCGAAAGTATTTTGTCCTGACATTGTGTAAGAATGAGACGGCATGACCCAGCCAGTTATTGGTCAGTTATTGTTATTAGAACAAGCTGTTGTGGCATTCATATAAATAGATTGGTTAAATATAGAAAGCGATTAAAGATGCACCATATGACAATCCTCACAATTTTCAGTTTTATCCAATTGTTATTTTATTTTTTTTATAATTGGCTTTCAATGTTAATTTTCTGAACACAAACAAGACCGATTATTAATAATTGCCATGTCCTATTATTCAATTCAGTCAATCAGAAAATTAAAAAGACCCAAGCCCATTATTGACAATTAGAAATGACTGAATCTCAATCTCGATTGAAATGAGAACAGCACAGCCCTATATTGATCATGATCATCCTCATAGATGTACCTGCTACTCATAGTGGTATTTAGAAATTCAAGATGTTTCAAATTTCCATTGGTATTTAGTCTTTGATTCAGTCCTGCTGAAATCCTCGTTAATGTTGCGTTCACACTTGTTATTTGGTACTAAATTGAGCCCATTTCAGACCTGATGTGGACTTGGTTTAGCCCTGATCTAGTCCAGGTTTAGTTTCTGGTTTAATCCTGGTTTTTAATCCAAATTGTGATGAAATACAGTAAATGTGCAAGCATGACCGCACCCTTAGTCTTGGTTTAGTTCTGGCTCAGATCCAGTAATTGCCCTTGATCGTCCTAAAATGATTTACAGTTTAAGTGTTTTGTATTTGTTCTGGCTGTGCCCATTTTGCTTATTTAATTCATTTATGGTTTCAAAATTGGACTTTGGTGTGAAACCTTTCAGAACCACAGATCTACCGTATTTTCCGCACTATAACCTTTATTTTTCTCAAAAAATGACAGTGCGCCTTATAACCCAGAGCACCTTATATATGGATTAATTCTGGTTGTGCTTACTGACCTCGAACCGATTTTATGTGGTACACAGCGCTCAAAAATCCGTCAAAATGTTTTAACACGACTTTGGTAAACTACAAAGCCGCACCGCTTGCAGCATTACTGTTACCGTAGCGAGGAGCGTCGCGGAGTGATACTGTGCTTCACCATAATATTACAGTGTGTGTATAAGGAATTTGAAGGATTTGTGGACGAGGAATAAACTGAAAAAGTGAGTGTATTATGTTTTATTTTACATGTTATAGTGTTAACTGAACCATTTTGAGTGACTGTGAATATGCCAACCTTTGATTCAGCGGTATCTGACTGTGTTTTTTTACGTGTTATACCTGAGCCATTTTGAGTGACTGTGAATACGCTAACGTTTGATTTAGCGGTATCTGACTGTGTTTTTTTACGTGTCATACCTGAGCCATTTTGAGTGACTGAATACGCTAACGTTTGATTTAGCGGTATCTGACTGGTTTTTATACTGACTGTGTTTTTTTACGTGTTATACCTGAGCCATTTTGAGTTACTGTGAATACGCTAACGTTTGATTTAGCGGTATCTGACTGTGTTTTTTTACGTGTTATACCTGAGCCATTTTGAGTTACTG
The DNA here is from genome assembly GCA_015082035.1 of Chaenogobius annularis. NCBI lineage: Eukaryota > Metazoa > Chordata > Actinopteri > Gobiiformes > Gobiidae > Chaenogobius > Chaenogobius annularis. The sequence continues at coordinate 1,477,687 of BJKM01000085.1, read as the reverse complement.
TGAATACGCTAACGTTTGATTTAGCGGTATCTGACTGTGTTTTTTTACGTGTCATACCTGAGCCATTTTGAGTGACTGAATATGCTAACGTTTGATTTAGCGGTATCTGACTGTGTTTTTTTACGTGTTATACCTGAGCCATTTTGAGTTACTGTGAATACGCTAACGTTTGATTTAGCGGTATCTGACTGTGTTTTTTTACGTGTCATACCTGAGCCATTTTGAGTGACTGAATACGCTAACGTTTGATTTAGCGGTATCTGACTGTGTTTTTTTACGTGTTATACCTGAGCCATTTTGAGTTACTGTGAATACGCTAACGTTTGATTTAGCGGTATCTGACTGTGTTTTTTTTACGTGTCATACCTGAGCCATTTTGAGTGACTGAATACGCTAACGTTTGATTTAGCGGTATCTGACTGTGTTTTTTTACGTGTTATACCTGAGCCATTTTGAGTTACTGTGAATACGCTAACGTTTGATTTAGCGGTATCTGACTGTGTTTTTTTACGTGTCATACCTGAGCCATTTTGAGTGACTGAATACGCTAACGTTTGATTTAGCGGTATCTGACTGTGGTTTTTTTACGTGTTATACCTGAGCCATTTGAGTGACTGTGAATACGCCAACGTTTGATTTAGCGGTATCTGACTGTGTTTTTTTACGTGTTGTACCTGAGCCATTTTGAGTGACTGTGAATACGCTAACGTTTGATTTAGCGGTATCTGACTGTGTTTTTTTACATGTTATACCTGAGCCATTTTGAGTTACTGTGAATACGCTAACGTTTGATTTAGCGTATCAGACTGTGTCAGAACGTGTTTCCATTGAACAAGGTTGGGACTGTTTTGTTTAGCTTAATGCGCCTTATAGTCCGGTGCGCCTTATATATGAAAAAAGTTCAAAAATAGACCATTCATTGACAGTGCGCCTTATAGTGCAGAAAATACAGTATCTTAAAGTCAATACCATCCAACAGCAATATGGATAAAACTAAATAAATAAACAAGGCCACCGTTTTGTTTTGTTTTTTGGCAGGCGTGAGACATTTTATTTTGGGATTAATCAAAATTTCCTGAAAACACCATTGCCAGGTGTACCTAATTATCTGACAGCGCATCCTCATAATGAAGCGGCTCCTGGGAGTTGGCTTCTCCGCGTTCCCAGCCTTGGCCCACAATCAAGGTGCTCCACATAGCACTAACATGAGGACAATACGGCCGCCCGGAACCCTTTGCTGTGTCTGTTGAATAAGCAAGCTGGAAAATGCATGATAATGAATAAATGTATTAGTAATCTATCCACAAAGTGTATTTTTATTGTTAACTGGAGTCCATTTTAAGGAGAAGGTTTTATTATTTGGTAGCAGTAGCAATTCATTTTTAATTAATAATCACTTTTTACACAACCTTTTCACAACTCTTTTGAAGTAGTAGATACTTTTGACGACATGTATTAGTCAAGAAAAACATCTTAATGTCTTAGTTTACTTTGAATTTGACCTTACATTTACTTTAAGCTGCAACGTTTTATAGGTTTACTGCTTATATCATCGCTTACTCTTCCTCATATAAAAAAACACATTTGGTATGTTTAAATGCACACCAGAAATGTGATCATTGCCTGATTTCTGGAGTTCAGGTTATTGAAATGTCATGTAAATGGTTACATCTGTCTTCAGGTGTTGTTGTTGATCCCATTTCTTTTGTGCAGGCAAACACACACCAGAAATCGCATCTAATTATTACGTTTATTCCAGTTGTCTGATTTTTACTGGCCATATACCCAAGCACTTTCATTTCTTAGCTGTTCTAAAGACAGACACTGCTATCTCAGCCGTGCCCTGATTATGTCACCTGAATCAGGTTTATTACAGCTCTTCTCCATTTCTCTGTGTGGAGGTGCAGACGCCAGAAGAATGGTGGGTGGATTTCTTTTTAACACCACATATACAATGTTAAAGTCTTCTTAATATATAGACTATAAAGAATATTATTTTAGGGATTGCTTCTACTATCAATGATGATCTGACTTATGTGTTTTCTTACCTTTCCCTATGTATAGTGATGTCAAGATTATGAGGTGAGTCGATCCTCGTGATTATGCAGGTCACAATAAGTAAATACAGTAAGAACAAAAAAATGACTCTTTTTAAATCAATCAGTAGTTTAAAAAATAGACCTAAATGTAAACAACTTTTATATCCGGCTGTTTTTGTCTCATTTAAATGTATGCTTTATAGCTGGTTTTGAACTAAGGATTTATACAATAGGAAGGAAGGAAAAAATTCAAGATTTCACTGTTGTTTGGTCACATCCGTAGTAATTGTGAATAATGGCCGAATTGTGTTGTTCGTTCTCGCAATAATCGTAACACAAAACATTTTACATTATGACATCTCTAATTGTGAGATCTGAACTCAATCCCTCGTGGTTTGGAATGGATTTACTGTCAAAAACGTGGGTGAAATTAAAGCTGGGGTACCCAACTTTTTATCATAATTATCTGATTCTGTTTTTCTCCCCATGAAGTGAGTTGTAAACGCAGAACTTTGTGGGAAAAAAACAGACCTCCACATGCTGTCTCATTCTAATTATTAAGCATTTTATCTTTTCAAGCTTGTAATAAAGCCATGAGTCCCTATGTCACGCTTCGGACACGTTGGGATGAGAGTTAGCGTTCACTTATCGGCAAAATTCTTCCATTCAAATGTGATTCAACATAATGGAAATTGTATTTATTTATTTATAGCATTGAATCAACCATACAAATCCAGTCACAAGGAGCTACAACTTCATGTAAAAAAATAAGCAGAGCAAATGGAGACGGACGGCATAATACTTCTGGGTTTGATGGAATTCTGGCCCATCCACTATTGGACGAGCGAGGTTACAACTCCATAGTAATATTTCTTTCCTTTGACGCAGACGTATGACATCATTATTGTGGCTGGTTCTTTACAGCGATTGTCCAGGCTGCAGATGTGTCACTGTCTTCCCAGTTTTATGCCAGCAACAGCAGCACACAAATCCTTCCCAGCTGTGATTGATGTGGCGTGGACAGCGGTTTTGGGAGTATCACCTTCGGTAAAAGGGGGAATTGACGGGATGTTGCCGGTCTGCTGGGGACGGGAATGGGAATAGCGAGGAGGAAAAGCCATTTTTACTTGGGACTAATCCTTGAAAGGTGTGGACGAAATTCTCTGCCTGACAGCACACGCAGCAAATGGTGCATCTCAGCACAAGGCGAACTGGCCTAAAGAAGACCGCATTTTAGTGGTTGCATTTTTGTAAGATGAAAGTTTGAGGAAGGAAATGCTCTGTGTGGGATATTTTTGTGGGTCTACAGCGCAAGGTAAAAGACTAATATGGGGTTAGGGCAAGACAAATGGGCGCAAATGCAACGAATGCACTTTGGAACAAGAGGATTAAGATTAAATTAAGATTATTACCGGAATCATCTTTTAGTTCTGTGGTTAATGCTCTTTTAATTGAAGCACACAATCTTAATAGCTTACTGTCCATGTAAGTTGATGTGATCTCTGTCTTGGGCTGAAGACCTTTAGTCATTTAGCCAATTGATTTGTCGATGGTAGCTTCATCCACTCATAATTCACAAAGGAGAAAGAATTGAGTGAATGATTTTGAGATTTGGGAGTGAATTGTGAGTTTAATCTGCCTTTTTCACAAATAAATACACGATTTACACATGGTTTTCTGTGTAAATATTTGTAATTGTGTTATTTTGTGGTCTTGTCAGGGCAGTTTACAAGGTCAAACCATAGAGATACTTAATCGGTTTGAGAGCTTTTAGTCGACGTACAGAACATGTCTTTAGTCGACCAAGTTTTTTTTTTTTTTTTTTTGGCAACTACAGCCCTATTTCTATTCCGGCTTGATCTTTAGATTTGGTTCAAAAGCATTTTTTTTTTTTTTTTTAATGAAATCATGCTTGGATTTCCTCAATTTTCACACCTCTAAAGAAGTTTTGCGGTTTTAATTCACATATAATTGAACCAAAGAGTCTTGCAAACCTCATTCATCTCTAAAGCAGAGCTAATCCCACTGCTTCTACAAAGACAGGTAACCTTCAGATAAAAGAGATCATGTTTGGGCTTTATTAGAGAGCTTATCGACGCTTCCGGTTTTGTAATGCAACAGGGGCCTATCTCTTGCCCCGGTCTATGACTGGCGGACCACAATGCTATTACCGCCCCTCAATGGTCATGCTCACTTAGCCCTCTGTCACTCCACTCTAGTCCACAGTCCTGAGCATCCACGCAGGCGCCTCACACACGTCTCCACTCCACTCTGAGGCTGAGCTGCTGCCCTTGCCCTCATTTTGTGATGTAGCTGCAAAACACTGCAAACTTTCCCCTTCATTATCCCGCTGCTTAAAACGACTCCCCCCCCCAAACCCCCCCTTCTCAAGCTGCAAAATATGACTGCAAATCACCGCTAATTGGCTATATGAATCACATGTCAGCAGAAGTCTTAAACAAGAAGAAGCAGAGGGAGTAATGAACGCAGGTTTTGTTTCAAAGTTGCCAGCAAGAAAGCGAGAATAAAACGGCATTACGCATGAGCCCTGTCAATCACGCGTCAAAACCTGCCGTCAAAGCGCCGTCAGATAACGGCAGGCAAACGGTAGTGAGTCACAACACACGCGCACACACACACACACACACACACACACACACGCACACGCAGACATGCACACGCAAACACGCACACGCTCACACAAGCACCCTTTTCTGAATCACCTGAGCACGCGCACGCACCAACAGCCTCCAGATGGCCCCGGGACTAAACAACATCACCATAAATCCACCCCAAAACTTTTTCTCTCGCGCGCTGCAACATCTTCCCCGGTCATGAATTCCTTTCCCGACTGTCGCCACATCCTGTCTATGCGTAAGAGATGCGAAATGGATGTGGACCGGTAACGTGGTGTAACTGTGACATGTGCCAGGACGACATAAGCGACCCCGCGAAGACCTCGCTGCCATCTGGAGTGCATGTGCGAGCGTGCCGACTTCTCCAACCACATCATCCTTCTAACATTTATTTAAAAAAAATAAAATAAAATAAAGAAAATGTGCATCCCGTCGCTTCTTGTCACGACGCGCAACTTCCAAATATTTCTAAGAAGAAACGCAGGCATGACGCGCCATCCCCAAAGCACATCTCTCTCCACGGAACAGGGAAAAGTACTACTTACTATATCACCGGACCGTAGAATGCAAAGCCTCGGTAACTGTAATTAAAAAAAGGAGCCGCTTACTTATTTATCCGTAATGGTGCACTCATACGCGCATGCATTATTGATCAGAAAGCGTAATGTGAAAATGCCCACTTACCGGAGCCGTCCGAATAAATTCCCAGGGAAATTCCTGAGGAGTCCGTTCTTTCTTCACCCAAAGTCAGAAACCAGCAATGCTTTTCCTTGTCTTATTCCAAAAACAGGTCAGCTAGTGGTTTGAACTGCAAGAGAGAAGAAGCCAAAACAAATTCCATTAGAATCGTACCGGGAGTTGGCTGTGCCCCCTCCGCCCGCCCCTTCCACCTTCTCCGCCAAAAAAAAAAAAAGAAAGAAAGAAAGAAAAAAAAGTATTGCAATAACGTGCGTTTAATCAGAAAAAACAAAAGTGTCGAATTCTCTACCTGCTCTCTTTATCTGTGTCGACAAAAGACAACGAGAGCACCATTAAAGACGAAGCTGGGGAGAAACTGTGCGCTGAAGATTTTCTTATTTTGCAAACGCAGTCCCAGCGTGTTGTCAGATTAGACCGCGTTCACGGACACACGCGCACACACAGACGCGGCTCCCGGCGACGGTGAAGCAGCGAGAGAGAGAGAGAGGGAGGGAGAGAGAGAGAGGGAGAGAGAGAGAGAGAGAGAGGGGGGGAGAGGGAGAGAGAGAGAGAGAGGGGGAGAGAAAGAGAGAGAGAGCAAACGGGAGGGAGGGAGAGAGAGAGAGAGAGGGATGGAGGATGAGACGGAGAGTGGACGCGGGATGGGATGATGCCGTTGCTGCGCGCGCTCCGAGCTGCATTTCACGAAGACTCCGCGTGATGGCCCGGCGAGGGGCGGACACTCCGGGCTTGTCCGGTCACGCGCAGAGGGCTCGTTTGGGTGTCCAAATGCTAAATGCGTGTAATTGAGTTAAAGTGTATATTATAGACATGTTTTTTCTAATGCTGACTTCATTTGGTGGGACAGTCCAATGGATCTATTATCCAAATGTCCACCCTAATCTCAGACTAGCAGTTCCTACGTTTTTGAATTTTGTTCATTGACAATGGCAATAAACTCTTTCTGATTCTGATTCTGATTCTGATTCTATATAGTGCACTCGTGTCCGAATGTCCAACCTAGTCCCCAAACCAGTGGTCTCCAATTATATTTTCCTGGGCTAAGGTCGGGGGCCGGACTACAAAATCACACCACGATTTGATGTTTTATCTCTTGAAGCTCCACAAACAATTCAAAAACAAGAAATCAACACTGGATTTTACTTTCAGAGAAGTAAAAATATCATCACAATATTACATGAGGAAAAAAGCACTAAATCCCAGGAAAGGCAAACCCAGTGTTTACCAGAGACCTGACTTGACCAGGTTTAAACCAAGACTAAACAGAACATATCTATCAGAAAAACACAGATAAACTAAAGCAGGTTTAAAGGCAGGACTAAAGCACTAAAGCAGGTCTAAAGCAGGTCTAAAGGCAGGACTAAAGCAGGACTAAAGCAGGTCTAAGCAGGATAAGCAGGCTAAAGGCAGGACTAAAGGCAGGACTAAAAGGACTAAAGCAGGTCTAAAGGCAGGACTAAAGCAGGACTAAAGGCAGGACTAAAGCAGGATAAGCAGGTCTAAAGAGGTTCTAAGGCAGGACTAAAGCAGGACTAAAGCAGGAAAGCTGATAAGGCAGGACTAGCAGGACTAAGCAGGACTAAAGGCAGGACTAAGGCAGGACTAAAGCAGGACTAAAGCAGGTCTAAAGGGACTACAAGCAGACTAAAGCAGGACTAAAGGCAGGACTAAAGCAGACTAAAGCCTAAAGCAGGACAAGCAGACTAAAGCAAGACTAAAAGCAAGACTAAAGCAGGACTAAAAGGTCTAAAGCAGGACTAAGCAGGTTTAAAGGCAGGACTAAAGCATGTCTAAAGCAGGACTAAAGCAGGACTAAAGGCAGGACTAAAAGCAGGACTAAAGCAGGAAGCTAAAGCAGGTCTAAAGGCAGGACAAAAGCAGGTCTAAAGCAGGACTAAAGCAGGTCTAAAGGCAGGTCTAAAGCAGGACTAAAGGCAGGATAAAGCAGGACACTAAAGCACAAAGCAAGGATAAAGCAGGATAAAGCAGGACTAAAGCAGGACTAAAGCAGGACTAAAGCAGGACTAAAGCAGGTTAAAGGCAGGACTAAAAGGCAGGACTAAAGCAGGACTAAAGCAGGACTAAAGGCAGGACTAAAGCAGGACTAAAGCAGGACTAAAGCAGGACTAAAGCAAGACTAAACACTAAAGCAGACTAAAGCAAGAAAACAGACTAAAGACAAGGCAGGACTAAAGCAGGACTAAAGCAGGACTAAAGCAGGACTAAAGCAGGATAAAGCAGGTTTAAAGGCAGGACTAAAGCAGGTCTAAAGCAGGACTAAAGCAGGACTAAAGGCAGGACTAAAGCAGGTCTAAAGATAGAACTAAAGCAGGGTCTAAAGGCAGGACTAAAGCAGGTCTAAAGCAGGACTAAAGCAGGTCTAAAAGCAGGGCTAAAGCAGACTAAAGCAGGATAAAGCAGGACTAAAGCAGGAAGGACTAAAGCAGGACTAAAGCTAAAAGTAAAGCAGGACTAAAGCAGGTCTAAAAGCAGGACTAAAGCAGGACTAAAGGCAGGACTAAAAGGCAGGACTAAAGCAGGACTAAAGCAGGACTAAAGCAGGTCTAAAGCAGGAACTAAGCAGGACTAAAGCAAGACTAAAGCAGACTAAAGCAGGACTAAGGACTAAAGCAGGACTAAAGCAGGACTAAAGCAGGACTAAAGGCACTAAAGCAGGACTAAAGCAGGACTAAAGGCAGGACTAAAGCAGGACTAAAGCAGGACTAAAAGGACTAAAGCAGCACTAAAGCAGGTACTAAAGCAGGACTAAAGGCAGGACTAAAGCAGGACTAAAGCAGGTCTAAGGCCAGGACCTAAGGCAGGATGCAGACAAAGGCAGGACTAACTAAAGCAGCACTTAAAGGCAGGACTAAAGCAGGCTTAAAGCAGACTAAAGCAGTACTAAAGCAGACTAAGCAGGTTCTAAAGCAGGTACTAAAGGCAGGACTAAAGCAGGACTAAAGCAGGCTAGAGTCTAAAAGCAGGACAGGCTAAAGGCAGGACTAAAGGCAGGACTAAGGACTAAGGCAGGAAGTAGGACTAAGCAGGTCTGAAGCAGGACTAAAGGCAGGACTAAAGGCAGGACTAAAGCAGACTAAAGCAGGACTAAAGCAGGTCTAAAGGCAGGACTAAAGGCAGACTTAAAAGGACTAAAGGAGACAAAGCAGAGTCTAAAGCAGGACTAAAGCAGGACAAAGCAAGACTAAGAAGACTAAAGCAAGACTAAGCAGGACTAAAGGCAGGCTGAACTAAACAGACTAAAGGTTTAAAGGCAGGACTAAAGCATGCTGTGACAAGCAGGACTAAAGCAGGACTAAAGCAGGATAAAGGCAGCAGAAAACATCTAAAGCAGGACTAAAGCAGTCTAAAGCAGGTACTAAAGCAGACTAAAGGCAGACAAAGCAGGCTAAAGCAGACTAAAGCAGACTAAAGCAGGACTAAAGCAGCTAAAGCTGGACTAAAGCAGGACTGTAAAGGCAGGACTAAAGCAGACTAAAGCAGGTCTAAAGGCAGGACTAAAGGCAGACTAAAGCAGGACTAAAGCAGTACTAAAGCAGGACAAAGCAGACAAAGCAGGTCTAAAGCAGACTAAAGCGAGCTACAAGACTGAAAAGCGAGACAAAGCAAGCTAAAGCAAGACTAACGGACTAAAGGCAGGACTAAAGCAGGACTAAGCAGACTAAAGCAGAAAAACAGGACTAAGCAGGACTTAAAGCAGGACTAAAGCAGGCTCTAAAGCAGACTAAAGCAGGACTTAAAGAGCAGGACTTAACAGACAAAGGCGGACTCAAAGTAGAACTAAAGCAGGTACTAAAGCAGGTCAAAAGCAGGTCTAAAGCAGGTACTAAGCAGGTTCTAAAAGCAGGGCTAAGCAGGACTAAAGCAGGACTAAAGCAGGATCTAAAGCAGGTAACTAAAGCAGAAGACTCGAAAAAGCAGGACTAAAGCAGGTACTGAAGACTAAGGCAGCGACTTAAAGCAGACTAAAGGCAGGAATCTAAAGGCAGGCTAACTAAAGGCAGGACTAAAGAGGACTAACAGGACAGGACGACAAGCAGAAGACTAAAGCAGGTAGCTAACAGCAGCTATAAGCAGGAACTAAAGACTTAGCAGAGATAAAGGCAGACTAAAGCAGACTAAAGCAGACTAAAGGCAGGACTATAAGGCAGTACTAAACAGGAACTAAAGCAGGACTTGAAGCAGGACTAAACGCAGTGATCTAGCTAAGCAGCTAACGCAGAGACTAAAGCAGGACTTAATAGCAGCATAAAGCAGGACTAAGCAGACGACTAAGCATGGCTAAAGCAGGACTAAAGCAGGTCTAAAGCCAGGAACTAAAGCAGGACTAAAGCAAGACTAAGCAGACTGAAGCAGGACTAAAGGCAGACTAAGCAGGACTAAACAGATAAAGCAGGTTTAAAGCAGGACTAAGGCAGGACTAAAGGCAGACTAAAGTAGGACTGAAGTAGAACTAAACAGGTCTAAAGGCAGGACTAAGCAGGACTAAAGACAGGCACTAAGCAGTCTTAAAGTAAACAAATGCAGTCTAAAGGCAGGACTAAAGCAGACTAAATCAGGACTAAAGGCAGACTAAGCAGGACGAAAGGGAAAAGTAGGACTGAAGTATGACTGAAGCAGGTCTGACAGGACTGAAGGCAGTTCTGAAGCAGGACTAAAGGCGGGACCAAAAGCAGGACTAAGAGCAGGACTAAGCAGGACTAAAAGCAGTCTAAAGCAGAGCTAAAGCAGGACTAAGTAGGACTGAAGAGTCTGGAAGCAGACTACAGCAGGACAAGCAGGTCTAAAGCGTCTAAAGCAGACTAAAGCAGGATAAAGTAGGATTGAAGCAGGTCTGAAGCAGGACTAAGCAGGACAAAGGAGGTCTAAGCAGACTAAAGAGGACTAAAGCAGACTAAAGCAGGACTAAAGAGACTGAAGCAGTCTGAACGACTAAAGGCAGGACTAAAGCGGACTAAAAGCAGACTAAAGCAGGACTAAAGCAGGACTGAACAGGACAAAGAGCTAAAGGCAGGACTACAGGCAAGACAAGCGGACTAAATCTAGGACTAAAGGCAGGTCCAAAGCAGGTCTAACAGACAGCAGACTAAAGCAGGACTAAAGCTAGGACTAAAGGCAGACTGAAATGCAGAGGACTAAAAGCAGGACTACGGACAAGCAGGTCTAAAGCAGGTCTAAGCAGACTAACGGACAGAGCTAGCGCTAATGCAGGAAAAGCAGTCTAAAGCAGGTCTAAAGCAGACTAAAGCAGACTAAGCAGTACTTAATGCAGACTAATGCAGGACTAAAAGCAGTCTAAGCTGGTCTAGCAGGAACTAATGCAGGACAAAGCAGGACTAAAGCAGACTAAGCAGGACGAATGCAGACTAAGCAGGACAAAGAGGAACAAGGCAGGACTAAAAGCAGACTAAAGCAGGAAAGCGCTAATGCAGGACTAAGCGACTAATGCAGGACAATGCAGACTAAGCAGACTAAAGTAGACTGAAGCAGTCTGAAGCATGACTAAAAGCAGGACAAAGCAGGTCAGTAAAGCAGGTCTAAAGCAGGACTAGGCAGGGACTAAAGGCAGGACTAAGCAGGACTAAGCGGGCTAAAGCAGACTAAAGGCAGTCTAAAGGCGGACTAAAGCCAGACTAAAGCAGACTAAAGGCGGACTAAAGTAGACTGAAGCAGTCTGAGCAGGACTAAAGCAGCCTAAGCAGCTAAGCAGACTAAAGCAGGACTTAAAAAAGGGGGGCCCCGGGGGGGACTCAAGCAGACTAAAGCAGACTAAGGCAGAACTAAAGCAGACTAAAATCAGGACTTAAAGCAGGTCCAAAGCAGTCTAAAGCAGACTAAAGCAGACTAAGGCAGGACTAAGGCAGGCTAAAGGCAGACTAATGCAGAATAAAGGCAGGACTACAGACAGACTAAGCAGTCTAAAGCAGGTCTAAAGCAGGATAAAGCAGACTAAGAGGCTAATGCAGGACTATGCAGGACTAAGCAGGTCATAAGCGTCTTAAAGCAGACTAAATGCAGACTAAAGCAGGACTAAAGAGGACTAAATGCAGGACTAATGCAGGACTAAAGCGGACTAAAGCATGACAATGCAGAGCTAAAGCAGGACTAAAGCAGGACTAATGCAGGACTAATGCAGACTAAAGCGGACTAAAGCAGACTAATGCAGGACTAAACAGGGATAAAAGTGAGACGGAAGCAGTCTGAAGCAGACTAAAGCAGAAAGCAGGTCTTAAAGCAGTCTAAAGCAGGACTAAAGGCAGACTAAAGCAGACTAAGCAGACTTAAAGCAGTCTAAGCAGACTAAGCAGGTCTACAGCAGGACTAAAGCAGGACTAAAGCAGGATAAAGGCAGGGACTAAAGTAGACTGAAGCAGTCTGAGCAGACATAAAAGAGGACTAAAGCAGACTAAAGCAGACTCAAAGGCAGACTAAAGCAGGACTAAAGCAGGACTAAGCAGGACAAAAGCAGGACTAAAGCAGGCTAAATCAGACTAAAGCAGCTCCAGCAGGTCTACGCAGACTAAAGCAGGACTAAAGCAGGACTAAAGGCAGGACTAAAGCAACAAAATGAGATAAAGGCCAGCGCTACCAGAAAACTTAACAGCTAAAGCAGTCTAAGCATGACTAAAGCAGGTCTAAGCAGGTCCAAAGCAGGACTAATGTAGATCTAAAGCAGGACTAATGCAGGACTAATGCAGGACTAAAGCAGGACTAAAGCAGGACTAATGCAGGACTAATGCAGGACTAAAGCAGGTCTAAGCAGGTCCAAAGCAGGACTAATGTAGATCTAAAGCAGGACTAAAGCAGGACTTGGACTCAGGCCTGGCCAGAACCACACAGAACTAGTCTTAACCAGGCATTAAAAAGCATTAAAGAAGGACTAAACCAGGACTATCTTAAAAATAAATGTCATAAGAACATTTGCTTCAAATGATATTAAAAACGTAGTCGCCTCCAGTAGCTGATAATAAAAAGCTCACTTTGCCATTTAGTTCATAAGAACAAACGCAGCTGTCACTCGGCCACATGCACAGTATCATGCGTGTTTTCGGAGTTCTCTGACCCACACCAACCCCGGCATTTATTTTTTCAACCCGCTTCAAGTCTATTAAAAGTAGCCCATACCAAGCATTGAAATATATCTCTCTGACTTGTGGTGAAAATCGGCCGAGCTGCTGCAAAGCAGTGCAGAGCGTTGTGCTGCGCCACAGAGCTCGAATTTACAAATCAGACACATTTTCGTCATCTCCAAACAGCAGTTGAGAGTTAGTTTTCCGACCTGTGCTAGCGGCAGTATATGTCACAACTGCTGCCCATGTCCAACCAGGAAGAACATGATGAACATTACCAAAATACTGGGGGGAACTGAGGGGAAATATTTTTTGTAAAATCTTGAATAAAACCATGTTCACTAGGTTTTAGTGAAATGTATCATCTAACCTTCATGCGCAAAGATATCATATTTAGTTTTAAGTGGTTAATTGCTATTTCAACTGTCCTAGTTTTTTATTATTCTATAACCCATGGATAGGCTATTATCCAGTCCAATATTTTTTTACCAACATAAAGTCTCCAAAGTTCTGCAAAGAATTTGGAGCAAGCACAACTTAAAGAAAAAGAAAAAAAAAGAATAAGGAATAAATAAATACATTAGATAATTTTTCTGTATTATCTTATTTATACAGCTATTCTGTTATTACATCATTGCACTAACATTAAAAGTGACAGAGCACTCGGCTATTGATAAATCTGATTTATTTTCAATGCATCTCTTTCGATAACTCATGCATTTGTTGTTTGGCAAGTTGGGGCTATGCTAAGTTTGACAGCTCTCATTCAGAATATGAGAAATGCAGTTCGTTGTCAGTTGCGTGGGCGTAATAATCATATTTTATGGCAAAAAAGGTTGACATTGGCCATCAGATGTTACAGTGGTTTTGTGTTTCTGTGGATCTATATGAGTATTGTCAACCTCTTGATCTTGCAATGGTTTACAAACTTTTCCCTGCTTGGATTTGTCTGGCCCTGTCCAGTTTTTATATTGTCACCTTGTATTTAACACGCTGGATTTGGGCTTAGCATTTTATCAATTCCAAAATCTCCATCTCAAAACATCCCTTTCCATTAGTTTGACGTGACCACCTATTGAATAATATATATGGGATATTGAAGAAAGTCAAAGATCACTGGAAGGACATTCTGTAAAATTAACAAACGATGAACAAGCTATCATGTAAAAGTTGTTTCTCGTTGTTGTTGATTCAGACCTCTTTGTCCGATAGCTGCTCTGTTGCTTTGCTCTGTTGGGGGTCGGAGATGGGAAGTGATTGTGGTTACACGTTCTGATAATCTTTCATGTGTGCCAGTGGTGTCCTGCTGAGTGGAGCATATTTTAAAGAGGGGTTTATGTAAATAGCTCTGCCCAGGCCAATACCTGACCGCCGAGGCAGATGCAGCGCAAATAACAATGAAGAAATAAGAGTCTTAGTCGCTCCCAATAGAGAAAATATCTGATTGTGCACTATGTAGTAAACATCAGATAAGCAGTCATTTAGCAGCGCTGGCAAGCCAAATTCAGTGCATGTGTTGAATGGCTAACAAGTGGATTGTAATCAGGATAAAGGCAAGCGGGGGAATTTGCTATATTTGTCGGGAGAAAACCTTCTCTCCCAGTATATTATTATATTATATTATTCTTCAGAGTTAATGGTTCAAACAGGTCCCATTTGTGAAATCTTTTATTTATATTATTATTTTTTTACACAAATGCATGCAGAATGATTTTTTTTTTTTTTAAAGGAACAAGACCGGTTTGTCCAGATAAAATGGGGTGGTTTTTCATCAAAAGTACACTCAGTTTTATATAATTGCAGCTCTTAAAGCCTCTTTTCTCAGCACATGTTTTGGAGACTGCGTGTATAAACAAGGAAACTATTATTTCATGGCTAAATTAGTTGACAATTATTTCAATGACCAATTAGCTGTGATTAATTGATTCACTTGTGACAAACCTTGATAGAAAAATAATAATAAACCCAAACCATTATTTGATTTTTTTTTTACAACTTTGTGATGATTTTATGAAAGTCTTGATTTTGTGTTGTATTTTTCCTGCTGATGTACATTTTCAGGGTAAGACGGAGTGCTTCCTCAATGTCTCGGCTACTTGAGAAACAAATAAACTTGCTGATGCTGCACAGAAAAGTGGGAAGTTTTTGGTAATTATTATAACTCTGGTGTGACTGGCCATCCAAAGTAAACCGGACACAGACAAGTTTGGGTTCCTATTGTAACATGAAGTCTTGGGTTGCATAAGTGCCATGTGGTTGACAGTTGGACCGATGGGACGTTGACATGACGATGCGGTGACAAGCGGGGCCTGTTTGTAAACCGCGCCCGGTCAGCACTAACCTTGCGAGCCTTTGATTGATGGCTCCCCACCAGCCGCACCATTTTGCTTTCTAATTGCTGCCCATAGGAAATGATTAGGTCTGTGCATGCTGTGTCAAAGGGTGACGACTTTTCATTACTTTGATTAAATAGAATGTTAAGTGATTTCAACAGACAGATTTAGTGCGTTTGTAGCCACTGATTAAGACTTTTCAGCGACGGTTTCAGCTTGTCAAAGGACAGGGCAGATTACAAGGCTGGTCTTGACCTCTCGTATAGCGATTACTAAACACTGTGACAGACAAGCGCTAACCATGCTAATGACCATGCGATTTATGATTACTAGTACAAGTGCCCTGGTACTATGGGTTCTATGTAGTTTCAAATGACCAGTACCAGTTATAGTAGTGAACCAATGGCGATGTAAACTACTCTAGTTAGCATTCACTCAGCGTTCAGACAGTTTGACAAGTGAGTTGCCCAACAGTTGATGGAGTTGATCCTTTCATGCATACTTATTCAAATGCGTTCAGCGAATGTTAATCTACAGCGATTAGGGATGGCACAAGAAACGACACAAGACTGGGCGCACGAGAATGAGATAGAACGACATTTTGACATCGATTTATAATAAATAAATAAATAAATAAATAAATAAATAAATAAATAAGTGAATGATGCAGTCCAGTTGACAATTTGGCCTCAAAATGAAATTGTATTTGTTTAATGTATTATTTTCTGCAGCGTTTTTTGGAATTTCAGTTTCTAAAGAGGTGCAAACTCACCAGTGTTTAACCATTTTTTGTCCGAGCCAATTATAAGCACACACAAAACAATCTCACAAGATCATTTTCCACATGTGCAATTTTATCTTGCGAGATCTTGTGTCACGAGATCTTGTAATGGAGATGTTACCGATTCAAGAAAGATTTGACCAGCGTTTGATCCTGATCTCTGTATATTTTCGTCTCAAATCATGTTTAATTAGTAAATCCATATTGAGTGAACCATTGCCTGACGGCATCTTGAAAAGCATCTTATTTCTCCTGAGAGTAAAATATTATTGTATTTTTCTGAATGCTGATATGTACGTAACTTCGACAAGAGGCCAGTTACTATGGTTTGAAGCCTGCGACCTCGTAGAAGCTGAAAGGAACACTGGCGTACCATCAACAATGAATGACCCTGGCCTTTTCCACATCAACCGTTGAGGAAGTTCATGCATTTTCTACAAAAGAATTACATGAAGACGGTGGTCACAATGTGTAATTCCTCTGTAAAATATGTATGAGAAAAGAATTACTCCCTTTAAGCCTTATTTCATTTAGACTGGACCAAACTCAAAGTGGAATTGTGCCAAGTATGCAATATAAATAAAGCTGAGTGGGAGACTTGCACTGTATCTGATATTCACTTTGCTTCACAGAGAAGTAAGGTGAGAGTATGATGACTCACTGCATTATTCTGTGGAGGATTTGACGTGTTCTTTTGCTCAAACTAGTTTCTGGAGGAGCACTCGGTGAGGGGACAGTGGGGTAATAGTATCTCTTGTGATCATTTTTGGATTATAGGACCAGGCAGATTTGCATAATTCCTTTGTACTATTTGGATTTATTTTGAAAAGTGCATGTTCTGCCTTTGAATTACAACAAGGTGCCATTTTCTCCTTGTACAATACATCATGTGCAGGACTGTGCAAACCTTTTGGAGAGGTATAAATTGTTTCAAATGGAGAACAGCTTATTGTGTGTATTTTTGCTTTGTCTAAAATGGGACATCAAATCCATTTGTCGCTCATTTTCCCAAACTAATAAGTAAGATGTCCATGTTTGAGTTCAGGGGGGTCATTCAGTGATGCAAAGGTGCGCTTTTCTGGTTGCTTTCATGAAGGTATTGTTATTGATTGGCCTGGAATGTTCCACGGTATGGCTTTCATCTTTTTAAATATTCAAAAATACTGTGAAAAACATAAACTGAGAAATACTGTGAAAAACATACTGTGGAGTATTCCAGGTGGGGGTGTCATACTTTATTTTTTGTATCCCTATAACGATATTCAGACGTTCAGATATTATGTAAAGACAATAGAAATGTGCAGTTCATTTTTATTTTTAATCAGCTCCTTTTGAAGTATTTTTTTTATTATTATTCCAATTTTGCATCTCTTCAAACCAACATTCACAATAATATAAAAATGTCAGTATATTGCCCACCTCTTATTACAGGTAAAGAGATGGCATCTTCATAGAGACTAGAAGATTGCAGCTGTCTATCAGAAATGTTACTGCACTTATGCACTTTGAAGCAAGACATTTCGACTACCATCTAGAAGTCCTTCTCATTTCTGAAAATACTAGTGTACAGAGCTAATGTAAACCGGCCTAAGGGGAGGAGAGTTGGATTTGTACCGCCTGAGGGGATGACTGTATTTTTTCCATTTCAAGATCAAACCAGTGCCTTGAACGAGGTTTAAACATCTTTCTTTTTTTCCATCTTCTGTATTTTGCATATATCTTTCTCAAAACCTGTCTGACCATTTTGCCAAAATCTTTCATGACATACAGTAGGGGTAAACTTACAAAGGTGCATGTGTTAGAGAGCTGTAAAGGGGAAGTACAGTCAGCCGTGTGATGCTATGATTAGCTCTGCTCAGATGAGAACGCTAACCTCACTGTGGCCTTGCCTGAGGTAAGAATGATGAGAGACCCAGAGACCGTTTGGCATGGGGCCACTGCAGAGCAACAACCTCTGTTGTTGTGCTCTTCACAAACGTGTTCAGCCGACAGAAAGTGTGCGCCGACAGTTGCGTTTTGGGGGCAAGAGATACTGTGAACTCACCTGTCAGATATAATTACAATGTAGTGAGCTGTCCGGTCCCCCAGGTTTAAATCTCTGCTGGCTCACAGTCGAACGCGATGGGAAAAAGTGACAAACGCTGTCACAAGTCTAAACATCTGAATAGTTATGGGTTTGTGTTACTAAGGAAAATCCCACACTGTTTTCAATGGATTTAGAATTGGACTATAACATACTTAGATCATTATTCTACATTTTATTTATTGCAAACTTGCAATTTTGATCTAAAAGGGAACTAGTCCGTTTACTTCCTGCTGCTGAACTGACAGGTCTTGGCTCTTCATAGTAGCATTTCACTGTGGCATGCAGCAGATTTTCATTGCCTTGTTTTTATTGTTGACAAATATATTTAAACCTTAAATATTTATGACCCGGAGGTTTATTTATTCATTTATTTTTAAGCGCTTTTTAGTCAAGAAGTCAATCCTCTGTCAGTATAAAAGCATGTGGTTTGGAGCAGAGTTCAGTCTTTGGAGAAATAGAATCAATTAAGTTTATCTTTTTTGGGCACTGATTAAAAGTCTGTCTTGTTTGAAAGCCATGTTTATTTTTTTTATTTTTTGCCCAGCCCTGGTCTGTATTATTCTGAAATTCCTAAATATTCTTGAAAGCTAGGGTTTCCTCATTATCCTCACGGCTCGGGCTCTACTGTCACATAGTTTCTCTTCCCCTTTAATACGATCTGCTTAATGCTTATGTGCAGACTATACTCGGAGTTTGCATAAAGTGACAAAGAACAAGTGTTTCCAGCCCAGTTGTTTCCTTTCCGAGCGCATGCTGAAGTCACAGTTGAGCAAACATTGATAACAGTGGGTTAATGAAAGGAGATTGCTCATATGCTTTGCCAGGATACATCAGTGTGAGCCAAGATGGCCTGTGCAAGGAATCGGCGGAAACGAGAGACAACATCGCACAGCTTCCAAAACGCAAACATTATCATAAACTATATTTCAAAAGCCAGCAATGAAAACTTCCACTGTTTATATTTAATTTAAAAAAAAAACATTTAATTAATACAAATATTTGTGTTACTTTTTTTTTTAGACTTCTACCAGCAGTAGTTGTGGATGTATACACGGAGAAGGAGAGTAGACACTACAGGTGAGTAGGAAAACTTTTTGAGATCAGTAAATCATAAATAAGAAACAATTATAATCCTAAAAAATTAAAAAAAAAAAAAAAAAGCGCCAGGTTTAAATTTCTTGCATTATTTTGTGGACAAAGTAATGATGACAGAAAATGACAGAGAGAATTCATGATATGTATTTAGTATTGGAGAAAACTAGATACAGTGGCTGCCATTCTCGCTGAGAATGTTACTCAAACAAATATGTGTTCCAAATGTCATTACTGTGTGACACCAGCCACCATTTTTTCCCCCAAAATTCAGTTTGAAGCTTGGACCGAATAAGTCTTTTTGGAGTTCTGGGACTAACCGGGGCTGAGTTGAAACCAAAGATCCCAAACTCACAATAAAGACCCAAGGTATACGGCTATAATTATGAGCAAAATAAAGATGGGGAATGGACTTGAGCACTCCTTAAGTCCAGCCTTACCCATAGAATGTTCCTCTTATGGTCGTATACCTAAAATTAGACTATTATTGTTCTAAAATATATAACGTTTTGAATCAATATCAAATTCTAGTGGCTCCTTTGCCATTCTATTCCCTACTATAGTTGTGTCTGCTTTGGTCTTTTTCAGTGTGCCCGTAAAATGGTCTGCTAGCCCGAGTCTCCTGCTCTGTTTGATTAGCCATGACTGTATTATGAATGTTCTCACTCCTCTAACCACTGCTTCTACCATTGAAGCATAACATCCT
The DNA here is from genome assembly GCA_015082035.1 of Chaenogobius annularis. Taxonomy (NCBI): domain Eukaryota; kingdom Metazoa; phylum Chordata; class Actinopteri; order Gobiiformes; family Gobiidae; genus Chaenogobius; species Chaenogobius annularis. The sequence continues at coordinate 1,458,227 of BJKM01000085.1, read as the reverse complement.
TAGACAAAAGAACACCCCTTTTTTTTTTTCTTCTCAAGGCCGTTTCTTCCCCCTTGCATATCAGTGTCCCCAGCCGAGCAGATCTTGTCACTCCAGACTGGCACCGGGCTGTACAAGGGTGTCCGGGTTAACAGTCTGACTCATACAAGAATCACTCCAGTCTGCGCAGAGCAGAGAAGGTCCGTGTTAGCGCGCTGGCTCGTCTCGACATGTGTGACACGCAGATGGCACCGCTCAACCATGTGACCGACTCCACATGCTCGCACCCTCTAGGAATGGAGACGGAGAAGCATGTTAGAGCAGTGATGTGTCTATGAGGGGCTAACTCAGAGGGGATGCTGACATGATATGACGTTCACCTGTTAGAGGAAGATACACCGACATTTCTTCCCTGTTGGCTATTTTTATAAATGTAATTTCCTTGTCTCTCTCCCTGAGTAATTTATTAATGCATTTTGAATAGCAACATACAACTGCAAAATTATCATAAAAATCGAGAAATTCCAAAGATTTATTTCGCTTTTTCACTCGCTGACTGTGTTAAAAAAAAAAAAAAAAAAAGAAAAAAAGATCAGATTTGCCAAAGAACATTCTTTCTCACAAATTGACGGCCTTGTAGCATTATGGCATTTTGGTCAAAATATCTTTTTTGACTCTCCAGACACTGCTGCCTCTATATTATTACTTGCTCCAACCTCAGCCAATCAAAAACAGTTTTTTTACAATTACAAAACACTAAAGACCAAGTACCAAGAAACATTTTGACATTGTGAAACGATCAAGCCTTTATGACACGACGTCTGACATTTAATGGAATGATATTTTCTTCCTGAGGGAAAAACCTTATATTTCAACTAAATACAACATCTTTGTTAAAAATAAGTTGGTTTCTTTAGTTAAATGCTTACCGAAATTGAAAATCACAAGTCTGTATTTATTTCAGTGGGAATACCAGCAAGAATATTTTGAATCTTTGCTGAGCGTATTCTTTTTTTTTTTTTTCTCTCAAAATAATAGTCATCTATTTCTGTATTGTCTCAAATCCCACATTTATCCCACATTTTGGCTCCAATGGTTAATACTTGAGCATGTGGTACTTGTTATTCTATGATGTATAATTATTCATCTTAAAGTCACGATCAGTTGAATCCCTCAATGCCAGGCACACCGAATTTTAATATGTAATCCAAAATTATTTTCTGACACAAACAAGTTTTGGAGATATGCATAATGAGTAGTTTAGCATACACCCATCTGTGACTCCAAACAGCAAACACGCCACTGCTGCTTTTTCCAAACGACGCTTTATTGCCATCACTTTGCATCCATCACTGAATCTAAAAATACCTAATGACTGACAATAACTGCTTAGGAGTCAAAAATCCCTGGCGCTCTGGGTGTCCTGTGCATGCGGAATGAGCACCTGCAAGGCTTAAGCTGCATTAGGAATCCTGGTGTACGCCATGAAGCGCAATTATTGGACGTGCCAGTTATCCGCGACTATGCAAATCAATTGGAAAGTGGCAGTATTAGTCCATATACAGTAGTTTTATTCAAAGACGCCTTTAGCTTTCAAACCACTCTGGAGAGTAAAAGATGAACGATGCTCAAGTGGTAGGTAGAGATAAGGTTATCAGCACACATCTTTTACAACACTTATCATGCCGTTCACCTGCTCAGACACTAAGAAAATGTATTCATACTTTAAATCTAAGATGTAGTTTTTCATTTCTTATAATATTCACATAAGAGTATAATAACTACAGTAATCAAACAATATTCAGTTTCTATTTCCATTGTCTGTCCAGAAAACACTCTGACTGACCTCCTAATTTACCTCGCCTTCCCAGATGTTTTAGTGCACTTCCAATTGATTTTGTTCAGGTCTAAGACTCGGAGCTCAATTGGCTTTATGGATTCTCTCAGCAGGATTTTAAAGGACTTAGCAGTGTGGACTTAGCAGAAAGAACTGGCTTTGCAGTGTCAATAGTGGCCATGTTTGCATGGGGCATGTAGTGCGCCAGATGTCCAATAATGTTTGGAGATCCTGATCCGTGTACAACATGTGTTTCGAGGTATTGACAGCAGATTGGAATGTTAGAAGGCATTACTGTGGCCCTTATTGCTGCGTTCACCTTTACATGATAGTACCTCTTAGATACATGGACTGTGCCCATGAGCGTTCAGACTGTTATGTTAGTAAAGAACATAGGGTGATCCTATGCAGCTTCTCAACCAGGTGGAGGTGCACTGCAGGCAGGACGAGGCTACAGATGCATGTTTCAATCACTTTTCATTTGCAGCACTCTCCACAATATTTTGAGCTAAAACACATTTGATTTCATTGTAACACTGGCACGAGTTGAACAATGCTGACATTTTAGTGCTTACACAAACAATCAATATACCCGTTATTGTTCCTGTAGGGAAATTTGTCCTCTGTATTTGATTCATCCTCTCATGCTGCTGGGGCAACCTGTCAGGAGCAGCGGGCGTCAAAGTGCAGCACCCGCCGTACCTGTCGCTGGATTTTGAGCGAGGCTTTGTCAAGACTTACCTTGGAGGAATTTTGTCCTGTTCCAGCCAATTGGGCCCGACCCACCAGTTGGAGATTCTGTCAATCACAGAGCAGCATTGTGGAGGGATAAAATACCCAAATGAACCAAAACAAACATGGCGACTCAGACACACTTATTTCTGTTGAAGTTGTTTGCTAACTTTTTTTTTTTTTTGTTATGTGCAAAGGCAAGTGATTTGCAATTTTTTGCTGGGGAAAGATGTTTGCTTTTCTCTCAGCGTGTCTTTGTTGTCCCACTGCTGCACTTAACACAAAGAGGACATGGACAGCCCACGAGTCGAACCAAGGACCTTCCTGCTGTGAGACAAGAGTGCTTGCCAATCAGCCGCTGTGCTTGCTGATGCTTTCATGGACATTTGGAAATCAGAACCACGCTTGTTCATTTTCATTTCATCACATTATTCTCCTGTAAATCTAGCCCTGTGGAGGATTAACTATAACAAAGTCATTCCTTAAACCTTAAATATATCATTGCCTGTCTGCCTTAATATATTCATCCCATTATAAATTTAAACAGATCATATTTCATCTCAGAGATTAAGATTGCTACTATTATAGTGACCTAATTGTTTGCATAATGGGGTTCTTAAAGGATTTGTAAATGAAGCCTTTTTATAACCATAATGTATAATTGTGCTGTTCAATCACCCTATGTGAGGTCTGTCTGACATATGCCTCCCTCTTTAATATTGTCCCCACTACATCATTTTTCACATATTATCCTCTTAGGTTAAAATAACAATCTATAAGTTTGTGAATCACAGTGTATTAGAAAACCAGTTTAATAAAGCCCTTGCCAATGGAACCACTGGTGTACAGTCCATCAGCCGTTTGAGAAAGCTACCGAACACTTCCTTTTCTCTGCCAAATGATCTGATGTTATTGCTTTTGATAGCGCAAACACTGGTTACTGCTACCTTCAGGACTTTCAGCCTAGTAGTGTGATCAGAAATACAATCGACAGCAGAATGTATTAAAAAAATAACCACTTTTAAATCACAAAAAACTTCAAGACAAAGTCGAAGTGTAACTAAAGCATTGTCTTCAAACCTGTAAATCATACTGTGACGAAACTCGGATTGTTAATTAATAAATGATCGATACTCACATCGTCACAATGTTTTTATACTGGCTTGATCCTGTCTGGCAATTGTGTCTTCTGTTCTTCCAATAACAAAAACAAAAACAACCAAGCATACAAACAGACTTAAACATTGACTCTGTACAGTAATATGCTTGTTTCTAATTTACTGTGAATAAAACTGCTTTAATGAACATTGCAGTTTGTCTCCTGCTCCTACGCAGTTTGTTCGGGAGAGGATATGAGGAGGTTCATACAGACTACAGCATCTTTTGTGTGATCATTCTTTGTGTGCATCAATAAAATGTTTACATACATTTGCATGAAGGACATATGTTGCAAAATTGACTGAATTTTAATTGACTGAATTTAGAAATCATATTACATCAATGTAATCCCTCATTTGTCCATGAGTTGTCCATATGTAAATCACACATTGCGATTTCCCCCAGATTGTTACGTAGATGATCGGGGGATTTTCCAGACAATAGTATTTTTTTATTTTATTATTAACATACAAAAACACAAACAGAACAATACAGAGAGCATGACAGCGAGGAACATACAAACACTTAGTCTGGCATTTTTGTCCCAATTTTTCCAAAGTCTTTCGATTTTGTCCATTTTCAAATTGTCTTTTACATTTATTTTTTTTAATTTTTTTTTGAGAGGGCCTTTTTACTGGCTGCCAGGAGGATACTCCAGAGATGTTCCACTGATTGTGTCCATGGCAGGTGTTTTAAGGCCAAAATACATAGTTCTGAAATCAAGTGGGATGTGGATGTCAAAGTCTGTAGCGCTTTGTTGATCTCAATCCAATATTTGTTAGCAAAAGGATAATCCCAAAACACATGGTTTGCCTCCTGGTGGCCACAGTTTCTCCATATAGCATTTCCTTGTGAATTATGGGCGCTTTTTCAACAAAATTCCCCCCTGACATGTGATTTTGTGGTCCTCCACTGGGATGTACATACACATTGTTTAAAAGTTTAACGCCACAATTAGTCAGTGACATTTCCACTTGACAGATGGGTGAAAATGGTGCCAAAGATTCATCTGGTGGAGAGTACAATCTGGTGCATCCTGGCTGGGCTGCTGAATATTGAGCTTTGTGATAATGGGATAGTGTCGGACAAGTATTAGGTAAGGAGCCCACTAACCCTAGGGTTTGTGGTTTGATTCCTGCCTCAATCCTGTCAGCTTTAGTGGATTATGTGTCTATGCGCGTGTGTGTTTAACTGTGTGTTTTAACTGTTAAACGCTCCTAGTGGTTTAATGCTTACTTAATATTTGGGCTATTAGGGTTATGATCAATTCATGGATCAGTCATGTTTTAAAAAAGCATGTATTTTCCAAAGACCTTGAAACCATGTGAGCCTGCACCAGGGACACTGTTGTCTTTTTCCTCTCTCTGACTACAAAACTACTTTTGCCATTTTTGCCTCAGTCCATTTTAAATTAGCTTGAGCTGTTGTAGCTCCTCACCAGCGGGCAATGTTGACAATTCAAAGTCTACTACTGGATCATAATCATAGTTTATTTACATTGCAACTACCTAGATTATTGAAGAGCAAATTACAGGATTTTATGTTTTTCTAAATATGGCATAATTATTGGAACTTGATGTTTATCTACTTGTTGTAGATAAACATCAAGTTTTACAGAAATCCTGTGTCAGGTTGTGAAGAAAATTTGGTGCATACCCTACCAAAAAGGAAAATTATTAACTATGTACGATTTTTTTAAAACAATCTTAAATATATCAACTCTATGTTTTAGTAAAAAAAAGAATCTGCCCTGTCTGATGCACTTTAAATCTCATCTTTATAGGTTAACTACTGCGCCTGAACAGAAATGCCATCAGGTCATCAGAACTACATATGCCAAAGGAACAGAACACCACAGCGAGACCCTGCCTTATTAATGACCTGCCATTTTCATATCTCAGGTGTGGCACGGCAGATGGCTTCAAATCTCCACTGCACAGGTCCATTTCTGACTTATGTGCCAATTTTACTCAAAGTAAAAGGGTAAAATGACCCTCTTCCTTGCTGTTATGAGTAATAGCGATCTAAAAGGTGCCTATAAGTGCATTGTATACAATTTCCCCCTAAAATATACAGCTTTTCCTGGTAATGTGTTGATAGTGTCTTATCAATTTCTGTGAAACACTTGCATTTTTTTTGCTGATTATGGATATTTTTGAAGATGGATCAATTCAAAAAGGGATACGCATTGAAACGTAATCCACAAATTACCCTTTATATCAATAAATGTGCAGCAATTTTGAGTTTGAATAATTGAAGAGTTGTTTAAAATATAAGGCATGTTCCAGGAAAGATGCAGTCTATAATAATACATTCTTGTTTCTGTTGGACAATCGCTTTCCTGTTTTCTGTCATGGAGGGTGTGTCACTGCTTGTCTCCATAGAGATGCTCTTGCTTTGCCTGGAATGTTTCAGAATATATCATTAAACGTATACATGTTTTGCATGTATTCCATCAGGTGTATTTATTGCTGAGAGAAAATCATTTGAAACACAACTCTACCTTGACCTGGCTATTTGTCGCCATAAATATACAGACATTTAATGCCACACTGTGAAACATTCAAGACAAGCAGGTGGCAGGTGGAAATTGACATATTTACACTGTCATGGTTAGATGTATTGTTGTCATGTTATTTATAGTTTAGTTAAGGCTATTCCAGGTATATTCATTGTCATTGTCCAATATAGTCATGTTTTTATGTAGCGTTTATCTCTTTGGACTTTCAAACAGAGCTCTGTCTTAACTGTCGTGGTCTACACTGTCCAAGGGCGTACAATTTTAAGCAGAAGTCAACAAAATGGTTATTGCAGCCAATATTAGGTTTCCAATTCACCAACATCTGTGGCTCACTCAAAAACCATATCGGACTTGGAAGTAATGCCTCTCACTGTGGCTGGAAAATGACTGATTCTGACTTGTTTAGCTGCAAAAAAGGCACATCTCCAAGGACGCGCGGCTCACAGAACCTCTCAAGCCCTTGAGCATATGTTTGTGATCTGGTTCAAGAGGTTAATCGCTCAAAATGAACCAAATGAAGAGGCATATCATGACAAGACATATCCGATTACATTCTGTCCCTGTCCCCGGGATAGGTCACTGACTGATTCAAAGAGTAAAATCATAAAGCCACACACAGTGACTCACTCACAACAAAAATAAAAATTTAATTTGACCTGAAATATAATATTTTTCAGTAGAAAAAAAAAATCAAATGGTTAAATACAGTACTTTACTTCTATTTATCAACAACAAATACGTGGAAGATATCAAAATTTTGTTTGAGTGTTGATTTGATATTTTGAGGGAGTTAACAAAAAATGACCAATATTAAAACAATTGTTATTTGCCAAGATAAGAAAATTCCTTTTGCTATTTATTTGAACAATTCTGTTCTGCTGCATTATTGCCAGATAATACACTGCTGCTACTTACTATGATGTCTAGCAAATTTTAGCAAGTATTTTCTTCTTATTTTTATTTATTACATTTGTTCCAAAAATCTTTATTTTCATTATGTAGAATGACATTCAGGGACACAAAAATAACTTTTTTGAGCTTTTAACCATGTTGTAACATTATTCCCTCATCAAACATAGTCAAAAACACACAGAATTTCCCCGATCCGTGATCTAGTTCTAGATCTAGATAGACTACATAAATCGTGACTACATGACCATTTATTTTGTCTATAAATCATTGCCAGACTTTTTCTAAGCATTTCTGCCTCAAATCACTATCATTACACTTACATGCTTACACTATTTTATTTATTTATTTGGCCGGGATAAAGCAGTCAAACATAGTTACAAAACATACAAAGTTTATGCTAATTTGAATGCTTTTCTACACTTTAATATGTTGGGAGAAAGGTCATCTATGTAATTCCCTCTGCAGCCAGTAGATGGAGCCCAAACTTCCTGCCATAGGAAATACCAAAGTGACATGAAGTCGTTCTGTTTTTTGAAAAAAATTGGTCTAAAACAAGAAATGCCAAAGTAAATCTACTCAAGAGCGTGTTTAAACAATACAAATAATACTAATTATGCCTTATATTTGTCCTTTAAAATATTTTCAGCGCTAATTGATACAAGACATAGCTTGAATTTCTACAGCAGGCACACACACATCCCTCTGCAGTGTCTCCAATCAGAGCATTACAGCAGCCAAAAGCCATTCATCTCACATGTGACAAGACGATGACAAAGACCCTCTCTTGTTCCCCAGTCAAAATAACCAGTGCCAGAAACCAGAAATTATACATGACAGACATCATAATTAAGATTATTACTTTGCAATATCCCCAATGTTTTCTCCCATCAGACTGGAAGTAATGTAATAAAGATCGCTAGCCTTGTTCTTGAATGAAAACTGGCAGTGAAGAGTAACATTTTATAAAGCGTGGCTGTCAGGGAGTTCAAGAGATACAATGACAATAGACAAAATACAGTGGCCAGAACAAGGCCACACACAAGTGCTGGGGTTAGGTTTCTTGTCAAATCGGGTGCTGTGTACAAAAGATGTCTGGAAAATCGAAAAAAGAACGGATTTCGCTGAAAGAGCATGCTTGTAATCAGTTCAGTTTTGTCAGCATTATATTCATATCTGCTTGTTCATACTGTTTAGACATAGGCTCTCTTAAACTTAATTAGGGTTTTTGGATTGCAAAAGCCTCATAATTCCCAACTGTAAAAAAAAAAAAAAAATCACCTACAAATGCATGTATCATAAATCACTTTTTACTGAATTATTGACAAAAAACATAGTGGGAGCTTGTTGACGATATATATTATTGAAAAACAGGAACGCTACTAACCACTCTTCCAATGCCCATCTAATGACGCTATTGTCTGCTTTGTGAATGTTAACTAGTATTAGAAGAAATCAGACTACAATGTTTGCATTAGATGTTTGCATTAGAAGGCAGGGAAGTTGCTGTGGAGACTCCGAAAGTGAAAGCTGTTGTGATTTGTATAAAATACTTAACTCTGCGACGTGTTTTTGAGATCTATATTTCCAGGTAATAGCTTATGATGTTTTCCTTGCCTTTTGTTCAGCCTTTCTCTGGTTTTGTTCAAAAGCGTCTGATATCGGCCCATGTTTAATATCTGATGATATTGGTCTGAGTGTTGTGGGGCGAAAAACTCTCCAGCAATATTATCTTCTGCCGCCGGCCCTCCACCCCCGTCAAAAATTCAATAACATCCCACTAAGTTAGAGCTTTGAAGTGACTATATCGGCTGCCAGAGGCTCCAGGAAAAAAAGAAGTATGGCGGGGTTTGCACTTTCCTCTATATAAGCAATTATACCAGAGAAATGCGTCAGAAAACATGTCAGCAGATCAAGCACTCAAGTCTTTTGTAGGCCCACGTCTCGTCAGAAGCCTGTTGTAAAGGCTTTTTCTTCCTAAGCAATTGTCTTCATAACCCGCTTGGCTTTTTACACAATAATACTGTATATTAAAAGTATATTGTGATGCATATAGTTCATTATGCAAGGTGGTGTTTAGCTCTGCAGGCTTTTGCTGGGCCGAGGAGTAAGAAATGAAATGTCTTTTGCCTTTTTTAGTTCTCCCCGTGCGCACCTCAACAAACATTGACTCTGTCGGGCACACTTCCCAAAGTATGAACTGAATTATAGATTTCTAATTTCATCTAAACTTGAGGCCACTATAGGCCTTTGGTGAATAGCATGGATATTTTATCACAAATGAAAAAAGTAAATAAAAATACAATAGCCTTAGGGGTTGATGGAAAGCCATACTTTCAGGGAGGATAAATGATGGGAGTTTTGACAGTAACAAAGTTTCAGTCATTTCCTCTGGGTTCAGACTAAAAATAATAAAAGCAGGAGGCTGGCAAACTCACTTATGGTGTACAAGCATCAGGTCGTACTCGGAGCCCATCCCACGGGTTTAGCCTGAGTATTGGCAGAAGCAGAATGCCATTGCATGTAATGACTATCTATAGATGAGAGTGTGCAGAGAGACCAGGCAACGTAACTGTTTCATTTACACGTGCTCCCATTGGGGAATTACTCCAGTGAAAGGCTAAATCCAATACAAAATTACCCCAACTGTAAAAAATGATAGCTACTTTACCAAACTGAAATGCTCCCCTCTGATTGCCCAGATCAATACATGTTACTAAATGTAATAATCACATTTAATTGTGTTTTGCCACAAAACATGAAAAACAATTTGCACTTGCAGATATATTTTAATCATTAATTAAATCAAATGTGCACTTAGACTTTTTAAGGGTTGTGTAATATTGTGTTTGAGTACAAAAAAGTGAAAGTGATTTCATTACAATAAGCCTGGGATTGTAGTGCCATTGCAAAGCAAAATACCACCATATTCTCTGTCCTAACTTTAGATTCCAGTGCGTCCAAGGACTTGCAGCTGCATGACTAATTAACTTACCTGTTTTCCTCTGGGAGGCAGGCTCAAGGCACTTCAATGGGAGCCAATCAGAGAGCTCTTTGTCTCACTCTGGCTTTGGTCTTGGGGGACAAGCTGGGATGCTTCCTTTTTGAGTAGAAATGTTTAGATGGTTTTACTGACTGCTCTGCCCACCGAGAGGACTGTGGCTTGTTAACTATCCCATGTCACAGCACCAGCACTGCTAATGAGAGGCGCATAGCAAAACACGCATTAGCATACAAATATTTGTAGATGATACGGGTGAGTGTGCGTAATGAGGATTCCACAGGGGCTTTATGGTAAGATGGAAGGATGGAAGACCATAAACAGTGAAGAAAGGGGAAACAATTGTAATGTAATTCACAAACAACAAGCCGTAGAGACAAGGCTGCAAACAAGATAAAACACTAATCTAATCATATCTAATAATATAGGCCTAACTGTATTCACTGTTGAGTATGAGGATCATTTGACTGAAACATATTTGAAAGGAATAACAGTAAATCAAAATTTGCTTTAGTTACATTCTTCTATAATAGTCTGCCACTGTAGCCAAATTACAAGATTATTCAGGCCACAATATAAGGACTAAAACATCATTTTCAAATCAAAATGAATACTATTTGAATTCAGTCTATACTCCCAAATTATATGACTGTTTATGTCACATTGACTTACTGTCCCTGTTTGCTCATGGTGATAATGTGGCCTCCCGAGTTCATACTGTCTGTCATTGCGCCATTGGGTAAGACGCTGTGGCAACCCTGAAAACAGATATTCCCATTTACAAGCTCCTCTTTCTCTGAGCCTCAGAATTCACCGTTTCAATTATCCACTGTGCTGTTTTAAAATCCATAAATCCTTATAAATCATTGTTAAGTATAGATACACTTTTTACTATTAATAACCCGTGAGGGAAATAAATATGCATATTCTTTGCATTTGAACTTTTCAATGTCGATGGGGAAACCTGTCAGGAGCAGCCCTACAGCGCTCATCTCCAGATCTGGAGCTCAGCTTAGTCAGGGCTCCTGCAGCTGGAGGATACTACCTATTGTGCATGTTTTGAGTTGATGGGGAAACCCTGCCAAACACAGGGAGAAACATGCAAACTCTGCACAGAAAGGACGGTTCTGGTCCGGCTTTGTATTTTTTTTCATTGTAATTCTCACTGCTGCCAGTTGGCATGTCAGATGAGGCAGTACAGACTGGTGGAATGGATGTGTATTGTCTTTACTAAGACACTAAGTTCTGATACATGACATGGCAAAGCAGAGGCACTCATGATGTTTAATGGCCAATAACAAATAATGCCTAATATGTGTCCTTTAGTTTTCTAAAGGATCACGGACCTTTTGCCTGCGAAATGTAATTGTGTAATGTAAACTGCTCCAGGTCTAATATTACTGTTGCTGTCAAGTTTTACAATATTTCTTCATCTAGCAGTTTCTACTCGTGTTACAGCTGGCTGCCATCTCCAGGGTTTTTTTATACACTGGATTATGGTACACCTCGATGAACTGTGTGAAATAGGCCGAGTTTGATGTTGAGGTAAAAAGTAGTTCACTCGAGCAGTAAAGTTGCTCGATAATGAGCGTCTCTTTTTTGCTCCGTTGAGATATAAAAAGGTTTGATTTGCATAAAGACAAAACTTCAGGGTTACCATTAAAGGCTACAGTGAAGAGATGGATGCATTATTTAAAGAAATGCCGTAACATAGTGACTGACCACCTTCTATAAATGTGCTCACCCAAAGCATCCTTCCGGTTGTCAAGCCAGCTGTCAAACTTCCTGTATCGAGGAGGATAAAATGTCCACTATCAGCTCTTTACCACATCCCACCCACGTAGGGGCATGGTAAAAAATACATTCATTTTGTTTTTCCTGACAGATATGATGGCATCGAGCTCTGCCTCACTGCAATGATGTTCAATTATCTGACTGAATAGAAGAATAAACAAATGTTTTTTTAAAAAGTCAGTCCAGCGTAAGTCCTGTTGTATTTGGTTCCATGATCTTAGTTATTTCAGTCCAGTACTCGAGAGTCGGCTTCGTCTCTGTCATCCATTTTCTAGTTATTGCATTCTACAGGTAGGTATCCATCAATCGTATCCACTGTAGGGGTTTGAAAAGTGTAAGGACTTATTTTAATCTGTCTAACTAGTTCCAAGCTCTCGTGAACCCTTTTCCCATTGTTTGTATTCAACATTTGTGGGCACTAGCACAGCTTTAGAACAGTTTTTTTTTTTTGGCACTTTATAACAAGTTTGCAATAGATAAATGATTCAATAAATGAATAGATTAGATGGAGACAATGTGCAGTGTCTGATTTTGTCACAGGTCTGCTTTTACAATATACTCAATGGGAGGGAAAAACGACAACGTTTAACCTTACAGCGGTGTTTCCTCATCATTAGTTCACTCAAAGTTGTATTTTGATTCATTCATGCATGTTTGAGTAATCCCGTATGCAACTGAGGCTCAAGTGGTAAAAAAAAAGAAAAAAAAAGAAAAAAAAGCCACCTACCCCCTATCCCCGCCCACATTTATGTACTTGAAAAATAAGGACTCAGAGTGCTACACAGTGTTCTAAAATGTCACATGGCCCCTTTTCATAATAAAATGGAAAAAAAACAAAAAAAACTGCTTGAGGACAGACCCAAAGCTTTTACTCAAAAAGCGCCCGCCCACACCGTGATCAATATCGGAAGGAACCATAAAAGACCTGACTGCCCCCACTCCCCTGGGTTCTGCATCAACCTACACTATGTACGAATGCATCTATTTTAATGCTTCCCCATATTATTGATCAACTAATCCACCCTGAAACCCGGCTCTCCACTTTCCCCGGCTCACTGAGTACCATAACTTAATAGATCCCTTTGGGAATAGCACGCACTGAACTGTGAGACAAAATGTCAGAGTGTGATTGGTCCTGTGAAGGTCTGCATAAACGAGAAGATTCTGAGGTTTAGCCCATCCTGCTGTGGAAAATGGGAGGTTGGAAAGATGTGACAGACAAGACGTGGAATTATTTGGGGGGAAAAAGAAAGAGATTTTGGATGAGGAGAAAGAAAAACCGGCGCAGAACTGAAAAGATGTGGTCCTTTGACTTGTCATGACTGCATTATGAATACGTTTGAACAAAGCAAGACTCAGTTTAAAGGTACACTATGTAAGTGGGCAATATATTGAAAGTTTACATTATGTGGTGAATGTTGTTTTAAAGAGAGACAACATTTGAATATTGAGTATATTGCTTATAGTGAAAATAACTTCAAATATAGCTGATTAAAACAAAACCGTTTCAACAACAACAACAACAGCACTTAAGTGATCAATTTTACAGACTCAACTAAATTCAACTAAAAATACAGAAATGTTTTAACACACATTGGATTGAAATGACATTGTCTAAATATAATTATTAGGAAAATAAATTATTAGGCATTATTTGTTCACATATTGCGTGTGTGTGTGTGTGTGTGTGTGTGTGTTTGAGAACTCTAAACCAAGACTTCCCAATTTCAAACTAATTGCCTCCAACAAAGTTTTACTCTGGACACTGTTTTGCAACCATATATTTGACCTGAGGTGCCTTTCAAAAACGTAACCCTTGCCCTTTGTCCAGTTAATTTGAGTTTCGTACATTCAGGCTTCAATTTTTACTTGCACTCTTTTCTTTTCCTTTCTTTCTCGTCTCAAACATTTAGATTGCTCTTTCAGTGAGTAAACGCAGAGTCATAAAAAAATCACCTTTCTTAACAAATAATGCTCGATCGGTCAGTGAGGTGAGATCGTCTTGCTTGGAACGAAGCTGCAACTTAACTTCCTGTATTGAAATGTTAGGGTCACTGCTTGAAGCCTTTAACCACGAGATGAATGGAAGTAAATCAGGTTTAAATCAAAGCTTGACTCTCTTAATCCCACTTCAGGCCCGCATTAGTGAAGCTGGTGCCCTTTAAATTTTCTGTGAGGTCTTAAAACAGACCACTTGAATTCTGGCCTGTTCATTTTGTTTTTTTTTTTTTTTTTGCAACAACCTCCTTGTCTCATATAAAATAAAGAATAATCCTGCGATTTTCTCTAACATAATCTGAAACAGTCGCGTCCACAGAGCACAGTAGTGTCCATACGGGGATCTGACATAAAACCTTGAAAATATCTGCACACAGTTATTTGCCTTCAACAATTCCTCACTCTTATTTTAATCTATTTCATTTTCACTCTACATAAAGTGCTTTAAAAGTGGGAATTTATACAAAATGTGGTTGTTTACACCTTACTGCAAGTCGAGTGCGTTTCAGGACCCACACACTGTTACAAGTGCGCTAAACAATCAAACTCACTCGTAATTTAGCATCAGCACTAAACAAAAACAGCAATCATACATACAACCACACTTTTTCCAAACATAGATATAAGCAGCATCTCATTCACGTTGCGCTTTTGATTTTCAGACATGATAGGAGCTCAAATAAACACCGGTAGTTTTTACTTTAATTTTAACAGCAGAAACTTTAACAGTTTTAACAACACGTGCTAGTTCACGGTTTGTCATCGCCGCTGATATAAAAAGAGTAAGCACGAATCCGAACACATGTCTAGTGCTATTGGGATCTTTGCGACTCTAATCAAGGCACCTCGATCGTAGTTCCTAGGTTTAGCCACTTGTCCAGTTTTCGTGCATGGCGTGCATGTAAACACAGCACAGTTCAGGCATGGGTCCAGGGGAGGTGCGGGTCTGCAAAAAAGAGCGGGGGTCTATTTATCCTGGACAGTGGTCTGGAAGTAGGTTCGCAGGTATCGCATTTGAGTAAGTACGTCTCGGCGTTATCGCATGAACCGTGAATGTGATACTGCGCTGCATTGGTCAAATACGCACCATAGTACACTAAAGTAGGTGTTATTGGCAGCCCATGCAGCTACTTTTACTGTTTGGTTCTGGTTCGTGCCCAGTTTCGTCCTGTTGTGTAGACTTGATTTGGTCCTCTTCTTGTCTTCAGTTAGCCCTGATCTAGTCTAGCTTTGGTTCCACGTTTATTCCCACTTCAGTTCCAACTCTGATGAAAACTCCTATCACTGAAGTTTTGGTCCAAACACTTTTAAGATTTCCACGAATCACTTGGTTTGTGACGAGTTATTACCTTTATATTTCGTCTTATATTTCACCAACGGTAATTTAGTGATTGGTATGACACAGAGAGACCTAAAGATCTTAAATTTCTGCCTCTGTTAATCAAAGTCATGGGAAGATGCGCACGTTAGTTCATAATGCCAGCACGCACGCAGCCCGGCCTCGTTTGTCATTTCACATTTATAACCAATAAGAATTCAATTGCTTGACATAAATGCATAGTGTGATATAATGATGTGTGCTCTAGAGGGGAAGGGAGAGGGGAGGAGAAGAGGCGGGAAAAAAAGAGCCGCCTGCACAGAGCCAAAAGAAACGGCAGTCATAAAGCACAGAAGGTTCTCTTCCAGCATCACTCGCTCTCACGCAGAAGTGCTTCATCCTTGGCCTATTAGAGCACGTACAAGACAGTGTCAGATTAATCACTGCAGGGGCTAAAGTCTGTGATGCCGATGGATCAATGCCATGTGGACCAATGAGCTATATATTATGTAAAATATTGACTTGATTTAATTGGTGTGAGTGAGTGTGTAAGTGAAATAGCTGCTATGATAGTTTGGGAACTGAGAAAACACAAATATAAGCTATAGAGCAGCAGTCCCTAACCTTTTTTTTTCTTATTTTTTGTAAGGACCAATGTTAAACCTTTTTTTTTTTTTTTTAAAGAGCAACAACACAGCATAATGTATACAATCCCAAATTCTGGAATGGGAAATTTCTTTTTACTCACATTTGCTGCTGCTTGCTATGTTTTCAGAGTAAAGCATAGATAATAAGTAAAAAATAGATATACAATACATTAAAACCAACCTGGTGATTGGAAACCCAGGGTAAATTGAAAAGTAAAGTTTGACTATGTTTTTATTTAAATCTTTAAATTGGATTTTTTTATAGTCGTGCAAATTCATGTTTACCTCTAAGTGGCAAGAAATGTAAGAATTTATAGTTGTAAGCTTGAAAAAATGAACACAACTTCATGTATGATACTTGAACAGTTTGCATGTTTTTAATTGTATTCTGTAGACTGTTAGCACTTTCAAGCATTCGTGAAAAATGTCATTGACCGTTTATACATCTTTTACAAATCGTATTATGAAAGTGCATGATGGCTCAAAATATATAGTATACCTTTTGTTCCAAATGTATCTAAACTGCATTCCTAATCAGGGGTAATTACAAAAATCTCAGCCCGGACCCCAATGATCATGGGTTTCATCTTCCTGTTTTATGTAACATTTTGAGGACTTTTTCCCATTCAAAAGATATATTTAGTTTTAAATTGGTAATTGCTGTGGCAACAAGTCTTAGATTCTCGTCAGTCTGACACCAATGGCTAATGTATATAAAAATGCTTGTATCTGTCCTGTCAGTGGTCTGTGTAAGAACAGGGGTCAAAAGAACACACCCGTCTGTACTCGAGTCCCAGCAGCATGACCATGACTCTTTGTACTTGATGCAATCAGGAGAAAAAGGAACAGAAATCCCACCTGCTGCGTCTCACCTGCTGCTGTGCGCTCGAATAGAAAATGCCCAGCGACTTTTTCTTTACCTGTCATAGTCACGCAAGAATACTAAGAACATGGGGATAAAGCTTAACTACAAACACTTTACATTTAATGTATAGAAGTGGCAGTACTTTAGCTTTGTAGCTTATCTTTTGGTTTCTGAGTGAAGATAAGTTAAGACTTGGTACAAAATATGAATCTTCATTGTATTCAAAGTCCTCAAAATGGCACCTTTAACCAGAAACTGAAACTCATAAATAGTGATCACGATGGCAATGGAAGTAATTTTTGATTTAGGTGTTTTTAGAAGAAGAGGTGGGATATTTTCAAAAATGTATAATATCCCAATTGTTGTTTTGGTGATATGGAAAAATTTGAATATTGAATGTATCGTCTATAGTTAAAACAATCAAAAATCACTTGAAGACTTGAACTTCAACCAAGACATTTATTGGCACATCTTAGCTGCAGATCTTAGTGGAAAAACTTTATTTTTCACTAAAGAACCCTGGAAATATTTCTCTGTACTTTTACTTCTGCTGAAACCTAGACTGTTAAAGTTAAATTAAGGATTGCAGAAGTTTTGTCTTTGTCAAAACATCCCATTTCTATATTGCGATCCTCATTATAAGTGGAGGAACTTTGAAAGGCACCATCGAGGTTATTTAACTCTTCTAGCATAATAGGGATTTCATTTTCTGTTTTGCCACTGACAAATATTAATAGGAACTAAAAGAAGAGAGCACATTACGCCGGTGCTCGAGTCTCTCCACTGGCTCCCTGCTGAGTTTAGAATCAAATTCAAAATCCTCCTCCTGACTTACAAAGCCAGAAATGACCTGGCCCCATCCTACCCCAAAGATGCTATAGTACCTTATCATCCAAACAGAGCACTTCGCTCTCAAAATGCTGGACTTCTGGTGGTCCCAAGAGTCTCTAAAAGCACAGTAGGATTAGGAGTAGAGCGTTTAGCTACCAAGCTCCTGTGTTGTGGAATCAGCTTCCTGTCCATGTTAAAGAGGCCGAAACCGTCTCTTCATTTAAGACCAGGCTTAAAATGTTCCTCTTTGAAATGGCTTATGGTCAGGCCAGGAACACAAATAAAAACCTACAGTTCCCAGCTATGCTGCCCTAGGAGCAACTATGCTGGGGGAAGTATGGCAGCTTGAGCACTATCCTCTGCTTCTTACTACTTTTCTATCCAACAATATTTCATATTTAATTTCAGTTGCAATTTGTTCATCGCTTTTCCTTCATTTTCTCCCACTTCCCTAACGGGAGTGGAACCAGCACATCGATGACCTGTGGAGCCAGATGCCTCCTCAGCTGCCTGGAGAAACGGTCTCTACTCCATATGAACGGTTCTTCATCGGCCCTCGAAGAATTGGTTCTCCTCCTGAGTGGGTCCAGCTCCACTGTCTATCTGCAAATTGAGGCGCGTCCGCCTGTCCGAGGGAGTCGGATCTCTCCTTCACTGTGGAACTTCTCCAGGTTTCTACTTTTTCCCAAAGAGGTTTGATAGTTTTTCCTGGCCAAGAAGGAGGGTCTAAGGACAGGGGAGCTTGGGACATCAGTCTAAGGACACGGGATGCTGGGACATTAACAAGTCCCTATGAACACTGTTTATTCTGTTTTTAGTCTGTTTTTCACTGTCGCCCCTCGAGGCAACTACTGTTGTGATTTTGGGCGTTACAAAAATAAATTGAATTGAATTGAAATCGAAATCTCAAAGGATGCACGGTGTAACTTTTGTGGTAGAGAATGTTTTTAAAGAAATCTTTGAGTAAGCAAAAAACCTCAGCAATAAAATAAATGCAAAAAAGATATGTTTAATGCCATACTGCTGAACATTCCAGGCAAAGTAATAAAATATCCATGGAGACACACAAGCGTTATGCAGTGTATCTTTGAATTGCCCGCCATCTACATTTATGCCAACCTTTACGTTTTAATTACACACTTTTTTGGGTTTTCCTAGCATACATCCTGGAGTTTCAGATCAGTAAAAAAAACTGGCTATATACTAGCTTGAATAATCTTGTCGCCCGAGGGCAAGGCATGTGTTTGCTACTCTTTTTGAAAATGAATATCGTCTGAAACCTTGCCCGAACCAGGCAGCGCTAACCTCAAAATAGAGCCAGACGTAGCAGGTGCTGCAACACAAAGACAAACATAGCAATAATAAATGTGTCTGCGAAAACCAGTGTGCATCCAGCAGCCTTATTAGGTTTTTAGTGTGAGGTAATGTAAGCAGTATTGTTTGACAAATTGACTTTTTTTCTCCCATGACCTCCAAGCCCATATGTTTAATCTGAAATGTGGAAAACACTGTGTTGATCAGTCCGTTTTGTTCATTTTTGATCTATTTGGAGACTATTTGAAGATTTTCAATTTGGTGAAAATGTTAAGGTCACCACGACCTCACAAGCCTTTCCTGTCGATTGGGCTGAAACAGTTATGCCATTTTCTTTGACTTACCCAATATTGAGGGGTTAAATGAGCTCATGTGGATTTTATCAGAGTTATTCTAAATTGTATATGTGGTTTAAGCTGATAAGTCTTTGTAGCCCTCGTGCTATCTTCGGGTTTGGATGACTCACAGGCAACTGTAGTAGAACGCCCCCCCCCTCCTCCAAGACATGAAAAAGTGTTTTTGTGTGTGTGTGTGTGTGTGTGTGTGTTTGTTTCTTTCATGTTTCTTTTTGTTTTTTTATGTTTAGAAAAGAAATAGTAAAAAAAGAAAGAGTGTTTTTAACCTGCGCACTATCCCAAAGGAGCACTTAAGGCCTTAAAGGAGACATATAATACATATTTTTTACCCAGGTAGTATTGAACTTTAACATAGTTAGACCATCAGTTTACATTTTGTTAATTATAAACCGCAATATTGATCTAAAATGGCTTGATAATAGACACAGGTTCAATGACTTCCTGTTCAAAACTGCAGAACGGATAAGCCCCTCCTTACTGTATGTAACAAGCGACAGATTGTCATTTGCATGTTTTTATTTTTAAAAGTGGCTGCTTAACATTTTAAAACACTACATTTATCACTTGGAGTCTTATTTTTTCTAATAATCACAACTAAGTACAGGGATGTGGGAGGGGATTGGGGATAGATGAAAACAGGAATTTTCTGCGCTTTCGAGCTTCAGTGTCAGGACAATACAGGATTATTCAAACACGCATGAATCAAAGTAAAATACAACTTTGAGTAAACTAATGGTGAAGAAACACTGCTACAACAAGCTTATTAAAGTTGATTTTGCTTTACTAGTTTTTTCTTTAAATAGAACAAAAGCTGAGCTAAACTTTGTAAACAGTATGTGCTCATTAAACCAGATAAAGTTTGAGTATTAAAACAAACTCAGAAGGAAATGTGATATCTTGATCATATATTTGAATTTTTAATGTTCCATCACTCTCTCCTCGCTGCAGTTACCTCCTCCTTCACTCTATTATCTTGTTTTTCTCCACTGAACGGTCAGAAAGCCATCTTCTTATCCTGTAGACCTAATTCAAGACACCTACCAGCAAACTCCAAATTGGACTCACTGTTTCCAAATAGTTTCAGACATATTTCTGAATTTGTTTTCGCCGTGAAATTATAGTTAAAGTGGAACCGAGGTAATAACTTGCCTCAATGAACTGCCGATTCTGTTTTTCTATTTCCCAAAAATGAGACAGTCCCATTATACAAGGCATTTATTTCATTATTTCCTTTTCGTTCCGCACGACCTCATACTCTTATAATGATACAGATTTGTGCTATCAAATCCTATGTTTTCTGTGATGATTCACCAGTCAGTGCATCTCGGAGCTTGCTATAAATAACTAATTGGATTGAGATTTATTGTTACAATGTGATATATTTATTGTGACTCCAACTGACCTCTTGTTTACAGACCTCTTGCTTGGACCAGACAGCTTCATAAATAACGTCTTTGTTGAATGAGGTGAGCTAAATTATTATGTATGAGATGTAATTTTGTATAATACATGAATGAAGCGTTGCAAATCCAGTCTGATTCACTTCTAAAGTTAGTAAATGATGTGTTGTCAAAAGCAACTTTTGGATTTATGAAGATTCAGAATGATTGTGTCTATACTAAGTTGGTTAAAGCACTATAAAACGGACTTTCATGCAAAGGATATCTAAAAGATAGTCATTCACAGAAAAAGATAGTCATTTTTTTTAAAGGAGTCCTGGCCCCAGAACTGTAGCCTGGAAAGTCCAGGATGATATTGCTCTGTATTTTTTTATACAGAATGATATCAATCCGGTTACCGCATTCATCTCCCAGAGGGGTGTGATTGACAGGTGGACTAGCCGATCAGAGACGAGCATGGTTGGTCTGTGTCAAAACAACTATGGCCGCTTACTGGGAAAAAAAAGAAAGGACAAAAATATCGCAGGGACTGAAAAACATTGCAGATTTATGCTAAATCACTGAGCGAAACACAAAAGTCTGTTAATCTGAAAAAGTGGAAATGTGTGTGTTCTGGATTCCAGGCAACCAGAACTGTACTTGTTTTAGCGGTCAAATCCGGAACACAAAGAGAAAGAGCACAAAAAGATACATAAAAAAAACAAAAAAAACAGTGCATCTCAATAAAAAGGGAAAGGGCTGATACTTCAAGAAGACAGATGTTTTTGGTTTTAAACCCAATTAACTGCCCTGCGAGTCGCTGACAACACTTAAATGCTGCGAAAACTTACAACTAACTTTTGCTGACATTTACATCCAAGCTTCCACAGCCGCAGCCCTTCTCCGTACGGACCAGTATTCAAGAGCACAGACTTGGTGTCCAAGTGAGTGACCCTCTGATCGTAAAATATACTGTGGAAACGTTAACGAGAGGGTCTTGCCCTTCTACGGGGTATTTGTTGTTAACACATCGCATATATAGATCTCCATGTTTGTTGGTTCAGAAAATGCCATGTTCGCCTAAAACTATGTCCATAAATGTTCAGTTCCAGTTCTGACTCTCTGATTCTCTCCCTCTCCTTCCTCCCCTTCACAGAGTCAGCACAACACATGCACACATTGGTTTATGCGGTATTAAACCTTCATAAATAAACACAAAGAAGAGCCTTTTAAAATAAATTATTTGTGTGGCTCACCATTGGTGACGTAATCACAGCCAAATCTGTAGTGACAGTCTTACTCACCAGACTTCTTTTCAACTATCAGGAGGGAATCCTTCTTTAGATGTGTCTAGTATCCAACAAGCTTTTGTTGAAGAGGCTAAAGTCCTCGGTAAAATGGTGAAAACAAACAAAGCACACTTTCTCCGATGGTAGCCTCTCACTAAAAGAACTCTAACCACTTTCCTCCTAGTTGCCTTGTCCCTGGGAAGCATGAAAAGAAGCGTCTTCTGGTCATCCAAATGCTTTCTGTCGGGACACATTTTCAATAAAAAGTATTGTAGCTGTCTGCTTATCTGCCACTCTGTCCTGTGAGGGGGGAGCAGAATACCTTGTGTCGAATTTGTGTCAAAATGAATTCTGCGAATGCCCAGAGGCTTCTGCACAAGCACACAAACTTATTTCAAGTTAAATATGAGTCCAACTCAGGGGCAATATGGTATAGTTGATTTTGCGCTAATCCATTTCTGGCGACAAACATGGTCTTTGGGGCTGTTGTAGAGGAATAATCCTTTCTTTTGAGAATGGAAGAAAGCTGCTTCTGTTCTCAAAATGGCACGTCACGTCACTTCGGACTGAATAGTTTAAGTTTAGTTTGCAGCTGGAGGATAGGTCAGAATTGGTGAAGTTCGCTGTTTAACTCTCAGATTGCATTACTGGGCCTGACAAAAACTGGTACAACATTCAATGTGTTCTCCGTCAGTGAAAGAAACAAAAGTGAAATGATTCCTTCACAATAGCTTCAGAAAGTGAGGCCATTTCTCAACCCAAGAGACAGTTGTTTTTTTTGTCGTCTGTATAAGAGATTTTGAGATTAATATTGTAAATCTGTAGCTCTAACCGCTAACAACTAATGATGTGTCTTTCTTTCAAAAAACAGCTAATCTTCCATAGAATTGTCCATCTGAAATAATGAAATGATCAAATTACAGAACGTGAACACAAACTAGCCAAATGGAAATACCATTCACCGCTTACTACGCACACAATGGACTTTAATTACCTCAGAATGAACACTAATAGCAGCCAAGCTTATTTTATTAGCAACGTGCAAGAGTTCACATTCTGCCAGTTCACTCCCAAAACTGCAGCCTCGTGACCTTCTCCTTCTTCACTTGTAAATTATTCAGAATGTAGCCACACATTTTTTCTCAACAGAACGCGCGTTGTTTTCACTTTAGTATTAGTCGTTGTTCCATCTAAAAAGGAAATACTGTAATTGTACAGAAGAATGCGTGTCTTTTTGAATAATAACAATTTACATTCTTGCCCTTATTTCCGTTTTCTGCGTGTGTTAATTAGCTCATGCTTGTGTAATGTGAATAAGACGCTTATTGTCGCTTTGACGTCACACAGCCTTGTCCTAAATGCATGCAGGTTATGTAATTGCATTTTACACTGAGTCAGAAAGTCTATTTTAAACATCTGTCTGCTGGTTTGTCTGCAGCACTGCGCTTTGGGGCCAACTAAACCAGACGGGAAAAGAAATAATAACGCACTCTTTATCACTAGTTTGACAGGAGTAGTTAAAACTGAAACTTGGCATTAAGCTTTATTTCTCTATGGAGACAAGCAGCAGACCATAAGGCCAAGGTCACCGTGTACTCACAGTAATGCTGCATTCCATTCATCCTAGGAGGTTGGAACTCGCACATCAAAGTGATGTTTTCTCTGCATTTCTGTGTTCCATTTGTTAAATTAGAAAAACAGTTTTCAGTGTATTGCAGTTAAATCAGAACTAAGTAACATTATCACCTTGTTGAACGTCTCTGTAAGTCTCTGCGATGGTTAAATATGTATTTTGGGGCGTTTGAAGTGTCTGTCGTCGCCCCCTGCTGTCTCTGGGCGGAAAAGCAGCCTTGCATCATTTGCCGACATCGACCAGAAGACGACTCATCCAAGAAACCCTGGCTCTTTTTTAAAATATTTGGCCATGTGAAATGTTTTGATCATTCTCTTTTAAAAGCTGAAGGTAAATTCACTCCAAATGAAGTTCAGGGACTTGTATTAAAGCAAAAATGTCCATGCGGAATCCGTATAATTTTTCCTCCTTTTTTTTTTTTTTTGGAGTGTTTTTTTATTTGTGCGTTTGAAGTACAACCTGACTCGGATTTCCTTCCCAGAATGGTTGATTTGACTGGAAATAAGTGGGTTCCAGCTTTATTTTTATGTACAGCATATCAAGCAGCTTGAGAGTTCCTTTTATAAGATGGTGGACAAAATGGAATTAATATAACCCGCGTGGGATGCCCTAAGCGTGTCCAATAACGACTCAAAACAAGTTCTACAAATTAGGGTGGGGATAAAATCAACCAAAATGCAAAAAAAGGGAAACTAAACGGGAAAATAAGTCAAACAAGTACTATCACTAATGAAGCTATAAGATATAAAAGCTATGAGATATAAAACTTTATCCAAACGTAGGGTGCAGCCATGTTGGATTGTCTAAACTCGGATAAACTCTGGGTTCTGACATGTTGCTGGAGTTTCCAAGTTGGAAGTCGGAGATGTAAAGGTGTTACCTGACCTCTGAGGACAACTGGAAGGAACAACTGCTTAGTTTTTTTGTTTTTGTTTTCAATGAAACACAAATTAAATGAATTGAAGAAAGATAAGTTTGATGCCACACTAGAAGGTTCCATGTAAAGCAATAACATCTCCGTATTGACCAACAGGTGGCAGAAAAGAATGCGCCCGTATGACAGTGAACCCAAACTAGATTCACATTCATGGGTTCATTCCTTTCATACCACCAACATTTTGTGTCCTTGGGCAGTACACTTGACCTACATTGGCTGTTTGAATGTTTCAGAGACTATAACTTGACGTGATTAAAAAGTTCAAAATGTCTGCCACATCCCTGCCAGTTAGCCCCAGGGCAGGCTTACTGCTATCAAGTTGTTGTCCACACCCATTTCCAACGGATGGAAATTATAGCTCATGGCCACAATCTGGTGTGTTGACATTAATTTTGTGGGAAGGTACATGCTGTGAAGGTATTTTTATGAACCAATAGACCAGATACAATGTGTTATTTAATTATTTTAATGATCAATTGGTAACACTTTATGATGGAGTATCTGTAAATTTAACTGTAAATTCTTGTGTACATAGATTTTGATTTCATATATGTTGTTTTTTATTGTTGCTCTGTGTTTTATGTTGCACCTTAATGCTGACACAAGTTCCTATGTTTGTGAATTCTGTTTATTGACTATGGCAATAAACCTTTTTCTGTTTCTGATTCAGACGTTGTATCACGTTATCAATAACATGCACCGTCCCAAATAAATAAATACATACATAAATAATGTGGGTAAGTTAACAAAGAGTGTGCTGGTTTAGTTTGCTCTAAACAAATAGGTGCACAATTTCAGTGCATTGAAGTTTTTTCTTGTATTTCAGGAATAGGATGATGCAAAATAAAAATCACCCATTCACAGGGCATTTAAGCTCTCATTATGAACCACTTCGTTCTGTTGTAGATGTGTGTTTTTAATGGAGCTACAGTCATGTCCAGGTACAAAGAGTACCTGGCCTTCCTGGTCAGTCGTGATTTGGAGCAGGCACTTGGTCATATCCCCCCGTGTCCTGCACTCATACATTATGCATGGCCAGCCCACAGAGACCCATTACACATTAGATTCTGCCTTGTGAATACCCCTTTTTGAGGTGTATTGTTATTGCAGCCAAGATGACAATGGTACAAGATGACAAATTGAATGCTGCCTGAATAACTGGGTGAAAAAACATCCAATTCCTAATTTCTTTTTAGGGCAAACTTTTCAATAATTCCTTCAAGGTGTGCATATTGTGATTCTCAGGTATGATCTTTGCATTTTACGAACCAAAACGTAACTAGTTACTACACAAAATGTAATGTGATTGTTCAGCCATATGTGCATATGTGTGGCGTGTTTGTCACAAAAGACTGATGTCATAATCTGAGATGGAGGGCAAGAGCCACTTTTCCCTTTGATTGCTTTGGATTTGCCATGAAATATCTAAAATGAAAAATCATAAATGTGGAACCCGAGTGATTAGACCTAGACCTGTTGTGGTACAACAAAATCTACATTTTAGCAATATTCATTAGCTGCCCTCCATCTGTATTAAATATTATTGGCTGATGGAATGTTGTGATGGATGCAACCTTTAGATGGAGAGAGAACATTTGACCAGAATAAATTGGAACATCATTCAATTTCAAAAGGGAGATGTGTTTAAATTCGGAAATAACATATCCTTTCCTGATTTTAAAATAACTGTATTACAATTAGGTTACAGATTAATTTAACATTTAACTAAAAAAATAAAACTTTCTTCTCTTAAATGTATAGTATTATTTTCTGTCTGTTTTTATATGAATATATAAATAAAGTTTACAAAAAGGGAAAATAAATCTATCTGTCTATCTATATCTCTGATTCCATTTTCACCCTCCACCGCTACATTTTGAGTTGAACAAACACCATTCTTAGGATCCTTTTTCCCCTGCATATATTCCCTCACATATATAGCCACTGTATTGTAATGAAATGCCAGAAACAACATCTTGAAAAGCGGATATGACCTACAAATAGTCTGATTACAAAATGCTTTCCACAACTGCGCTGCCACACACCCGTAAAACCCCCCGTCTGTCCCCCATATGTCAGTACCATCAGTACGGCCACATTTTCAGGTGAAATGAGTTGTCGAGGCTGCACCTTGCCAACCGAGCTGTAATAACCTGGACATGTAACGTTAGCCAGAAAAGAGTTGCAATTCCCACAAGATGAATGATTTCTTACAAACCCTGTTTGTCCTGTCAAACACCCTAAGCATTGTGGGTATTACCTTGCTGGGAGAGGAGCTCTGAAGTATAAAAAAGATGGAGCTAGAATGTGTGGAGGAAGAGCAGGGAATTTATGCATGACATATATGCACATATGTGCACTTTGCATTCATTTTTAATTTTGTGGGAAAGCACATGCTGTGAAGGTATTTTTATGAACCAATACAGATGAGATTTGTTCATTTATCTATTTATTTTAATGATTCATTGGTAACACTTTATGATAACCACACTTTTAGTAGTCTTAATAAATCATGGAGAAAGACTTAATCAGGAAAAAATGGTTTACTAAGTTTTCTGAAGCCTAAATAATCTTAATAAAAAGATTTCTTTGAATAAATTAATTATTTTTTCATGCTGTATTAAGGTAATTCAAGCGCTGTTATTATAAAGTGGTAACTGATTATTATTATTTTCTTTCATCTTTAAATAATAATAACGTCTCCATAAGATTTGCTCATCAATTTAATTTGTTAATTCAAAGTTATCTTTGTATTTAAAACTATTGATCAAAATATCAAAATTAAGTTGCATTAGAAGTAAAGTTTTTATGTGTACATAGAATTTGTAAAATTATATATATAAAATCAAGCCTACTAAAACAAGTTGTCAGGGCGTTGTTCAAGCTGTACCACAAACCTATAGTTGACAACATTTGCACCTCAAATCCCCTCATCATTCCGGCCTGTTTTCCTAAAATGAGCCTCAATTCACACTGAAGCTGTTTCTGAACCCTTTGGAGTAAAAACAAATGGCTGAACTCTTTTTGAAGCTGAGACTCTGTAGTTTTTGCTTCTGATGTCTGATTTACTCTCATTATGATTGTAACAAGCTCTGCCCAGAGGGAAATCAGTGTTAAAATCCCGCATAGATTTTCTTTGCTGCTGTTGGAGGTATGGACTGACCGACAGTAGACTGAGCATTTGTTGGGTTTTGACAATTCCTTCATCAAAGCTGAAGCTAGTTTGGGCAAAAATGTGTTTTAAGAATTTGTAATACTGTAAAAAAAATGAAAATACAAAATTCAAGCAGAAACTATATAAATGTCCTATTACATTTCTGGGAATTCAGAGCATTTTTTTATCTGTGTGTTTGAAGAACTGTACAAACTGACCCAGAATCATCCCAGAAGTGTGTTACAACTTTCTTTTACTATTTTTCATTTCCAGGAGCTTGGTCGAGCTCATGGGGAAAAATGGAATAAATTAGGAAAAACTCGCCGGCTGGACTCTGGAATGATTCAGTGTTTCAAAACAAAAATATTTAACAAAACATAAAATAAACTTGGTTACTGTAAGCCATTCAATTGACTGTAAAATATCTTGCATCCACTGTTGAAAATCTATTGCATCAAGGTTGAAAACAAGCGCGCCAACTGCAACCACCCATGCGTGATTGTCCAAACTCCTAATCCTGCCAAAACACGGCGTCATCCGATAATCAAACACAGACCCGATCAATGGTGGCAGAGTGCACCATGTCAACAACAAGCCTGTCAGATACCAGCCACAAGTTCAACACCGCCGTTGACCCTGCGCTGCCTCCTGTTGTCCACATCAGGCAATGGAAACGATGCGCCAAAAAAAAAAAAAAAAAAAAAAAAAAAAAAAAGCACTATTGGGAGGGCAGTGCAACCGAAACACTGCAGCATAAGCACAACTGCAAAGTGTGTACGCAGCCCTGAAAATAAACTATTCGTCTTCACTTTTAAGTCTGTCGGGAGGTGCCATTTGCGTATACGTTCCACGGAACAAGGGCCGCTTTTCTCTTACCGTCCTGGACACACTTCTATATGTCACACAGGTTGCAGCGCATGAGGGTTTGTTAGAGATTGTGTACTAGAAAGTTTGCAACATCAATACGGCCTGACTCAGGGTAAGCAGTTGTGGAAAGTAACAAAGTAACAAGTCAAATGATTAGATATCTGTACTTATACTAAAGTCATTTTTTCATTGGATTCTTTTTACTTTTACCTCACTACATTTGAGAGCACGGATCCATTATATTTTCTTAATTGGACCGTGATAATACTTCTCATATGATTTGAGGGGTTATTTTTAACATGTCCATGGTTACATACTGTCTCAAGTTTTTGAGTTAAGCAAACAAAAACAAAGATTTGTCCAAAGATCAGCACACAATCACTGCATTTAAACCCTTCAACAGTTTTCCCAATCTCAAATAAATGCCTTTTTGTAAACAGGTACTTCAAAACGTCGCTACTTTTACTTATACTTGAGTATTTTTCACTCCTGTTGATGTTGTTTTTTTCAAAAGTAGTGCTTCTCCCACCACTGGGTATAAGTAGAAACCAGTGTCCAACCAGAGTTCAAGGTTTTTTTTACGATTACTCAAGACAAAATATGACTTGATTGGATGGAAAGCAGGACTATACCAGGTCTAAACCAATACCACACCAGGATGAACCCACGTCTAATGATTAATGGTATAAAACCCAACTGGTCTAAACTTAAAACATGCACAGTAGACACAGAAGTCAAGATCTGGATAAGTTCCAATGTGACTGAGCGAGAAGCTGTAATTTGCGGTGCTGTTCAAACATGAGGACAATTATATAACATTATGTTAATGGATTTGACAACACCAGTGGGATTTTAACCAGCTACACAGTGAATGGCAGATCACAAGTAGAGCACTGAGGTTGGAGTGTGCAAGTTAGAAAGAGAACCAAAGTACATTTTGGTTTTCTCGCATCCTTGTATTCCAATGGTTGTAATGCAGCTAAACAATTTCCAGTTCATTCACATAATTTATTTGTATCAGAGATAATTTTGTTTTTTTAGTAGGAGTATTTTATGTTCTTAGTTATGCTCCTATAAGTAGTGTGAGTCTGCTCCTACTTGTTCTCTCGGCCCCTCTGTCTTTCCGCTCTTCTGACTTTTCCATTGCGTGAACTTTGTCTTTTTCTTGACCAAGACCCCCAAGTTAAAATCTTTGTCAATTTCTAATCTGGGAAGAATGCCACTTGTTAACAACTCCAACCTGGTGCTTTCTTTTCATGAAGGTGCATCCGTCCCCATGCCTTCTCTTACTCTGTGTTTTCCGAAGCATGCTTCTCCTGTCCCTTCAGGCTGAAGTTCTGGCCAGACAGTCCCAGGCTAAATAATACTCATTTCCAGAGCGCAGCTCGGAAACCAGCCCCCCTCTTTTCTCCCAGTGTCGCTGATCCAGAGATGTGTGAGAGTGCTCTAGGTCATTATGTCCCACTGGAAAGTTAATCTTGCACCAATTATTTCCAGCCCAGGAGGTACCACCACGCACTGTGCTATGAAATGGTGCTATCCTTTGGGAATGCAACTCCTACCACGATCTCCCCCACCATTTTTATTGCTGCGGATTGACTTCTACACATTGAAATAAGGCCTGGTATCCTTTCGCTCTGATATGCACACACTTGATCCCTCTTAGGTTTTCTGTATTGATCCAGGCATCAGTCTATTTTAGCGTTGTAATTATGTCTGCTGATAATACCAAGGGTGTTACATGAGTCCTCTAATTGGCGGGTCAATATGACATCATGGGTTTGGCCACAGTGTGATTGAATCCATTACTTCCGCTGATGACCTTATGTTTTTGCATTTGTCTTTTGGAAGTAGGAAATGAGAGGTCTATTTTTTTGTATTACATCTTTGTATTTTGACATTGGAACACAGAAATGTCCAAATTGTGGGTGAAATAAAGGTTCTCTCTTATCTCCCGGGTTCACAAATGAGTAAGAAACATTCATTCTATAATCCACAAAAAAACAAGACATAACAATAGTTTCCCATTTGCAGAAATAATAATTCTGATAATACATCCAAACATTAACATTAATACAACTATTCGCAACTACAAATATCAAAGTTTCTGATTTTCTATTCATTGACAGTATGATCTGATGTCTTCGAGGTGAGTGCTATCTGGATGTTTCTTGTGGCATCCATTATTGCAACTCTTTATATCACAGTGCTGTATTTGTGATTTCACATGTGGCTTTTCTAAGGCCCAGAATAGGTTTCCTTGTTCCATCTTTGGGAGGCGAGTCTCCACGCGTCAGATGGGGGCTGTCAACAACTGTTATCGGCGCTTCTTGTCAAGTTGATTCTGTGGCTTTCACATCTCGGCGTTCACTTTTCTGCCGTTTCCCATCTCCTTTCCTTGTTTATCCTACTTCCTTTCATCCCATTAAAGCTTGATTTCTCACTCTGGGCCCCTGTTGGCTCCCTTTCACTTGCCACTTTTCTCTCAACAAGTATTTGCACTTGTCTGGCTGACATGGCCGCGGGGCCCGCAAACTAAGTGTGTGACAGATGCAGATGAGGTGGTGACAAGGACTGCTCTTCTACACATCAATCTCCAGTTCAGAGATAGGCTCTTGTACGGGTATTGTTGTTCAAGCGTATTTGACATGTCGGCGCTCACCTGGGACCCTCTTTGTCCTCTATTTGTGGTAATTGTACATAGAGGCATAGAGACTCATAACAGTTAGCAGATGATTGAGTGAGTGTGAAAGTTGCATTATCTGATTATCAAACCGGAAAAGAAGGAAGTCGATGTTTAAAGCTAGTTCCTAGCGCTAACAAACCCTTCGGCACATCGCTAGTATGACGTGAATGAATTTTCAGGCAGGTGCATAGCTTCAGAATAGAATCTTTCTGAGTTATTAGATGCAAACAACGCGCATTGTATTACTTTAACAGTATTCTATGGGAGAAGAAAACATTTACTCATGCACAAAATTAAAGTCAGTTACCACACTTTTAAATAATGGTCGAAAAAGGTACTCAATTTAGTCACTTAAGTAAAAATGACTTTAGTTAAAGTAGCACATTAATAGTAAAAATAACTATTAAATAAAAGGGAAAAAAAACATAGACTTTTCCTGATAATTGGTCAACAAATCCAAATCAATTTCTCATCTTGTCTAGTGAATTGTACTGTTTTGTTTGCTCAATGCTGGGACTTGATCTCAAAACTTTTAGGCGAAAATAATAGCGGTGGCAGAGTGACTAGCACTCTCGACTCACAGTGAGAAGGTTGCAGGCCTTTCTGTTTGCAGAGTTTGCATCTTTTTCCTCGTGAATGGGTTTCTGCCGGGTGCTCTGGTTGCCCCCGTCAGCCCAAAACATGCTCAATAGCTAAAATCCTCCTGGTAGTTTAGACCAATCCGAGCTCAAGATCTGGAGACTACTTCTACTTAACTACAGTATTTTTACTTTTGCACTTTGTTATATTCCAGCTGCATCAGTCTGTTTCAAAGTGTATTGTGGTTAGCTATAGCTCACAAAGGGATGAGGGATTACACCGACATAGCTCACAAACCATATTTCCTGTTTTTAAGTTTAAGTCCGACACCTTCTCTTCCAGTGGTATCTTTGTTGGTTTTACAGCCAATCCTTGAAAACCCATTGTATGTGCTTTCAAAAATATTTGTTGGATCTACACGAGTCACGAGTAAATACAATCTGTTCTAATATTAAGGAGGTTGGTAATGATTCAGCGGAAGTTGGACTTGCTCACGAAGCTGTTTGGGTGGATTTGTTTCAGTAGACCGATCATCATCTCACTATATAAAGCACTTTGTAAGCTTAGAGTTGGCAAACCATAACTTTTTCAGTAAATTAAGTCTCTAAGGGCTGAATTCTCGGCTTTCCTTGTGAGGATGTCGTGATATCAAATTTTAGTGTTAAGATTACTGTGGAAAGGAATATCACACACAATTTTACAATAGTCCTAATTGTTGGCACTATGACCAAGCAACACTGAAATCCTTAAATTGCTTTCTTTCACAAGTCTAGCTTTATTAAATCAAACTTTCTGATGAAAAAGTAATGATATTGTCATATAATCTTACAGATTGAACTGAAATTATTGAAATCATTGTTGCTGCCTATGATTTTTGATGATATGATTCCAAAATTAACGTAAATTATTACGGTTCAAAATGTAATTGTTGATTATATACAGTCATTTAACATTTCCTTCAAACACTGAAACAAACCATTGATTCTGATTGTTGCTTGTTGCTATTCAAACTCTGCATGTTTTCCTCTTCTCTTGTGCTGGTTGAGCCCTCCTGCCTCACAGTGAGGAGGTCCTGGAGGTTGCGGGTTTGATTTCCTTTGCTTGTGCAGGCTTCCTCCAGGTGCTCCATCAAACAGATGTGGGTTAATTCTCCTGTCAAGAGCCCGGAGCACTGGTGCTTGTCTGGCTCTGGTCGCTCACTGCTGTTGCTGCTGCTACAACAACAACTTACATTCACGCAGTATCCATCCCCTTTAGCCACCTCGTACTGTAGTACACTGTATGGTAGCCTTTTGTGGACAAAGATTCATTTATACATTTGTAGTAAATAAAGCCCTGCAGATTGTTTTTGACATCCCATATTCTTCAGGACGAGGTATTATTTGGGCCTCAAAACTACTGCCATGGACACAAGAGATGAATGACACAAACTGAACCGCACAAAAAAAACACACCCGAAAAAAACATTCGGACTCAATTTGAAATGGACGTTTTTGACTTTTGACCCATTAGAACACGCTGGATAGGCTGTTCCTTATTTTTGTTGTATTGCTTGTGTGTGTTTAAAGTTGTGCGTTTAAAGTTGTATACGTAAAATAAATACATAAAAAAGGTTTCCCCCAATCTTTCTGTATTAATACTATACGCATATACCATGGATACATTGTACTTCATTAAATACTATGCACTACATTGATACTATGGCTATGAGGTGAATGTAATGAATTTTAAAAGCAGAACTAAGTAACTTTTAGTGATAGAGCTCCCCCTGCAGCTCCCTTGTGAAAATACACTGTCAGAGAACAGACCCAACAGTCGCATTTCTGTTTTTTGTGTTTTGTTTTTTTAAATTAAAATAAGGCTGCATAATCACATACAAAAACATTGTCCAGGAGAGTTGTCTTGGGGTTGATGTTTGCAATGTTGCAGGGCTGCTTTCCCAGAGACAGCAGGGGGCAAAGACGGAACTTTAAACGCCTACAAATACAGATTTAGCCTTCACAGCCACTTCAAAGACATTTTACTTAATTCGTCTTTAAACCATTCTACAGACTTTAAATAGGTATTGACCATTTTTTTTTTAAATTTCTGTTCTTGTTTTGCAGACCATAATTTAATGTATAAACTCCTTTTTAGTTGGATAAGGGTTTTTCAAGGCCTAGTGAGTTGCATAATCAAGTGTCCCCTTTTTGTTCAACCTATTAGGTCAATTTACTGTGTGAGAAATACATTAGTTGAGGACAAATGTTTCATTCTGACCGAACATTTTATTTACTTTGTGTAGTTTTTGTTGGTAGTTGTAATGTTTAGCCTGATCTGGGCTAGTTCACCCTCATTTATCTTGCTTTGTATCCCCCAGATGTGCGTCTAATATTTGGCCTTCTGGCTCTGTAAGCTTTGAGGACATTCGGAGCGATGTTGGAGAGGCCCTCTGGACATGGAGTCGTGCTTATGGAAGAATTGCTCACGCTTCACTTGTGGATTTGGCAGTGGTCTGCAGCCAAGCCTCCCCATGGCAGATCGGACTGCTCACTTGTTGTTGTCTGGGATTACTTCATGCCGAATTTGAAAACCTTTGAATTCTCACTGAAAATGGTGACGGTGGAATGATAAATAGTTTTGCAGTTTTGGCCTGCATGTGTAAGTGGGAGATTCTTTCAAAATGATAAGTAATAGATGAAAATGGTTTGGTTTCAAGTGTAAAGTTCTGTAGTGCTCTTTAATTTCTCCATAGCGATGCATGCAGTGTTAAAAACCATAATAATTTATTGAGAACCTACTATAGTGGGCAAGGTATTGTCTCTTAAATGTCTGCATTTGATTTGCTTCGTCATAAATTTTAGTGTTAACCATTATTGTGAGAGAAAAAAAAACACCACGATCTAACAATTATCGTGATTACTGTGATCATGCCAACAACAGTGATATCTTTCATTTACTTTCAAACACATTGACTATTCCTCAAATTTGTTCATCAAATTTACATAATCAAACTTTCTGAATTGTTACTATAAATTAAATTAAAAAGACAAACTGTTGCCTCTAAACAATCATGATATATTTTTTTTTTATTCCTACGATTAATTTGTGGCTGAATAATCACAATTATCGATGAAACAGATCATCTTGACCTGCCTTCTTGCTGTGAATCAATTCCAAAACAACGGAAGCTGCTGTAGGTTCTGTGATATTTTATACAACACAATTGCAGTGATTTAGAAATATAATCTTCTCACAGTCTCACCTTCTCTGGAGAGATTTCACACACTGTTTGTTTTTCTGCGCCCTCATAGCACCACACTGACACATATAAATTGTCTGCGTGGAAGTGCCACTCCTCAGGGGCCGTCGCATGACTTCAGGCCTGTTACCTATTAACAAGTGATAATAGTTTGCAGAAAAGTCTGGATATTTTTGAGTTACTTTAAACTGTTCTCTCGTCAGAAGTTAACTGCAATATTGCTTTTTTTTTTTTTTTTTTTTTTTTTTATCTGTGGACTATTCTAGCAAACCCAAATTCAGCCACAACTCCTCTCCCTGATTGAAAAGAATCATGAGAATTCTTGGATGTTCATCATTTATTGGGCACTCTGCCATTTCTGTCTATTTCTAAATGTTATTCAGCTTGATTTTTTACCACATCTTTTTTTAATTCTTTAGCTGTTCTTGAAATTTCCTCATTGTTGGAAAAATAAAAGTTATCTTATCTTGCCTTAGTATTCGGAGATCCAGTATTCGGAGATCCAGTATTTAGTTTTTTTCTACCGTCTTGGTCTTTTTTATTAACCAAAATGTCAGCTACAAATATTCTAGGCTTAGAGAAAAATGAGGTGATTGT
Organism: Chaenogobius annularis; assembly: GCA_015082035.1. Taxonomy (NCBI): domain Eukaryota; kingdom Metazoa; phylum Chordata; class Actinopteri; order Gobiiformes; family Gobiidae; genus Chaenogobius; species Chaenogobius annularis. The sequence continues at coordinate 1,422,605 of BJKM01000085.1, read as the reverse complement.
GGATAGCATCTTAAATTTGCATAGCCCAAAATATTGAGGCCTTTGATTCATGGTTGCAAAGACATTAAAATGACTTTATTCTCAGTCTTTTATTTGACCATAAAGTGCCTTTTGAAATCAACACATTCTATAACAGACTATAAAACAGAGGGAAATCTTTTGACGTGCCACCACCACTGAATATTACAAGCCCTAATCTATTACTTTGAATGTCATCGTGCCTTTGTATTCCATGGTTTTATTTTCCGCTTTTAATTATGTTGAATTGGCTCAGAACCAATAGAACGCTGCAGGCGGTTGCTTCTTTGGATATATCCAAATCAAAGGCTAGACAACCTACGCACCAAGAATACCCCAACGCACTTTCCGGCAGATTATTTTATTTCTGCTGTGTTTCTGCTTGTACACACATCTATCTGAGATGTTGAGCAGATTGTCAGTCTTTAGCAGACAGGGACATCACATCACAGGACCGGTGCGCCCACACTTGAACTCCCCCCTCCTCCATTCATTGACAGGCGTCTCCATGGCACCCTGCAGATCAGAGCGGCGCCACGATGGCAGCTCCTTACATTTCAATTTCTATTCTTCCTCCGCTGCGGTTGTTTAGAAAGATGTTTTTTAACAAGAACAAGGCTTACCACAGACAAAAGCATACCTTGTGCATCTACAAACAGAATATGAGCAGATGTGGTTAAAATTGGATACAGTTGGGGTAGGTGCAAATGTCAAATCAATAGCAGTGTGTTAAAGTAACCTAAACAGTGCTGTTCAATAGGGCTGCAACAATTAATCGGAATAATCGTGACCAGTTAAAGCAATCGTAATCAAGTTTTTGAAAAAAATTGACCTTTCTGATTTCCACTTATCTTTATCGGTCAATAGAAGTTTCCTAACCCTGGCTGTAAAACAACACGTACAACAAAAATCGAGCATCTCACTGAAAATGAAAAGGAGTGACGCTTCAAGACGACAGAAGTTTTGGGGTTTCCATCCTTCTCTATGGCCAGGCGAGTCGCTGACAGCATTTAAAAGCAGTGAAAACTTGGCACTACTAACCTTTCCAAGCCCCCTCATCTACAGCCGCTTTCCTCACGGACAAGCCCTCAAAGCGTCCATGACTGCGGATTTTCTGTCTGTGTGAGACTGTCTAGATCCTAAAATATACCGCGTGGGCTGTAGGGAATTAAGCTAACATTTGTTTGAAAGTAGACTAATAACGTTTAGTACAATCAACATGTTAGTTTAATGTTTTAACTAGCTTCCCGAAACAAACATGGTCTTTGGGGATGTTATGGAAGAAGACTGCTTTCTTTTGAAATTTGTTGATGCAACCCACAGCGCAGTAAGCAGGTGGCATTGCAGCTTCCGTTCCCAAAATGGCTGTATCAACCAATCTGTTACCCCACTTTGGACTCAAGAACAGAAATGTATAGCTCAGTTTTGTGGTATATTTGAAATTGGCACCGTATGGCAAATAGTGCATGGAAATTCCCTTGTGCATGCTTGGAGATGGCTTTTACGCCCTGGCACAGCACCTCCACAGGGTGCTCATCACCAAACAGCCTCGTGAGAACATGTGCAGAGGTCATACTCTCCAAGCTCTGGACCCACAGTGGCCCCTGTGTCAGCGCTGGGCCGAGTGCAGGATCAGGAGGGGAAGAGTGTCAGCTGAGCAGCCCAAGACTCATTCACCACTGTCGCTGTTGTGTCTACACGAGGAACAACTGTTATCTGTTCATGTTCTACAGGCACATTGCTACAACATTTCTTTGTAACACTCATTTTTAATTCAAAATGTAAGAAATAAAGAGCTAAACATACACACATTTGCCTTAGAAAATGTTAGAAGGATTCGGTTTCACAGTAAACTGTAAACATGAACTGCTGAAGCTTTCAAAGTTTTAAAATGCAGTATTGATTTTTTTTCTCATGTTGTTGCTTCTCATGACATGCAAGAGGGTGGTTTTTGAGGCCAGCGGTGACTGAAGGCAGTTGAAATTGCCCTGTTCGCTGATGGGGAATGAACCCAACATGAAAAGATGGAGAACACCAGGGATTTGGATTCAGATGTTGTGACCTTGCTTCAGTCATGGCCATGGTAGTTTAGATGTGGCACTTATGATATATATTTAGTCTTTATAGATCAATCAGAATTATCTATTTTTCACCTTGCTTTTTCTTTAAAAATACAAGGGAAAAAAATACATCTACATTCTCATTGCATTTTCAAAGTTTCTTACCAAAGTTTATATTATATTATATTTCAATTGTGTCCCTGTCCAATGACAAAACACCTTACTATTATAGTAATATTAAGTATACACCATAGACATTTATAGACACAAAATTATCTATATTTCCGTCATTGCTTTGCTAGCCATATCTAAAGTTATGTTATTTCAAACATTCCATCTCACAAAATTTAATGGGGACACCAATGTCTATAGTTAAGTATATAACGTTTATTTTATGATATTTATGTGCTATTATTAATGATAGAAGAGGATGTTTAGTGGTAAGATTTAAAGTTGGTTAGCCTTTAGCTCAAATTACAGTTTTACATGCTAATAACTGAAAAAAAACACCAAAAAAAAACACCAAAAGGTTTTACACACTCAACAATACCTTACCTACCTTAAATTAGGTTTTGACCTCATATAAAGGCGGTTGGTAAGAGCCCAAACACTAACAATAACATTGATTATTCATAACTTCTATTTTTGAGGGCTAATGCTAATGGTTAAAGGGGGAAAAAAAGCATGGTATTGGCTCCAGGGCGCTAAAATCTTGAGCTTCCACAGATCTGACCTGTAAATTGGTATGGGGGCGCTTGTCTACATGGATATAGATACGTTTAATTCTATACTCTGGAACATTCTCGGCAAATGTTCAAAGCAAAAGCAGACACCTTCCAACAGAAAAGTTCCAGTGGGATGGAGCCTTCTGAGAGACTTCCTGATCATGTACAGTATGTGGAGGTAACTTTGCTTGATAATACAGATGCTTAATAACACAATTTGCAACATATCTTTCCATTCTTTCAGTGTGTTTCCGCTGCACAAAATGCCACTGAACTGTCCTCCAAGTAATTAAGAGCTTACCCTCTGATCCACTTGGACGACACAGGGGAATTCACTGCACTCACCACGGCCCCCATCAAAACACTGGCAACAAATGATCTGCTGCAAAACACAATCAGTTAGTTAATACTGTCCTCTTTAATCATGTTCATAATAGTGAGGGGAGAGAAGGGCTGTGGAAGGAGAGAACGGGCAGGTTTTTGGAAGCCTGGGACTTAACAATATGCAGAAGGTGGAAGACAATTTTGGGATGATTGACAGGCCAGTGTGACGGTTGTTGAGAAGAAAGAGCTTAAAAGGATCGGCATTCTTGTTGTGGTGATTTTATTTTTTATTTTTTGGTTTTGATGTTGCCGTATTTCAGCGTGCTTTTACGGATCAAAGTTAGCCAGCTTTCTGAATTAATTTCGTTTTAAGGCAATACCAGATTGTTTCTTTGAGTTCATGCTGTTTGGTTTGATTTAACTCTTATTGTTGAAGTTCTGAAAACATCATCACAAGTGAGCCATGGTGATTTTTTTTTTTTGTGCAGTCAAAGGCAAAGATGAAACTTGGAATTACAGCCAAAATTGTCACTAGTGTTGAATTGAAAAGTGAAAAAAGACTTACTGCTTACTTACTTGCTGTCAGCATTAAGCAGTAGAGTTACTCCAGTGTATGTGTTTGTATGTATCTTGTTCTGTTCCTAACTTGTTGCAAATTGGTTTTAAATCTCTGCTGTACCATGAATGTTCAAATAAGCAACAAGCCAAAGTTTGTTCTAAAATTACTGATCATTTAAAACAAGTATGTACTGTACATACATAAATGTTCCTAAAATGTATTTAAAATAGCATTTATGACTTATGAGTTAATGTCATTTGACAAACAAAACATTAAATAATGCACAGATTAATAGTATTTCTAAAGAATAGGCACAATAATTACAGACACAAATCATATCTGAAGGTATGGTGTAAGAAATGCAAATGATCAAATCATTTAATGCTGTTACTCAAGTATAAATAAAAGAAAGTGTCAGATAACCAGAGGGAGAAGTGCAATTTCCTCAGAAAGCTGCTCAAATTAATGAAACTGAGATTCAGATTCTATAATAATTTCACTGTAAATGGAGCAGCATCACATGCATACATTATCGATACGATATGTTAAGATAACTTATTTATATAACTGCTGTTACCAAAATAATACATGAGCAAGATCATTTCGTGAGCCAGGCTGCAACGCGTATAATATGCAAAGCTCTGGGTCAGCTTCAGCATTCTGTGTCAGTTTATTTGCTGAAAGTCTCCCCCCACTCTTCATTTGCATCCCATATCAATAAAGTATGTCCAAACTCTGTGGGCTGAAAAAGTTCTTAAACCTCTACATATTGTATCATTTGCACAACACATCATACTTACACAACTCATACCAGCCCAGAAAGCCCTGAAAAGAAGGTTACATTATTATTTTCTCCCTATAAATGTTTAAAAATTAAACATGTTTGGTTTGTACAGTTCTCTTCAGATGGTCGTACATGCAATTATGACTTTTATTTCTGGCATGTATATTGTAAAAGCCGTGGCTTATTCTAGTTCTTTTCAGTGGAATATTTGGGCAGAGTATGTTGACTCCATATTTATAGATCACAAAGCTCTTGTCATGTTGTTTGTGGCCTCAGTCAACGGCTTAAGCTCATTAAAAGATGAAGAAACATGTTATGATGCATAAGTAATGTCTTCTGTCAAAGGTCCGTCTGTAGACTCGCTGCTTGGATAGCACAGAGCAATATTTGTCGACAGCTTGGTTTCATGCCAAAGAATATTATTTTAGTTTGACCTATTTTTATGGCTATAAATGGGTTTCTGACATAGTGCTCCATACATAATTAAAATAACCTTACTACTTTCTAATACCACCATAAATAGCCTTACCAAGACCTTTTTCTATATGTAGAACTTCACAAATATATGCTACTCTAAGTTAAGCAAATGTACCACAAAAAATAAAACTTTCTTTTGTTTTTTTTTGTTTCTTTGTTTGTTTTCAACCAGAAATTGCCTTAAACGTTTGGTTTGGAAAACCTGCCACCTGCTTGTCTCCACAGAGATTTTATTTATTTTGCCAGAGATGTTCCACAGTATGGCATTAACATTGTAGAAAAAGATTCAGTTGTAGTCATCTGGACTCTGTTTTAGAAAAAACAAAACGTTTCGACTCTCATCCAAGAGTCATTCTCAAACAGTGAAACAAGTCTAAGAACTCAGGTTTATATCCTACTCTGTGAAAGCCCTGCCCACAGGGCGGGACCTCCTGATAATGGGCCATTGAAACTAACTGAGATCTGCCTACTGTACCCTGACTTTTGCTCCCTCCTCATTGAATACCTGATTAGCATCCGAATTCCTCGGGTGTCTCCAGGGTTTCAGCAAACCATTATAAACAACGGGAAGGTTGAATCTTAAACCTCCATTACGATTTGGCCCATTATCAGGAGGTCCCGCCCTGTGGGCAGGGTTTACACAGAGTAGGATATAAACCAGAGTTCTCAGACTTGTTTCACAGATTGAGAATGACTCTTGGATGTCGAAAAGGTTTGTTTTTTCTAAAACAGGGATTACATCGACATATGGCATTCACACTTTTAAGTAGATACCTCTTCATAGATCTAACTTGGCCTGGTTGTGCATGACTCTGTGAAGGCAGATACATTTAATGCCATATTGTTGATGATTCCAGGCAAAGCAATAACAAAGATGGTGACAAATGACGGCAGATCCTCCACCAGAAAAATGACATGATGCACCTTTAAGTAAAAAATAATAAGCAACATTTAGAGAGGCTCATTTGTGTTGTGTTTGGCTTTAGGCTATCATGCCTTAAATATTCATAATACCTCATGTCATTCTGGTGATAAATGGACGCTTTGTTCTTTAAAAGAATATATATATAAATGATGTTTGTATGAAGCAATTTGCATTAGTCCTTTAATACGGTATGAATAATCCAGACATTGATTAGACAAAATGAAATGTTTGACTATTTTGTTTAATGCGGTGATTAGCATATACCATTAGCATGATAAGCTAAACGCAGTAAAATTGTTTAATGGATTGCCACTCTCATTCTTATTTTTATTTTTCTTTATCGAGTATTGTTTTCCGTTTGGAATGCTGTTGTTTTTCAGTGCGCATTCATTTAAAAGTTTGCACCGCCTGAACCACTGCACTTTTTCCCCACCGAATATGATGCTCCAAATACAACACTAGTTTGTTCCTGTATCCACTTTTCTGCAACAATGTAAAAATGGGCCACATTACGAGCACTCAGCTCTGGGTGTCCTGACAGCTCAGGAGTAGGCCCGGCAGATGGCCTGATGCTCATCTTAAAATTGCCTGTTTTTCTTCACGGATGCCCTGCTAATAAATGACACATTATTTGGATCTTGTAGAAGCAACCATGTCATAATCTGAGTACTCATTACTGGCTTTATGTTGCCAGGTACAACGTGTTGCAAAGAGAAAAATACAACATTGGTTTATTTTCCGGCTGTTCTACTCTTGTATTAAACTAAATTTGGTAATTGAATAATAGGCCGTTCCCCGAAAAGCCAAATTGCTCGCCTGTGATGTAAGTGGATAAATGTTTTACTAATTTGGAGTCAGCATTACTCAGCGTGAGCGCGGAGGTTCAGGACTGTTCTGGTTCTCGCTGCTCAGCATGGCTTTAATGGGTCTCTCGAACAACCAAAAAACTGCAGAAAAAGCTTTCAGGGGTCTACAAAATAGTACTTTTCTCACTTTTGCAATGGGATTTAATAGGAGTTTGCCAGACAGATGTTCTGTTTTTATCCTTGTTAGCTTGGTTTAAACTGCTGTGGTTGTCAGGTTTGCATTTATTTGCAAGTTGTAATAGGTTGTAGCTCTTGTACATGGGTCGTTTCTTTGATAACAATAAAGAAAAGAGATGGTCCACACGACTCGATTAGCTCCAAAGAGATACAACTGTGTTTTGGGAGAAAAGAATACATTACAAACAGTGAACCGGCTACTGCTGATGCGGTGTAGAAAAAACCACAGCCATATCAAAAAATATTTACATATCATGGTTACTTATACACGTATATACACACTGTGGTGAGAACAAAAAAAAATCATCTCTTTGGAGCTAATCGAGTTTTGTGGATCATCTCTTTTCTTTATTGTGACCATGTTTCTGTGATCCTGCACCATCATCTTCAGGACGGATGTGTGTGTCCCTTTCCTCTTTCATTGTTTCTTTGGTAACAATTGTTAACGCCAATTTAAAAAAACGATCCCTTCTAATTAATTGGTACATTATTATTAAAGCAGCCATAATCAACTTTAATTAACTTTTAACCTTGTTTTAAAGTAGTTTCCTCATTATTAGTGTGCTAAAAATTGTATTTTGATTGATTCCAGCATATTTGCGTACACCTGTATTGTCCACCCCCTATCTCCGCCCACATCCCCGTACTTAACTATTCTATACTAATAATCGTACTTTCCCTGTACGATTATTTGCAAATTTAAGAATCCAAGTGATACATGTTGTGTTCAAAAACGCAACGTAGACACAAAAAAACAATGATGACAGTCTAATCATGTAGCTCATTACTAAATTCCTTAAAAAGTAGGCGAGGCAAGACAGGTTTATTTGTAGCGCACGAGAGTAATTCAAAGTGCTTTAGTCTACACAAACAAAACAATCACAAAAGCAGGATAAATACATACAAAATCATTATAAAAATGTACTTAAAAGCATACTTCTTCCTTTAATTAGTCATGCCTTGTGAATAGACCTATTATAGGTGAATTTCCGCAAAACATTTTCAAGTCGAGGCAAACATTTTACATACTACCAGAACATAACAGGCTACAGAATGTCACAGAAGAGGACCCCACACCGGCATTGTGACAACCCTACATAAAATAAGATGAAGAGAATTGTGTACCCAGACTCTTCCTGCTGCCACAGGCTTGAGTAAAATGCAGCCGCCTTTGAAGCGTCAAAGAGCTTTTTATATTCCACGATGGAGCCGCTGTAACTGTCCATTATATGTGTTATACAGGGAACACTATGTTAAAACCCACGCCAGCAACTGAAATAAACCTAAAGACAGTCAAGCAACGTGGGGACATTTTCAAGCAAATTTCAAACAATACATTAAAGTAGGCATTCAAAGTTGAGTTTCATATAAGCTTTTAACCATTTATACGCTTGTTTGAGTTATCCTGCTTTGTCCTGCATTTGGGTTTGAGAGCTCAGAAAATGTGTTTTCACCTACCCCTTATACTCTGTACACACTTGCTTGCACACATACAACTCGATTCATACACAAATGCTGAAAAATATTACGTAGCCATTTTACAAAAATAGAAACCCTGTAAATAGGCATGCTGGAGAAACTCAGTTGTCTCAGCAGTTTCTTCTCAGCGGTTCCAAATTTACCTGGGAGATTTTTTATTTTGTGTTATGTTACTGGACAAATTTAAAAACAAATGGCAATAACAGCATTTTCTACCCATTGTAAAGGCTTTTCAGATGCCTATCTATACCAGCTTGATTATTACAGATTTGCAATTGCTCATCGCTATGGAAAATCCCTTGCGCCATCTTTTCAAACACAGCTGAACTGAACTGAACGCTATAACTTCAAAAAGAGCAGAAATGACTGACAAAGCTAATATTTGCAATCTAAAATCATTATTTACTAATTTTCGTTTTTGATTGTCCTTCAAAAGTAGGAAGATCAAAAACTTTTTCTTAGGTTTTGACACTATTTTTTTTTGTCACCTTTGAAATTTGGAGTCCATCTCGTTTGAAGCAATAACACATTTGATCCTGACTGCCCCCAACCGTGTGATTTGTGTACCAAAGATTGATGTGAATGTGGCGTTCACCATTAACTTGAAATGGCAAAAGCTTGGTGAGAAGTCACCCTGAACTACCCTGTGTCAATGTCACTGTCAGCACTACAAGGAAAAATCCATTATCCAGACAGGGAAAGGTGTAATATTTGTCAAATGAACCGTACGTGTTTCCTCTCTATAAAGGTTGTCTCCTGTGGGACCCTGCAATGGTACAACAGTAAAAGCTTATACTGTTCGGACAGAAAGTGCCATCCACAAACCTTGATAATTCCAAAAAACAAAAACAAATCCACTCAAATGTTTTCCGCAATCACCATAATTATCCCTTTTGTTTGCTTAGAAGGTGAAGCGATTTATCTTCCACTCATGATGAAACAAAATGCCGTCATTAGAATATTATTTGAAAACAAAAGCGAAGCGGATTTGCGTTAAAGAGTACCACAACCCTTTTTATCGCTTGTGTAATGATATGAAATGATTGCACCAGAGAGATAGTTAAAAGTGGGTTACACTGACAGATCCCTCTACACGGCAGCTTTGACAAATATTCAAAATTTAATCCGTTTATATTTAGATACTTCCTGATTGAATAATGCAGCCCCCAGCTTTCCCTTTTTTAAACACACATGAAAAAAAATAGACAACTGCAAGGTGGCGGTAATAAAATATGGATTCATTCGACTTAGTTGCACTCTAAACTTCTTTTCTTCGCATTTATCATTGGCGAACTCTGCCATCATTAAATCCATAAGACTTCAACCGATCTGGCAGCTGGAATAGTTTGCAATTAATTCCATCGCAGGCTAAATCCATTTGTAAAGATTTATGGATAGTTCATTAGCATAAACTTGGAGAAGATCGATAAGAATTACATTATTGTGGCTACGCTAATCGGTTTATTCCCACATCTAAACAAGGCCCAAGCTCGCATTTAATGATCAAGGATGTTCAGTCTGGGGATTTCAATTCGACGACACAGCAAGAGATCACAGAAGGACTAATATATAATGTTCCTGGATCAATTGTTCGATCGACCTGGTGGCAGAGATGTTACCATTTCTGGCCATGGGTGAGGGTGGTCTTTGCGAGGTAGTGCCTTAGTCATAGGAAGTTTCAATAAACGCGCTGAGGTATACATCTGTCTGTGTGCCGGTACAACGCCACCCAAGGCCCATTTGCTGCAGAACTACAAGAAGAAACATGGGGGGGGTTGTTGATTTGTCAACAACACAGCTGACCAAAGAGCAGCACACAGCGATAGTAATAAAACCCAGCAATGAATAAGTAAAGACAGTAGATCCAGAAATACAAAGAGAAAAGCCACTGTATGACTCAACCATCATATGTCAAAGTAAATTTTTATGTATCTATTTAGCATTTAAATATAGGGATGGGCGATACTGACAAAAATGAATATCTCTGGAGTATCCCGATTACAATAGTCAGACAAAATTATGTAAATCCAACAAAATGTGAGGTTAAATCACCTTAAATGTTCTTTTTTTCCCTAAGCTCTTTTGTAGCATTTTTTACTAAAAACAGTCAACTCGATATTCAAATTTAGCATATCTTCAAAACAACATTTACAATATTATCTACAATTCAATATTTTGCCGACACCTAGTTAAATGTATATGTACAATGCTGTTGTTGAAAAACAAAGAGTGGTAGATTTCATATACTGTATAAGCAACTTTCGATTCCTAGCAGTCAAATGCTAAATCTAGATTCTCTCAAACTCAGTTCCAACTCCTACATTCCAAAAGTACAACACTAAGTAACAACTAAGTAATTGTCATTTTAGGTGTTTCAAAACTTCAGCATCTATCTTGTTCTGTCAACAAAAAAAGAATATGAGCTATTACGATGACAATGAAAGCACATATTTTGAAAACTCTTCTCACCTTCGCTTTTGTCCTGCTGTCACCTAATGTCTTCTATAATCTCTTTTCCAATCTCATGTTGCACCTAAACCTCCAGCTCTCCTAAAAGCAAACACTTCCAAAGCCTTTTACAAAGTGCAATTACGGCGTTATACCTGACACACAGAAGGTATCACTGTGCCATCTTGTGGATTACCTCAATTGTCCTGCCAACTCTTAAAAGCGAGTCTTTGCTCTCTCTCTTGACTGGCGTGGTGTCATCTCCCTGTCAAGCGCACCGAATTGGAGCTCAAGGGTCAGAGACTCTCCTGACGACTTGCAATCTGTGGAAAAATGCAAAGGAGCCCTGTATTTTTAATCGAAAATAAAAAAGAATTCTGCCCATTCGCAGCATTCAAATGAAAATAATATAAACATGTACATGCAATTATTTGGAGAAAATACATGTAAAGACTATTGAAATAAATGAAGCAATAAGTAAAGTAATAACTTAGTTAAAGGTGCACTATGTAACTTTTCTGGTGGAGGGTCAGCCAGCTGCTTGTCTCTGTAAAGATATTGTTGGTATCCACAGTAAGACTTCAAACATATCTATCTTGCATTTATTCAATTGCATGTGTTTTTATTGCTCAAAAGTGCATTGTACAACTTGCAGTCTGTCTTTGAGCAACTTTCTATAGCGCCTTTCCACGGATCGGACCTGTAATTTGGCTTGGTGGATTCACATACAGTCGGCATCCGAGGGAACACCCACTTACAAACCACCGTGGGGGAAACAATCCATTAATTTTAATAGAGCAGCAGCTTCATCACCCACTGTTCAGCAACTACAAGCGCGAATGCCAACTTTAGGAGTTATACTGTGCCAAAAACAGACTCAAAGACATGGAGAAGAATAAAGTTGGGCGAACACCCCAAATGTGAATAGTAATCCAAGAATGCTAACGTTAGCTGCGGGCTATATGCTACCACGATGCTAGCGCTGCCTGTTGTATTTAACATAGGGTGACCAGATGTCCCTATTTGCCTGGGACAGTCTCTGTTTTGAGTCCTGAGTCCCATGTCCCAGCAGATGTATCCAAAACCATGTATCTGTCCCAGTTTTACACAAGACAAGTCCCAGTTGTCCTGGTTTTGGCCATCTTTGAGACATGCCAACAGTAAATAGGAGGATATATTGTCGTTTCTTTACCTAAAATAGAGAAATAGGACTGTAGAATAATCAGAACACACAAAATGCACGAATTTCCACTGATAGAAGTCTCTCAGATTATATACTGACCTACAAGAGACCTACAAGTGAATGAGCCATGGGTCAACTGAGAGCATAAAAATGTACTATATTATACACACTTTTTACAGTTTTATTATTACCCCCGATCCCAACCCGGGTGCGTCCCAATTTTTAATTTGGAAAATCTGGTCACCCCAATTTAACATCTGCAGAACAATCCGTTTACTTTCCTAAGGTAACACCAGGTCAACAACCTCCTGTTAAATTCGATTAAAATAGACACAATTCGAGAGTTTTCCCCCACAATAGATCACGTCCTTAATATGACACGCAACTGTATCTATAGTGTGCCTTTGAAGATAAAGCATGAGACATAGACTAACACCAGGGGTACACCTAATGTGATGGGGGTTTGGCACATATTTTGTGTGAGTTAGTTGCAGACTGCCTGTTACCCCATCTAAGGTGCACTGCGGTCCTTATCTGACAAACACTGTGCAGACTCACGCGAGAACACTCGTCTAATGACCTGAAAACCACTCTAGACCACCGCGGTGTCCGGCAAAAACAGACTTCTTGCCGATTCTTCCCGCAGACCTGCGGTGCTCTGAGGCCCGTGTAACAGTTCTAACAGGCACATTGGCTTTATCACTTTCTAAGTCATTTTACACCCAATTAGGTAGTCCTGATTATAGCTCAAGATTTTTAATTTTTTTTTTGGCTTTGTGAAGTGACCTTGGGTGTTAAGAAAGCTGCTTAGAAATGTTTTAATTTATATTACTATTATTGAAAGATGGATCAAATGTAGAGGGTTTTTTTCTACTTGAGAACACTGGCCCCAAACTACAAAGCTACCAGTAGTCTGGAGCTAGTAGTACACCTGTTTTTGGGACCATTTTCACATGGTTGTTAATTGTAAAGGAATGACTTGTAAATGTTATGCAAGAGCATCTGTCAGCATTAACATATCACAGTGTTGGAGGTGAGCGGAGCGCGCTAGCTGCTAGAAGGCACCGGATAAATAATGTGTGCAGACTGCTGATTAATTAGCATGCATGGCTAAAGTTGTTTCACCTTGTTTTCATAATTCTGGTTCAAATCTACAATGACAATACGGAATAGAGATACAGTGGATGTGAAATGTTATGTTTTGCATTAGAAATTTTGGAAAATCTATAACTACTCTGTCTTTGTTTAACTGTCTTCACATTCATAACCCTGTTGGCAGGCTTTTAAATCAACCAGCCCACTCGCATACAGAAAATGTGGGGGGAAAAATAACATACAGACCTTGAGTGTCTTAATTTTTCTTTTTGTTAGACGCCTTATTTTTCCAATTTTTTTATTTTCAATTCTACCTAATGTGTTTTTTTCTGGTCTTGTCTTGTGTGTGGTTGTTTTTTGTGTGTGTTTTTTAATTTTGAAAAATGAAAAGCCAGTTTTTAAAGGGGCACTTTTAACCTAGTCTCCTATCCACAACTACTAGGTTTTTTATTTTTAGTAATTAATTTCCTTTTAATTAATACACATTGGATTAAAAACTGTTCACTAGTCAGTCTTCAAAAATAAATACACATAAATGAAAAGCCTTGGCTTATACAGTGAAATGCCATTGGTTCACAGCTCTGTAGCTTTGAACAGCCCTTTTAGATCAATTAGGCAAATTTAAAATGAGAAATTGTGAAATTGTTATTTGCTTATGTAGTTTAGTACAAAGTACCTGATAAAATAAATAAATAAATGACAGCATCACTTCTAAATGTTTATGGAACATTTAGAAGTTGGTCCAAAGCTTCTGGCAAACACTGTCCTTCTTGAGAAAGAAATATTTTAAAACATTATATTCAAAAATCACATTCACAAAACAAATCGATACAATGTCATTACGTATAGAGCGTAAAGTACTGCATCCAGAGGACCACTTACACCAGCCAATCACTATGTCAGTTGTTGTGGTGGTGATGCTGTAGTTGAGTCTATTCTGCAACGCTGAAACCGACGACTCAAAATTTAACTTTCTATTGTCCAAACCCAAAACCTCTGGTGGATTTCTGGTGGAGAAGGCAGTTTGTGGCAGTGGGCCATGAACATTTTGGCTGTGTCTGCTGACTCAAAAAGAGGACATTAGCATACAGCTGCCAATAGCAGGGCTACATCTGCTGTGGACACATGCCTTAGCTGGCTAAATGCTGGAGCTATGGAGAGATTTCAGAACCCAGTCTGTAGAGACTCCTGCTGGCAGCCTTTCTCTGGACATGATTGATGATTTCTTCACACAGAATCCTCAAGAAATACATTTACTCAGATGTAATCATGCTAGAGTACAAAGGGAAAACATGCAAACTTTCCAAAATCTGTTTTTGCTAAATGGTCTCCAACAGTGCCTTTGAACAGTGTTTTACTCTCTTCACAGTCCATGCTGAGAGAGCCATCTTTTCAAGTTGGGTTTAAGTAGCCTAATGAGAACCACTACACTGCACTGGTCCCTCACACAAACTCATCAATATCATTAACTTTAAAATGATTTCTATGGTATATGTGAACATTGCAGTTGGTATTCTTTTATCTCCTAAACAAGGCATTGTGCATTGATGTAAAGGCTAAATCAAACACAATCAACAAGTGTTTAGTGGACGCTACCAGTAATACTGTATGCACATAATGTGACTGAAATGAGGGAATTTTGAAATAAATACCATAAAATATGTCAATAAACCATGTTGAACTAAGACGAATACAAACTTGTGACTTCAAACTGAAGTAGAGCATGTAATTACATGAAAGTGCGTTATGTACTTTCTCATGTAGTCTTAAATTATTGTCTGTGTTATGGCTTTACCTGGAATAATCCTTATTAAACATGTCCATCACCAAGGAGACAAACAAGTGATGTCTCCAGGTGAAGTTACTGGTCAGATCTATGGAAAAGCAACCTCACTCACAGTAAAATTAAGTTTTCCAAGTAGGCCTGTCACGATTAATATATGGCCTTTTTATTCAATAAATGATAGCTGGAACAATATTTTTGTGTGCTCAATATTTATGTGCGTGTATACTGCACTTTTGTTATTTTTTGTTGTTTCATCAGATTTTAGCTGTCTTATTATAATTAACTTTCTACTAAAGTGTTTTTTAACAATATTGAGTATTTAGAAAAGGGTTTATTGAGGCTTTCCTGCTTTAAAGTTGTTGTGACATGGGCATAACACAGTTTCCATATTATTGTTTATTGTGACGTTTCAGTAGAAATATATTCTAATGTTGTTATTGTGACATACCTGTTCTCCAGAAAAGTTACAAAGGCTCATCTGTTACATACATATTATTTTAAGTGTTGTGAATTGCTGATGTGACAGCAACAACAGGAACATCGATGGTTTAACCAACAAGAGAGTAGCTATGGTTAATTTTGTATTATTAAAGAAAGGTTGTTTACAAAATCACACTATTTGGACAGCATGTTTACTTTTTAAAACTTATATTCTATAAATAGTATTCAACCTTTGTTCATTTTTTAGATCCTCGCTGAGAGAGCCATCTTTTGATGTCTTGTTGAAGCACTTTTCCGTCGGAGCTGTGGTGATGTTGAAGGCTGATTGCTTATCCGTCAAGATCACAGCGGACATGAACAGGTTGCTGATGCTGCTGCTCCTTAAACCTGTCTCACTTGAGGCCCCATCCTCAGATCGGCTCCTGTCTCACATGATATATTGACCGCGTTGCATTTGTCGGCTCTTTTCCCCGTCCGAAAGGTGAATTCTTGACCAAAGCGCAGTGCACACTTCTGGGCCGTCATGAAGAATGTATGAAAGTGTGAGGGATGGATTGGGTGAAGTGGTGGGGTCACTGAAGACAGGAAAACGCAGGGTGTGGCAACGCATGGCAGCTTGACTTATGGCCTTGGTATCAGGAAACAAGGACCACTGAATGTGCACAACATGTTGAAGAAGGTGATTGATAAAGTGAAAGTTTTTGTGTGGTTGGTTGGTGACATTGAAGGTTATACATGTATAGTGTAGCTGTTCTCGTGAGGGGTAATCCACCTGCTTGGAGATTTTATAGTTTGACCTAAAATGGTTCACAGTATGGGATTAAACTTCTATCTCCATGGAGATGGGGTAAGAATGCATGTTTTTAAGGTATTTTTGGAGCAATATAGATATGTTTGTCCATGTATATTTTTTGCCTGCTGTATGAAAATGTAATATCTTTGCCTAGAACAGGGGTCGGCAACCTCCGGAGCAGCATGCGGCTCTTTAGCGCCCTCCTAGTGGCTCCCTGGAGCTTTTTTAAAAAATTATGAAAATAGAAATAAATTGGGGGATATATTTGTTGTTTTAATATGGTTTCTGTAGGAGGACAAACATAATGCAAACATTCTTAACGTTTTCCAATGTTATAATTTTTTTTATAATTAATATTAAATTTCAACATTTCTGTCAACGAAGATTTGCGCCATAGCTTGCGATACACGTTTCAGTGCGGCACAGTGCCAGGCAGGTGGCTGTTGTAAACAAAACGGAACGAAAGATAGAGAACGGAGAATTCAAGTATTGTGTGATATCAGCACTTCTGGAGAAATTAGACGAGCGCAAAGATAGATTTAAGAAGTGGATTGCATCTCCAAACTCCACTACTGCTGCTAGATTTGTAGCAACCCGAGAGATAATAAAGCATGGAAAACCGTTGGTGAGTACATGAAGGATTCTAATTTCTTAAAGCTGCCACAGATAGTTTGGATGAGTACACAGACACTCACGTCATACATTCGATTCTGTGAGGACAGCATTATACCAACATACACCAAAGACACTTTTAATAATGACAAACCCTGGTTCACACCTAAACTGAGGCAGTTAAGGCAGCAGAAGGAAGCAGCGCACAGGGCTGGTGACAGAGAGCACTACAAAGATGCGAAGTATGAATTTAGCAAAGAGGTGTCTGGAGCCAGATCACAGTACAATACGCGTCTGAAGCAGCAGTTTTCTGACAACAACCACGCCTCTGTGTGGAGGGGGCTCCGGCTTCTCAACAATCAAAAGCCCCGAGCCCCCCATGCGGCAAATGACCGAAAACTGGCTGAGCAACTTAACACCTTCTACTCCAGGTTTGAGGTGACCACCCCCTCCACCACCTCTGCCAAACCAAACCCCGGCCCCCCCCACCTCCCCCACCACTCTGTCAGTTCAGGAACAGGATGTTAACTGGCTATTTCGGAAATCCAACCCCCAAAAAGCTGCTGGACCAGACAGCGTTTCTCCCGCCACCTCAAGACACTGTGTAGGAGAGCTGACCCCCGTCTTCACAGACAGTTTTAACACCTCCCTGGAGTCATGCCACATCCCAACCTGCTTCAAGTCGTCCATCATTGTCCTGTCCCCAAGAATACCCGGATCATTGGACTTAATGACTACAGGCCTGTAGCGCTGACATCTGTAGTCATGAAGTCATTTGAGAGCCTGGTCTTGCCCACCTCAAGTCCTTTACCTCCCTCCCTGCTGGACCCCTGCAGTTCGCCTACAGAGCCAACAGATCTGTAGACGAGGCCATCAACCTGGCACTCCACTTCATCCTGCAGCATCTGGACTCCCCGGGAACCTATGCCAGGATCCTGTTTGTGGACTTCAGCTCTGCGTTCAACACCATCCTCCCTGCTCTGCTCCGGGACAAGCTTTCCCAGCTCAACGTGCCCAACTCCACCTGCAGGTGGATCACTGACTTCCTGACAGATCGGAGGCAGTGGCTGTGGCAGAATGTCTCAGACACTCGGACCATCAGCACAGGACTGGCTGTCCTTTCTCCTCTGCTCTTCTCCCTGTACACAAACTGCTGCATCTCCAGCCACGACTCCGTAAAACTGATCACAGTTTGCGGACACACCACCCTCATCCGGCTCTTCTCAGATGGGGACGAGTCTGTCTACAGGAGGGAGGTGGACCGGCTGGTTGTCTGGTGCAGCGTAACAACCTGGAGTTCAACGCCCAGAAGACAGTGGAGATGATCGTGGACCAGCCTCCCTCCCCATCACCACCGTGGACTCCTTCGGCTTCCTCGGGACCACCATCACCCAGACCCTCAAGAGAGAGCCCACCATCAGCTCCCTCATCAAGAAGACCCAGCAGAGGATGTACTTCCTGCGGCATCTGAGGAAAGCCAAGCTGCCAGTGCAAATGATGTTGCAGTTCTACATGGCCATTATTGAGTCCACCATTATTGAGTCCATCCTCACCTCGTCCATCACCGTGTGGTACGCTGGAGTCACAGCCAGGGACAAACAGAGACTACAGCGCCCTCTGCTGGAGCCACAGCCAGGGACAAACAGAGACTACAACGCATTGTGCCTCTGCTGAGAAGGTGATCGGCTGCAGGACTTGTACATCTCCAGGGCTCTGGGACGAGCAGGTCGGATCACAGCCGACCCTTCTCACCCTGGACATGGACTATTTGAACCCCTCCCCTCTTTCCCTTTGCTGTTGGACTCATGAACACTTCTTAAACACCTGTCACTTTAACTGCAATTCAATCAATCACTCACTGCACTGTCACTTTCTGCACTACATCTGTGAATTTAATTGTACATTCTTGTGTACATAGTAATGCCTATTTTTATTTGATACTATAGTAATTTAAAACTGTTTCCTAATCCATGCCCTTTTGATTTCCGATATGATGTTTTTGTTATTGCTCTGTTCATATAAGTCTTGTATGAGGCTTTTATTTGCGGCTCCAGACAGATTTGCTTTTTGTCTTTTTGGTCCGAAATGGCTCTTTGAACATTTAAGGTTGCCGACCCCTGGCCTAGAATGTTTCACAGTGTGGTCTAAACTCTGTCATTTATTCAATTACAGGTGTTTCGTGCCAAAACCGCTACCTCCTTGTCTCCATGGAGATTAAGTTTCATGCCACTTTGTGGAACATTCCAGGCTGAAGACCCTTCATACCCTTCATACAAAAATATACAGTGTGCCCCTGTCAGGTTTTAATCGTGCATTAACTGTAAAATATTAGACAGTGGATTGAGTATTTGTGCATGTCCATGATTAAATTATTATTTTTTGGCTAATTCATTTGAATTAATAGCATATTTTCTGTTTATTTGCTCTTCAAAATCGCGAATATGAAAGAGAAAGCCAAGTCACCTGTGGGGTTAAATTCCCCAAAGAGATAGGATTGGTCACTCATTCTCAGTAAACCTTAAAACTGAAAGTTCCCTGTACAAAATGTGATCTCAGGAGATGAACTCTAGCTGAGGATCAATACAATTGTGAAGATGGTGACGTCAAAACTAATTAAGACCGGCTGTCTGGCACAATGCAACCAATCTGTGCTGGGTGGTCCTGGTGTCAGCCTGAGCGCCCAAAAGGTTATTTTTCTTCCATTGTTTGCGGCTTAGAGACACCTCTAGAGGGAATCCTGCCACCAAGACACCATTATCCGGCCAAGGTTCGGCACAATCCCACTGTCCCGTCCTCATTCCTTGTAAAGGTCCCTCTTCAATTAATCTCAACGCTAAATCTTTTTTATGGTTTACTCTGTATGGGCTTTATGAAAAGAGAGGCGCTTGAAAAGGAACCAGTGAACAGGTCACATATTTTTGTGTAGAGAAGGGAACAAAGCGGATTGTGAAAAATAGAATAGGAACACATTGTAATTTATACTTTTTTCAGTGCACAACCAACTCAATTTGAGTTGCAGATAAGATGCAGTATGAGACTTTGTTTTTACTTTGTCTGGAATGTTCCACAGTATGATGTAATGAGCATTTTTTCAATTACAGGTGTTTTGTATTGCTTCTCTCCACAGATCTGACATGTACCTTGGCCTGAGGGTGTCACCTGCTTGTCTCCATGGAGATATTTTTGCTTTGTCTAGAATGTTCCACAGTATGATGTAACAAACATTTATTTACTGGAACACCCTTCCGACTTCCTACTTGGAAACTCTTTCAGAAACTGAGTTTGGTCAAAGTCAAAAACCTGGCAGCTTCATTAGTGATAGTACCACGTTATTTTACCTTTATTTGCTCTCTCCTGTTCATCCGCTGTGTGTGAACTTGCTCCTGCACTGCCTCTGAGCTTCTGCAGTTATAAATGCATGGTTACACTAATGTTGCTAACGTCTACGCTGAGCTAATTGAATCAAAAGCAAAAATACACTCTGGATCATTGTTTTATCAACTGGAAATGTAATAAACACATTTTAAGCTGATTTGAGCACTTTCCTTGTTTTTATTACTTGATTGCGTCAAGAATAATGTAATATACTGGTAATTCTTTTTCCAATTTGACAACTGGAAAATAGAAACTCGGAAAAAACATCACGCCGAGGTCCAAGTTCCAACCTCTGAGGACGCCTTGAAAGTAGCATTACAACTCCACTGAGACTATCCAGTGGCAGATCCTCTAACGGTAAAGTTACAGACTCCACCTTTAAAATAGTATTGTAAAACTTGCTATGTGACTTCCAATCAGCGTCAAAGAAGGATTGTTCATTGTTTACTGTATTTTGTGTTTATAGTAGAATACCTTTTTACAACAGAAATGAATGCCTCAACTTCAGGACCATGGATAACTCCAGCACTCCAAGTTACTATAAGACCTTGTGAAAATAAAAAGAAGACATTATTATAGAAATCATATACCGTAATAACCCATTTTCCATTTTATTTCACTTTTTCCATTCAAAACATGTGGAGTAACAATTGACTTAAAGGTCATTTAGCCACTATCCTCAAGTGCCCTAATTCCTGCTACACCACGAACAAAACATGTTGTTTATTTGTAACCACTTACAAACATTCTCCTTCTCAACCACCGTTTTTCAATTCGAATCACTCTGAAATAACCTTGAAAAATGCAAACACTGCATGACTAGGATGATTAATTAATTTTTCTATTGCCGTTCCTCGCCGCATGTTGCACACACAGAGAGAATAATTTCGTAAATGTATGTTTCGCCATAGCGCCATCAGTGTGTAAAGATTAATGTTATGGTATGGCCACCATACGCACTTATGTACTCATGGACAGTCGATGTGTTTTTAAAGTCAAAAGGATTGTAATTTGACACTGAAATGTATTCTGCACTTTCCCTGTGGATTGGGTAATGTGAAGAACAAAAGAGATCTGAATAATTAATGTGCCATTGTGGCCATACAAGTGTTAGCTTCCGACTCAGAAACACTAAACAAGCTCATGATTAATTTAGATGGGAATTGGACTACTGTACTGTGCGTTTACAAGGCGAGTAAGAGGTTAAGCAAAATGCAAGTCGCACAGCAAATTAGTCTCTTCCACAGATGTTGTTATTGTGGACCGATGGGCTGTGTCTGCTCCTCTGACTCACGCTGATCTCAATGCAAAATATGTCACAATTTAATTTTGTTTTCACACATCCCCACCTGCAACTGCTGCTTTATTAACACCTCCAAAGTGCAAGCATGTGTTAACTCAGGTGTTTATGTCTAAGGAGAGAAATAACCACACAGTCTACTGATTTCTGCTTAAATGGCCATAAATTAATAAATTGCCTCGCAGTGTAATTGTGTAATTTGTGTCCATACCGCCTTGTTGGGACCGGGTCTTGGTCCTATGAGGATGGGAAACCGCTGGGAAAACCAGGTGCCAGAGAGGGGCTGCTGTGGCACTTGTGTATCCACCTTGCCTAAGATGAATGTGATGTGTTAGTGGTTTGTTTGTTGTGGTCGAAGGAGCTAATGGGGCAGATTGGCAGCATTGCTTCCGTCCTGCTGGGGCATGGATCTATAAAAAATCTGGACAAAATCCTTAATCCTTAAAAACTGCACATAACAGTACCAAGAACTCATAACCCCTTTAATCAGAGGATCCACCCAATTCCCCTTCCTTGTATTTACTCAGCGACTGAAAATGGGTTTAAATTACTTTACATTAGCTTCTGTATAATGTAGAACATTAACATTATTGAATCAAGTGAGAGAGTAGACCGGCCTCTACTCTGACAATGTTCAAACATTTTGGTTAGCTGTGAATATGACTGAAAGGATTTTATTTTATCTTTGTTTTTATCTGTTTTATGACTTTAATGCTTTTTTCCCCTGTTGTGTGAAGCTTTTTCAATTGCCTTGTGTACGAATTGTGCTCCACAAATACACTTTTTCCCATCCTACTTTTCGTACCTTTAGAGCAGTGATGTACAAAAAGCACAAACAAACATTCAAATTAATAGTAAAAACACAAATATTCACAGTTATTCAGAGTTCAGAGTTACTACTTACTAAATTAAGAACAGTATTTTTGTAAGTATTCTAAGTCTGAGAATAACTGAAACATGTTTCCCATCAAAGCCAGTGTACTTGTGTCACCAAAAGGTTCTTGGTCTGACTGGAAAGAACCAACCTTTGAGCAGGAGCTAAAAAAGTGTTACTTAAGTCCCTAGTTCCTACTTTTCAGATGGGGACTGGAATTAAAAACTGAAAATGGTTCTACAGTGCCAAAACCTTTAATGACTCAAACTGGAGGGCATGTTTAAACCCCAGGTCTGGTCTAGGACAGCTGTGGCTAAGTAGTTTACAGTATGGCAAGGCTGACCCCCAATTCCTCACTCACACACCACAGTCACACTTGGCAAGGAGGGTGAAGGCACGATTGCAGTATGTTCTGGAGCCACGGTCACCTCTTGTATTCCCAGTGGTCTCCTATAATTTACACGGTAGATGCACCTAATGCAGACACTTTATACTAATGAACAACAATAAAACATTCCTTTTCCCTCCTCATCTTCATTGTTCAATATTGATACCCTCTTAATTGCTGAATGAAGAAACACAGTGGGTTGAAACCGGACCACATTTGCTGAGCAATGAAAACTGTGATTAATTCTCCAGTTGATTTGACAAAACGCCTTTTCTTTGTGGAGAAAAGCTGAAGATTTCGATGGGACTGTGGCCCGGAGTCACATAGACACTCTCTTCTGTCTAGGAGAAGCGGCGTTGTAATGGGGACTTCATCCTTTTTTCTTTTGGGGCCGTTCTATAAAAAGGTGCCAGTGTCTAGGGTCCCAGCGGTACCTATTACACCAGCCTGGTAGTCATTAATCATGAACGAGTATAAGCATTGCAACGCAGCGTCCGCCCCGAGTTTCCAATAGCCATTCATTAACAGTTTCCAGCGCCATCTCTTTTCTTAGCATCGCCCCCTCCCTCCGGCCGCTCCCACCTGGATCTCTGTGGAGTTGGGAGTCCTTTTCTTGCTGACAAACCAGATTTTTATTTCCACTGCTTCGTAGCGACTGTACAAAGAGTGAGCTCATCGTCTTGGGCCTGTGTACATAAAAGATAGTCTGAAGCAAAAAATTTTACTAATTTATACCATGTGAAATGATATTATATTCATAATCAATAATTTTTCTACCACTTTATCCTGGTAGGGGCCAGCTAGTCCCAGGGTTATGTTATTATAATAAGCTATGCTGTATGTGCAGAATCATAATAGCCAAAACTATGCATTGATAAGAAACATATTTTGTTTTCCGCAAATTTCAATTGATCCTTGCAGCCAACGTTGTATACTGTTGGCAAGACTATTGACCTATCTTGTCTGAATGTATGGGTGAGTAATTACAGCCACTGCTTTGTCTGTTGGCCCCAGGGCGGCTTTGGCTAGAAAATCTTCCACCATATGGAAAGGACGAGTACAATATAAAAGGCAGGTTTTTGGTACTATATGAACATTAGCACTTATAGTTGCTCTTCTACTAATTTACAGAGACAAATGCTAGATGCAAGAGAAAACAAAGGCAGTGGGTACATTTGCATTAAGTCAGTTCACACTTCTTAAGATAATGCCCTAGCCTGAAATATGAGCTAGACATGGGTGGGGGGCATCCTGGACCCCCCTGGGTTTCTCTCAAATGGAGAGAAACTAGTCCTTGATCAAAAGGGAACACAGTATGGCTGTATAGTTATCATTTATATGCTAACAGGATGACCAGGTGAACTGGAGACGACAAGTAGTCATATGAAAGAGAGGCCAACTGACATTTTCATCCATTTGAGACATTGTTTTTAAAATACTGTTAATGCTGCTGTAAAATCACAACCAAAAAAACAAAACAAAAACATTAACATTGCACTAATGAATCACTATTTCGTTTTGAGTTGCGGCTGTTCTCTTGCTCAGTGTGCAAAAAGTCATCTGTCAAACTTGAAACAAAATGGACGGCAGGGGAAACTAGAAATTATTAATGGTCTCATTGCCCTTGGGTTTTGCATTAGAATTATTGACTTTCTATTTCTCATCAGACGTTTTGATAAATGTGTTATTCTTTTAGTTATTTATTTATTTCCAAACAATTGAGCATTTCACACAGAAGGAAGCTAAATTATTCTGCATTTGACTGTGTTTCTGTGTCAGCTCAAATTTGACCCAAATGGAAGCACAGTTCTCCGCTGAGCTTTTGTTTTGAGTGAGTAAGCCCCCTTTGACTAATAATTAAAGCTTCAAGCTGTGAATATGCTGCTTTTTCATAAATAAAACAGACTGGGCCATTTAAGAACTACAGGGAAAGTGTTTTCTGAGCAACACAAAATGCGAACTTGGAGTTTAATGTGACCTGTTTTATTGCCCAAAAGAATGATTTTTTGGAACACCAATTTGCAACCAATTACAGCAGGTGCAGGGGGAGCGAGGAGCGAGGGAATAAAAAAAAAGAGGGAGTGATGACGATTAGGCGAGAGAAACTAACCTTGAAACAGCATATTAACTATGCATTTTGGCCGTTGTCGTTTCTTTTTTTCCCCATGGCACCTGTAGACACTTTTTCAGAAGTGGTTATATTTCATTTGCATGTCTCCGTTCAAGATTTAAACGGAACATTTTCAAATTGCAAAGGAAGTTGAGCAGGGTTTGGTCTAATGCTGTAAAATAATATGTTCCCCTTACAAATCAGGTTACTTTTGAAACAACTTTGGGCATGACATGAGCTTTGCCAAGGAATAAATGCCTTGCAATAAATGGCTAGCAAACAGTCTGCTAGCCACAAAACTAATATAGTTAACGATGATATTTTCTTAATGCTGGGGTACCTAATTTTTAAGCCATGAATGTAGTAACTAGGTATTTAAATCTATCTACTCCCTATCTCTCTCTTATCCTTTCTCACATTGCTGGTATACACACATAGCAGAATGTATTCGCCTATGAGGGAAAAAGTCAGCTTTAAGTATGTGTATAAGTATGTCTTATACTAAAGCGAGGCCTGATGTATCTGCCAAATTATATATCAGGCCGGTATTTGCACCTTTTAAATCATATCAGCATCTGTTTTAAACCTCAAGTAGAGGACGATATGTTGTTTTGGAACAACAAGCTGTCTATAAAGAATATGGATAAGGCTTATTTAGTAGTCTAGTTTATTTATTTAATGAAAAATTTTAAATAAAAATGTATATATTATATTATATTTATTTATTTATTCATTTATTTTTTAAATGCTTTACTTGAAGAGTGCACAAAACAAAATGTAAAAAAAATATTAGTAGAGTTTACCGGCCATCGTTTTTCGGATGTATCAAGTGATGATACATTACCTGAAAGTTTTCATTATTATTTGTTGCAAAACATTTTCCTCAGATCTAATCAGAAATATGACATTTGGTGACTACAGGCTTCCAAATAACAATCTGTGCACATTGTTTGCTGTGACTTCTATGTGTGAGTGCCAGAAAACCAGCAACAAACTTGCTGAGTGATTGGCTGGCCTGCCCCGATCGATTAGCTCCAGTTCACAGCTGCCTCATTGCCATGCATCAGCCAAAAGAGAAAGTTTTCTGTCAAAATAATGTGTCTCCAATTACTGTCCACCTCCGCCTCAACAGCACATCGTGGATATCAATCACTAATTCCAGGCCCAGAGCCAAGTGCTGGTCAGCAGATGTACGCGAGATCCCACACACTTTCTCTAATTTTGAACATAAAACCCCTGTAGAGTTACTCTTCTCCGAGCAGCAGCCGACACAAAATGATAGCTAAACATTTGTCCCCAGTTATAGCAGATTGTGGTTTTACTTGCATGCTCTGCTCTGATTAAATGGCAACTAAGCAGCAGCTGAATGACTTTGCAGTGAGTGGTGGAGATTATACGACGTTGTTATCAAATTGTGTGATTATTACTTTTCTGACAGATTTAGGAAAAATATGTTTTTAAAAAAGCCTTTGTAGAGATGGAAGAAGTTTTTCACACAATTCACAATTTTTGCTGATTGCTGAATGTCTCCAACGCTCTTCACTCCCGACTGACTGATACATTTGTACCACTGCCACTACTACTACTTTTTTGTCTGCCATTGCTACAACTGCTGCCATCCAACTCATATTGCAGCTGTTTTGTGCTATAGATTTGCTGTTAAAGTGCATATGACACGTGCTTGTTTTTTTTGGAATTATTACTTTGTGTGGTGGGATGGTATCCATGGTAAATATTTATCATCGTCACTTAAGTTGCAGTTTGTAAAGAAATATTGAAAAATAAAGGTTGAAAATGACATGAAGTAGATCTGAGACCTAAAACAGACTCCATCAAAAATGCAGATTTTTCTCTTCCTTTTTTTTTTATTGTAAAATTACATAAAACTGGGGGGAAATAGGCAATTTTTTTTTTTTTTTTAATTTATGGTCATGTTCTCTACAGTGTTTTAGTGTTTGAGTGATGTGTCGTCGAACCTGTCATATCCACTTTAAATCTTATCCCCATAAAAGGTTAAAAAGGTTAAAAAAAAAAACGACTTCAGTAAAAGTCTGCAGTTGCTTTTCTCAGTCGGTTCCAGATCAAAGGTAAATATCCCACAGCCCCAAAGAGAACTATTAGTCATCATGACCTGGAAACTAAATGAACAAGTCCCCCATACTGCTCCTGCATGAGCAATGGACCATCTTGGCTGTCGGGAATTTGCGGCACAGAAGCCGACATTACTTGCCAATTCTGCGATAAATATCAAATAGTCTGGCAGCACATTTTTGAAAATTGAGCTTGGTGATGGAGTGGAAATTGTCATCAGATTAATGCATTGTTAAAGACAAGAGGAACAGCTGGTGGCCTTCTGCGAGATAATCCACTCTGAATATTTCTCTAGCTCAGGGTGAGGAGTTAAACATACCCGCAATAACTTGAAGGTTTAGTGAGTGAAAGGAAGTTTATTTGCAAAGTATTAACTGTAGTATTCTATTTTAAACTACTACTACTACCACTACTACTGCTACAACTTCAAACTCTTTTCACTAATACAGGCAATAAAGCAACATGATTATGAAAGTACATTAAAGGAGATGCTTCTTGTCTCCATTTAGCTGTTATTTATTTGTTCCACAGTATGGTTCTAAATAAATAAATGCTGTAAAGGTGAATATGTTTAGATGTAGTATTTACTGATGGAAAAACACGCGTTTGTACTGGGAGCAGGCTTGTCTCTCCACAGATCTGACCGGACATTTGTTTTTATAGAAAAGATTAAAGGTGGCGAAAAAAATATTTTGTATATGTTTTTTTGTTTTATAGAACATAGAACAAAAAACAACAACAACACAACAACATAATACAAATAAATTTAAAAATACCACACAATAAAACTACACAATAAAACACAAAATATGAACATAAGGTAAGTAAAGGAATAATATTTGATAGTAAGGGAGTGGCATTAAAAAAAAAAGAACAAAAAAATAGAAGAGAATTACATTTTAAACTGTTTGCAGTGGACCAAATGTATTGCTCTCTCTTACCCAATGCATTCGGAGCATCCCAAATTATTGCCCACGGTGAGTTATAAACAATTTTCACAACTTTCAGCAGCCAGAGCGAAGTTTACATCTGTAACTGTACAGCTAACAAACATTAGCATGCCAACAGCTAGCTACTTCCTGCTTCGCTGGGAAAAAAACGCTCCAGAATTATTTCTTGTTTAATAGATCTCCATTTAAGTTCCACTATAACAATTCATTTTTGTGAGCAAATATCTATAACTTACAATCCTTTAAAATAAATAGTGACTTTTTTACACAAATACACCAATACTTGCTGCTTTCAGGCTAGATACTGTTTCAAGAACTGCAATACAACAATGATGTGTAACTTTCACATATTCATTACAGGTACAAACCAGTGTGAATTCATAGATGCTTTTTCACATTTTGGCAAAGGTAGGATTTTCATGAAAGCATGAATGAATAAAGTGAGTTATAGCAGTAGCAATTCTTGAAGCTACTGGTTTCCATCCAGTGCATCCACGCCGAAAGGTTTGTTTTCATAGGTCAGTAAACGATGTTCAACTTTTTCTTTTTTCTGAAAATTATCATTATTATTATTATTATTATTATTATTATTATTATTATTATTATTATTATTATTATTATTATTATTATTATCATTAACATTATTATTATTATTATTATTATTATTATTATATATTATTATTATTATTTTATTATTATTATAAACACAATAGAAATAAATGCATACATACATACATACATACATACATACATACATACATACATAATTTAACCACGATCTGAAAATATACACGCAGAAACCAGAAACATACAGAAAAAAGAGGGGGAAATGTGAAAGAGGAGACAAATATATCCATAGAAGTATTTGGGGGTTCAATTGTTTTTTTACTGTCCAGTTTGGCGAGTGTAGTAATGTGGCGGTCCATTTCAGTTCTGAATTCTTGCATACGAGGTGTTTTTTGTTGTTGACCATTTACATTTGTTGATATCATATTTTGCATGGATAATGAACTGATTTACAGTGTATTTGAGGTTGTAATGGGTGACCTCATTATGATAAACGATGTTCAACTTTTGAAATACTTACATTTTTTATGTTAAAAATGCACATTTTCATTATTTCGTTTATAGCTTTCTACGATTGCTTTCCTTGTTTCATCTGGAAGCTATTACTGAGTGTGTCTATCTTTTCCAGAAAATAAGTGCTTAAATTATTTGCAATTTCACTTGGTTTTGTTAAAAATCCTTCTTTTGTTTCCAAAAACAATGGAGTTGGCGTGTTACCAAAGAGAAGAGCATTCAAGTTTTTCCATGTTTACTGTTTACTGTCACCAGAATTGTTCAAATTTGTCATGATAATATGGCCTTTTCTTTTTCTTGTTTTCTTTAACCACAGAATTTCTGAGTCTACAATATACCTGCCTCATTTTTACCCCAAGAGCTGCATTTACAATATATCTGTAATGGGCAAAACAAATTTCACTGTATTACATTAAAAAACATTGTGTACAGCCCCTTTAATGCTGACAAGCAGCTTACCCGCCACGAGAATGTAAAAAAGGAGGTAGCAAAAACCCCCAATTATAGACTTTTTGCAACGGCGGCTAAATTATTAGGTCAAAATGAGCAGATATTAACATTAGATTGTACATCAATAGTTGCCAGCTCTGATCATATTAGTGTCCTTTGAAATAAACATAACTTTAGAAAATGGCTATATCCAACGTGATTATTTTCTATTTATTTTCCTCTTTGTGGGATGCCTTTCCGTTTGCTGTTGGAAATGACAAACGATTCCTTTATTCGGTTGAATTTGGGCCTGAAAATTGTACAGTTCTTCATGAAAAATGCCCATACTTTACTGCTGGGTCTTGGCACTCCGTCTCTGAGCAAACGTCTGCCCATGTCAATTTTTTTTCAGATGAACTGTATTTGCCTTCAGCCTCCCTTTGGATGCTTCACAAAGCAACTCGACTACACAAGATTTATGCCTGCACTTTTCAGGCCAGAGCTCTTGTTTACAGGAAGCAAGTGTCAAAAAAAAATGGTGGCGGCCTCCAAAGAACCATTGATAAAAGAAACTGTAAAAGTGTGAGAGAACTTTCACATTTTCTCCTGTGATTTGCGGCCCTCAAATATTCAGGCTTTGAAGTGTGAATGTGTAAAATGTATGCACCAACAAAACTCAACAGGATTTGCCTATTATTAAAATATATCTGCAATGCACTGTGTAGAGGGGTGCACGGCCTAATTATTATTCTTTTGATAACGGCTGCTGTTTTTCCAGAGACTGACAAAATGGAGGCTGGTGCTTGGAACATCTTTCTATTTCTGAAGATGGCGTGGAATGCTTGAGAATACGTAATTCAAACCAGCAGCAGACTTACTGTAAAACAAAACAAATCTATATAGGGGGAACTGCATTTCTAGTTCTGAACTAGTGGAATTCTATGCGAAATATTTATAAAACGCGATCCAGTGTATTCACAATAGAAAGTTTATGCTCGCAAACATATCTCGAAGCGGCCAAGAAGGTAAGACAATTTGTAGTTTATATTTTGATTACCGGTACTATCACTATTCCAAGACAAAGAAAGTAACATTATCTCACATTTGAGGGTGAAATTTTATGGAACACCCCATATACTGATACATTTAACAGTATTTTCCTAGCATTTCTTGCAACTCTAGACAAGTAGCATTTTATACATTAAATAATTCAAACTCTACTGTTACTCAACTTGTTAAATCTAATATTTTGTCTAATTATTACTTCGTTTGGTGAGTAAATATTCATCATAGTTTTACACCAGTCAAGTGGCAGTTTGTAAAGAAAAGGTTCTTCTAAACAGGCATAGATTTCAAGGAATCTCACTTAAATTCAATACCATTTCTTTCCAAATGTAGGCAAAGCACAAATTTGAACATGTAAAACATGAATTTAACTAAATCATTCGTATTTGTCAATATTTGTTTACTATATGGTGTCTAGGTAACATGTCCAACCAGGAAGCAAAATTCCAACATCAAATAGAGAAAACCAGGAAATCATTTAAGAAAAATGGTTTTTAACTGTGTTCTAAAAAATTGTCTTAAACACCTTACGTTTTGAGCTGTGCAATTAATACTAAAATTCAGTTTTTTCCATGTTTCTGATTATTGATTATTCCATTCTGTTTTGACTTCCATTTTGTCTGAGCCTTGAGCCTTGAGCCAACTCTGTCTGAGCTGGAGCTGCACATACTGCCCCCCGCTAAGATAAGGAGGGATAATACATTTAGGGTGTCAGTCTGTGGAATTACCTGAGCGTCCCCTCCATCACCGCGGCTTTACTTTTACTGATGAAACGCTCTATCTTTCACCGTGTAATTGATCACCGGGACATGCCCTATACTTATCGCTCTGTTGGGCTTTGTTAGGGCCCGTGTCAACACTTTTGTAGCATGTAGGACACATGAATGGGAGGCACGTTTTTAGCAGCGTTTAGTGTTTTCAGACCAAAGAGCTATGAAAAGAGTTAAAAGTGCACAAAGTCAGCTGTGATTGACATTAACCCCTGGCAAAAACAACAAAAACAAAAACAGCAATGTATCTATCTTGCATTTATTAAAATTCTGGTGTTTTTCTTGCTAAAAAAATTAAAAAGGAAATACATTCTCTGGTTATTTTTTTCTACTTTTGTAAATAATTACATCAAAAGATTCTACAAAACAACTCTGGCACAACTTCAGATGCCACAAAAACAACAAAAGGCTTCTCAGGAACATTGAAAAACGAACATTGAAAAACGAACATTGAAAAACGAACATTGAAAAACGAACATTGAAAAACGAACATTGAAAAAACGAACATTGAAAAAACGTAACATTGAAAGACCGAACATTGAAAAGCGAAACATTGAAAACAAACATTGAAAAGCGAACATTGAGAAGCGAACATTGAGAAGCGAACATTGAGAAGCGAACATGAAAAGCGAACATTGAAAAGCGAACATTGAAAAACAAAACATTGAAAAGCGAACATTGAAAAGCGAACATTGAAAAGCGAACATTGAAAAACGAACATTGAAAAACGAACATTGAAAAAGCGAACATTGAAAACGAACATTGAAAAGCGACAATTGAAAAACGAACATTGAAAAGCGAACATTGAAAAACGAACATTGAAAAACGAACATTGAAAAAAGCGAAACATTGAAAAACGAACATTGAAAAGCGAACATTGAAAACCGAACATTGAAAAGCGAACATTGAAAAAACGAACATTGAGAAAGCGAACATTGAAAAACGAACATTGAAAAACGAAACATTGAAAGAACGAACATTGAAAAGCGAACATTGAAAAACTCTTCTTTTGTTTGCACTATGTGTACGTGGATGTCTTCTTTCTTTCTTTTTTTATTTACATTGATCTCTCATGTTCTCGCTGGTCTTGTTTGTGTTTCTTGTGTTCAATCGTATATGTTTTTAATTTTGGAAAATGTATAAAAAATAAATTGTAGAAAAAGATTCAGTTGTAGTCATCTGGACTCTGTTTAGAAAAAAGAAAAGAAAAGAAAAAAAACTGCAGAAAAAAATAATTTCTCAAAGAATCAAAACGATTTTTTCATAGTAATTGATCTTTAATGCAAGGTTATGAAGATACGTAAAGGTAAAATTGCGTGACACATAATAATAAAGTAATAAAATACATTTCAATAATTCATGGCTACAGAAGGACAATTCTGGTGAGGTTTATTTTGTTCAAAAGCGCTTAACCCTCAACTAAAGTGTTAGGATTCCAGTTGAATTCGATCAATAAATTATGCAAATATGCACTTAACCCTCTCAACTTCACCTATTTTGTGTGGTCACATTGGAAATCTAGACCAAGTTTATGAAAAAAGCTAAAGGTACACTGTGCAACTTTTCTGTGCTTTGTTCTTAAATATTTGTTCGTGAATCATTTCTACAAAAGCTTCCACAGCTTCAGATGTCACAAACCAATAACACCCACTCAAACAACAAATGCTTCACATGCACTTTTACTTCATTTTTCACATTTTAGTCGTATTACAGTTTGTGCCTATAAAAAATTTCTTTTGATGCTTTTTGTTCCGTGAATGGTGAGGTCATTTATTGTGAAATTTAATTGCGTGTGTCTAATACGTAAGGCTGTGGTTTTCATGTCCCCTTGAGTATAATAAGCAGGAAGCACATTTGTCATGACACACAACACTTTTCGAGAAGTTTTAGCCCGCAAACAGTTAAAAACAAGTAAGTAATACAGTGGGGCTAAGCAATGTTAGGCATCACTGAGCTGAAACATCTAATTACAGGACCTGTGTAGTGTATTGAATTTGTCAAGCCATTGGAAAATGCTGTTTCCGATGGTAAGAGTTTGCAGCCTTCACAATGTTGCAGCTTTTAATTGTATTTCCGGAGTTTTTGAAAGATTTGCTTGTGTTCAATCGTCAGCTCCGGAGAGACAAAAGTGATTATGTCGCTCCGGTTGTGTAATGTGTGTGAACCTCTGTTGCTATGGACAGGCCTAAACTCTTTTTTGACTGTTTTGTGTTTATAATTTATGGTATACGTTGAGATACGGCTAGTAGGTGATATATTTTGATTCTTTTTTTTTTTTAAAGCTTATAAAGTTAACTAACCTAAACCTTTTTCTTTACCTAAACTGTTTCTAAACTTAACCAAGCAATAACCGTAACCCTTACCTACACCAAAACTCCCTTCTCTTATCTTAATTAAAGCCCTATTCCTAAATCACATCAAATCATTCCTTAAAGCGAGCACCTGCAGTCAGTGGTTGAACAAATAGACATATTTTAGCAACACTTAATGGATTTTAATATTTATATTTGAACAGTTGTAGGCAATTTTTTTTATCACGGCTGATAAAGATAAAGTACAGGAATGACCCTTTATTAGCCCTTGAAACAGTCTATATTCTTTGCTTGGTTACATATTGGATGGATGGATGGATGGTTACATATTATCCTTATTACATTTGATCACATTTCACATATTGTTATTGCAAACGGTACAGCTGCATTGGAGCTGCAGATTATGTTCAGTGTCAAGTTATTTCAGCATGATTGTTATTACCAGTGCTTACACCTTCCCTAGCCCTCTTATTACCCATTCGAACACCTTATTACGTGTGCTGTAATCTAAAGTGTTCAAGGCACTCAAAGGACACGACAGGTGGCTCTGGTGGGGTCTGGGAAACTTTGAGGAAATCATTAGTGATTTCCTGTATTCTGGTACATTTTAGATTGACTATTTTTGCAGGTCACTGCCCATTCACTTGGCTGCATGATGTGATTTTATTTTATTTTTTGTCAAATAAAATCTTATGTTTTATGTTGTAGGTAAAGTTTTTGCAAAAACGAGTTTGACTTTGCGCCGTGTGCTTCCATGTGTCAGCTGCGTTGCCATCAGTTTGCACTTCTATTCATTCACTCTTTTGCATCTTTCTCCGTGAATATGAGGCTGAATAACATCAAATGAAAGACATTTTAGCAGAACTGCTGCCTGCGCCCCATAGTAAAGAGAAAACTGAAAAAGGAGAGGTGACACCTCAAAGAAGCGCTCGGAGAAGTGAAAGAGGAGAGGAAAGTTTGTGCAGGTCTACTCTGAGAGAAAGACTGCAGTGCCATAAGGGTAATAACAGTTAAGCCTCAGTGATCAATATGAAAATCAGACTACACCACTGTATTGCATTACTTACACACAGCCTGCTGGATCCACAGATCAGACAAACACACTTGTCGTTGACATTTATGATTAAAAAGTCCAGTTCCCACTCTTCATAAAAACTGTATGTTTTGGCTCCTTTGCAGCTCATAATGCTGCACATATGGATGGCTGCAGGTCACAACGCCATAACCAATCTTAGCTGAGACGGCCACTGTTTTGGAAATCTCTCTGAGAGCAACTCAAAATGGGGCCGCAAGCTATAGGTTGGAGACCCCTGATCTACACGGAGCTAAAGACAACAAACATTGATTTATAACACAGTCTGAGTTAATAAATTTATCAAATTGGATCCACATGATGGATTTTTTGCATTGCTTAGAGTTTTTCTGAATTGACCACTGGAACAGAAACTCTGAGGAAACCTCTGCCCGATTGTTGACCCCCAAGGACAACTGGACCGCAGCATTAATTACAGCAGCTAATTCGAAAAGCAGAAAAGTGTCTGAAAAACAGTTTTTAAACTTTTAAACAGTTTAATTGCAGAGGCGAGGTATTAACCACAAACAAACATTGATTAAGTCTTTATTTCAGCACATTTGTAACTATAACATCAATGACCCTCACATTATTTTCTAATTTCTAATTTAAAACCAAGCGTACTAACCTTACTCATCCCAATCTTCTCTGCGCTCAGACAATACACACCTCTGCCTATCACCGGCGGAAACTCTTCTTACAAATCACAGCATTATCTGAACATCCGGCAGCCTGTCAAAGTGCCCTCTAATCATCACTTCCTGCGCTCAATTTGTGTCAGACCTGCCACTCGGCCATAAAAGGTCAAAGAAGGCTGTTTTTGATGCATAAAAGACAACAAAACACCAAATGCTTAACCTTCAGAAGAATGGAAGCTCGGAGTGTTGAGAATAACTCTTACAGCACACGATATAACAGTGCATCCGAGACCAATTTACATCGTGCCTCCGCCATGATGGAGTCTGGGAGGCATCACATCTGGAGGTGACTTGTGCCGAGAGAGTCGCAATTTATGCGCACAGTATTTGAATAAGATATCACAAAGTTCATTTTTAGATCCCGCTAACTAATACAAAATTAATTTTTTAACATTTCTAATAGGCAAATTGTCAAACAAAAGAGAGAGGCTTTGACAAAAACGTATACTCTTGTAACTATGGAGGGCCTCTTATACAATGGGAAGAGGGGGTGTTGAACCTTCATGATGCTTCAGTGAAATGGTGTGAGATTTGATGATCTGGGATGAGCGCGAGCTGGAGTCAAGAGAAAATAACTTGTAAGAAAGTAAAAATGAAAGCAGCGGGACTATAAAATATTGTTGAATTTATTTCCATGTTGTGCCAGTTACAATGAAATGGGTTAAAGGTGCACCATTACCTTTTTGGAATGTTTCACAGTATGGCATTAAACTTGGTAGAAGAATTATGTAAAACTATAGCTACAGTAGCAAAGTCATAGAAAAGTAATAGTAGCACATGCAAAAAAAAACACAAAGATTTTGAAAACTGTTGAAAGTATTAAAAGTGGTGGTTTTGACGAAGATTTGTGCAGATTTTTCAACATTACAAATGTTGAACAATAATAACAAAACTGACTGATCATTGACTACAGGGCATAGCTACCATTAACAAAAATAAACTAATCGTTCATATTAACTAGCCCTACCACTATAACCCTAACCTTAACCCTAAAGATTTGTAAATGATTAGTTTTTAAATATTTATAAATGGTTTTTATATATGCCTTATTATAAATTGATACCAAAACATTTATGCAGAATTTCACCATTAATGTGCTAAAAATAACAACTTTTTTTCTTTTTCTCAAATTCAAAATCTGTATCGGTGTAGAAATATTGTCAAAGGTTGTGAAAGAAAATTACATAAGTAAAGTACAGATAATTTGTTTTGTTTTTAACTTCAGTACAGTAATTTTACTTTTGTACTTTGTTACGTTCCACCACTGGAGACAAGCCGATGACATCGACATACTCTCTACCTGTTAGCCACGCCTCCTCATCAGACCCACTACTCTCACACCTGTGACAGCTCTGGCTGCATTTAAGCCTGCTCCGGTCTCTGCTTCAGTGACAGATTGTTCTGTGTCATGCTGGACTCTCCAGTGGTTTTCCCTGCACTGATCACCTGTTGCCGCCCTCGTCTGTCCCTGACCCGCCTGCCTCGCCTCTTCCCTGGATATTACCTCAGCCTTCTGTCTTCGACCATGAGTTTCACCTGTTCCCTCCTGGTTAGACACCTGCTCGGCTCTGTGGCACACAGCTCACCACTGGACCTGTCAGCGAGCTTGGTAATCCACCTGTTGGTTTTACCTTCAGTCA
Source organism: Chaenogobius annularis (assembly GCA_015082035.1). Classification (NCBI taxonomy): domain Eukaryota; kingdom Metazoa; phylum Chordata; class Actinopteri; order Gobiiformes; family Gobiidae; genus Chaenogobius; species Chaenogobius annularis. The sequence goes on along the minus strand of BJKM01000085.1, from coordinate 1,385,699 downwards.
GCGACGCCAGACTCAATCCTTCTCAGATCTTGCAGAAGATCGCTGTGAACCAAGACTTTTCACCCTGCCACATGTATAAACTGTTAAAAACTACTGTGATAGTGAAAGTCATAACTGACTGTGATTCCGTCTGCCTGTGCTGCTTTTGGGCCTCACCATACCGCTCGACAGTTACAGGTCAGCTCCAAGGAGAGGTGACCTGTACGCTGCATGTTTTACAAGGTGAACAATTAAAATCACCTGTATATGAATAAATGCAAGATAGTGCGTACTGGGGAACATTCCAGACTGTATCAACGACACATATCCATAGAGAGAACCACACATCACCACAAAAGTTACATTGCGCTTTTTTTTTTTTACATGCAAAAAAACTAAAAAAGCCGTCTACGCAAAGGTGACGTGAAGCAACAATTGAATCTTTCTAAAGAGCTATAATTTTCCCGCCCAATCACTTTTCCTGTTGAATACAATTACACTATTCCCTGTTGATTCAAATTTGATTTCCAGCTGGCAGAGCAAATAGTCTCAAACTAGATTGCAATCAAAAATATGACAATAGAAACAACCCAGAAAATTGCTTTACCAGAACCATGAGAAACCACCTACGAACCATGCTTTCCGTTTTCTTTTTTTAGATTTTGCGCCTGTTGGATTATTTATAGGATAGTGGTGTGAAATGGGGATGAGAGAGGGAGGGGAGGACATGCAGTAAATGTCAGAGTCAGAAATTGAACTCACGACACTGCCGCCAGCTGCACTTGGAGCCTAATAGACATGTGCTGTGCCATAACCACTCGCTCCATCGGGCACTAAACCCAAATCAGCAGGGTGTAAACTCCTGTCGTTAACCTATAATTTAGTAAAACCATAATCTGCGCTTTAGGACGGAAATGGAAAAAGGTAAACTCTGATCATTACGTGTCCAAATAAAACTACCGTGTTTTTTTTTTTTTTTACCCAAACTAGTTTAGTTTTAAATGCTTTGGGCCCCTGAACATACTGTGGACCCCTTGAAGTGCTCACATTTGTACTTCATTCACTGATTTTGGGTGATGAAGATGGTATAAGCAGATTCAGACCAGGTAGAAGATTGACAAATGTTTTACTGTTATCAATTCAAGATGTACGCCCGCTAGAATAAGTTATCCTTCTCATATGTACGATCAGGGCCGATATAAGTATAATGCTTTACTCGACAAACAAATTGCACCCTCCAACAGAACGGTTACACAGCGCACCCTTTTATGACTGTCCTTCTCATGACACAACAACAGTCTTTTCTTGCTGAAAGACAATGTGTACGTCAGCTTTCTCGTGCCCTGTTCTTGATTCAACAGCCGATTTAACATTCGACCTAGTTTCTCCGAGGCTCTCTATAGGGACCCAACCCAGAAGTGTCATCTAGCCCGACCAGAATAATAAGGGGCCCGTACTGTTCGAATAAAAGCAAAACACTCGCAGTTCAGATTTTTGATATTAAAACTTCACACTTAAAGGCAAATTCCGCTGTAGGCTTGCTTTATTAATGATGTGTAAGCCTGGAGTAGCAGACAGGAACAGTACAGTATTCCAACACGGACACACAAACGGCTCATTATGATGCTCATTATATAGCCTGCCCTTCAGATGTTTGCGTTATAAAAGGACAGGACATTGCTTTATATGACCCTTGGCAATGTAATTACTATCATCATACATTATAATTAGTTTTTTCATGCAGTGGTAGTCACGCCATGCTTGAAGTATTCATAGTTAATGTTCAAAGTATGGCACAAATATCCTACTGTATGTTCACTGTTTTTTTTTTTGACATTATGAGTCAGAATTGATCATCTGTAATAATTATAGGAAACCAAGTGTCAAGGTATAACTACTTCCAACTGACTTTGGGAGCAAAATAGATTCAAAGTTGGCCTTACGTTTGGTTCTTCTGAATTGAAAATGAGCATTGATTAACTTTGAAAGACTTATTATATCACAACTCACACAATTGATTGAATATTACATGGATTATATGAAGAAAAACGCAGAGAAAACACTGTCGGTGTTAACATGCACACCAAAATCTGATTTTAATCTGATTTGGGGACCTTTAAGATTATTTAAATGACATGTACCTGCTGATGATTTTGCTGCTTACATATTATTTTAAGAATCTTTAAATTGATGATATTAAATGCTGTGTCTTTTATGATTGTTTTGTTTTTACCTGTCGAGGCATTGCAAATCAATTTCCCTATAGGGATGAATAAAGCTCTCTATCTATTTGTATCTCAAAAAATCTGATTATAACCAGATTTGTGTGGATGTAACCACAGCGAGTGGCGAGGCAATAAGATTCCCCCCTTCTCCCCAGACACTTCCTCAAGCTTGTTAATCCTCAGGTTTGAATTTTTCTGACACTGTTCGCATTGAAAGCTAGGTTGGTTTGTTTTGAGAATCCCAAGATGATTTCAAAAGTGAACTGTGCACTGAAAGTAATGTTATAATGATTAATTACAGGGTAGGAGTTATTATGTATATAGGTACTCACAAGGGGTTAGTGTCAGTGAAGTTTGGGTACGTATTTTACAAATGAATGTGATCGGGGCTTGGATTGAATATATTATGTGACTAATTTCAATGTTTTCTTGCTAAAAAGCTAAAATTCTGTCGTTTTGGACATTTGGGTTGACTGTTTGTTTGCGACTGTTATAAAACAAAGAGTTGAGATCAAATACCATGGAAGTTTAATTCAGGTAAAATGCATGCGTACCTGTTTTTTAAAGCGTGTCATATACTTGTGCACGAGGTTATACAGGGCAGCGTGATGTCGATTGCAGAGCAGAGTAGTTGTTTTTGAGTGCCTTTTTAGAGTGTATCTTTCCCTTTTATACAGTCTCTAAGTGTCTAAGCCATAATTAGCCCAGATTAATGAGTGGGCCACTTCAAAACAGAGCCCATGAATATTAAAGGTGCTGTTATGCAAACACCGTTTCATCTGTTATTGTACGCAGCGTTCATGTGGGAGCAAAAAAGAGGTAATGTCAAATTTAGTAGGCCATGCCTGCGGTTAGCATCAGTAAATATTGATGAATGCATGAATATACGACATATACTTTTCTTTCTTGTTTTATCCTGCTTTTGTGGAGGAATAACTCCACTTTAAGTCTTGCATTTAGAAAATAATCGCTCAATTAGAAGTGAAAATGCCTTGCAAAAAAGTTTACAAATGTGTTTCGAAGGCAATTCCTACTACTCAGACCAGTTATATACTATACTTTCCTACCAGTGTGGAGTGTATTTTTATGACTTCAATGATCCATAACTACCTTGAACTCCTTTGAAACTGCGGAATTATGCCTAAAATCTAAAATATACAAACCGTTTTCCATGTCCTCCTATAGCGCAGAGTATATTTCAAGAACTGTACAGTTTTAGTGCGAAATTGCATTGCTCGTGTATCTTCTCCTGAGTGACACTGTGGGCTTGTATTACGATGCCTTCTCCTCAGTTCTGAACACTTACAGATAATTAAACCTGTGGGGAATCATTGTAATTCTTATGGGACGTCAAAGTAGCTTGGAGGAGTAGACGTAGTCAAAAGAAATCGTATGCAAACAGAAGAGGAGGCAGGACTCCCCAAACGACTGTCATCACCATTCTTTGTATAATCATTTTAGAAGGAGGAATATTTAAGTAAGAGCACAGAATGCGTCTTGTGGGACATCAATGTTGTTAATTGCCAAATATTTATATTCCCAAATGCCGTAACATGTCCAATTACTTAGGTACTTACGTCTTTATCCTGCTTATCCAACTGTTAAACAAGAAGAAGGGGGGCGGTTTGGGATCTACGCATCCCCCATGTCTAAGGTCAACAAATAAAACCTAATTTTAACATTTTTAATACACAATTTCTCAGTCCTTTTTTATTACTTTCTTTTGTTCTTGTAAACAGTCATGTTGAGTTAACCGTGCGTTCCATGGATTGGCTCCATCTGCTAATCACGCCTGTCTTTCTGTTGTATAAAAATCTTAATCTTAATCTATTTGCCTGTGTTTAAATGTATATAAACTTTTATTGGTGATGTTGAATGCCGTATGGCTGAATACATGCATTTTGATGCATTTGTTTTGCTGCTTTATTATTCTGAAACTACAAAGTTGCACCAGGTCATGAGAGGGTCCACCAAAGATGACAAATTGAACACTAATAATACTAACACTAATACGGATTTTTTGGCCCGCAGGCTTTATTAGCTGGAGGGACTATGTCTCTCTCTGTGGCCTGGGAACGCCTTGTGATCCTCCCAGTAGAGCAGGAAGAAGTGTGTGTGGAGGGAAAGTCTGGACATCCCTGCACAGACTGCTGCCTCCACGACCTGGCCCAGATAAAGTGGAAGAAGATGGAGGGATGGAGCTCAAAATGCTTCCAATGATGGTTATGATCACTGCTATACACTTGGGTCAGTGATGCAGAAATGGGTTTCGGAATTACAGCTTTGAAGTACATTTATGTTAAGCTATCCAAAAAATGAGCGGGATCATCATTCATAAACTCCCCTTTTCCCCATCAAGGGTGGCTTTGTACTGTGTTAAATTTAGTATGACGGTATGAAAGTTAATTTACACATTAAACAAATGTGCTGATCTCTGATATGGGAACAACAACACACCCGGAGAGAGAAGCGGAGAGGAAAGTGCATGAAACAAACTTTCTGTGTGAATTTGGGTCAAAGCTTTACCTTCAGTACCCCGAAACACCAGCAAAGCTATGATTGTTTGAAGTTAGCCCACACAAATATTTTACTTTTAATTGAGACTTCTTAAAGAAATGTGTGAGATGGAGAGGAAGGAGATGGAACTCTTCAAAAACAAAGAACAAAGTGGAAAATTTGCTCTCAAGACAGCTAAAGCCCCTGGCAAGTGTATCCTCTTGGCAGAGGTGAGAAGATTTGCAAAAAGATATCCTCAAATAGGACTTCCCGAACTGGCTTTAACAACTTACTAAAAAAATAATAATAATAACAACAACAGTAATAATAACAACAACAACAACAACAGTGAGTTAAGAGGTGCTAAAGTGAAAAACAGATCAGTAATTGGCAGTTTCTCTGGTCTATGTAAATATGGGGTTTGTTTTCCCAAGGGACATAAAAGTACGGACTCAGATGAGGGTTTGAACCAGTTACTCTTTGGTTTGTTGGTGAACATTCAACTCATTATGTGTTGTGTCCAAAAGTAAAGTGTCATGGATTCATTATCACTCGGGTAATATTTATTCTACTCCAAAATACTAAAAATAAATGCAATATACATAATTAACCTCTAGGGGCATTGACAAATACAGGCAGTGTGCACCCCAGGGTCTTTGGCAGCGCACCACCAGGCCTGTTTGATCTATAGAGAACAGTCTGTACTTCAGATTTTGAATGGGTTTTTCTTTGGGGAAGCAGCCAACAGGGACAGCGCTGATCCAAGTGGCTAAAAATACTTTGTGGGCGACGGTTACAGGTAGAAAGTCGGATGTTTGTTGCAGAAGGCTTTGAAAATGTAAATTGCCATGTGCCTGCCAAAAGTGAACGTACAGATTTCACCTTTTTACTTTGGTTAGATAAGAAGCCATAATCACGTTCAATCATGTAAGTATCATTGACGCATTATTAGAAAAGATGGGAATATTGTATCGTATAATGCTAAGATGACTGTCGTTTTGCTGTGAACCATTCTATGTGCTCCTTTCATATGTACTTTTCTTCCTAATGCCTTATAGTTACATGGTATGGTGTACACCAATTCTAATGATTCTCTTCACCAATGTCAGGTTTAGGACTATGGGAGCCACACGTGTCATTTGATAACGTGATAACTGTTTGGTTAACCAATCAAATCATTTTAAGGCAAACGTGGGTCCGAGCGTCTCATAAAGGAATGAAATATTACATCAGAGAAATAGCAATACATTTGGCAAATGGCTGAACGGGTCAGATCATGTCTTTCACCCCCAACACGCATAAGTGAAGTTCCATTGCACACTAAGCACACTAAGTAATTTAAAGGTCAAGAAGGAGGCGCTAAAATCACCATACAAACATTTAGGTGAATGAACATGTATATAATCAATAATCAATTCAGCCTGGTTTTGAACAATGCTAGAGTAGAGGTTGTTTCACATCTTCAGGAAGACTGGTCCAGGTTTTAGCTGCATAAAACTGAAACACTGATTCCTCATGTTTAGTCCTGACTCTGGCACCAGCAGGAGGCCGGTCCATGTTTAGTCCTGACTCTGGCACCAGCAGGAGGCCGGTCCATGTTTAATCCTGACTCTGGCACCAGCAGGAGGCCGGTCCTGTTTAATCCTGACTCTGGCAACCAGCAGGAGGCCGGTCCATGTTTAATCCTGACTCTGGCACCAGCAGGAGGCCGGTCCATGTTTAGTCCTGTCTCTGGCACCAGCAGGAGGCCGGTCCATGTTTAGTCCTGTCTCTTGGGCACCAGCAGGAGGCCGGTCCATGTTTAGTCCTGTCTCTGGGCACCAGCAGGAGGCCGGTCCATGTTTAGTCCTGACTCTGGCACCAGCAGGAGGCCAGTCCAAGATTGTTCACCAGGGTTAACCAGACATTTCACCTGAATACCCTTTCTTCTATGACAAAACATAACATATTTGACTGAAAGTCAAAACATGTTCTGGCTTCATCACTTCATTAGCAAAAAACTTCCATCATTTCACACGAGTGTATGTGCGTGTATGTGAGTGTATGTGCGTGTATGTGCGTGTATGTGTCGTGTATGTGCGTGTATAGTGGTGTGTGTATGTGAGTGTGGGGAGGCAACAGATTGTTTTATTCTTAGACCTGTGAACACCTCGCCTGTCTTCTTTCATGCCGTCTCACTTTACCTTTTTCAAACGTTTTTGCACCAACAATATCAGCAGCTATTGACTTCTTGCCAAGTTGTTCTAGCAGTTTACACCTCTTCTTTTCTCTCTGAAAATAGTTATGGAGAAACTTGAAATATAATCTCTACGCAATTTACTTCATGACTATGATCATGCAGACCGGTGACTTATGTGAGCACGAGACCTTGAGTTGCATTTTGCTGCTAGCACATAATGCCACCCAAGGGAGATACGTTATCTTTTAGTTCCTCCACCCACAAGGAGGTTTTTATCATCCACCATATTGACATGTTTTTGCCCTCTTTCCAATGACAAGTCACTAAAGGGATTCTTCTTCCGCCCTGATCCTGGTCAGATAAGAGTGTTTGGTCTTTTGTGTCTAAAGCCACTTCTGATCAACAAAAGGTGGCAAATGGGGAGAATTTAGAAAGTCTCGCCAGATAAGAAAATACACTACTCTACTTTCTCCGGAGACGAGTTGAAATTGGACGTGTAAACCTATTTCAGAAGCTTACCAAATGATGTACTCAGATTATTAAACACACATTTGGACAATGGCTTCACAACGCCCCGCCTAATAAAGAATTAATGAAGTGTTCCTCCAGCCTGATGCATATTAAACCATGTTTAACAATGTGTCAGCCACGCTCCTGACAGGCACTTGGTCGAGGTGATAGATTTCAAAGCTCCATGAGGCATCAATCACTGTCCACGCGTGATTGGTTGTTTGTGTGTGCGGCGAGAGGCCCTCCATCTTGGTGAAGGCGAAGGTTGATGCTGATTGCCGACTCCTCATTCATTGTGGCCAACTGACAACATGTTATACACCCAATGCTGGAGCTTGGAAATTCTTATTTACACTTGGCCAGTCGAGCCTTCTCATGCAATATCACACGCCAAATAGGTTGGTTGGTGCGCTATCGAGAAACGGTTTTGTGATCTGCCGGCTTTTGCCCATTTATTCCGAGATGGTTTATAGATGGAGGAGTGCTGGTTGTTTGTTTTTTCGGGCATGCCTGTCTTCTGGCACCGCGGCAACGGTGGCTGATTGACAAGTGGTTAAGATGTCTCTTTGTGCTTATCAAAAAGTTAACACGTAGAGGTGGAATGCTTTTTGCTCTTTGTACTTCCAGGCTCAATGTGTAAAACTGCTAGGAAAATACTGTAGAATGCACTCAAAAAAGATGAAATGTTCTAAATAATATGTAATATCACATTTTATTTTAGGTTGAACTACAACAAAGATTTTAAGGTTGGACACTACATCTGTAAATTGAACTGTACATTTTTGTGTACATAGTAAGCCTATTTTTATTTTATCCTGCAGTAAATATTAATTGTTTTTCTTTAATGCGTGCCCATATGTTGTTTTTATTATTGTTCATCGTTGTATGTTGCACTGAATCACCAAAGCATCCACCACGTACTTGTCTCCATGGAGATGTTATTTCTTTGCCCGGAATAATCCACAGTATGGCATTAAATGTATCTATATCCTTGGAGACAACCAGATGACTCCTCCTCCGAGCCAAGTTACAGGGAAGATCTGTTGAGAGGCAAGCCCCCTCACATTTTCTGTACAATAAAAATACTTGAATTGAATAAATGCAGGATATAAGTTAATGCCATACTATGGAACATTCCAGGAAATACAGGTGACATACACATATATAAACATGTAATTTGTTTGAATGTGTAACAATATCCGATCTGTCTAAGGACACAGGACGCTGGGACATTTGCAAGTCCCTATGAACATTGTTTATTTTGTTTTTTCCACTGTAGCCCCTCGAGGCAACTACTGTTGTGATTTTGGGCGTTACAAAAATAAATTGAATTGAATACTCACATCACATAGCATAATATCCTAATATTGTTAGTATGCATTCATTTAACCATATTTGAAACATCATTGTCTCACAAGAAGCCTGTTTTTTCATATTTTTGCCTGTACAATAGCTAATGTTCTTCTCCAAATTAATTATTTAACTTAAAAACAATATTATGAATACGATTTGTCTTTCTCCTTGCACTGCGTCTTTCAGATTTCCCTCCCCCCAGAATACTCTAAACTCTTCAAAGTGTACAAACTCAGCGTGAAATTGTCTTTGTGTTGTTTCCCTGATGATTTTTTTTCATGCACAGAGGCAGTTGCAATGCCTTTGGTAGTAAAACAGCAGTAAAGGCAGTTGAAGTTGTTATCAAAGTAGTATGAATTTATCGGAGAAGCAGCAAGTAGTCAACTGTAGCATTACAACTAGCAGATGTTTTTCAAAAAAGCAGCAATGTCAAAAGTTGTAGCAGGTTCCTTATACATTACTGATAGACATTTCCAGTGTTTTAAACAGAACACGCACATTCTAAAGGCTGGTACAGGAAGGAACATTGACTCTCTTGGCCTACCCGGTAAGGTCTATTCCCGGGTACTGGAGATGAAAATATGATCTGCGGACCAGCCGGGTGTATGTCGCACTTTTCCCAGTGCCTGTTCCCAGTGCCTGTTCCCAGTGCATGTTGGACTCCGCCAGGGCTGCCCTTTGTCACCGGTTCTGTTCATTGTTTTTATGGAAAGAACTTCTTTGCGCAGTCAGGGGTCGGAGGATGTCCGGTTTGGGGACCACAGGATCTAATCTCTGCTGTTTGCAGACAGTGTTGTCCTGATGGCTCCATCAAACCTGGACCTGCAACATGCACTGGGACGGTTTGCAGCCGAGTGTGAAGCAGCTGGGATGAGAATCAGTGCCTCCGAATCAGAAGCCATGGTTCTCAACCAGATAAAGGTGGCTTGCCCTCTCCAGGTGGGTGGGGAGTCCTTTCCCCAAGTAGAGGAAGTGGAACGTGAGATGGACAGGCGGATCGCTGCATCGCTGCATCGGACTGTTGTGGTGAAGAAGGTTTGAGTAATGACCGAAAGGACAAGATTGCGGACACAAGCGGACAAAATTGGTTTCCTCCGCAGGGTGGCTGGGCGCTCCCTTGGAGACAGGGTGAGGAGTTCAGTCACACGGGAGGAGCTCGGAGTAGAGCTGAGGTGGCTTGGGCATCTGTTCCGGAGTCCCCCTGGGCGCCTCCCTGGGGAGGTTTTTTGGGCTGGCCTGGGAACGCCCCCAGAGGAGTTGGAGGAATTGTCTGGCGAGGGAGAAGTCTGGGAGTCCCTGCTTAGACTGCTGCCCTGCAACCAAGCCCCAGATAAGCGGAAGGAGATGGACGGATGGATTAGAAAAAACACAAACGCAAAGAGAGCAAAAAGACAAAATACAAAAGAAATATGGTAGCTAAAAGAATAAACCAGGAAAAAAAGGTCGCTTATGTCCCCCTATGTATCGGTCCAATCCGTCCTAGTGTCTAATACATATGTCCATATTCAAGTTGCATTTTTCTATTTTGTAAATATCCAAAGTTCCTTGTCATCCATTTCCCTGTTATTACTTTTGTTTGGGGTTTTTTTTTGCAGTCAAATGTACATTCTACAAGTATCCATCAAAATGTCCTTTGTTGGGAGTACATGTCTTATATATAAAGTTTAAAAATCATTTGGAATGTTGATGTTGCAGCGCCTCGCCAATCTCAGTCCAAGATTTATGATTAGAGGGCGCTATTGCGTTTTCAATTAGAGAGTTAGTGTTAGCCACCAAACATTACAAACTATGAAAAAACCATGGCCGCTTTGGTGACTGACAACTACTCGATAACACATTAGAGCGTCGTTAGAAAACATTATCACGTGTAGCAGCATTTATTTGAGATCACAATTAGCACAGATATTTTCATAATTCATTCATCATTAATGTTTCTCAAATTGTACATTATGCTAAACATAATACACCATAAATATTGCCGCCCACCATAGTTGGGATACTTATTTCAGTTCATGGCTGTGTGCAATTAAATAGGTCAGTCCAGGAAGGTTCTATATATTATGGGTTGTATCAGGGTATTAAAATCTGCAATTCTTTGCTCTTACAGCCTATAATTATATGTGCCATGTATTTATATATATTTCTATAGGTGCTAATCTTCCTTCTGTCGGTTAGTAGCTGGCCCTTGTCCAATCAGATGTGCACGTTTGCTCTCCTGTTGTGAGGTTTTAGCTCTAATGCCTCGTCCAGATGGTCGTTTCCAGTGCAGATGATTTCCTCCGTGAAACCATGCGGGTGCTCAGACCCTTGACACTGGGGTAGTTTGGTGTAGCTTGTTTCCTTCAGTCGCTCACAGTATTAGTCATAGCGGTGTGAGAAATACCCGCCCCTCTGTGATGGAAAGCACTGAAATGATGGCGGAATATGTAATGATTGTTCAGAGGGAAGTTATGGTAAGCTGGAAATGTCTTATTCCTATTCTTAAACTATGTTCTTACAATTTGTGTGCAATGTGGCATGTGCTGTGGAAATTGATTGATTAGTAAAAATCAGATTAGATGGACTAGAATACAAACAATCTCATCCAACAGTGGTAAAATCATATACAAATTAAGTGATATACACTATTTTAATAAAAGTATCCACTGGAAAAATGACCCAAAAAGTAAACAATAATTGCAATCATAGTCTCCTGTGCCAGTTTAAGAACAATTGTTATTATTATATGTGAGAAAATGGATTGTCATTACAAGTTCTTATTATTCACAGGATGCTTCTTTGTCAGCATTTGCTAAATCAAAATATCACGCAAATATACATTCAAATGTTGTTTAGTTGTGATAATAATCTACTCATTAACATTGACCCCTTAGTCAAAGAAAGGGCATTGCAATCGGGCTGGCAACACGCAGAGATGTAATTCCAGCAGATTGTCAATTCAGATGGAGATAGAAAAAGTGAATCTAACAGACGTAACGCGGCTAATGCTGTGCTCTGCAGGTGGGCGCGCGCTTGGGCAGATGTTAGTCAAGATTTATTTTCTCACACTGGAACGGTGACGAGCCGAAGTAACATAGGTCTGTCACTCAACTGCTTCATCGTTATTGCCATCCATATTGGCTTAAAGTCTTGCTAAAATTGACCGTGACATTTTGACAATTGATAGACAAAAGTCATCTATGTATTCATTTTGTTCATTTACATTTGGACTTCATACTACATACATTGGTGGTCTTAACACTGCACATTACAATTACAACGCATTACCAATTCAAGTCCTCTATCTGGTTATATAAATAGTAATGTAAATATAATTAGAGACCAACGGCGGTACACGGTGGTTGTCTCAGAGGAAGTTGAATATGAAAATACTCTGACGTATAGTAAAGCAGTCAATACTTTTATCTCCCGTATCACCTTTCAGTTTGCCTCATTACACGCCTTGATGTTTTATGCAGTTGGATAAAAACATTTTTCTTTGATCCAAAATGTTAAAGCACCCTGAAAAATTGACAGCACTTCCAAGATGGAAAAACTCTGTACAAAAAAATATGGTTAGTATGCTTTAGTCAGAGCTTTAGTCAGAATACAAAAACAAAAACAACGCAAGCTGTGTGCAATTCCGTTCTGTGGGTAAAATTGGCCGATATCTGGCACCAATATTTATTTATAAATATATATTCTGGCGGCTGCCCAATCTGTGCGAGCCCATGTGTCATCAGATTTGTCTTTTCAACACACTATTACTTTTTTTTAGAATACATTTACTTTTTTACAGTGCAATTACTTGAGTACAATTACTTGCATTTTGTAGGTGCACTCTGGAGGCTGCAGTTCCCAGGATGCAGCCTTCAGACTGCAGCTCCAAGCCTGCATTTTGGAGCTGCATCATGTTACTGCATCCTGGGGACTGCACTCTGGGACCTGCACTCTGGGGCTGCAGTTCCCAAGATGCATTTTGGAGCTGCATTATGGAGATGGTGTACAGATACTTTTTAAAAGTCAAATGTATTTATTTTTTAAGAGTAAAGTTAGTTTTTCAGAGTACAGTTACCTTTTAGAGAAAAGTTACTTTTAGAAGTAACTATGTAAATACATTGTATGCACTCATTCACACCGCTTTCACGGCTCACATTCTCTATTTTGGCTTAAGAAACAACAACACACACCCTCTTTACTCTGTGCTATAAGTGAGGCTCAAAATGGTCAAATACCTGGATTAAAAATACCTAACTGGTTTTGGAAACATCTGCTGGCACACAGGGCTCAAAACTGGGACTGTACTCGGTAAAAGGGGGACAGTATTTGGTCACCCTGATTTTAGAGTAGTTACTTTTAAAAGTGCAGTTACTTTTTAGAGTAAACTTACTTTTTTAGAGTACACGTACTTTATAGAGTACAGTACTTTTTTTGTGTGTAAATTTCCTTCAAAAGTACAGTTCTTTTTGAGTTCAGTTACTCTTTTAGAATAAAGTTACTTTAGTAACTACTTCATAGAATAATGTTACTTTTGAAAGTACCGTTACTTTTTAGAGCACACTAACTTGTATTTTGGAGCTGCAGTCTGGAGGCTGCCGCCCCAGAGTGCAGGTCCCAGAGTGCAGTTGGTTGTTTTATGTTCTATGAAATAAAAAAAACATGCCTGATGCTGTTTGGGTTGCATTATAATAGAAAAATACATTTGTCATTCAAATGTCCCCAATTGGCTGAGAATGGCCCAACCATGATTTTCCGATTCGCACTCGTAATGTTGGCTCAGTGGCGGCCCACCCATATTAAAATTACTTTTATTAATTATGTCGGCCCAGCAGCAACCCAAAATTACGCGTCTTCATTGTGTTGGCCCTCTACTGGCCCAATGCATGTACTGCGAGTGTAACTTCTTTAGAAAAGACACTGAATACTTTGTTTCAAAAACATTCATTTACAACAGTTCAGTATAATAACAACAAACAGAAACATTCACTCTGTGACCCAGAATCAATGGAAGAAAACTATGTATTTGGGCCTCAGGACTCCTACCATGGACACAGTTGGCAGTTATCTCTGGAGCATCCTCCTGGCTGCAGCGAAAAAGGCGCTTACAAAAAATTGGAAAACACAAAATGCACCGAAGACAAACAATATACTGGACATTCATAAAATGGAAAATATTACATTACTTAATTTGAAAATGGACATATTTGACAGACTGTGGACTAGATGGGACGTTCGGTTTGGGTTCTGTGTGCTATGATTTATTTTTTTCTCATTTATGCCGTTTGTGCTGTCTGCTTGTTTTGGTTTTTTGTCCCCCCTCTCTGGTCGTGTTCTGTTCTTAATGTGTTCTGTTTTGTTATTTTGAAAAATAAAAACATTTAAATAAAAAATAAAAAATAACATGATTTAAATTCAATCAATTTAAGGCCCACGTACTTTCCCATCCTAACCTTAGTGTGGTTTTACAAATACATTTTTTCCCCAAATTTTATTGTGAACATTAAGCTTTCCAACAATATATAGCATGTGTCTGTAGTTTTCTCCATTGGAATTAATGGGAATAAAAACCCCAAGACAGTGGGCCTTGACAGGGTAAAGTGTTTGAACATCCACAGTTTTATGTCAAATATTTTCAATAGCTCCTCTGTTGCCCTTTTACAGATCAAATTGAGTTCTGCACACACAAATTCAGTCACACACACACAAATCACATTACACACACTTCTTATTACAGACAAATCACCTGCCTTTTTGCAACAATAATAGCTTCATACACAGCATGGCAGCATGTTAAGACTTCTTTCTATGTCACCGGAGTAAGTGTTTTGTCTCAAACCTAAGGGTTAACGTATATTAACTTACTTATAAAACAGACAAACTTGATCAAAGTAGATGCAAAGTCGAATGTTTTTGTAAACAGGTTAGTTCAGTTTGCGGTGTTATTTTATCATTGATTACATACACTTTTATAAACATATAGATTTCCTCAGATGAAGTATTTACATGGAACCTGTGATTATCCATCTGTAATTCACTCTCTGCTTTGTGCTAATTCATTATTCATTTGTCTTAGTGCGACTCTGCAAATTCCCCACGAGGAATTCATTGAGCATGAAGTGGAGTTCTGCATTTTTAAGGTAACAGGAACAAGCCGGTCGGTTTCATTAAAAGGGCCCATTATGATTGTTTTTGTTTTTAGTATAAAATAGTGGATACGTTGTTTAGACAATTGACTATGATTGGCATATCTAGTCAGTATAACATCTTACCCTGGAAAATTGTTTGTCATTAACTAATATAATTCTTAACATTCACTTTCAAGGAAAAACACACACGTTTGAAAAGTTCATTCAAATCCAAGTCATTAGCGCAAACTGAAGGAAAATGCAACTGCTTAATCAAAAATAACATAAGAAAATGAATTGTTACAGGGAACCCTCAAACACACTGAGGTGCTGCGTTCATGTGATCTCGGAGATACTCGCATACTGACCATCCATCCATCTTCTTCCGCTTTATCCGGGGCCGGGTTGCGGGGGCAGCAGTCTAAGCAGGGACTCCCAGACTTCCTTATCCCCAGACACTTCCTCCAACTCCTCCGGGAGGATCCCGAGGCGTTCCCAGGCCAGGTGAGAGACATAGTCCCTCCAGCGTGTCCTGGGTCTTCCCCGGGGCCTCCTCCCGGTGGGACAGGCCCGAAACACCTCCCTAGGGAGGCGCCCAGGAGGCATCCGGAACAGATGCCCGAGCCACCTCAGCTGGCTCCTCTCGACGTGGAGGAGCAGCGCGGCTCTACTCCGAGCTCCTCCCGTGTGACTGAGCTCCTCACTCTATCGCTAAGGGAGCGGCCAACCAGCCTGCGGAGGAAACTCATTTCGACCGCTTGTATCCGCGATCTTTTCCTTTTCATTACCCAAAGCTCATGACCATAGGTGAGGGGAGGAACGTAGATTGACCGGTAAATCGAGAGCTTTGTCTTTCGACTCAGCTCCTTCTTCACCACACAACAGACCGATGCACCGATCCGCCTGTCAATCTCACGCTCCATCCTTCCCTCACTCGTGAACAAGACCCCGAGATACTTGAACTTCTCCACTTGGGGCAAGGACTCCCCACCCACCTGGAGAGTGCAAGCCACCTTTTTCCGGTTGAGAACCATGGCCCTCGGATTTGGAGGTGCTGATTCTCATCCCAGCTGCTTCACACTCAGCTGCAAACCGTCCCAGTGCATGTTGCAGGTCCAGGTTTGATGGAGCCATCAGGACAACATCATCTGTCCAATCCGGACGCCCTCCGACCCCCTGACTTTGCCTAGAAATTCTGTCCATAAAAACAATGAACAGAACCGGTGACAAAGGGCATCCCTGGCGGAGTCCAACACGCACTGGGAACAGGATCTGACTTACTGCCGGCAATGCGAACACAGCTCCTGCTCCGGTCATACAGGGACCGGACAGCCCTGAGCAAAGGGCCCCGGACCCCGTACTCCCGCAGCACCCCCAAAGGGCACCCCGTGGGACACGGTCGAAAGCCTTCTCCAGATCCACAAAGCACATGTGGACTGGTTGGGCAAACTCCCATGAACCCTCGAGCACCCGATGGAGAGTATAGAGCTGGTCCAGTGTTCCACGACCAGGACGAAAACCACTCTGCTCCTCCTGAATCCAATCCAAGGTACCCTGGAATAGGTCCCCCTTCTTGAACAGAGGGACCACCCCCCAGTCTGCCAGTCCAGAGGCACCGTCCCCGACCGCCACGCGATGTTGCAGAGACGCCTCAACCAAGACTGTCCTGCAACATCCAGAGACTTTAGGTACTCGGGGCGTATCTCATCCACCGCCGCGACAGGCACCATGAGACCTTGCGACCACAGCTCCGAGCAGCCGCATTGACAATGGAGGTCGAGAACATGGTCCACTCGGACTCAATGTCCCCAGCCTTCCCCGGGATTTGGGAGAAGCTCTCCCGGAGGTGTGAATTGAAGACCCTGCTGACAGCGGGCTCCGCAAGACGTTCCCAACAGACCCTCACTATACGCTTGGGCCTGCCAAGTCTGTCCGGCTTCCTCCGCCGCCAGCGGATTCAACTCACCACCAGGTGGTGATCGGTTGACAGCTCCGCCCCTCTCTTTACCCGAGTGTCCAAGACACGCGACTTTGTTGTCCAGATGACAACAAAGTTCGATCATTGACCTCCGGCCTAGGGTGTCCTGGTGCCACGTGCACTGGTGGACACCCTTGTGCTTGAACATGGTGTTCGTTATGGACAGTCCGTGACAAGCACGGAAGTCCAATAACTGAACACCGCTCGGGTTTAGATCGGGGGGGCCGTTCTTCCCAATCACCCCTCTCCAGGTGTCACTGTCGTTGCCCACGTGGGCGTTGAAGTCCCCCAGTAGAACAACGGAGTCCCTGGTCGGTGCACTGTCCAGTACCCCTCCCAGGGACTACAAGAAGGCCAGGTACTCAGCACGGTTGTTCGGCCCGTCAGGCCGACACCACAGTGAGAGACCTGTCCCCAACCCTCTCGTTCACTGGGGTAAACTCCAACACATGGCGGCTGAGCTGTGGGGCAATAAGCAAGCCCACGCAAGCCCGCCGCCTCTCCCCGCAGGCAACACCAGAGAAGTGGAGCGTCCAGCCCCTCTCAAGAGGATGGGTTCCAGTGCCCAAACTGTGCGTGGAGGTGAGGCCGACTATATCTAGTACCGTTCAACCTCCCGCACAAGCTCAGGTTCTTTCCCCCCCAGCGAGGTGACGTTCCATGTCCCCAGAGTTAGTCTCTGTGTCCAGGGATCCGGTCGTCGAGGCCCCCGCCGTCGACTGCCGCCCAGATCCCTCTGCACCAGCCCCTTACGGATCCTCCTGCAGTGGTGGGTCCACGGGAGGACGGCCCCACGTCACTCGTTCGGGCTGCACCCGGCCTGATCATAAAGGGCTTGTGAACCGATCTTTGTCTGACCCGTCACCCATGACCTGTTTGCCTTGGGAGAACCTACCAGGGGCTTGAAGCCCCGGACAACACAGCTCCTGAGATCATTCGGGCGCTCAAACCCCTCCACCACGTTCGGTTCAAACTTGAACGACAAGGAGCCTTGAACTCGCATACTGTATTCTACGTAATCGTCCTCCCAAAATCAGCTTGTGAAACGCATGCGCAACCTCAACAATGACAAACATTTGCATAACTTTACCTTGATTGTCTTTCTGATTCATCGATCAGTCAGCAATGTGCACAAATTCGAATTGTTGTGAAAGGAGAATTTATCAGCAATTTGCCAACACGAAGCAAATTGCTGATAAATAATTGTATTGCATATTACTCCATTACAGCAAATTATGGCTTAAACGATTCATTTGCAAAGTAGAATCATCCATGTATAATATCCCAATCCCAAACGGACCCCTGTCACTTGTGTAAACTCAGCAGTCCAAGTTGAAATTCAGTTTTTCTGAGTGTCCGAGATCACGTGAATGCCGCAAGAGGTGCTGGTCCTTATCCTGCTGTGACGCCTCACACACCCGGAGGCCAGCCTGCAGGACATCCAGAGCAGGCAGATAAGCAGAGAGACACAATTCTTCAGGCTGCCTCTCCTGCAGATAAACGGTTATTAGGTGGGTAGAGTAACCAAAACCGCTTCTTCAAAATAATATGACTTAAGTAGAAGTTGGAGTACTGGTAGTAGTCCATAAAATTACTGAAGTGTTTTTCAAATATTTGTGGAAACTACTGCTGAAGTAAGAGTATCTGTAAGAGAAACTGTCTGGACATAAGATCTGATTTAGAATTGTAAGTTAATTTGCCAAATACCACAATACATTTTTAAAAGGAAATTTTGACAAACTAAATTATATCTTAAGGAGTGGAGCAAGAATCACAAATGTTCAAATAATTTCATATCGTCAACTTTTGTCACTGTGAGAAGAGAGACCAACACTTTTACCCACTGTACAATATGTCAAGAAAAGCATGGGGTTTTCCTGTTTGCCCTATGTATTACCCACCTGTGTCCGCTGTACCAACTCCCCTCAAAGATGCTGAATTCCTCATCAGGATCACCATTATATGTCAGCCTGGCACCAGTGATTGAACCTTAAATGACAAACAAAATACATACAAAGAAATTCAGCAAGTGTATTTGGATGCTGGCAAAACAGAAATGTACATAAATGTAACGAGAGCGCACCTCCAGAGTCCAAGTCGCCCAAAACAGTATGGAAGGGGGGCATCTGGGGGAAAATGAGAATGAGAACATCAGGACAGGGCAGTCCTGCAGCTGAGGATCTCTGTTTTGAGCCACTGACACTGCTGGACCCCCTTCATGTCCTGAACCGTTTTGTAACTTTCAACACTTTATTGAAAGTTTACTGAAAATATCCAGCCAATCAGTTAACGTTCCACTTGTGAAATTAAAATGGCAATAATCAATTGACAACTAATCCTTCTATTTACATTTTAATCACAGAATTTGTATCACACTAATGAAATAACAAAACACAAAGAAACGAGTTATATTTGATATTTTGATACTGACTTGATCATACTGACCATTCTGCGTAGGCACAAAACAAACTAACTTTAAAGTGAATTACAGGATACTTTTAAATTATGACACATGACTTACTGTATAAATCATTTTTCGTATTTCGCTGGCTTACTTATGTCCCTGCTGAGTCGAGCCACCTTTGTGCATATATTCGCGGCTTGTAAAATATGCAGCTTTCAATTATACCTTGAATGGGTTATTGGCGGTGCACCTGCTGAGAATAAGAATGAAAGGTGATGTCTGAGTAATCATGTCATGGCTATAGTACACGAGGGTTTGAGATTGTCTGAACACCTGCAGGGAAAGCAGTAGCTCTCAGTGGAATTGACTTTCAGTGGTTCAGGTCATCTGAGAATTGATATAGTGCTCATTTAATTTCAATTTGCTCATTTTACCCAATTAATTGTCTCCGGCGAGGCAATGTATTGAACTCAGAACAACAAACTTTTCTCCCAAACTCTCATGTGAACAGCAGCAGACAGTGAAGCTAATGACCCACAGCTAGGTGAGGCACTTTGTCACGATGTAATCAGCTTAGCCACATTTTAATTTAACCATATTGGAAATAATGTGAATGTAATGAAAGATGAAGTCTTTCTGTGGAGTCCGCCATGCAATAAAGGCTTGTTTCATTCTGATTTGATTGTTATTATGGGACATTCTTTTGTAGAGTACTACAATTTTGTGAGTTTTGGTTTAAACATTTTTTTATCACTCTTGGACACATCCAAAGTTTATAGATCCACATTTTTATCATGTTTCTATAATGAGCCAAAAGACTGAATTCAGTTTAACAATATGTTTTATCAGATATGAAGTTTTTCATTTGCAGACCTATAAATGACTTGTGTTGCGTGTACGGGAACGTGTTATGAAATGAGTCACATGTGCATCCCGAATTGTTTTCCCTTTCTTCTGTCCCATTTGGATATTCATGCGGGAGAAGCACTAGCTCTCCCAAGGATATACAATATACTGCAAAGAGGTAGGATCAAAACAGGCCAGGCTTAAAGCAGCTCAGTCTCAAAGAGGAGTTAACCTTGTTTTTTTCCCTTGATCTGATTCAAAGTGTTTCGAAACAAAGATGTGAAGATTTGGAAACTTTCCTGTACAGTAAATTCTATTATTTTGTCCTTCAATCGAGAATTTGGGGTTGTTTCTTAAAATGTAGTTAAATCATCAAAGGAGTCATTTTGTTTATTTGGCTAATGAGGTTCTTGGGCTTTCATCTATTTAATTCTGCAATATTTAAATGTGTCAATCTCACATTTTCATTGCAATTAAAGTTTTTAAAAATACTTTGAAAAACAGATACTAACATAATGAATGTTCGCCTCCCCACAGGTCTCATGGAGAAAGGTAAATTTAATGCAATATTGTGGTACATTCCAGGAAAAACTGAATAGAAAAAGCACCAGAACATACTTGGATAACTTTGATTGTTTAGAATAGATTGAGTATTTGTTGACTTTCAATAGAAAAAATACATCATCACATCCACTGCTTCAAATCCTGTGCTGCGCTCCTATTTGCTCTTCACTCTAATAGCATAATATGTGGAGTCAAATGGAAAAGCCACCTCAGAACAGAATTACCACATTCTGAACGTGAACATGAATCGACTTTTCCTCTTTGCGGCTTCTGTGTCCATTTTTGTGTCATTTTCTTGTGTCTACATTGGACATGTGAGTATTTGGTTAGCAGCAATATTTCCGTTAAAAGAAAAAATGTACGCATTTTGTTATTTCTATCCTTTTATGTAACTCCAATTTTAAAACCAAAATTTAAATGTGATACAATGTGTAAATTATATCAAAACCTTGTCTCGACTCGTGGGACTTGTTTAAATGTCCAATTTGAGCCCAGTTCAAATCGACAGAGCCAGGTATGGACCAAATACAACAAGTAACTTCAGCATTCTCTAATCAGGAACATCATGGCAATATTAGTAAGCAGAAATAATTGTGCACCCTTTACAACACAATGGTCAAGGTCAAGGTCAATGTACACTGACTTCCTACACTACCTATTGCTCCAAAAGTGCTGTACAGAACAAATCGATAATTAGAACTAGAAAAAATAGTATTAATATAGGAAAATAGCAAGGCTAAATATAAAGGAATTGGACATAATGATCAAAGTAACATAGCTCGTGTTAAAAGCCTGTACATATAGGTGTGTTTTTAGAGTGGGTTGAAAACAAATGACACTTTTGGCTGATCTAACACTGAAGGGCAGACGATTGCAGTGCAAGCCCTATTTCTTGTCCATTCATATAATTGGACAATTAAGATACATCAATAATGCACATACCGGTAGTCTGTCAGGAAAAAATCGGAACATGTTTTGTTAGTATAAAATAAATATAAACAGTAAAACAGAAGATGAATTTCAAATTTGCTTCGTGAATTGTGAGTGCTCTTACCCATGCGGCTGTGTGTCACACTGGCCTCCATGAGAAGTGCAGCTGACATCTACACCTAAGTGCAAATGTGTGTAACTGTGAGACCCTGTCACGCTAAAACACACTCTCAAACTCCCAGTTGTCTGATGATTGAACGCCTTTTTGAAGTGTGCTTTTCTAACTTGTAAATTATTGCAAACCCTGGATAGTTTGTCACATCCAATACATGCATCCATACTTTCAAATGAATGTCCAAAACCAACAGTTTCATTCAAAAAATACATGTATAGTTCTAAAACCTTTCTCTCAAATCGTTCATGATTATAAGGAAAGCCAGAGCTGGTGCTGTACTTTGGATTGGAAAATGCTGCGTATTGAGCAAGATAATGGTAGAAGCTGTGGCTGCCAATCTGCACCAACAACCATCGAAACTACTCACCAATCCCTCACACAGACATCACATTCATAGGCGAGTGAAGGACAAAACAACAGTATGCTTGGCGTTGGGATCAAAGACCAACACGTGGGTTAGGGCTCATGAACAAAATTATTTAAATAGTCAGAGCCATTACAATCAGATCAAAGGTTGATGGAGGAGATTGCTATACACAACAATTTTCCAATCACCATAATGTACTGAGTTCTTTGGTCAAATCTGCCTGGAAGTCTTCAAAGCCATGGTAATCAAGTCCTTTGTGAAGATGCCAGGAGACCAATTACACTTGTGAGCTGCTCTTCAGTTTTCTCATTTACCCAGACCCCGCTGCTCAAACATTGTTACAGCCCAGATTTCTCTCTCCACACCGAAGCAATAGTTGACCTTGACAAATGGCAAAAACCTGTGAGGAACTTGTACGATTACAAAGAAAAACAGTATGCAGAGCAGGCTTCTTGTAGGAAAAGAATAGAAATTAAATCTATTGTAGAATAAGATGGAGATTTTCTCAAGGTTTGCCAGAAAGTTTTCCAAAATACTTCACTTTGGCTGATTTAGATTGTCAACGATGAATGAATGAGTTTCCTTGAACCATTGAGAACGCTAACAAAGCCGGATTGGCAAAATGTTATTTGTTATAAGTATAATGATGATAACAACAGCTATTATCTTTTGTATTGAATGGTTTATTGACCACTGTATATTAGAAAAATAACGCTTTCAGTTTTGGAACACCAGGGAAATCGGTTTGGTTGCACATTTAGTCCCGCAAAAGAAAGTTAGCAGATGCGGTGAAAAATTGCCACCACAATTGAGTTATGGCAAGTCAATAATCAATTTCCACTCAGTTTTTACGTGATCCAAGTGCAAAATGTTCCCTCCAAACAGCCGATAACTTTGTCAACAACCCAAGGTCATTTTGATCCTATCCGCCAACCGAGATGTCGAGGCAGGCCGCCAGTGGTCCTTCAAAGGTGAACAGATGTGGTATGAGAGATGAGCCCTCAGTCCATGCAGCTGTTTCTCATCTCGCCTCTGGGCTGGAACGGAGAACCAAAGGAATCAGTCACTAGTGCAAAAAAAGTGTTCCCAATTGGCATTCCACAACCCCAGTTTTTGCCCCATGCCTTAATCATCATCCGTCCATCCATCTGCCACTAGATTGATGCGCCCCTGGATGTCTTGCAATGCCCCTGCGTACTCCTCACTCGCGGTTTCGTCCTTACCTCGACTGGCAGTGCATTCTGTTCACACCAGGATAAACTTGATTTGACCGGAGGGAGGCTCTTGTGATTGATGATTCAACCACATATCTTCGGCCACGGCAATCTGGACTGGACTGACTGCTGAGCGAGAGCTGGAGAGCGTGTGGCCGAAGAACGTGTGTGCACCGCGAAAGGTGATGGCTTTCATCAAGTTCTGTTCACCGGCTTCAGAGCATATTTAGGTCAGGTGTCAACAAGAGGTGGGCAGTATTGGATTATGCGACTGACAGTATTCAGATATTATGCATATCGATCAAAAATGTGCTAAAATGTGTCTGCAAATGCTGTGTATTGAGTATTTGGCAACAACTGCCATTTTTCTTGATGACTTGTGGAGGTTTCACAAAAGTATTTTGACTCTATAGTGTGATAAATGCATTTCAATCTGGAAAGACTAAACCAAAAAGCAAGGTAGTGGCCTATCAGCTAATGGGGTCTCTCCACAGATATTATGTATGTTTTTTGTTTTTTTTTATATTGTTTTGGCTAATCCATATGGACATTTTATGGCAGATTAGCCAATAACATTTGAACCTTGATGTTCAATACTGCTCTCTATTGGAATTACAGTATTTATTTTCTCTTTTCATTTTTATTTTGAATCGAACTTTTTTTTTTTTTCCTCTGTTAAAGCAGATGTTATATCAAACATCACATCGTTGTACTCCCCAGTTTGAAAGTATACTTTGGACTGGTACAAAATTGTCACTTCCAAAATAGTTGCTGTCATACTGTTTGCCCAGATGTAATCTCCAATACTGCTCAAAATTCCATTGACTTTTCTCCTTGTTACTGCATATCTTCAGCCGGGGCAGTAATCAGCAGAGAGAAGTGCAACTCATGCACCAACCAGAATCTTTCCAAACTTTCCTCTCCTAAATGTCATCCCACTTTAAGCTCAGCCTTTCTTGAGTTCCTAAGACTAACAAACAAGAAGACATCCGCAGCTAATGACATTCTCTACACAGCTTGTCGATTCCAGCTTTTTATGGTTCATGGATCTTCAGACATGAACAGGATAAATAAAAACACCAAGCTCCAAAAGTAAGATGTGAGATGGCATTTTACAACACAACTCACCTTTGGGACATCACATTGATGTTAAATAGAAGTATTTAAAGCATTTTTACACTGACTAAGACTTTCTTTAGAGTCACACCATTGTGAAATTTAGAAATGGCAAAAAAAATCACAAATGCATGTACATAATTCATACATTACAATGTCAGTTACACACAGTTAACAGCTCAAAGAAAACTTTCACAAAAGACTTTCTGCTACTTTTGATCATGGAATGCGTTTGGGTCACACCCTTCTCCTGAAATGTGACATTGAAGGATAGGTCAAATGGAGAGGACAGTTTCCAACATTGGGATTATTAATAAAAACCCTGGACTAAACTTGGACTAGACGAGGACAAAAACAAAACAAATCTCCATCAGAACTAAACTGCTCAGTATAACCGTACCCAATACCTTGACCTTGATATCTTTAACTCTTAAAAGTACAAGCTCTGGTCAATTATGTTCAATGTAATGTCCACATTAAATAAACTAAATTGATGACCAACATAATTAGTTGAGTTTTGCTATATGAATCTTCAACTCAGTCATATAAATCTGCTTGAATTCTGTGGAGTTTGTGTGTGCCGTCAGTCTGTGAAACCTCCCTCACACGCTGCCGCACGCAGCCACCTTAATGGCATAAATGGCATGTAATGGTGATGACACAGAGCTGGGGGGGGAAATAAATCACTGATGCAATGTTTCTGGCGGATGGGGCTGCTCATGACACCAGAGTGAACAGCTCCCTCTACTGTTCACTCCAGTAAATGTCACATCTAATGCCGCTCCATCACATCTCCAAAGCAATTCAGCAATGGGTCTAAAGGCGATATAATTTATGTCTCTGAATTATGAACGTAGCAGGCAAGCGAAGGCCAATATATGTTTTATACTGCGTCCAATTCATTTATTTTGGCAGGCTTTCGAACATGATAGCTGGCAGTTCTATTATGATGGACTTCTTGATTTATCTGTATGACATGGACCAAGCTATCAATTAGAATGGCTTGCCAAGGAAGCACTGTCACCTAAGTGTTATTTATAACCTCCTTGGGCTTGGGCACTGGACTGCTTCTCCACTCCTTTTGATGATACCATAAAACCGTACAAATCGACTGGCTGCAATTTGTCTCGAGTCTATTTCTTGATTTTTTTTTTATACAGAAATCAAAATGACCATAAAAATGCAAGGAAATCCTATCCGGTTTGTTTTATAACTTGCTGAGACCAAAATGGGGGGGATCATTTCTCACCAATGATAAATACACTACAGTCCATTCCCCTTGAAGCCATCGCTTGCTATTTCCTTTCTCTTTCATCATTCTAAATGCGGCTAAACGGTTTGGGTGGGGTAGGTGAGCCAGTGAGAGGGGTAGATTCCAACTTCAATAACCACAACTTTGAGTCCGGAGAGGAATTTGAAATCTTTGATGCTCCCCCTGGCGTCAAATGTATTTACAAACAGCGAGGTGGGGGCCAATAAAAGGTTTAATATTTAATTAGGCCTAAGGGCATCTCTTCGGAGCAGGCACACAGCTGTGATCAATGGAGTGATGGAAGAGCCTTCGTTCACCGTCAGTCCGTGCGGAGAGAGAGGGGCAACCTTTAAACACTGCTTTCACCTTGATTGCACTGTGGGGGAGATGGTGTTATTAGACTTTGCCACAGAATGTTGCAAATTACAATCGTGATGGTTTTTGCACCGCTCACATCTCTACTGAAAGTGTTAGCATCGACATCACTTTGCAAAATGCAGCGGGTGTAAATTCAAATTCATATTTTACAAAGGCCAAACAATATATATATTCCATAAACAAAATCTTACATTTTTAGGGGATACACAGTTCACATCATCCTCAAGGTCTTCTCATGATACATTAGTCAGACAGCCCGACTATACCAACTCATAGGCTGCATTCACACGCACCACTTTAAAATGGGGACAAGCTGGGACAAAACCTGTAGATAAATTTAGACAAGACCAGGACTTGAACAGGACAAAACCAATTCTATGTCAGGTCTGAACTGGGATCAAACCAAGGCAAATATGAATGCTGCTTATAACGTGTTGGTCTGGATTCACCTAAAACAATCAAAGTATTTGAAAGATGACTTGCAAACAGTAAACTTGAGACTATCTCACAAATATTGATGTCTTAAGCCCATTTGAACAGGATCGAAGTCTTACCTCGGGACTACTGTAAAATCTAAATGACCCCACGACGTCTGTGGGGTTTTTTTGTGAGCATTTGCACAGAATAAGCAATGTCAGTAGGCCTGTTTGGGATAAGCAAAAACTGCGCAGACGTTGCAATTTCCGGTTGAACCCTATTGGTCTGCACGAGACTGCTGTAGAGCAGATGATGGTGCAGTTCTACACGGCCACCCTTGAGTCCATCCTCACCTCCTCCATCACCGTGTGGTACGCTGGAGCCACAGCCAGGGACAAACAGAGACTACAGCGCCCTCTGCTGGAGCCACCATCAGGGACAAAGAGTCTTCAGCGCATTGTGCGTTCTGCTGTGAAGGTCATCAGCTGCAGACTTCCATCTCTGCAGGACCTGTACGTCTCCAGGGCTCTGGGACGAGCAGGTCGGATCACAGCTGACCCTTCTCACCCTGGACATGGTCTATCTATTTGAACCACTCCCCTCAGGCAGGAGGCTACGGTCCATCCGGACCAGAACCTCCCGACACAAGAACAGTTTCTTCCCCTCTGCCGTTGGACTCATGAACACTTTTTTAATCACCTTCCACCTTAACTATTATTATGTAACCAACAACCACTCATCGCACTGCTCACTTCTGCTCTACAACTGTAAATTTAACTGTACATTTTGTGTACATACTAAATCTATTAATTATTAGTAAATTAAAATATTTTTTCTTAATTCATGCCTTATTTGATATATTTGCTTCATTATTGTTCATTGTTGTATGTTGAACCGAATCACCAAGTTCTTCGCCTGTGAATTTTGTTCAGTGACAATGGAAATAAACCTTTTCTGATTCTGATTCTGATCTGAAACACGAAGGAGCCTAGTAATTCATTCGTTTTTACAGACTTCATTCTGGAAATGGCAGACTGGCGAACATATTGAAACATGATACGAACCTTTTAACTAATCTATGTTACCAATGTTTCTTCTATTTTCAACTATTTTAGGTTTGTTTTTAGCTTTGCTGTTGCGATTCGTTACCTGTGCTGTAGTGCAAGACAAAATGACATCCTCACAATCAAATTTCTTATGAAACAGCCAGAGCCTCTTTCTTTTAATCCATTCATGCTGACACAGCCCCTCGATCCAAACATTGCTCCAAAAGCATCCAAACTATCCCAAAAGCGCCTCCATACTGCTCAGTCCTTGGTTGCTATGACAATGGGGTTGTACTTGGGGTCAAGTTTTTACCGCAGTTTGTTTTGTGTCTTTTTTACTTTTTAATTGTAGAAAAAACTATGATTGAATAGGCGAAGGTTCCATGGCAAATTAATCATATTAATCTAGTTCAGATTTGGACATAAAATGGTTTTGAATCTATAAAAGGTTCAAGGCACAGACTAAAACAACCCAATCAGACATGAGAATTTGCAAGGGACTAGAATTATCTAAGGACCTCTGAGTTTGCTGAAATACAGTAGGTAAAAGTTAGGGGGCATTTTTATGGACAGTTTCATAGACATGGACGAATCGCACGGGACTAGGAACACAGATGAATCATAATTATTGCAATTCCCCCGAGGTCCCGAGCTATAACTAAACCCTTCCGAAAAGGCCTTTTGCTGTTCGGAACAATATAATCATTTTGAGTGGTGTACCTTTAAGGCAGACTACAAGAGCTAGTTTGCATTTGCA
Organism: Chaenogobius annularis; assembly: GCA_015082035.1. Taxonomy (NCBI): domain Eukaryota; kingdom Metazoa; phylum Chordata; class Actinopteri; order Gobiiformes; family Gobiidae; genus Chaenogobius; species Chaenogobius annularis. The sequence goes on along the minus strand of BJKM01000085.1, from coordinate 1,357,409 downwards.
CATGGATTGTTTTTAGTATTTGATGATTTGCATGAATGATGAATGGGAAATGAAAAATGTATTTGGCATTGTCTTTGTGCCAGTGCTGATAAAAGTTGCATGATCCCTGTTGGGAGCCTGGGCATGTCACGGAGCACTGTCGCGGGGCCTATGGCTGTTCTGAAAGTCCATTTTTTTTGTTCTTTTCAAGCATGACAATGAATACTTAAACAACTGAAACATGCCATCCATAAGGTGTTGATTAAAATAATGCATTAAGGTTGCTAAAGTTGCTACATTTAGCTAAAATATGAATGCCGCTTTAGTGCTGTAACATTGAGATTACCTGTTTTGCTTGAAATGACATGAGCTCAGACACGGAGCAGCTGCAGCGTGGCGGCCGCAAGAATTCCTAAGCATGAAAAGTAATCAGAGTCGCTCAGATCGCTTGCCTGACCAAGTCCGTCTACATTCTGTTCAAATGCAGAAGGGTCTGGATTTGAACCATAGAGGGGCATCAACAAAGCTCACCTAACTTGGGACGGTCCACACACAGCCGCTAACTGGTAGCACGTGTCTCTCAAATGCGGAAGACGTCTCCTCTGAAATATTCTCGTAGCATTCAGAACAGTATAGTTATATTGCTTTGCTGGTCGACTCTGAAGAGATCTGGGCCGTTTCTCAGCCCTCCGAGTTATTGCTTTTTTCCTCGTAAGCCGCCATGTTTGTTTAGACATGAACATGAACATGCGTTTCTCTAATTGGTTCATCCGCCTGTGAATCAAACCCTTTGGATGTCGGGGAGCCAGGATATAATTCCAGACTGTCTCTGTAAAGTGGTCTAAAGTGGAGGCCATCAGATCGCCCTCAGAAGGCTGTGGAGGAGGCTGCGGCGATGCCACTGTGCTCCGGATGAATTCTGTTGGGAACACGTGGCCTGTGCAAGTGCAGCTTTCAAACCCTGTGACCTCAAGAGCGCAGCAGCTGTGTGCGCAGTCTGAGTTGCAAGAATACTGATCCAACACAGCAGTAGCAGTTGCTCGACGTACTGTATGATCGTTAACAGAATGTTCTAAGTGAAGAGTTTCACTTTTTATTCTGTTTATATCGTCTACACATAAAATGTTTGCTCAATAAGAATATATTTCAGACAATAGTTCATTGTCAACATATATACATATCACCGTTAATGAAGGTGGAAAGGTCTTGTCATTTTAAAAGCATCTAAAAATCTTCTCTAACCATCTAATAATAATGCACCTTGCCAACCGCTATTAAAAGCAACACAACAACAACAACAAAAATGATTGATGCAATGTTACAGTGCATTCATCCATGTTTGCATTAACCCTTTTACTTGCTCAATTATTCCCATAATTGTTGCAGCTCTAATTGTACTCTGCGACACACTGCCCTATTCATCTTAACTTTTTGGAGACTTGTTATAGTTACTTAACCTTGTCATTCCCGTGTCAATTTGTTATCTTTGTAAACAAAGCCATGTCACCAACACTCCACTTTTGAAGTATAGTTCCACCACGAAACCCCCGTGCTACATTTTGAGACACTTGAGTTAATTTGGCAGCAATCTCACGTCAAGGTAGAGGAGGCAGCTTCATACGAGCGTTATTGACTAGCCCTGCACTGTAGTGTAAATTAGCCCACCTGCTCTTTTCCGTCGAAGTCTTCAATGTTGCTCTATCAGAAATACACAAAGCTTAACAACAGCTGTCAAGGCTCTGTGGCACCTGTCAACAAGTCAACACGTTTTTCTTCCACTTCTCCTCTTTGCCACAAGACTTAGGAAACTTTTTTAAAAGGAAATCGGGCGCGTCACATTTTGCGTTCCCCATGGTAGATTGAATTTGGGTTTAATTTTAATCTGAAGGGATCCGAGCAAATGTGTGCTCAGCTTGGGATGCCGTTGTTTTTCTGCCATCAACTAACGTCACAGGGCATTAGAGACACACATAAATACTCAATTATAGTTGCTTCAAAGAAAGATGCGTTTAAAATTTTATAATGATGGGAGCGTTACATAAGATCCATTGTTATGCAAGAGGCCTAAATAGAACTAGTTTTCATTAGGGAGCTATCACTTCTAACAAATATGGTAATTCGTTCAGACATTTCTAATAACATCTGATTTAGGGGTTTGATACGGGGCATTTAGCAAAAGGTGGGAATTTGGTCCCATTTGGCCACTGGAGGTCCGCTCTTTGTGCCAGGATCACACCTGAATTAGAGGGTTGTGTCGGGATTAGCGTTTTTGACTATTGAAATTGATACGTTTTGAATATTGTTAGAGAAAAGAGAAAGAAATAGATCGTTTGAACTCACAGCAAACTGTAGTAAGCTCCATTTCAGGGCCAATTCTAGAAGAGGCAAAACAGTTTCTTGCTAAGCCTTTCAAACCCACTAAACAAAATACAGCTGTCTTTGTTTTTCTGTGACAAATCTTACAACAACAACAACATTTTAAGAAAAAAACATATGAGGATATATGGCAAAATGTGACAGAAGCTTTAATCCTAATTTTTAGATTCTATCGTATTATATTCAAGGCTCTTTTGGATTTGTCATGACTCTTATTTTTACTTAAGTGACAAGGTTAAGTTAAAGGTGCACTATGATTGCTTTATCTAAAACGTTCCACATTTATCTGAGTTTTCATTGCCCAAAAATGTGCATTCTTACTCTCGCTTCACTGTCTGGTGCAACTCCATAGAGACGGTTAAATCAATGCCATACTATGGAATACAGCTCCATGGTGACAAGCAAGTTACCATAGTGCACGTGTTGGTCTTCTTTTTTATCTTACATCTTTTATTTACATCTATTTTATAAAACAATATCAGAAAATATCACGATATACGATAAATATTTATGACACTGAAAAAAATAACCCTGACGCTATAAAACATAAATAGCGCAATTACACATCCCGTTAGTGTTGATAATGAGTCTAAAAGAATCTCATTGTCCGGCAAAAAGATAAGACAAGTTTTCCCAATTCATGCAAATAAAAGGGACACAGACAAAAATGAGCCCCCCCCCCCAAAAAACGGTTCCCTCTAACACCTGTGGAAGGCGATATACAACAGTAAGTATTGTGGCGGGGCAAGAGATTACTCAGAAGAAGGAAAGGATCACCTGCTCCGAATCTCCTGCTTTGTCACGCTGCGCACGTACATCGCTAATGTCTAGTCATGTTATATCCTCTTAGCTATGCATGAGCCGCAGTGAGATTTTTTTTTTTTTCTTCTCTTTTGCCTTTGCTACGCCTGTCTGCCGCTTTTGTCCACTTCGCTACCGGCAAGTGGGCTTTCTTATTATTCCGTCTCCTCCTGCCAAAAAACTTACTGTACTAACTCATTTAAATCCTCTCTTGCTTGCAGAAATGATATATCCTTTTTCATGGTTGACTTTTTCCGAATACAATTGGGCCTTCCCTGACACACTCCTCCGTTAATCCCTGATGGCTGAGCAACCGCTTTACCTCCAGAGACCAACTACAATCCTAATTAAGGAGAAATGTGAACGGGAGATAGGCAACTGTCACTGGTCCCATGGAAATTTCGTTTTAATTAATCTCTGGTAGAAATTGGTGACACAGACGTTGTGACACTCATCTCGGCTCCCCGAAGTAGATCCAATTTTCTGTCTCAATAGGCATTAAATTAGCAAGAACACGTTCACGTTTGTCACCCTGGCACGGAAAAACAAATGAAATACATTTGGAGACGTGATATGAGCGCTAATACATGTGGAGCAGGGTACAGCCAGGTGGTGTCAGGTGAAATGTGTTCACAGATGGCTCCGAGGGGTCGACATACTGTTACCCTAGCCATGTCCGCAGCTTTGTACGTGAGTCATCAAGTCTTCAGCGAGTCGGAGCCGGAGTCTGACTCAGTCCTGCAGGGTGATGTAATAACTAAATGCGTTACGGAACCCGCCACTGATAGCATTAAAGCCAATTTAACATATTGCTTTATCTTAGTCAATTTTTGCACAGACACTGCAGCCAAACGCTACAAAAGAGAGCTTGTAGCCAATGTACGCGGTTGGACTTTTCATCACAATCAAGACTAAACTTTATCAAACACTATTATATGATGCAGAAACAGTAGAGATTGACAGTGCAAGTTTAAAGGTTTTTTCATGTCGCAAATTTGTTGGCAAGTGAATCGTTTAGTGACCTTTTCAAAGCAGAATGTATATAATCCCGGTTTAAAGGATGCACATTATTCCGTGGCTTTTTTGAGCCTCTAACCATGTTATAATCATGTTCCCTCGTCAAAAACATACTTAAACAACGTTAGCTCAATTCATACTTGTTTTATTAATCCTGTTTATGAGCTTGTCTTCTCTGAGCGTTCACAAATCACTCCGTTTGAATTTCGCCCTGATTGCTTCATCAGAGGTAAATTAATCTGCAGAGCGTTCATGTTTCCTCAGGGCATAATATATTAAAACGGCTGAATACATCATTAGAAGTGTTTAGATTGTGTTTATGTGTTACAAAACATGAAAGACTTATCCCAAGGTGACCAAAAGCATGTTCAATTAAAGTCACATATTTATTGACCTTTATTTAATCAGGACAGTCCCACTGAGATTTAGCATCTCTTTTTCAGAGGGGGAGGAGCCTATAGTACATGTTTTTAGTGGTAGGGGAAACCAACGCACCCAGAGGAAACCTACGCAGACAGTGGGGGGAACATGCACTTGTCAGGACCTTATTACTTTGCCCAGAATGTTCCAATGGCAATAAACTTCAGTACGTCCATGTAGACAAGCGGGTAACTGCACCAGGTCACGTTACGAGTCATAACTGTGTAGTGGCGGGCTCTCTCAGCACAGACGCTCATCGTGCCCATTTGGGTTGGTGAACTAGATTTATTTTCACAGCCATGAGCCAATAAAACACATGAAAAGGACATTACCAGTAGTTTTTATGAATAATGATGTTATAACACAAATTAATAGATGGAGAACATAGACAAGATTGTCTTTTATCTCATTAGCCAATTCGTAGTTGTCCGATCTTGCGTCACCTTGTGTTTGCACATGCCCACACTGGGACATAATTAGCGCCTTTTCCCTCCCTTTGAATTACCCGTTCCTATTTTTCCAAACGCTCCTCTTTATTCAAAAGTTGCTCCGAATTAATTTTCAAGTCAGAAACTCTTCACACCGCACTCGCAAGTTTATTCAGTGTTACTGCGGCATGTTGTTAATTTGCATTGAGGGGTTGTTGAAAAGTGCATCCAAACTTTTACAACTCTATCCGTCAGTGCAAGTGCATTGGAGTAGTTGTACATATACATACAGCATTAGTGGTGGTTGTATTCAATTGTTAAGAGCGCCTTGTGCTGGCAGATGATACACTTGAAGCTTGTGGAAGTCTCACCACATCAGCGCTCCTCTCTTATCCTCCCACGCCCAGCCGAAACCACGAGGAATAACTTGGTATAAGCAGCGCCGCGCCACATCATTAGCACACATTTTTTGGGGTAAATCAGTGGAGTCCTCGTCTCTACTCGCTGTTTAGTGCTCTCGGTGACTCACTGCTCTCGCGCACACTGTTGGTGAGCAGGATTTGCAATGACAGGTTCTGGAGTAGTAGGCCTGTATTTTGTCAAAAAGTCCGCAGAGCTCCTGGAGTAAGCATATTTGTATGTTTTTGTTCAATTGCCGGACCCTGTTGCAGCCACTGTGGGAGGGCTGCATTGTGGGTGAAATGGGAAATTGGGCTTGGCGATAGTGACAGAAATTAACAAATGTTTTTCTTTTCCTTATGAATTTGAATGTCTTATTTTTTTTCAATGTTTTTTCTCTTTTTTAATTTTTTTTTTACATTGAACAATACATAAAACGGATCGGTTTGTTGTCATCTATTTTTTTTGCGATGGCCTTTTTCCCTTCTCTCAGGAGTATGTTCCAAATGTAAGCGTGTCGGAATTTTGAGTCCCAAATACGAGCAGGATTTCATGCCATAAAAATCTGTAGTGCTTTTTTGATCTCAGTCCGATACCTTATGAATACATATTTAGACAAAATGTTAATATGAAATGTGCTAAATTACAAAATGTGCTGTAAATTGAGGGTCAAATACAAAATAAAAGACACTAAAGTGCAAAAATGTCTTGCACACAGCTCTTTTTTGTTTGTGAGTGTTTTATTCAACACAAGTTGGCGTAAGCCTCATTCATACAGGAAAAGTTTCAAAAGTTTTACTTTTAAATTTTATTTTTCATCAAGACATTTTAACTTCCATCCAAAAAATATTTTCAATCTGATGGAGCTGGTCTGAGACGAGAGTTGCTAGATTTTCAGAGAGCAATAACTAAAAAAGCTCAAAACAAGCAACTCCAGGTCCACAAAAGTATTAAACGTTGTGCGTTGCTGCTGAAAAAAGCGATATTGAGATGTGCATATTTTATTTGCATATTTAACATCAATAATGTGTTTAAAACATCTCAACCGGTAATTAAAATTAATTACCATGTGAGAACCCATTGAGGTCGAGACCTCTTGTGCAGCCTAGGGCAAGTGAAAATGTAACTGCACACAACTTATGAAAACATCTACACATTCAAGAGACATTTAAGAAAAAAAGCACTACGTTTTTTAATGTATTACCTCAATTTGTTTTTTAAAATCAAGCGAAAACATTCAATAACAACCTCAAATTCAACTGAAGGGAGTTCCAGGCTGCAGGAGCAGCATGGAAAAAGCTTGCTCCCCCCAGTCACTTCATATACGAGGGACAAACGAGTCAAACACATCCGAAGTCATGATCGGATATCATCTGGTAAAGCGGGATGATCATGGCTTTTGTTTTGTCTGAATTCAATACTAACTTCAGGGACTGCAATCGAGACTGCACTACAGCAGACGGTAATGAGTCAGTGGCTCGTTCCAGAGCGGTAAAGTACTATCATCTATATGAAAATGATGAAATATATGACATTAGACAGATCTAAACAAAAATATGTCACCACGTTCTGCCCAAAACATTAGGCCTCCAGATAAAATAGCAAATCTGCAAAAGCAGAGAAACTCCACACGGGATGAAAAGGGAGAACATCTCATTTAACGTAATAAGGACATTCTTTCTTTATTCCTGGTTTTTGCAGCTTTGGTTAAAACCACACATCAAACCATGAATGAACGTATGGACTCCCCACAGCAAAACATGTGATGTTTTTGAAATAAGTCAAAGCAAAAGCATTTGTAAAGTTATTTGTTGATTAATATCATCCAGGGTTCTCCATATTGGGTTTATTCCCAAATAAATAATAGGCCCGGTATCATTCACACACACACACACACACACACACACATGCACACACATGCACACACACATTCTAAAATGCATAAGGCTGAGTACAGATTGAGGAAGCACCATCAGAGGAGCCGTCTGCACCAGGAGCAGACACAAACTGACACAGTATTGTTCTGGAAGTGGCATTGAGGACGTTAACCACAGGCTCGATGGCAAAAACACCTCCTGGGCATCTCAGTGGCACCTAATATACAGATGGATTAGTACTTGGGGTTGGCCTTCTACACAAGGCCACGTTTTGGCGTATGACGTGCGAAACACTTATGACAATTGACAAAAACAGCCAATTGAAATCAAACAAAAGTGGCAAACTACTGGCCCACTTAATTGACCTTTAAATGTCATTCTTTTATATATTCAATTGTTTGTCCTCTTTTACACAGGATACAGCCGTCTTAGCCTTTGGGATGCTATTTTAAGTTTTTCAGTGCAGGCGTCAGCATTTTAATGGAGAATGGGAGTAAAGCAACTAATGTTATATAGTCCCTGAACAACTCTATCACAATTATGACCATATTCTTCCAGGCTGCGTTGCATCACTACTCTTCTTTTTCCCTACCTCATGAAACGTTCTTTTAATAACAAGCCTCCATCTTTAACCTCTGTCACTGTCATAATGCAACTTTCCGCTACGCATTTTAATTGGTTCAGGATGACAGAAGCGCTTCAACCGAGCTGTTTTTTCACCAACATCCCGGAGCGAGTCTGCTTTTTTTTCTCCCCCGCTAATTACCTCCACTGTCTCTCGTTCTGACGCGCCCCCACCACAAGCTCCAACTGCATCTTCCCCAGCACCTAACTCATTTACTGTATACCTGCCAATATCGCCCTCCATTTCATACATCAGTGGGGAAAATCAGTGGAGACATTTCCGCGGGATGGAGTTCCAATGCGTAAACTTGGACTTGGAAGAGAGCGAGAGAGAGCGCGCACAAGACTAATGACTGTTAAAAAGCAATCAAGTGCTAGAGCGGCAGTCTGGGTGGTAGATCTGGGAATTTTATTGGTTGCGACACCCCAAGCAGTTTTAAATGATCGCTATGTAAATTACCTGCAGTGCTCGGGTATCGGAGAAAAGCAGATTTAGGGATGCTGGCGCGGGCGCTAAGTAGACAGTATCCCGATATTTGTAGAAGGCTTCATTTGAGAGGTTAACTTGAGCTATTCATCAGAGTGTCAAGGCCACCACGAGCTGGCAGGAAAGTTCAGCCGGAACAAATGAAAAGCACTTTGTGTCACGTTGAAAATGCTTATTCTGTATTTTTTTTGTGCAAAAACTGAGTAGAAAACTGGTTCATGGACATCATTTATAATAACTGCACTTTCAATCGCCTTAAAGCATAAATATAGACTTAATGCATAATGAGCAAATAGTTTTCTAAGAATGATTCATGCTTAGTAACTACTTAATTAATACCATATAGCTTCTAACCACTTAATAGAACAAAACCTGAATTATTCTTAATAAACTGGTCATTAAATCATTGTTAGTCAAAGCTAATTATGGTGTATTCGTTATAAAGTGGTACTATTTTAAGGTCAGCATTCACAAACATGATAATGGCACTGCCTTTAACGTTTGAAAACAATAGCATACATTAATAAAAAATATATTTATAGCTTGACATTTCTTGGACACCATAGTTTAAGTATTTATACTAATTAAAAAATTATAACTCAGATAAGGTCAGAAAATAACGAATGATTAGAGCCGACTAGAAAAATAACCAGTTATATTGTATTATTAGCACATATCTTTGTTTCTTACAGATTACTCTCTTAAGTCTTTACTGCCATCTGCTGGGATCGTGAGGCATTGCAGGTAAAGGCAACTGCTTTGTTAAATTTCCTCACTGTTTTTAATGGAATTGGTTCATTGTTTGGTTGAAAATGTAATTTATTTGACGGTGCAATGCGCGTTCTGTTGTCTCGTTTGGAGCAGCCTGAATGAGCAAATGTACTCGTTCATTTGCTTATCGCTGCAAAACCACCACTGTGAGCGAACGCATTGTTTTGTATATTGTGTAAAACCCCCATTTACAAAAACTCAGAGTATACAACATTTATACAGTCCCATGTTCCCCGCTTTCTCCTCATCTCTGAAACAATTGGAAACTTAATTAACTTTTTCTATTCAAATGCATAATCTTCTGCTCAATTCTCAGTTTAATACATGTAGAAACAATATACTTTTCCCTGAATGTGGCAGTAGCTGGACTTTGTATAGGAGACAGTTAGATTTAATCAAGATTAGAATTTTTACCCTGACAAGGGTCTAATAAGCCTAGAGTTATAATATGGAACGTTTTTAGAGATCTTGTGGTGAAAGGTGGAGCAGACATATTATTTAATGGCCAAACTTCTTAATTAAAAACTGAAAGACTATTGAATTGAAACCAGTTTATTTAAAGGTACATTGTGTAACTTTTCTGGTGAAGGATCTGCCACCTGCTTGTCTCCATGCAGATGTTTTTGCATGGATGTGCCACTTATTCACCCAAGCAACAAGCTGAGGTCATCGGTGTCACAGATCTTAAGCCTGCATCTCGGTCATGAGCAGGCATGTCCAAACTACGGCCCGGGGGCCAAATGCGGCCCTCAGACCAATTTTTTTTTTGGCCCTCCGACGTCCTGCTAAGTTGGTCCAAAAAACAAAAAGAAGTACTTTTTACTGTCAAATTGGGAAAATGCAAGCATTTTGACGTTATATCAACCTAATATTAATGTTCCACGTCTTATTATAGGTGTGGAGGCTCATCGAAACTATGTCAAATGCAAAATATCAAATGATTCACTTGATTGTCGGGTTGTCCGTGGCCCTCTGATACGTATAAGTTTCAAAATGAGGCCCTCGGTGAATAAAAGTTTGGACACCCCCGGTCATGAGTATCGAACGTACATGCAAAGAAGAGACCAACCAATGTACGCATGGTGAGTTGCAACAGCCAACTTGGAACAAATAAAATGTGAATCCTTCAAGTTTAATTACAAACTGGTAATGGTCTCATCATTGTTTTTCCTTTTTTCCGTTTTTATTTGATAGGGACAGAGCATATGAATGAACAGCTGTAAGAGTTACAGTGGAATTACGCCAGATTATAGCAAAAATGCTCATTTCCATCTGGCAGGTAAAGACTGACTTTCAAAACAGTGAGTCAATGCAGAATTATAAAATAAAATATGTGTTGTTGGTTTTTTGTTTCGTTTATGGAGCCTATTCTGCATGTCTTGTATGTTTTATTGCATAGTGGTGTTTTTGAATGTGCTTTATAAATAAACTTGACTTGACATATTTTATTACAATACAGCTAAGACAAGCACATTACCCAGATATTTGACCTATATGAATTGAAAAACAATAGTATTATAGTATAAACCAGTTTTCTCAGAGAACTTAATTTATGCAGAAATTACAGTATATCATGTTTACAATTGTCTTGGGTGTAGCCATATAATACTGTGTACTCAATGCAATACTACAATTAATGTCCGTACCACGCCTTCTGCAAACATGAAAACAACTTTTAAAGTGTTTGTGTCAATGCTCTCCACTTTTGTGTTGTAAATTACTTTCATGTTCTTATCAGGGATACAGATAATATAAATTAATACGGATATTGAGTGAAACAATACCAAACAAATAGGTTTTTAAAATGCCCCGGAGAGACGTGGAGGGCGGGCAGACAGTCATGAGCGCCCCTTCTGAAGCTGCATTCTAACGACTGCAAATGTCTGTGTCATTTGTGTTGTTCTTTCTATCCAGAGGCAAAGGATTAGCAGTGTAAGCTCCAGTCACATCTCCTCACATGATTCTGGCATGCTCACACACACACACGCACACGCACACACGCACACACGCACAATCGTGAGCGCTCAGTCAGTGGCAACAGTCGGCTGAGGAGTCACAGGATTTAGACCGTTTTGTGAAATATCAACAGCAAAGCATTGTGGAGCTCGCATGGGACCTATGACCTTTCAACTCTGTGAAACTGTTATTTTCTGAAGAATTTGTTTTCTTTTTTTTATTATTCTTTTTTTGCGTTAGTCAAAATAATTAATTTGGCTTTTGATTGGAAGTGTCAAACGTTAAATGGGGTGCAACGTTTTTTGAGAAAATGTAGATTCTTGAAATATATTGCTGTTTTTGGTCTTACAATTTAAAAGATTATGCCATTGTGTAGGTTGTAGTTTACATTCATAAAACATATTAGTGTTACATCGAATTACAAATGGTAGAAATCTATCATTTTTACACTACGCCACAAATTGAGATGGACAGTTTTATAGAATATTTGCCCGATTCGCACTTATCCCTGAACTTTGAAGCCCTTGTGATTTCTGTGAATCCTGCAATAAAATGTAGCACAATATTCCCCTGCACGTCCACACCGTGCACTCGTACTTTTTGTAGCATAATGGAAACAACAATTACCCTTAAACCAGAAGACGGAAAGTACATTACATTACACATATTGGGTTCCTGTTTTCGTTGCCTTTCAGTGTCATCCTAATAGCTTTTTATTAGCTCTAAATCATATTATATCGATAGTCATGGCTTAAGTGAGCATTACGGACTTTTGGGCGAAACGTTGTATACATAAAAGCTTTTTAATCTGAAGACGGTATTCAGCTTTCTCTCTCTCGAAACCGACCCTAAAATCTCGAAAGTCCATTTACAGCTCGATAGCGTTGAATAATTAAACAGCTCATTCAGAAAGTTAATTTCACACAGTCTCTAAGGTCATTGTAATTGACGATGATATTTCTTCAATCTAAAAGCTAGCTCCAGACTACGGCTGTGCTTACATGGGAACTTTTCTGCATAAGGAATGTACTTTCGAAGCGTACATGAGAATGAGCTTAGTGCTTGGCTTTGAGTAATCCTCGCAGTCACGCCCCAATTATGAAATGTTACGCGGAGGCAGGCATCATGATAGCCAACGTGAAGCGCATGTGATCAGGGGAAGAATCTGGGCAGAAGTGTGGCAAAGGCAAATCCACCGGCCCTGGAAAAGATGTTGAAAGATGTTGAGATACATGAATAAAATAGAATCAAATAGAATCAAATAGAATAAAATAGAATAAAATAGAATAAAATAGAATAAAATAGAATAAAATAGAATGAAATAGAATAAAATAGAATAAAATAGAATAAAATATATTACAAAAATAAAATACATTACATTACATTAATAAAATAAAATGAAATACATTACATAAAATACGTTACATAAATTACATTACATTAATAAAGTAAAATACATTACATTACATTACAAAAATAAAATACATTACATTAATAAAATAAAATAAAATAAAATAAAAAATAGTTATTGGGATGAAAACTGTGCACTTTTTTTCTCTCACTTTGAATGGTTTTTAACATTTTCAACAGCAACCGCCAACACTTGTCAAATTTACTCTTTAAAATAACAAATATAAATAATAGAAAATGTTTAGCTTATTATCATTCAAAGTACAGACCTCTGCTCAAACTATAAAACATTGAATTTACCGAGCAATAACCGTACAATCCATAATTGCGTCTCTTTCAGAATGTCTTCAGGTTGTACAGCGGCGCACAGACTAATCCAGAGTTTGCCATGGGTGTTACTGTGGGCTCTGTTGAAACAAATCAACTCATTTGCTTCTCTCACCTGCAGAACTGTAAACACAAGACACAAAAATGACACTGGGAGCTTGTAAACAGACTGCTGGACAAATTAGTTTGAAATAATTGTTCCGAACTATTTTATTTGGACTAAATCATTTGCCCTGGGCCCAGTTTTTAATTCACATTTCTACAATAAATCTTATTTTCATGCACAAAACAACATAGAAAAGCTCCTTTGTCTTTTCATTGGTCAGATGTTGCTCCTATTGTAAACATATTGTGTCTTAAGAGGTAATGTTATTGTGTGTTGCCCATGGACACAGTGGAAATATGACCCAGGAGTTAGAGTCAAATAACTGACCCTCTGGTTTGTGAGCGAAGGCTTAGCACACTGCACCACAGTAACTCCTGGTGGATGAGTGGCCTCACACAAGACTGTTCAACTCACAGGCCTTTCGGTGTGGAGTTTACATGTTTCCCTGTTTGTGGGTGGGTTCATGATCTGGAGATGTGTCTCCCGTAGGGCACTCACTGCCCCTGATGGGGTGCTCCAGCGGCATTCAAGGGTGGGTCAAATGCACAGGACAATTTTGACACCGTAATTTGTGATGGTAAATCTTTTGAGCATCTTCAAAACTGCAGTCTTTGCGAGATATCAGCGTTTATTAGAAAAGATCAGGAGTGTAAAATGTGTGTGGCCTTTCCAATACCTAGAAAGAGAAATGCAGCAAGATTGCATGTTGTTTAGTCATTAAAGACACATTACGGTATTTGCTTCAATATATGCCGGGGTCGGTAGTACTCAGTACAGTTACATTTACTGAGTAACTTTTCTGAGACTTTTTTTGTTTTAATTTTTCTGTCAGCCCCTTGAAAATTCCAGATTTTGTGCATTATTAATGTTTTGTCCTTCCATAATCTTCAAATTATAAATCAGATGCGCAGACAATTACTCTCAAAGTGACTCTTACTTGAGTAATATTATATATTTGGAGAATATTAATAATTCCCGGCATACTTTTTAACTTGTACTTTCTATTACTAATTTCTTGGACTACTACGTTGTACTTCTATATTATTTGGAAATAACTTTACTACTTGAGTAAAAATTTTTAGGTCTTTATTACTCGTTCTTCTTTGTTCATTTTCATTGAAGATGTTATGACTGTAGAAAATGTCTTTTATTTTTTACTTTTTCAATTTAATTTGTTATCTCGAAGGGTGAATTTTATGAATAATGATCTTTATCATAACAACAACTCAGCTGGTAAAACTGATACACACACACACACAGACACACAGACACACACACACTGTAAATGGGAGATGAATGGAAAGGTTACTTATTTGGATGCCAGAGTCACACTAATGGCATGTGTATAAAAAAAAAGTGCATTGTTAATAAAGCAGTCTTTGTGAAAATGGCGTCAGAGCTGGAGAGCCTTGCAGTGGGCCTCACATGCTCAGCCTTGAGGTTAAAGCTGGTGAGGAGGGGGTGAGGAGGGGGGGATGAGTGGGTGATGGTGGCATTCTGAGAAGTCAAGTGACCGGGAAAGAGTCTGTAATGCACTTATAATGCTATCATATTTGTAACATAAATACAATTCCGATATTTTCATCAGTTAAACAATTCTCAACTTACCCAATTCCCTACGTAAGGAATTTGTCTTTTGTGTAATTAATTATATTTATTGATTAATTTGATTGGAATAAGTGTGCACATACATTTGAGTACATTCATCCTTAAAACCTGAATGTTAAAAACCCCAGTTCAGGTCCAGTTTCAGCTCAGAACCTGTACGTGATCAGCAGAGGATATTTGAGAGAAAAGCATTAAGTGAATGAAGTCTTACACAGTATTATTTTATTTTTTTTACACACACATAAACATTTTTATTTTATTTTTCTTACAATCAACAATCAAATCTGACTTTTGACAAATAGAGTCCAGAAGTTTGCCTCTTTTCACTTGCTTAATGGCTTGCACATCAATTTGGTGCTAAATTTAGCCAATTTTAGTCCTGATCTATAGATTTAGTTTCGGGTTTAGTCCTGATTTAGTTCCGATTTCGATGTGTTGAAAGGAGGAAGGAGCGAGTCCAGAGTTCTGAAAGTTTTGATTGTGTATGTTAAATCATTCTTGAGCACATTTGAATAATTAATAACTTGCAAATATTTTCGTGTGCTTTTTGGGTTCGTGAATTCGCTTGTGAAGGAGAATAATGGTGTGCATGACCGGCTCAGCCTGCTTGCTCCTGAGCCTCATCCTCAAGAGGAAATATGATGTTATGTGAGGGGGTCACGCGGGAATGAAAATCCTGGGAGTCATGCGCTAATCCGCTATAAAAGGCTCTGCTTGGGGGGGACACTGCGCAAAGCGAACTCACATTCTGTCTGTTATGCCTGTTGATTAACAATTTAGGGAAAGTGAATAAGTGTGTCTCATTTTTTTGTCTGGGTCATGTTGCGGTGTGTCTTGTTTCTGCTTTTGGGGAGCTGTTTGTTGCTGGTGAGCGCGCAGTTCCCCAGAGAATGCGTCACACCGGCGGGGCTGCAGAGCGGCCAGTGCTGCCCCACACCTCCTGGACTGGAAAATGACCCTTGTGGTGCCAGTGCAGGCCGAGGTCAGTGCGTGACAATAGCAGCTGATGCGCGCCCACACGGCCCGCAGTATCCTCACGACGGACGAGACGACCGAGAGAGATGGCCCGTGCGCTTTTTCAACAGAACGTGTCAGTGTAACGGCAACTTCAGCGGCTTCAGCTGCGGCAGATGCAGACATGGATTTACGGGAGCAAACTGTGACGAGCGGGTGACTGTTGGTAAGCTTAGGATACGTTTGTGATGCGAATTAACCGCGTTACCTGCAGTTTACGCGTAAGTCTGTTAGCGGCCATGCGTAAAGATTAGATATGAGCATTTATACATCAAAAAATTAACTAGTCATATAAAATATTTCTGACAATTTGAGTTCAGTGTATAGTCATTGGAAAGTTTTTTTTGTTTTTTTTCTAGACTTGGGCCTACTTCTGCTAGTTTCCACTAGTCTGTTACATTTCAGTTGTCCTTTCACGCCTGCTTTTTTTGGGTAGTAATCTAATTTACGGCTTGCTTGTGTTTTATCACGATATAGTAACCTGGTTCATTTTATAATCCCCAGTAAGAAGAAACGTGATGCAGCTCAGTGCGGACGAGAAGCGCGCGTTTGTGAGCGCTTTGGACCAGGCCAAACGCACAGTGCACCCGGACTTGGTCATTACCACGCGGCGCTACGAGGAGGTTTTTGGGCCTGATGGAAACACCATGCAGTTTGAGAACATCACAATATACAACTACTTTGTGTGGACCCACTACTACTCTGTCAGCAAGACGTTTCTCGGCGCTGGACAAGCCAGTTTTGGAGGAGTGGACTTTTCCCACGAGGGGCCTGGGTTTCTCACGTGGCACAGGTTCCATCTTCTTCAGCTGGAGCAGGATATGCAGGTGACGAGACTTTCCCTCCCACTGTGTGATTAAGTGAAAATGTCATGGGGTAATTGGTGTGGATAATGTGATTGGTTGTGGCGTGTGCGCAAATGTGATCGATTCTTGAGATAAGTGCAACCACGAGCCACAGAAACGTATGCCAATCAGTGCGCGTAATGCGTAATGAATGCGTAAAGCAACGCAATTAGATACATCGTTTACGCACGTATTAGATTTAATCCGTGTAGTTTTTAGTTAATTCAAGAGTAATAATGAGGCTTGTTTGGATACTAACAGCAAGACTTAACGTATTTAATTTGCTAAATGTCTACACAATATTGAATTGAAGACTTCACGTACATTTGTGCATTAATCGTAGTTTATAACCACTTTTGGGAATCTCAAACGGTAAAATATGATTTATAGATATGTTGGAGTGTTAAAATAAAATAAAATATACACTAATGAACAAAATCTTCTCACCAGGACATGCTGCGAGACCCCTCCTTTGCCCTGCCCTACTGGAACTTCGCCATTGGGGGCAGCACATGCGACATTTGCACTGATGATCTGATGGGGGCTCGCAGCAGTTTTGACCTGAATTCCCTGAGCACAAACTCTGTGTTCTCATCGTGGAGGGTGATCTGTGAAAGTGTGGAAGATTATGACACACTTGGAACTATATGTAACAGTGAGTCCATTGTTCGGATTTTCTCCTTTGTTTTCTTGTATTTTAGACACATCTTCCTTTTAGCAAACCACAAAATTACACACAAAAATGATCAGAAATGAAAATGGAATATTTGTTGAACCCTTTTCTTGTAAAAGTTCAACACCTTTTTGTTTTTAACCCACCAGTACGAATTATTTGTCATGTTGAACCTTAGAATAAATGTTCTGCTTTCACTATTTAAAAATACTTGGCCCAAAATGTTGTGCCGTAAATTTAAAGACCAACATGTCCTTCCAGCGTGACTGATGTAAAAGAATGTTACTTTCCTGTCCAGGCACAGAATCCTCTCCCATCAGGAGGAACCCAGCAGGAAATGTGAACCGTCCCATGGTGCAGCGCCTCCCAGAGCCCCAGGACGTGGCCGCTTGTCTCCAGGTCAACACTTTTGACACCCCCCCCTACTACTCCACCTCTGATGAGAGCTTCAGGAACTCCATTGAAGGTAGCGTTGCTTTTTCTTCATCTCTCCATCATGAAGCCCATATTTGAAATGAGGGATGTTAGTTTGAATTCATTTTATTTTACGTGTTTTGGCAGGCTACAGCGCCCCCCAAGGAAACTATGACCCAGTGGTAAGGAGCCTTCACAACCTGGCCCATCTGTTTCTCAACGGGACAGGGGGGCAGACCCACCTCTCGCCCAATGACCCCATCTTTGTCCTGCTACACACATACACAGATGCCATCTTTGACGAGTGGCTGAGGAGACACAGTCCAGGTGTGCTTCTGGAAAATTATTATTATTATTATTATTTACTTGTCTGTCATTATCTGAGTGAAAAGCTAACAACATATTGTTGTATTATATTTACAATAACAGCATTGTGTAGTGTTGTATGGAAGAGTTTCATAACCAATTGTAATTATTTGTGTTTCTTAACAGATACAGCTGTTTATCCAGATCAGAATGCTCCCATTGGTCACAACAGAGGCTACAACATGGTGCCTTTCTGGCCTCCTGTGACCAACGCCGAGATGTTTGTCACTGCTCCAGAAAATCTGGGCTACACTTATGAAGCTGCATGGCCAGGTAGATATTTTAAAACTTGAATAACAAACAGAAGGATGTAAAAGCAGTAGTTGATTTTCTTTTTAATTTGTGCAGCTCAACCTTTTACCATGACTGAAATCATCACTATGGCCATTGTCGCCGCCCTAGTGGTGGTTGCTGTTGTCTTTGCTGCCAGTACGTGTGCAGTCCGTGCCAAGTCCAGGAGGGAAGGCCACCAGCCTCTGCTTTCGGATCAGTACCAGAGATATGATGATGACAAAAGCCAATCTGTTGTTTAAAACTGCTGTTTAATAATCACATTTACCTTAAAAATACATATGCTGTCATAAGTCAGAATAAAGTTATTTATACATATGTAAAATAGTTCTGTATCTTTTGATTATCTGGTGGATAATCATGCTAACATAAAAGTTCAATTTGCATTGCGTGGCCACCAGGTGGTGCTAATGTTACACTGTATGAGTTAAGTGCCTGGATGTGTGTTCAAGATTTTATGTAATTATCTCTGAAATGAGGTAGACGACTCGGAGGTATGATGGTGTGAAATGCAGTTTTAGGAAGTAGAAGTGGTAATCACTTTACAAAAACATTGTGACGGAGCCTTAACAGCCTCTTGGGGGCGCACTAATCCAATCTTTGAAGATGGATACAGCATCACGAGACAGATGCTACACTACCACTTTTAACTTGCTTGTCTTTGATATATTATTTAATGTTTATGGACAACAGAAATGTTTATAAAATGTTTTGGAGTTTATATGGGTTGGGTGCTACTTTTTACACTATGCTTTTATTGTCTTGATCCTTGTTTGGAAAAACTCACCCAAATGTCATGCACTTTTACACCTCACAAATTTGACTGTAAGCATGCATTGCCTTTGTGTTATTAAATGCTTTGCTATTAAACAAATGATGTCTTTGTGTGCATCTCTAATAAGAAGCGCCCTGCCGGCTCCTTGTGCGTCAGGTGTCTGGTTTCAAAAGGGACGTTGCTCGTGGGCGCGGCCTGGAGGCAGCGCGTGGTGGTTAAACAGTAGAGCTACTGGTCAAAAGCTCCAGTGGGAGGTCTGGGATGAGGTAATGCGAAATGGTTAAGTGTTTTGACTCGCAGTTACGCATTGTTCTGTCAGATACTTGAATGAAAAGGACTGGAGCGCACAGCCACTTCTGAGCGCGCCTTCTGCTACTGATTTCCCTTCTTCCATCCAAGTGCCTCCATCAACGTTTCTGCTTTGGCACATCTACCACTGTGACCCCAGACTCCTGTGCGTAAAACCATGGACGAGGACAGCAACGTCATGCCGGAGTTGAAAGATTTGGAGACAAAGTTGGGACGCAAAGTGCCGGATGGTCTTGTGCGCTCGCTCGTTGGGGGAAAACCGCACGACAAGGCACCACGTTCAGCAAAGTTCTGCGCCAAATCCGCGGACTTTAAACGTCTAGAGAGCAAGATGTTACTTCTAAAACAAGAAATGGTAAGTGCTCATTTGAAGTATTGACATTTTACTTGTTGGAAAATAATATATGTGCTTAATTCGTTCGTGCGTAAAAGTATAGCAGATTTGGCACCGTTTTGGACATTCTTGCTTATTTAATTAGCAAGTTGTAACGCGTTGGTTAAATACACAGGAAATGTCTGTCTTCTCTTTTTGTCTAAAGCAGAATCCACGTTTACAGGTAGTTGTTAAATGCAGAAATAGTGTAGTTGGCGTCTGCGTAAACCATGGAACTGGTCAGAAGTAGGTGACAGTCATTCACACCTGCCTCTCACAGATACACAGAGAGAAAAGTCACCTCCTCTCCTTATCCATCCTAACCACTAGGGAGCATGCATCCTCTTTTGTCATTCAAAACACAGTGAAATCAAATTGTTTCGTGTTAATTACCATCACGCGACTGTTTGGTCTGTGGAATGGAAAAACCTTAAGGTAAAGTGCTTATTTTTAGCTCAAGCGCGGTATTAAGATGACTGAGCAGATGGCAAAGTTGGCCGAGTTTCTCAAGCACCATTATCCCGTTTCTGGTCACTAAGTTCAAAGGTAATGTGGCCTTTTCATGTTGCAGTTCTTCTTGTCAGCTTGTTGCTTGTTTGTTATTGAACGATAAGTGACAGTCGTGACAGACCTAATGATTTGCGTTTTCCTAATCTTGCATTAAAATACCACCAATTAAATGTATTGACTTAATTTGCAAAAACAGATAAGTGTCATTTAGGAAAAACTTACTATTTGCCTTTTTTGTTTAGCAGTGTTTTCAAAGCCAACCCTATTTTGCTTAGTGCGATAAAACATTATTCCATTTCTTCAACTATAGGCTTAATCATTTGTGTAAAAGATGGTATCAAAAACAACTTTATGACAAATTTTTAAAAAAAGAGATATCGGTTTTTGCAAATGACTCTTGGTATTGTACTTGCCAGCCAAGAAAACACACTTCTGTGATATACAGGTAGGATCAGTCTTGATCCCAGGCAAATACTGTGCATCATTGGTCAAATATTTGCATGCCTGCCTTAGAAGCACGTGACAAAAGGAAAGCTGCAGTAATTGTGTTCACTCAATTAACTCTACAGTTAGTCTGGTGTCATTTCAACACTGCATAGCAATTTGGGCTAATGATCTCTCCATCTGCTCCCATGTCTGCCTACAGCAGGCGGTTCTACTGTAAACAAACGCACTATCCAAAAGAAAAGCTATAGCCAAAGCAGCTGTCTGGAACAACACATCACCCATTTTAATGCTATTTGACAACAACAGGTTGCTGCAGCTGTTCATTTGGTCATTTTTCACCCCGACTAAGCATTTGTCAGCTTCTTGGACATTGGGGAATCCCTTTGATGGACTTTAAGCTGGTCATTTCCTCCTCCTAAATGCAACAGTTGTCATGGCAGGCTTGAGTCAATGGCCGTACTGTGTGGATCGTCCACAAATCATTCAGAATACTGAACGCATGCTTCCTGACTGCTCTATTACTGGGATAATACAAGTTCCTGTTTCCTTTGTTCACTTTGGGAGAAGAAGTCCATTGTGCAGTGGCCATGTGATAAGAATGCTAACATTTGTTGAGTTGTAATTAGCATTTTTGGTTGCGTATAATTATTCATTATATACTTCATGCTCATAGAATGAATGAATATTTATGAGGCACAGTGACCCAAATCCATTCTATTATTCATCAATGGTGGTAATGGTTGTAATTGCTGGTAGTACTAGTATCAGTATTAGTATTATTATTATTAGTAGTAGTAGTAGTAGTAGTAGTAGTGGTAGTGGTAGTGGTAGTGGTAGTAGTAGTAGCTAACAAATTAATATTGTTTCATTCCTTTGGTCATTTTACAAAACATGACAACCAAACAGAGGTGAATGGAGTAAGCTATTTGTACTCAAGTAAGAGTATTGTTACTTTAATAACAATACTCAATACTTACTCAAGTTGAAGCAAAAAGTAGTGACTCAAGAAATGAGAATAAAAAGTATTGTGAGAAACTACTAATTAAGTACTGAGTAACAGTTTAGATATATAGACTATTTGAAAATCTGAATATTTAAACTGATGAATAAATTAGGGTAATCAGACCAAAATAATGCACAGATTATTATTATTTCCAAAGAATAGAGACAAAAATTACATCATATCTGAATGTAATGTGTAAGAAGTGTAAATGTTAGAATAATAAAGTCGTTCATATAATACTTTTTTCTTACACACAGTGGGAAACGTAGTGTACTGTTATTTCAAACAAAATATTACACACTGAGTCAGAAAACAGCTTTCTTCTAAAAGTAAACTACCCACCTCTGCAACCAAAACATTCACTTCTTATACAGATCTACTTAACAATCCATTTGCGTACCCAACTCTTCTCTCTTCTACTTTCCAGGCAAATTTGCGAGCCATTGACGTCAAGCTGATGCAGCAGCTTATGACCATCAACGAGGGCATCGAGTCGATCCGCTGGATGATGGAGGACAAGGGAGGCACTGCCAGTCAAGACGGCAGCCTGTCGGGGAGCTTGTACAGCCTGTCTGACAGCCAGGACGGCAGCTCGTTCAGGGGCAGCATGAACAGTTTGAACGATGCAAACAGTGACAATTTGGACGGCCTCTCTGTGGGCTCGTATCTGGACACTTTGGAGGATCTCCCCGACGACCCTTCGCCAACGGACCTCAGCTCGTACATGGAGAAAACTGTGATCAATGGAGATGTGTTCAGCAAAACGCCGTTGAAACTCAGGGTGGAGTCGGATGAGTACTACTGTTTTGCATAGTGGGTTCCCAAAAAGGACGGGTTTAATACTGTTTTGTGTCACAGTTTTCAAGTTGTTTTACCATGAAAGTAGGGCTGTACAGTTTTTGCCCAAAAAGTCATTTTCTATCATTAATACGTGAATATTTAACTGGCAATTGCAATAAAGGATGTAAAAGTGGATTGTCAGTTCCAGAAGAGAAGTAAAGAGAATTGCTGCTCATTCTGAATAAAAACAAAACCAGTTTAAATTGTATGCAATGAATGCTCTAGTGCAGTGGTTCTCAAACTTTTTACACTAAGTACCACCAAAGAAAAGATTTGGCTTTCCGAGTACCACTAGATCTAAATCAGGTTTTTATCAGAACTATTTCAGGTCTAAATTAGGGCTGAACCAGGTCTTAAGTAGGAATGAACCATAGCCACAGTAGTTATAACTAAGAAAATACTGAAGGAAGAGCGAAAGAGTGAATAAAGTGTACTCTAAATCAGTGGTTCTCAACCTGGGGGTCGCGAAATGATTTCAGAGTGTCCCCAGATGAAATGGGGTAAGCAATAATCCTAAACAAGGCTCGACACCCTTCACACAGAGTGGTAAATGTAGATTCCAACAAATGTAATGTTTATCCTGAAAATACAATAAAAATGAGACATAAGATACTTTAGCGGTTTAGGCTAGTTTTTGTTTCTGGGGGTCGCGAATGCCAACGATCGTAATTTTGGGGGCCGGGACTGAAAAGGGTCGAGAACCACTGCTCCAAATGAAGTAACCACTAGAACTGAAGCTGTGACCGCGTACCACCAGAGAAAGCTCGGTTACCACAGTTTGAGAAACTCCGCTCTAGTGCACTTTCACAGTATTTCACTAAATCATGTCAAGCTAAATGTATATCTAAAGAATGTCTTAAAAATACATGGTAAAACCTAAAGATATAGCATGAATAACGCAACATAATTTAACCTTAACTCACAAAAATGACTCGACATATTGTGCAGCCCTACTTGAAGCCACTATTTGATTGACAACGCAGTACTTCCTACCACATTACTGTTCAGTTTTTAAAAATCCATAACGCCTTTTTTCATTCAAACACTACTTCAAATACTACCAAAATGGTACTTTTTAAGCGTTTTATTTATTTCTGAAGTAACTGCCTGGACGATGTTGAGCTGCTTAGAAACCACAGCACAATGGGAAATTCAGTTTGAACTTTACCAAAGAGGTCGAACCACAATCCGCCGATCTGAGGGAGAGGATTAGCAACCGTTTGGAAAAGTAGACATTTTCTGTGCCGAGTGATTCGAGACTCAACTGTTTGAAGTGGCCGAGCGGTTTGTTTTACTGTTTTACTGCAAGTGCAATTCTCCTCTATGCCAAAATCTGCGTACCAGTATGTTTGTAATATTTTCTTTCTTGACTGAAGCTAAGTCGTCTTTAGCAATAGTCTTAAATGCAAGAGATAAGCTGCACATTGAAACACACAGATGCTTGACTGAATTAATTTGATGGTCTTAGGTCTTAAGAATGGTCTAAAACGGATTGTTGTCGGACACGTATGCAAGTGGGCATATTCAAGTTAACACTCTATTGTCAACACCTTTAAACAATGACATCATTTCTCCCCCAGTGATTTATGTTTGAAAGGTTTTATTGATATGTCGTGATTTTTGTGTGTGTGAAAATTAAAATAATATATGGAAATTTCTTCTTCTGTCATTTTTTACCTACAAATTGATTCGTATCAATATCTAGACTTGACCACGATTCCTTTGAAGTGGCAAACCAGACCTGAAGCATCCTGTTTAAATGTATTATGCCATCATTTAATTATTTGATGTTGATCCAAAGCAAATAATTGAAGATGTCTGTTTATCTTTTTAAATTATATTGACTTAACATTATATAATTAAATAAGCTAAAGTGTTATATTTTGACTTGATTGCTCCGTGTGATATGGCCGATCATGTTTTTGTTATGACACCGCATTCACATTCAACGGGTTCGTAACAACATATTGGCTTCTGACTCTTTGTTGGCATAACAAAGCTTTTCAAATTAAATGTCAGTTAAAAAAAAGTGTTAGGGTTAGGATCTGGATCTCAAAACATATGGCACAATCTGATTTCTAACAAAGACAGATGCATTATTCAAACCTAAAAGTGTACAGTTTCTGCTTTTCAGAAGAAAAAAAATATTATATTGATCTGGTTTCAAATGTATTTTAAAAATCTCAACGTTCAAAAATCGTTTGACTAATCAAAATAATAATTGCTGACTAGTCTGGTCGATTACTAAAATAATTGTTAGTTGCAGCCCTACGTCAATGACAGATTAGAGTGGAAGTGCCATGCGTGCACAAAACCTCATGGCCTTGTGGTATTTATGTAACAGTAGTAGTCCTATCTTCCCTGTGTAATTGTAGTTCTAGACCGGAAAAGTCATCATGGGAAAGATGAGACTGTTTGGTTGGCAAAATGAGTGGTGGCCACAGGGCAATGCATTGTTGTTCCTCAATGGTAGACTTTAAATGCATTTACTACAGACTTTAAATGCATCTTTGCTATTACTACAGTGCTTCTACTTTAAATGCATCTTTGCTATTACTACAGTGCTTCTACTTTAAATGCATCTAACTATGCTACAATGACTTTCTACTTTAAATGCATCTTTGCTATACTCAACTGCTTCTACTTAAATGCATCTTTGCTATTACTAACAGTGCTTCTACTTTAAAATGCATCTTTGCTACAGATTTAAATGTCTTACAGGAAAATATAACTTATTAGTATTAGCTTTTTTTTAATTGATCAAACTAATCCTAAATTGTGTTGTGCATTAAGAAAGTGTCATTTTCCTAATGTTTCTTTATATAATCAGTATGTCACCTTGGGTCATTTTGATATTTAGTTTTGTGTATGAATCCCCAAGGGCCAGCTATACTTTCTGTGTCCATTAGAAAACTTTTTTTTTTTTTTTTTTAAAGGATTCCAAGGATTTTTGGACCCGTAGGCTTTATTAGACAGGGCAATTTCAGCGTCAAATGAGGAGAGAGAAGGGGGGGACATGCAGAAATTGTTGATTCGAACTCACGACACTGTGGGCTGGTTGCACATGGAGCCTGGCAAAAGTGCTGCCCCCTTAACCACTCGACCACCGGGCAGCTAAACTACTTCATGAATAATGTTTACTAGATGAAGTACATTCTACAGGCTGTCACCATGTCAGCCACTTGAATTAGCACCAGTTTGGACATAATATGATTACTATATTCAGTCACATTAAGAGTGTATGCAACTTTGGCCCACTCCAAGTGCAAATCAGCTTTATTTGGTTTACACTGCTGTTCCTTATCTCTACCCCCACAGGCTTTAGGCAGCTTAGCCCCCTGTCAGCCTCAACCAGACAAGAGCCAATAAAACTAATGAAAGAGAAGTACTACTATGTCAGCACTTCATGTTTAACTATGTGGACTGCACTGTACGCATGGGAGTAATGTCAGTTACTACTAGAAAATGTACTGGTATGGAGGAGGTAGTATGACAAAAGTACTATTGACGGATACTATACTTTTTGGGTTTGGGGTTTTTTGTGTGTAAATAGTATGTGTGCTTTTGACATTGGTGGTACAGTGGGGTAGTAGTAGAAGTAACATAAGTAGAAACATTAAAGTAAAAAAAAAATCTCCACTTTAGATGCAATTTTAAGACCCAATATAGAGTAGAGAAACAGAATGAACTCTAAATTGGAAACACAACATCGAAACACAAAACACTTTAATACCAAAAACAACCAAACAGATCAAATACAAGAAGCGTATTTAAAGACATAGTGAACAGCACAACTAACAATAACGACAACAAAACAATACTGTACTTTTTGTATTTACCTGACTATTTTCAAGTGTGGGCCTAGTTTCCCCCACCACACGTCGTAACAACATTGAGCATGTCAAGACTAACCACGGCATGATGTTTCTTTAAGGTGAAAATGTTAAGTCTGTAGTCTTGCTGCTGGTGGCCTCGGTAATTGGACGCACTGAACAGGTTTTGTGAGCGGATGGCGTAATGAGTCAAAATTCCAGGGACTTACATGGTACACTACGCTTGAACAGAGGTTGCCTTTTGCCTTATAAGTATACATTTCAACATGAAAGAGGGGCTGAGTTGATACTGGCTTTGTGCCCAAGACAAGTGGTGTTTTGCACTGCCTTCCCTCATGTGGGACAAGTTAATTTAGATTTAAGTAGTAGGGGATTGGAGCTTTTTTAAACTCATATCCGCCGTATTATGTAACGAAAGACAGAAAGTTGACATTGTACTTTCCTGAGTTGCCCTGCAGCGGGGTGAATGACACGGAGGGATGTCAACAATAAACGTACTCTTAATTTCATTCTGAAAGGAAATGTCCAGACCACCACGATTACTGCTGCTACTGCTGCCAGCATTTTCTCCCCTGCTGCATTCCATGTATTAATTCACCCCTGTTCATAATTGACACAGCTTCTAATCTTAACCTTATCTTGCTGGTATCGTCACTCTTACAGGTACTTCATCTATTCCTGCTGCTACGTTGAACTGCTGGAAAAATACTACTACCACACACCTACAGTACTTCTTTTACTAATAAATCTTGACTTTTAAACTGTTTACAAAAAAGGTAGAGCCCATTGCCAATGATGCTAACCCAATATGACAATTTCTACCATTTCTACCAGAAACAGCCATGATGAAGCATTTCTTTAGTGCTGATCCTAATCACTAAAACACCTAACATTCCGTGTCAAGCATTGGTTTCCTTCTTTGTTCCACTCAAGACTAAATCCACATTAAGAATTTATACTTGTGGCTAAGGCCTATGTTCCAAGACAAAAGTATAGTGTCCAATATCGGAAACTCAACTACAAAGAAAGAAAAATTGGATATATGATACAGGCGTTTGAGTGTTGGTTTGCAGTGGACTTCTCATTTAGGAACCCACAGAATGAAATGTCCCGGGCACGTTTAGTACGGCATTATCCCATAAAACACAGGAAAACATCTGATCGTCTTGTCCCACATTCAGTCATGTCCGACGATATTACTGTTGTGGACTTAATATCGTTGATAGATGAATTTACATTGCATATCCGATGTTCTGCTCTTATTACATTTCCAGACATGCTGTGCACCATGTTGGGAGGTTTATGAAGCCGTGGAAAACCTAATAAGTCTCGTCCGCCAATATCTCATTTCGTCTAGGGAAAAATGCTTGGTGGTTTTTCAAAGGGGATCGTAACTTTATGCTTGAAGTAATTTACTAGGCAAGGTGGATTTTAAGTTTGGACCTGGTCTGGTAGTGTCAATGTGTTAGTAATAGTTTTTTGGTGTTGAGCAGGAGTAGATTACTATTGTTTAAGTACTGTATAGTGCTGGTATTGACCTGTTAGACCTGGAGGTACTGTAGTAGGATAGCAGTTTATTAGGACAAATTCTAGTTAGCAGCAGTTGTGACAGGCTAAAAAACTCGTCCAATAACATCAGATATTGCTTACAGTGATGAAAATATCTCTATGAAGTATGAGTGGAATGTGGTCCGTCAAGTCAGAGGGGCACAATGTCCTCCGTCTGGCCTCTTTCTGTGTTTGGGTTTCTTATGGTTTTAGTTCAGGCTGAGTGCACTAAAGATATTACTGCAACTTAAAGCAGAAATGCAATACTAGTATGGCCTGCAATGTGGGTTTAAGTTATGTAATGATGTCATAATGTGGCACATAGGGGAAGGCTAAGAAGTGGGGAAGTACTGAAGTATAAATACTCAACAGCAAAACATTTCCAGGAAAAAAAGTTCTTAAAGAAAAGTTGAATTCATATAATCAACGACATTATCATATTTGCGAGCTGAATATTTGCAACAAAAGGATTTAGAGCTTCTTGTGTCCTTTTTGTGTCCATATTGTGGAGAGATAAAAGATAAACAAACTTGCACAGCCTGTTCTGCTCATGTGCCAGTTGCTAATGTCAATATGTACACTAGCTTACAGTGTTACACCACGGGATGTGTCTGCTTTTAATAACCTCTTTCCTTTAATAAGGCTGCATTGTCTATGCAAATTTGCAGTCACCACGATTCCATAACTTGCGGAACAATCATTCATCGCACTGCACACCATGTGTTTTTGAGGTCTGGATGAGGTTCCGTCGATAAGATGTCAGAAGTCTATCGCAGGCAGGAACTGAGCAGCAGACAGAGAAGAGAACAAAGCAAACTTCAATCCCACTTGATCCCCTTGCCTTTTCACTCCGGTCTGCTGTTCCAGCCCGAGTCAGGAAGCCTTTTCGAATCAAATAAATCCCTGCCAGGTTGTTTGGACTTGTAATTTATATCGTACAGCCTCTATACGTGCATGTACTGGCTACTCCGGGATTCCCCAAACCATTAAAGGGATTATATTACAGGGCTAAAAACAATATACAATTCCTCTATAGGTCTTTAATTGCAATGTCTTCTTTCTTATCAACAATATTTCAGTCTGTTAAATACCAATAACTGGCTACATGGACATGGCTGGAAAAATCAGAAAACTAGAGTAATCAGATAACCCAATAATTACTTGCACATGTATCAGGTCATTACTGTTTTTGTTTTGTTTTTTATAGTAACAGTGGTATTTGAAGGTTGACTTAACAGTTTTACATTTAACATAACATTTATATTTTGCATATATTCTTGATTTAAAAACCTTTCTACTGTATTTCCACGTGTGAAGTCTGCTTTAAAATTAAGTTTGGATGTTTACATGATTTATTAATAATCTAACAATTCCAAACATTAGTTTTTACGCTCTGATTTAAACAACTACGTCCCTCATTCACCTCCTCTTAAAAGAATAGAATCATGAGCCACCTCAGCCTTTCCTTTTCCTCTTCTCTACTGTGTGTTTTTACAGCTGATATATGTTGAAGTCTGATCACAAAAAAAATCTTCATTACACTTTATAACAAATTCTAAAGATTATATTATTATAAATAGCTGTTATAAAAATATATATATAAATGTTTCACATTTTAAAGCATCTCTGCTCTACAGGTTAAAATGATACTAAAACTGTAAGGTCATGCTGTCAATGTTCATTTTAAGCCTGAATTGATCTGTTTGAAACCTTCCCAGCGGAGTGTCCAAAAGGTCAAAACGGCCTCTTTAAGTGTTTCCTGGCAACCACATGTTACTCAGGGGGAAACGGGTAAAGGCAGTGTCATTTTGCAAACACGCAGCGGTTTAGTGTCCCCTCGGCGGCGGCTCGTGGACCTCTGCTTTGTGGCTCCCTCAGGTCAAACAGGGCCAAGCTCAGGTCAACAGAGAGGAAATACAATGGACTGACCCGCACAGGTCAAGAACAGTGGATCTGAAGAGGACTATTACGATTAATGGGTGTTACTAATGTTTCCACTGCCACTGAAAGCAACTATTGTACTAATACTACTTACTAATATAAACTTTTACCACTATAACTACTGCTCCTACTGGTATGACTCCCATGAATTATGTTACATCTACTACAAGTAACCGCTGTCACTATGTACAACTCTAGTACTACTTCTGCAACTAACTAGTACCTTTAATTTGTTTCCTTTGACTTGGTTCGAAGTACTTTTACTTATACTTCCACAATTATATATTTTTTTCACATTCACAAGATAAGATTCAAACCAATTTTGATTAAAGGTGCGTTCACACTTTCACATAGTCCACATAAACAACGTGACTTAAGTCGGACTCAATTCTGAACACAAGTCTACATCGAGGCTAAATTGGATTTAAATCAGGATCAAACCAGAACAAGTAAGAATGTACCCTTAAAAAGGACAAAATAAATAATTACCAGTACACTTAAATAAACAGGTAAAATAAATAAGAAATAAACGGTGCAAAAAAAACAAAAAAACAACACAGCATTACACTCACTACAATGACATGTTTGACAAACGCTCATTATTTCAGACTCATCTTTCAGCATTCCCCCTTTCACAAATGGGTGGCTTTCAGTTGTATTTTCTCCTTTCATCTATCTGAATAATATGTCTTCACTCAAAGACCTCCACCCTTTCTTGTCAGTACCAGACTTCCCCAGCCTTTCTGCCGTTCGCACCCTCATAAATCCTCCCCTTTATGTGAATGAGACACGATCCTCTTGGGAAAACCAAGAAGCCCCCTTTTCTGTCATTGTCAGGCCAAACCGCTGTGGCTAGCTGTTGACTGATGCACATAATATTACTGAAAAACTATAGGCTTCATCTGGCTATTTTTGATATCCTCATCTTTGTATATCCTAGCTTCATCGACAACAGTTTATAATCTCCTTTTCTCTTTATTTGACCATTTCATAAATAAAAAATCTGGTCTTGTCTGTGATATTATCCTAAAATCCCAGCTCTTGGTTCACTCTTTTTTATGCAAACTTGTTTTGAAAAAATAACTCTGGGGTCACATGTAACAAAATATCTCCTCGTCTCAAAACTTGTGAAAGTTAAAGCTACAAGATGCAATATGTATTTGCTGATGTTAATTCTAAAATATGGATGAAGAACCATGACATGAGAAGTCATATAGGATTTATCAGCACATGCTGCCACATGCTTGAATCAATAGAAATGTTAAGCTTTTACCTGAATGTTCCAAAGTAAGTTGCTCCACAGACAGATCAGATCTGTGGAGAGACTTCTCCGTTCACATACTGGGTTCAGACTACCAAAATCGCACCGAATCCCTCCGGATCTAAGCAAGCACCCTGGCAGATGAGTGAAAGCTCAAGACGTGTCGCGGAAACGCTGGGCGGCCTGGATGCACGTCCACATTGATGTATGGTATGCATGTAAACTCGCCTTAACATCACGGAACATTCGACAAAGCCATAACATCATCATGGAGACGTGGCATACCCTCCACTAGTTTTTACACATATCATCATCAATTTTACAGTTTGCAATAACAAGAACAATTGTAATGTAACACAATAACGACAGGATTTAAAATGTTTGCACTTTTACAATAACAGAAGGGTCTAGCCATGTTATACATAATTCAGTTATGCGATATATAGTGCAGCTCACCATACTCAGACTCATCTCCATGTGCGTGCTCATTCTTTGTGGTTAGACTTGTGATTCATGCTGCAATCCCTGGAAATGACACATTCAGGGCCACAGAATTACATCTTAGGCCATAACCTGCATTTAAACCAGGGTTAACTTTGTATTGACTTTTGCCGGTGGTGACTAATCTTCAGGTGTCAACAGTTCAGCCTTTATCTTCAAAAAGGCTTTCTGATATTTAACATAATAGAAATAATTTGGCTATGTACTGCACACATGATATAATTACAGAAAATGGCTCCCTTTTTATTATTGGAACTGTTACAACAAAGAAAGCCAGTTTACACTTTAGGGCTTTGTTGCTAACATTTACTGTGAAAAAGTGAAGTTGCAACAGCTGACTTTCCACAGACAATAGAAGATTTTAAAGCTAGTTAAAGTTAACTTTAACAATCGTACAAAAAAAATGACAGTAGCCAGTGGCGTATAGGGGAACAAATCCATGTCTCGACACATTGCCTTGCACACCACTTTATACCTGACACAAATCTCATGTTTCCCGGCTGCAAGTTCTGATTTATGGGATGCCCCGCAGGGTGAGGCAGTTAGGGCGTCTAACTCGCAACCACAACATGCTGAGTGCAAGGCTCAGTGCAAGCCTCAGCAATGCTTTAAGACCTGTTTACACGTCTCTGGCCAGGAGAATGTCTCCCTGTGGTCTATGGGCTTTTGTTATGGGATTGGTTACACATAAACCGTATTTATAACTAGTATTAACAGCTGAGAAAAAAACAACTAAAATAATGCATATTGAAAGAGTTTGTAAATGTAAACAAAACAAAAAAATGGCACATCTAATACAATAATGCACCTTAAAAAAGCTGTGATAAGGCTGAAATAAGTTCAACAACAGAATGTAAGACAGACAGACAGAAAGAAAGAAATATAGAGGAAAAACATAGACAAAGAAAGACATACAACTAAACAGAGATAGACAAAAAGAAAGAAAAAACATTGAAAAAAACATATTTCTTCTCTTTTTTCTTTTTTTTCTGTTTATTTTATATCTCTTTACAGTACTTATCATATTTTCAAAGAGGTATTCCAAGGTCATTTAAGGTCTCTGTTTTGCTTAACACTGTCCGATCCTATTCACTGCTTTCCTATCTTCAAAAGAGGGAGTAGTGTCCTCTAGCCATTATAAAAACAATTTTCTGCAAGCTGTTATCTGCTCTGCTGTCACCTTGGCACAACTGCCAAAAGATGCACCAGATTCCACTGAAGGCAATCTTTTAACACGTGTAATTTATGTAAATGTCAGAAAAACATGCAGATGTTTTCAGCAAAGAAAATAATTAAAGGATGGTTGTTCTGCCAAATGAACCTGAGGGGAAGATTTTGGAGTATTCTCTAAACAGCTAAATGTGGTTTTGGTATTGTTTACTGAAAATGTTTCTTGAGACTGAGCAAGACACATGATTTTTTTCGCAACCTTTTGTAAAGATCAATAATGACCTGGAGAAAGTTGTTGTATTTTAGTCTTCTACTCTGCAACCAAAATAGATGAAGGACAACTCAATTTATTCACAATTGAAGCCAGAATTACAAATGAAGTTGTATCCCAATTTGCAATATTTCTTCACCATTGCAGGACAGGAACATTACTTTTACAAATGCACCAGACAATGAAAATTACAATATTTTCTAAACAACCACTGCACAAAACACTGCGTCAACTCAGAAGGCGCTCAATCTTTGGATTGCAATCTGCCGTCCATCATCATCTAAGAGCTAATTACACTTTTGTGGACAGTGAGGTTAAAATTATAAGCAGGGAGAAGGGGAGTGAAGGAGGCTATTTTTGTTCCTTGAAAAGAAATGGAGGCCTGAGATAAAACCTCCCAGGAGTGCACAGCAAACGTTTATCACCTTGGCAGAAATCCAACCAGTCAAATGCTAATGAGGTATTAGACCACAGACCCTAACGACCCAAGCTGTGTGTGGGTGAAACTGGCTGACCAGTAAACAAGGCAGAGTTAGTGTCAGTTATAACTCCTCCCATTTGGGCAGGACCAATTTGAGCTCAGGAGAGTATAAATGCTAGCTTCTCAAACCATTTTCTTCAGATTGAAAAGTACTTTGGTTTGGAAGTTAAAATGTTTTGTGTCCAGATGACAACCTTTGAAACCTTTCTTATCATGGACAGCTCCTGGACAAATGAGGCATTACATCGACAGCCCCCGGCAGATACAAATGACCAAATTTGTTCAATTAAGAATTGTATTTATTTATTTAAGGGAAAGGGGGAACAATGCATGTTAATGAATATTTAAACAAATGTACAGTGAATATTACAGATTTAGCCTTTTTTCCATCTTCCGATCCACTGGCAGGTTTCCAGAAAGATAAACTATACACACTATGTACACTGACTATGCACAGCTTGACAGAAACGGGCAAAAAGGATTGATCATGTTAGTACAAACATTCAACAATAAATAACCCGGAGAGTAACTGATAACGATTAGAACAGGAGTCATCTGTATTACGCATACCTCTACATTGCACTAATTGTTAACGTACAAATCTACGTTCCCATAGCATTTTAATCCGGAAATTTGGTTGATAATATCACTTTTAAACATACTGTATTTAAGCTCACACATGATCACATGTTTGCGTCTCTCTCAGCCACAATTATAAATGTTTCTTAAAAGGAATGGAAACCTGTGCCTTCCCTCACTGAGAGTGCAGCATGATAGTGAAGTTTGAATGTCTGCTCCTCTGTACCATCTTTACAAAAACTTCCCTTCAGCAACCCATACCTTTCTGCTTGATCAGGAGATGAATCACTGAATGAATGCCTGAGAAAATATCTGAACGGAAAAAGAAAAACTTAATGCAACATTTTGAACAGCCCCCGAGCAGACACATAAGCCGCTAAGTATTCAGACGAGCACAAACATGTCACTCTGCAGCACTTAATTTATGCAATCTCCCCGCGCTGTTCTAATCTACCTCATTGCCTTTTGAACTATGTCATTATTAATTGTTGTTTAATATAATCAAACCTGATGTGTTTTGCTTTCCTTTAATAACCCTGATGACAAATTATATAATTAGCGCTATGTGTTGATGTGGGAAAGTAATAAAGTCAACTCAAATGGACTCGCTAACAGCCGTTTAATGTCGTTTTGGACGATGTGATGATATGATGACTCCAGATGAGAGAGTAGAAAACTGATCATTCTTACAATACTAGAAATTCTCACATTTTGGTACGAAATAGTCATGGTGACTTTTTTAGTATTGTTACTTGTTAAAATCTCGTTTTGATCTTAGTTTTAGTTTTGAATGAATCTGATTTCCAATACTTTCATAATTTAGTTATTCATTTATTTCAATAATCAGTATTTAGTTATTTTACTATTATCAATCACTCTTTCATGTTACACTATCACAAAAGCAAGCTTCTAGTTTGGGAATTTTGTTCAATGACAATAAACCTTTAAAGATTTGAAGAGAGTTGTTGTATGAAATGGGGGAAGAAAGACAGCATAGACATTAAGCAAATGGTTGGGGCCCAGAATTGAACCAACGGCGCTGCAAGCCCTGAACCACTGCATCACAGGTGAACACTCTGATTCTGATAACCCTACAACCGATAAGCAATGGACCCATGTGTCCTACACCGGGTGTACACTGACACTACTGCTGGTGCGGTTCGGGACCCATGCAGGTACCTTACAGATTGCCAGCTACACCAACTCCGGCCCAATGCAGTCCGTATTTGACAAATGTAATTCACAGATTCAAATGGTTTCACCCGCAAACTCTCATCAAATGACCTGGAAGCGGCACCAGACCGATGCAGTGTCCAGCAAAGACAGACTTCTTGCGGATTCTTTCCGTGGACCTTTGACCACAGTGCTCGGCGCATTGATTTTAAGCACTTTCTAAGTCCTGCGCCGAACCGCACCCAGACTGTAGTCTGTGTACACCCGCAGTTAACCACGGGATCAGGCGAACCCCAATGTGCTGAGAGCAGAAATATGTTATTATTGACAAAACAACTTTGCAATGTTTTTAGCACAAACGATCGGATGATAACCAAGATGTTTGTTGCAACAGTGTTTTGTCTGAAGAGTGAAGGCTGAAGATAAAAGGCCTTTGAAAAGTTGTAACACCATGCATCTATCCTC
Organism: Chaenogobius annularis; assembly: GCA_015082035.1. Taxonomy (NCBI): domain Eukaryota; kingdom Metazoa; phylum Chordata; class Actinopteri; order Gobiiformes; family Gobiidae; genus Chaenogobius; species Chaenogobius annularis. Next base: position 1,321,740 of record BJKM01000085.1, on the reverse strand, counting down.
CTACTAGTTTCTGAAGTGGGTTGGAGTGGAATCCCATGCTATTTTGTTCTTGCTGCCAGAGAAAGAAAAATAAAAAGTGTGCAACTATATACAGTTATTGTTATACAGCATTGTTTGGAAATCCATGGAAATAACTGTTGCTTTTGCTGATGAGCCAGAGAATCAGATGCCAATTTGGATTGTCAGTGATGGGTAACTACAACTTTAATAACCTTAATAAAGCGTGTGCAAATTCTTAATTCACAATGAACAAATAGTTTATGAAAAATGATTCAGGACTAGTTACTATTAAATACGATAACCCTTAATTATTTCAAACAAGTGATTTCCTGAATGATAATTTGCTACTTTAGGAAATGTGTCATTATTGTGTTGATTTTTTGACTTATTTTATTTGTAAAATGTGACCACAGTGAGTAAAACTAGGCCTACATACGGCCCAATTATTAAACAATTTTCGCATAGTGGCAGCACAAAATGTAAAAGAAGGTAAATAAGTATTTTTGTGCAAGTAAATACAAATATATATCTAAATGTCACACTGTAACTTGCCCTGTAGCTCCCTTCCAATAGCGCACATCCTCTTTGTGTTCTGCCACAGCTCCCCACAGACAATCCCCATTATCCCTCTGCAGACAGTCTCAGTGAGGGGTGCCCCAGACTGTTCCATAATGTTTCAGTGTCAAGCTAATCATTAACTGCTAGGGGCTAATGTCCTACTGGGTCATACCAGGCTAGTCAAAACTGGGATATTTTCCATTATGTGTGCTAAGTCACAGCTAACAGCAACCTACATTAGCTTCATTAGTGGGGATCTGACTGGTGCACATGGCACAATAACACAAAACAAAATAGTTAGAATAATTAGAATCACATATTTTGTCAACTTGTATTTAAAATTGTGTTCAAAATTATACAAATTTGATCCCAGAATAGCTAATATTTATTATTTTACTTCCTGTTTGTGATTGATGACATCACACTGGGAAATTACCACTGACCAAAACTCACTATATTTTTTAACAAACAAAACTATATGAGAGCGACTTTATTTTGTTGAATTAATGTTTCGAGGGTAAACGTAATTGTTTCTAAATTATGCATAAACATTTTGATGGAATGACTGTCCCTGGTGAACTGAGACGTTTCAACTTTTCTCTACAAACGGCCTCTTGGTTGGTGAAAAAACTACAATTCATATTTTATAAGTACACCAAAGAAAGTCAAAATTAGAAAAGCAAAAAAACCTGTCATACACACTTTAAATGTATTATGATATCTTTTTTTTCAGTTTGATTTGTTTAGGTAGATCAACATTTTTAAGTTAAGTTAGTTTAATTATTTGAGACCGTGACAGTGCATAATATACATTACCCTTATCAGGAGAGATGCATTGTACCAGGTTGTAGCTCAAGTGCTAATTTCCACCTGTGAAATACGCATATTTGAAGAGTCAGAGAAAGTGAGCACTGCTGAGGAAACAGACAAGGTCATGAAAATATTCACAAAGTAGTACAGTACTTTCCAGAAGAAATACATCAGCAACATCCTGGGTAAAAGTGGAGATGCGAACACAGTATGTTACAAATGTGGACTACAAGGACATAGGGCAAGAAAATGTACCCAAAAAGTGTAACGTTTGCAAAAGCAACACACATATGTCCATATCTAAAAAGAAAGGCAAAGAACAACGCAAAGGGAAAGGTTATACGCAAAGGGAAAGGTTATACAATAATGTCAATAACTGGTAATGCAAGAGTAATACCATTACCAGTAAGAGTGAGAGATATATAGATAGATAGATATATCACTCTTACTCTATTTAAAAGACAAGTTAGTAGTAGTAGGATAGCTATAGCTTAGTGATGTCACTACATGTGTCTTAGGTGTTGCCATGGATCTATTATAATAACGGGTGTTGCACGGTACAGAGATGTTATAATAAATATGCCAAACAAGAGACGAACTGGTCAACCACCATTATTTTACATGTGAAGAGTTATTTCTACCGAAGTACCTTAATAACTTTATTTAGCCTTAATGCATGAACAAAGACTTTCTGATTAACAAATAGTTTACTAAAAGAAAGTGATGGAGCGGTCCTAAAAGCCCGTCATTCCCCAACCGGCGCGCGTTCCCGGCTCTCTCCTGGCCCGAGAGTGCCGCACGGGGCACGCAGCGTCCTCTTTGTTTTTACGGAGCTGTCTCCAGATTAGCAGGTTGCCCTGCCCAACCGGTTTCCCCGCTGTAACGCGTTCGACGGTGCACTGCACACTCACCTGCTGCTGTTGTCGCTCACCTTCAGTGGGCAACCCATTCATTCATGGGGCCAACCATGCGCCAACCCGAGGCACTTCCTGGTCTTCCCATATATGGCGCTTGAGTTGTTGAGTTGGCGCGCTCTAGTCCAAGTCATGTGACCAGAGGACTGAACCATTTCAAAGAATTGTATATTTTGTGATTTATATTTATTTCCCGTAATTCATGTTTTAGCCGTATGGAGGCCTGTTTGCATAATTTCTAAGGTTAAATGTGTATTATGGACTAGTTGTTTTTCGTTTATTTCTGCTATATTAGACCTTCACCCCTATAATCTGTCACTTGGTTTGACCAGGGGAGGGGCTAGACGGTATTTAAAGGAGCTCTGCGGCTCCCTGTGGGAAGTGAAATGTTGAGCGCGAGTCCTTGGCTGCGGCGCCATGGGTTACTGACAGCTGCTGTAAATTTTCTTTCAGTCTTGTGCATATTTTGCTTGATATTTCTCTATGTCCATCCCGGCACTGTAAATATTTTACCACTATTTTTGGAGTTTGGTGTGAATAAAACCACCTTAACTGAAGTTTGTGCGACTGAGCCATCTAGTCTAAAATGAGCCCATGACTTTTTTTCCCCCAGGTACTTAAAGTAGATACTAATTTTGTTCATTGCAAACCACTATTTTGATATAAAACTGCTTAGTAATAGAAACCGGTTCATTAACTTCAGATGCAAAACTACAGAACTGAGCCCCGCAACGAGCAGCAGCTTGTCATTTACATGTTTGGTTGTTTTTTTTGTGGAAAGTGGCTGTGTTTAGAATCCTATGTCAGTCTTCATTTTTTTCAAATAACAACGTGGTGCAAAGTGCAAGGATGTGGGTGGGCAGCAGCACAACAGGATCTTTCTAAGCACTCAAGCCTCACTCGCAGGACAATACAGGATTAATCAAACATGTATGCATGACTAAAAATACAACAGAGTAAACTAATGATGAGGACACACTATTGTAAATTTAAAAGCTCATAAAAGTTGATTTAGCATTTAACCTATTAAAAGAGTATTTACCTACGTTTTTGTATAATACCCTGTAATAATGCCCTGTGATCCTTTGTATGTATAAATATAATATATATTGGGAAACTTTGATAATCTTGCACACATTATCTGATTTTCAGTGTGTAGTTCCTGCCTCATTTGTAGCCCAAATCTCCCAGGTCTTGTCAGTGGCCGGCTGTTCCGAGGCATCAACCCCTCCTGCCCTGCACAAAGGCCCGTCTGAGTCCACACAGGCATCCAGGGAGTCAGCCTGGACAGGTGCTATCCCCACAGGTGTGTGTGTGTGTGTGTGTGTGTGTGTGTGCGTGTGTGTGTGTGTGTGTGTGTGTGTGCGTGTGTGTGCGTGCAGGCAGGCAGAGAGACGGAGACAGAGGGAGGGCGCAGCGTCGTAATCAGAGACATGTCAAGACAAAAGCACGGTGTTATTTGGGCTCTGTGCCTTTTCCAGCGTGTCAGCAGTATCTGGGTTATTTGCTGGGTGCAGATGCTGCCCATTGCACAACAATTAGGATAGGACTTTGGAAAATGAAAGCTGTTTTGTTTTGTGGTGTTTATAATTCAGTTTATTATAGTAATTGCTTTCTGTGCATTTTAATAATATAGTCACTACAGCTACACCCGGTTTTCAAATTTTATCTCAAAAACTTTAATGAGGAATATATCAGTTATCAACATTGAAAATATTGAAAGTTTAAAAGCACAAGAGTTCCAGTGACTGTTTTCTTTTCCCCACTTATAAATCTATTTACAAGCGACTCAGTTAATCGCAATTGATTATTTGAACGATTAAGACGATTAAGGTGTTTTTGACAAATCACTTTTGTCTGTAACACGATCAAGATTTCCTCAAGTGGCACCACATTAGATTTAGGTACAAATAAATAATAATCAGATTAATTGAAAAGTAAAATAACTGTTCTCAATTTTGCAAAATAAGCATCTTTAATTAACCTTTGCTCATATTAACAAGTACATTTATATAATTTATTGAAATGTACTAACAAAAGTACATTTCAAAATTGCCACATGAATTTTGTTAATTAAAACGTAAATTTTAGCATCATCATCATCATTGCATCTTCATATATAGCTAAATCACATTTAGGACTACTTAAGTAGAACTGAGGTATGGAAGTTATTTTAGTTTGTTCTTGCACTGGGTTTAAAAAGCACACTATTTGTCAGAAGAATGTGCCCATGAATGCTGGCTCCTGCAGACAACCCTGAGGCCGCGTCCTTACAAGGTCAGATCTGCCAATCACGTCTCCACACTTGCAAACACACACACACACACACACACACACATTACGTTATCCGGGCATCATAAAACTGCACCACTGATTAGACTGGGGTTATCAGGCCTGAGAGGAGGTGATGTAATGTGGCATTGAACCATTGGCAAACATACCAGGAGACACACGCCATACTGTTGTCAGGCAACATGTGGGTTCATTATGGGATGGCTGAAGGGTGATTTGGTAATGCTTTAGCAACAAGTCAGCATTTGGAGTTGTCTATAGAGCAGGTGCTTTGTGGATAGTAAACAATAGCGCGTGAACCTGCTTGCCGCATGTTCTAATAAATAACACTCTAAATATGACTGTAGAAGAAAATCACTTGATTATTTCATTTCATTTTTTTACATATGATTATGTCCTTTGCAAGATTTGTTACAAGCAGCAAGCACTGATGATGATTTCATAACATCTACCATCATTGTTACTACTACTAAAACTTTACTACTACCGGTACTCTAATTATCACATCACTACTGATTAGCGGATTTTTGCTACTTAATATTGAATAGAAATCTCTTGTATTAAATCATTGTATTGAAATGTCTCCAACTTTGGCACAGAGTTCTTTCATTATTTCCACTCCACCACAGATTTAGCTCAGAAAATAAGTATATGAACAATGTATTTCAAAAATTGATTACAAAAAATCTATAAAATTACTACTCATTGTTCCTACTATTACTTGTGTAACAAACCCAATCTACTAAATGTAGGATGCGTTCACACTTGCACAAACACAATATTAAATTCGGAACTAAACTTGGAACTACACATGGACTGAAACTGGACCAAACCAAGTATAGTTCTAGTCCTGGTTAAAGCCTAGTATTAGTTCAGAATTTTGTGCCAATTTAATCCCAATTTTTATGTGGTCTTTGTGCAAGTGTTGACCAAGTTCCTATCCTTGAATTCCTTTTTTAAAACCAAGTTGAAAGCATTAAAGACGGCCTTGATACTGTGCAGTTGTTTTGCTGTGCTTCATCATGCTATGCTATAGTTTGTTTGTTTGTTTGTTGCAACTGTGTGTGGAACTTTGCTGCCTCTTACCCTGGACCCAGTTTTTTTTTTTTTTAAAGAGGTTGTTTTTAATCTCAATGGGACTCTCCTGGTTAAATAATTAGACATTTTAAAAAGTGTGAATGCACCCTCCAATCAGAATTACACTAGACTCAAACCTGGACCAAATGAGTACGAGTAGTGAACACACCCGTTTGATTACATAATTAAACCACTACTTCAGTGACCAAATTCTTCTGTTACCATGCTTGTAATAGATCCACTACCTTTCCTTCTACTCACTGTAATTCAATAATGCACTAGAGTAGCACAATATGAGAAAATGTATGCAGTTACTTCCCACTTGGTTTACATATCAGAAATTCTATCTGAGGTGATGTCAGCATGTGTGAGACCTGGTCCACTCCCTGCTTTGTGCTGCAGTCAGCCACGCCATCAGGAAAACCTCACTGTAAATCATCTGATCACGATGGGTTTGGAGATGAAGCAAAGTACACGTTTTGAATGTGCAAAAATATCATAGCGCCGTCTATAAAAGGGATATGCCTTTTGTTCGTCTCCAACAGAAGGAAAAATGTAAGTGGAATGTAAAACCAATGTATCTAGCCTAGTTGACATGCAAAATCTCTTTTCTTTTAGCAAAGTAGAAGTATCCACTGTAAAATGTACTTCAGTAATAGCATACCTAACTTAAGTACAGTACTTTTACTTTTTCACTTTGTTACTTTCGATCACTTTATACACACACAACTGCTGCAGCAACTTACTTCCGATCCAATTTTATATTGTAAAGTAATCACAGAGAAAGCTCAATTAAAATGTTTAGTTTTTTTCTGCAGTAGTGAATGGTAATCGAATAATTTTGTTTCTCTAGTATTGAATAGTTACAGTAGTACTTTTTGGGATATTAGCCATATGGTACAAATTTGTTAGTAGTTTGAACTTTGAAGTACACACATCATCCGCAGTAGGCATTGCATTTGGAAGTAAATTACTTGACTATGTTAACTGTAATAGCAGAAGAAGCTAATGTAATATATTACTTTTTTTAGTCACAGGTATATACTTTAAATGAGGTATTTTACTGACATTATCGACTGTTTTGATTTCAACTTACTTTTGCCAGTTTAGAGTGGGAACATTTTTTGTTGTCAGTCATCATTTTCTCCGCACCGTTTCATCTTATCCTCGCCCATCGTCAACCACCACATGGCCATTTCAAACATTCCGATCTTTATTAGTCTGGTAAATGGCACAGTTTAGAAACGCCTCAAGATCACCACAAGATTATAATGATGAATGATGTTGACACATGACACAGCTGACTCGACTGTGTTGTCACCAACCCACACCCAGTTTGTCCACAATTACCCCCATTGTCTGCGGTGTGACAGCAAGTGCACTGCTATTTGAAGCATGCATGTCAAATGTGACGCACTCACATTCTTTTTATATGTTAAATATTGCACATTGCATTACAAGGGAATAGCTTTAACTTCTAGTCATGTTACTCATTTAAACCATTTACTTGTTTATATAATAGTTTATGTGTATGAATCAAGAAAGGTGTGTCACATATGTATCAAATTAAATAATAGAAGTAGAGAACAAAATTAAAGTTATCACTTTTATTTTAACTATGCCCTTTATATCAGATTTCCAAACTATGGCTTTCAGGGCCGAGCACAGTTCTCAAGCAAATCATTCTTGAGCTTCAAGCATTTTTAAAACTCATTATCCCATCATCAAACCGTTAGAATGCTTTTGAGGATCTGTAGAATGAAAGCCTAATGGCTCAGTCCAACCTATGGTAAGAATCAGAATCAGAAAGAGTTTATTGCCATTGTCAATGAACAAAATTCACAAACATAGGAACTTGTCTCGGCCTTAAGGAAGTGCGCATATTTGAATGATTGACTATTACTCTTCTATTTGTCCTACGCTTTGTCTGTTTCAGTATACAGACAATCATGACAAAAATGCACCTACCTGCAATACAATGCACATACCTTGTTAACTAATCATTTATTTATTTATTTATTTATTAGATTTTGTGCCTATAGGCTTTATTGACAGGAAAGTGTGAAATGTGGGATGAGGGATAGAGAGAAGGGAGGACATGCAGTAAATGTCGGAGTCGGGAATCGAACTCGTGACACTACAGCCGGTTGCACTTGACCACTCGACCACCGGGCAGCACCCTTGTAACCTAATCTCAAACCTTACTAAGCAGATAAATGTTGTTGATACATGGTAAAATATGTAAATAAAATACTGTAAAATAAATTCTTACCAATAGGCTTGTCACAATAACACAAGTGCAATATATTTCTGTATCAAAATATCATGATATACAATAAAACTGATTTCTAAAGCCAGTAAAAAATATTGTTGTATATGTATAATGTCTTTGAAAAATATGAGTTGACTCTCTAAAGCTCACATCTTACTGTACAACAAATCTCAGTATTGTGCAAAGAAATGTACACAATGAGTATTGAGCCCCCCAAGATATATTTCCTTTTTATTTATTGAACGATAAATTGTAATAGTCGTGACAGACTTGGTGACCAACTTTGCAAACTTTTGTCCTATCTCATCATTTTAGATGCTGTATAGTCATGGTTACAGCTAATATTACCCATCTTAAACGTTTGGCAAATTATGACATATGAACAGATTATACAAGCATAAATCATTCTGATGAGTTGTTGAGAGAGCTGACCCTTGACCTTTGGCGCAAACCATAGATGGTTGTCGCTGATATTTTCAATGAGAGATGACCGCATTGGACAGGTGCCACACAGACACTATGTTCTTTTCCTCATTCCTGGAAACGTTCATGAGAAAATCAACTCTGTTCACAGACGCCTATGAGCTATGCTGGTGCCGGCATTTGAAGTCTGCTATCGGGCCATGCTAACTTGTGTGAACAAATGCCTTCACTTGGTTCAAAGGAGACAAAATCTTTCAAGTTTAATTAACCTCTAAGAACTTAATCATCTGCCGATTAAAAGGTTCAAATCCCTTTTGCAAAAAAAAAGTGGAGAAATTAAATAGGTGTTTTGTAGTGATAGAAGTAACTAAATAACTATAACCATATAAACTTTTTTTTTTGTGTGTGTTTGTGGTGTTGCAAAATATGTGCCCACGCCAGGAATAAATCAGTGTTAAGTAGTGGTACTAGTGGTACTGGTACTATTAGCTAGTAGAAGGTAGCAAGAAGGTGGTATTGATGGTAGTTAGTATAGGTTGTATACTAAAGGTGGACAAGACAAATTTGTTTGTACACAAAGTAATTCAAAGTGCTTTACAAACCAAGGAAATTGGCATTAAAATGAATAAAAATGGCTAAACAGAACAGTTTTGTGCCTAGATTTGAACACTGTCATAGTAGAAAACATTCTTACACCTACTACCGCTTGTTCCCGTTAGGGGTCACGGGTGACTGGAGCCTATCCCAGTGCCTTTGGGCCTTAGGCGGGGTAACTCTGGACAGTGGCCAACTCGTTGCAGGTTTAACACAGAGACAGACACACAGACGAACCATTCACTCTCACATTCAGTGAGAACTCTCACGCTCACTAGGGCCAATTTACAGTTGCCAATTTACCTAACACATGTATGTCTTTGGACGGTGGGAGGAAGCCGGAGAACCCGGAGAGAACCCACGGTGACACAGGGAGGACATGCAGACTCCACCCAGAGAGATCATGTGATGTGATGTTCGCCCGGGAATCGAAATGATCTCCTTTTTGTGAGGCGAGAGCTCTGACCACTCTGCCATCATGCACCCCCTGGTAGTAATAGGTGTTGTCAATTTCATCCAATGATTGTACCCAAAGTCCCGTATGCGTCATAAAAACACTCTAGAACCTACCCAGCCGACCACCCTGTCGTCCCCCCCCCAACCCACAACACCCCTTGTATACACTGTCACGACCCCAGGAGGCGCTGTGGTCATTTCACTGACTTTCCCGGTTCATCCTGACGTCTACAGAACTGGTTTATTTAGTGTTTTCTTGAGTTTAGTTATCCTGTTACTGTCGCAGCCTCAGAGCCGGGCCGTAACACGTGGGGATCGGTGACAACACACACAGATTAAAATTGTGAGTACAGATAAACCAGTTGAGAAAGCACCATCAAAGGAGCCACCGATGCAACAGATCCCAATAAAATACCATAACATTTTGTAAGTACAAATACCAAATGGTAATTTATCATTTAAGAAAAGATGTGTGGCACCATTCTGCAGGAAACACTACACCATGTTCCTTTTATTGTTAAGCGTGGGGCAACATATACTCTTACATGAGAAGGGCAGGTTCAGACAGGCCTTGTGCTATAGAAGAACTGCCCCCTCGCCCCCAAACCCCATAGAGACCATTAAAACAACAGGTGCGCTGCTGGTTTTCATGTGCCACAGCAGCTGCAGGTAACCGTCACCTCTGACCTTTCTGCAACACCAGCGCCCGGCTTGGTAAGGTTCACTGAATTGAACCAAACCCGGACAGCATCAATTATATAGGAATTTGGTTGCCATAACTGCCCAATGTTTGGTATAAACGGAAGAATGACATGAATCAAGACAGTTGTGCTTGTCAGACAGCTGAGACGCCACATTGAACTAGAGAGCGTGCTCCGTACAAGCTTCATGAAGTTTCAACACAGAGCCCTATTCAAGTAACGCATACCCTTTCCTGAATCGACATGACAAAACAAGGAAATCTTTGATTCTTTCATTCACACTTCTTTGTGGCAAGCTTTATGAAATCAAACTTTGAGTCATAAAGCAAAAGTTATTGTGACATGAACAGCAAAGTAGGTTTTGGAATACAAATTCACTCAAAATTCCCTTTTATGTTCTAAAATTGTCACGATTCCGTTTTAGTTCTTATAATTATTGTGTGGCATGAATAATCAGTTATTGATTAACCGCAACAGACGGAGACAGAAAAGGTTCAATTCAAAGGTCACTTTTATTTCTTACAATGTGTGAAAAAATACCATTGACAGCATTTAACTCACGTTACAATGTACAGCAATGTTTCTAAAGGTAGACTCCCACCTTGTGACATATACACACACATTGATCAGCTTTGTTTTTCACACACACAGTGAGGTCAAAATGAGCTCACTGATGTGTTACATAATCCTTCTGACAAGTTAAACTTTTGTTCTTTCTTTTCACTGTGTTCTTTTTATCAAGTGAGTAATACTTAGAAAAATCCAAATACTGTGGCATATAATCTTTAGCAGCATTATTGAAGAAATCACTACTAAATCCCTTTAAAACACTTATCAACAATATCATATCACACCAAGCTTTCAGAAAGGAAAATACTTTCTCTAATACCAAATAATTAAGAACATTCACTGTTAAAATACAAGTGTAACAAATCAGCAGCAGTACATAATACTGCCATTTGTTGATATAGCCCTTCAACTGACCTGCTGCTGCTGGAATCATATTTACTGCTTCTTAAGAACATTAAAAAGTACTGACAGCAAAATGTCTATATATATATCCATACACACACGGCCTTTAACTGATAATTAACAGCATTTCAAAATAATAGTGTAAAGAAGTCGCAGTAGTGCAATTCTCCCATTAGCTGTACTTACGGACTGCCTGCTATTAGAGTGTCATTGTTTTTAAGACTTAAATATCCATGTAGTATGTCTGAAAGATACAAAAAGTACAAAAAGAAAAAAAAAAAAAATGTTCCAGTGTAATTAGCAGGTGTGGAACACTTAGTCAACTTAATTTAATTGTTTATGTACACATATATGTATTTTGTCATATGCTCTTTTCCGGTACTTAGTAGTCAACTATGCCATACTTCTATATATTTTTTTTAACATTTGTTCATTCTAACATTGCTATAAATTGTCTTATAAAACTGGGACTGTTGACTTCCTGTTAAATAATGCAGAATTAAAAAGCCCTGCCTCTTTATAGTTCCATTTCATAGAAAGTTGTGGATTTTAATTCAAGCATTACTCAAACATGCATGAATCAATCAAAATACTGACTTTGAGTAAAAAAGAATGATGAAAGAACATTGTTAAAAGCATCACACTCCGCTAACCATGTCACTGTAAATTAAAAAGTAATAGCAATAGTATTGTTCTGTATTTACTTTATTTTTCTTTCATTCTAATTAAAACTAGAATATATATGTACACTTTTATTACTAATCTCTATATAAAGTGGAAGGCCTGATATTTGCATACGTCACAGTGATCAAAGCTACATTGAGTAAAAAAAGTTCCTCATTTTAAAAGTGTGTGTCATTTACAGGTATTTCCTCTTCTTTAAACTATGCTGATTTGAATACAAAAATAGGGCCAATAGTCTATGTTCCTTCCTTTTTAAAAGTTTATGAGAGCACAGTGAGCGTGACAGTTCCTTTGGTCCTCTTCAGAATCCCCACAGCCTCTTCGTGTGTGACTCCATCTAAACTCTGCCCATTCACGGCCATGATCTGGTCCCCTCTCTTCAGGCGCCCGTCCTCCGCCGCTGCGCCCTGAGCAAACACAAGCGCTTTGTTAATGACTGTCAGACAACACACTTTTCCTGGGAAGTACTCAAGATAAGACGGGTACCTTTCCGAATACTGTCTTCACGTAGATGGGCAGGTCCCCGTGTGGGCTGCCGTAACCTCCCACTATACTGAAACCAAGTCCGTCAGGGCCTCGTTCTAAATTGATGGACTTGTACTGAGGCGGGCTAAAAAGACAGGAGGAAAATCAATGGTATGGGATCCTGTTGCTAAAAATATTTGACTGAAATCGACAAAGAGCTACAGACTATTTTTTACTTTGCCATTCCATTTGATTTCAGAACTATGTACATGGGTCTTAAAACTCCTGCCATGGACACATTAATGGAAATCTTTGGAGCATACTTTTGGCGGCAGGAAAAAATGCCACCACTTAAAAAAATGGATGACACAAGTTGCATATACAATCAAGGACTGGACGGATATCATAATGGACGTAGCAAAATGGGAAAAGAAAATCAATTTGGAACTGGACAAATTTAACAGACTCTGGACCAAATGTGACCACTATTTTGACTTTAATGTGTCATGATTTTAATTCTGTAAATGTTCTGTGCTACTTATTTTCTTTGTATTCTGTCTATTGCTCTCTGGTCGTGTTCTGTGTTTTTTTTAAATTATTATGATTTTTTTTATATTAATGACAATTAAATTACACACAAAAAAAGAAAGTCAATGGTAAACAAACATTATAATTAATTGGAATACTTATGATATGAGAACTACTTATTATTATTATTATTACTATTATTATCTCTGAAAAGCATTACAATAGGTCTTTATTCACTCCATACTCTGTAGTAACAGCAGCCCTGAGGCTAACTGACGGAAATGTACTGTAGCTGCTAATCTGCGCCTATGGCCTTTCCAACAGGGGCTGTCATTAACCTGATACTAATCTATCCTAAAACTAAGATCCTCATTTGAAGTATCAAAATACTGAGAAAAAATAAAAAAAAAACTTTGCCTGATTGATCTATCAGAACTAATAAGACCACATCACAATATCATATAAACTGCGATTATTTTGTGCTTGAAAATGGCAATCTTCTTGTCATTGTGTTTGTATTGTGATGACACTATTTCCAACCAACACCCATCACATTTATACATAGGCAAGGTGGTACACTCATTTCTTAAAGTGTCTTGCCCATAGACACAACAAATGATAACTTTAACTTGCATTGAAAATGGTTGAATATGACTTTCTTGATTTATGAAAACCGTTGCCAGATGACTCCCTTTGAAACCTTTTCTACAATACAACTTCGATTCATTAACACTTAAATAACTATATACTATATACTATAATAACTACACTTTCAATAGCCTTAATAAAGCATGAACAAAAACTGAAGTCATAACAAAATGCTTTATAAACTATTTGTTCATTATGAATTAAGTCTTTGTTCATGCTTTATTAAGGGTAATTCATGTGTATTTATTATAAAGAACCATTTTCTTATGAATTCAACAACTCATTTAAAAAAAATAAATACAAAAAAAGTGTTTGTACCCTATGTCGTCCTGGAATATGGAGCTGGGTGTGAGACCTCCGGTGGCCTGCTCCTGAGACGAGGGTCCCGTCACTGTGGTGTCTCCCCCGGCAACCACCTGCAATCCAACACACACCATTTACCGTATTTTCCGGACTATAAATCGCACCTTTTTTCATAGTTTGACCCAGGGGGAGACTTATACTCCGGAGCGATTTATATTTTCACACTGGCAACCGCAAGAGGGCACTCTAGGCTTGTGCAGAAGTGTCTGACGAAAGCGACGCAGAAGAGTAATCGGCGCTTCATCAACCTCTGGAGTTGGTTCGAAGTGACACAGAGGAAGTGGATGGATTTAGTGATTTAGGGTAATACTGACGCTTTGGTAAACTTTTTAGCATGTTCTTTATGCTATAGTTATCTGAATAACTGTTAATACGTTACGTTAACATACCAGACAATTACGACAGTTCGTTGTCGATGCGTCATGTAGCTTGCGGTGTTACGTTAGCATAGCATTCACCATGCTGTTCTCTAATCTGTTATTATTTTAAATTGCATTTCAAGATGAAATGTCTGTTCTTGGATTTTAACAAATACATTTCCCCCAAAAATGTGACTTATACATACTCCAGTGCTATTTCTTCTCTATTATGCATTTTTTGGCTGGTGCGACTTATACTCCGGAGCGACTTAAAATATGGTACACACTTCATAATCATTTATAAGGGCAATTTGCTTACTTCAAAGGCTGCGGAAGATTTGAAGTAAAGTTGCTGATAAAGTACATCTACAAGTCCATCTAAGTATTATCTAACTGTCTGCTGGTTATCTAAGTAGAGCAGAGACAGTGTTGTGAATAGTGACCTCCAGCTGTATTGAGCCCGTGGCGTTCTTCAGCAGAGAAACGGCCTGTGCGTGGGTCATGCCTTCAGTAGACGTCCCACAGATACTGAGGATCCGGTCCCCAATCTAGACAGACACAAATGTGTAACGCAAAAACAACTTGAAGTGATTAAACTCATCATTTGGCATATGTTTTTACTACCTTCACTTTGTGATTTTACAGTCAGTTCTTAGAATAGAAATAGATGATTGGGTATATTGGAAAAAAACTTGCAGCTGAGTTATGCTAAGTCTATGTGAAAAGTCTTATCAGTTATGACAATAAATTCCAAGTATAATACAAGGTTTGTTTTGGGTTTTATGCAAAAGACGACGTCTGAAGTAGCTGTCCAAAATAACAGCTTTTGCTTACATTTGCATGAATGATTTAAAAGGGGTCTTGTCTATTGAATCCTCGGTTTGTCCCATTCTTTTGTACGAGGCTGCGGGCTGACTGCTTTAGTAGGAGATTTATTATCCATGTCAGCGGCGGATATTGTCTTCTCACAATGGGGTCGTATTGTCGATTGTCATTTTAGCGTGAAAGGTCACTGCCAACATCTGTAGGCTCTTGACCTTATCCAGGGGTCACAATCCGGTCAAGTGAACTGAATAGGACAATCTGCTTATCAGTATCAGTGTTTGAAAAATCACCTTGAATTTTTGGGTTTGCGCTGCGAGGCCAACGGGATTCATCATTGCGATAAATATAGGGATGTCTCCGAGAGGGCTGCCCACTCCTCCAGCAATACTGATGCCCAGAGTGTCAGTGGGACCTTTGGTGAACTCCACGGTTCTGGTGTCGGGCTGGTCCAGAGCTATAAAACAAAGAACGGTAACGATCTCTATAGAGAATTAGCTGTAAAAGAAAAAGTGCAGGAATATTTGCTTTATAAATATATCACTATCAATACATTTTCAAAAAATGTTAAGGGGCTGAACCCAAATCCTTTACTGTAATTATGTAAAATGTGTTTAAGCAGCTCTTGGGGTCAAAATAGGACCGGTGTTGGCTGTTTGCATCAAATTATAAAGCATCATCCACGAACCAGGAAGTAACACAATGGTGCACTGCTGGCATGCTAGTTGTTGTTGTTGTTGTTGTTGTTGTTGTTGTTACTGATGGCAAAACTCCGCTTTGGCCTTTTGGAAGTTGTGAAAAGCGCTTATAAACTGATTGCGCTGAATAATTAGGATGCTAGAAATGTGTTAGGAAAGTTTGGTCCGCTTCAAACTGTTAAGAATAACTAGTTTTGTTCTTGTTTTTAATATCAGCAATTTTGAAATAAAAATGTTTTTGTTCATTATTGAGAAAAGGGAAACTTTTTTTTTTAATACAGTGACAATACAGTGTCAATAATTCAAATAACATCAAAAATCACTGAGCAGGTTATACAAAGTTATTGTATACTGCAGTAAAAATGACTTTCTTTTTTTTAAAAATAGTGTTATATCATAGGTTTTCCTATTTTGATACTGTCGGTATTGTAAATCTTAATTGTACTTTTTATCATATCTCTATAAATGATGGAATGCGCCGTAATTCCCAGACAAAACTGATGATACTTACATTCCAGACTCCTACTGGGTTTGTCAGTGTCGCTGGGGAAAATGCCAGGCTCTAAACTAGACTGTGGGCCCACTTTGGCGCTAGCTTCATTCTGCAACAATGAATGACATGTTCATAGTCGCCAGGAGATTACATTTTATTTTTAACAAGTAGAATTACAAGAAGAGTATTCACGTCAAATTACCTGACTGGTCTGAGAGAGCCTTCTTTCAGAGTGGAATGGACCGGCTTTAAATCTTCCCACTTCCATTTTCAATGTCCCAACGCAGCACTAAAGAAACAAACAGTCGGACGGTTACACATCACTTCTTGCAGTCTTTTTATACATCTATTTGGTTAGTAATGCACGGTTCTTTTAAAAACGGTTACTTTTAGCAGCGCAGCCACAGCTTCCTGGGTGGCAGAGCGCACGTCTTCACCGTTCACCGACAGAATCTGATCTCCCTGCATTAGCCGACCGTCAGTTTCCGCCAAACCACCTTTCACGATATCGGACACAAATACTCCCGTGTCATTCCTGGGAAAAGACGAGGGAAAATTGTGTAAAAGCTGATTTTACAATTTAATTCACAATGGAATTTAATATGGATACTGGATATATAACTAATGTCCACGTGTTTTTCGACAGTAACGCAAAAAAAAAAAAATAGAAGCTTTGACTTAATGCAATGTGTCAGAGTCAGGGATTTTTTCTGGCTGTCACACCTCACCACTAATTACCAGTCAGCGCTTTCCACTTTTACCACTGGTTTTCAGTTTCCCTTGTATTTTTTTTAAAAACCATCATCCTAAAAAACGATCAGTTGTTCCTCCACGTGTGAAGCAAGTATTGGAAGATATGTTTTTTATAGCTTTTTACACCTAAAAACCAAAACCGATTCTAGTTTATATCAAGCAAAAGCAGAAATCAAAAGAGCACTCTACAACTTTTCTGGTGGGAAATCTGGCTCTTCTTTTCTCCAAGGAGATTTTTATATTTTGTCTGGAATGTTCCACAGTATGACATTAAATATATCTTTCTGGCCTTTTTAATTACAGGGGTTTTTCATGCTCAAAAACACATTGAAAAACATTGCATTTTTACGCAACTCTGGGACTCGTTTTTCCACAGACCTGGCCTGTAACTTGACCTGGTGGTGTCACCTGCTTCATAATGAAGATAAGCAAGTCCAGAAAAGTTACATAGTGCACCTTTTAATTAAAGTGGACTACATCAATTCCACTTTTAAGGCGGCAACCACGCAAATCCGACTTTTTTTGTTTTGTTCTTTACCTGTGTTCCCGTGATCTGCATTAAAGAAAAACAAGTTTACCAATTAACATATGTTTCCTTATTGAAAACATATTAAACATAACTTACACTATACCTCTGCTACTCTCTAACACTACGTCAAATCTAACCCAAAACAGAACGTGGCTGACCTCCTGCCCACGATGCTCAGACCCAGGCCCTGTCCCGGTTTCTTCTGCAGCTCCACAGAGAAGGAGTCCCACAAGTCTTCCTCTTTGTACTGGGTCTCGTCCCTGTAGACCGAGAGCCGGACCTTCTGCGGAGTCTGGCGCAGGACGTTTATGGCTTCATCGTGTGTGGCCGCTCGCAAGTCAATGCCGTTCACCTGTAAGTGCAGAGGAACATTCAAAAACGTTACGTGAATATTGAATTTATATGGAATATCGCAATTTCAATGGTCACAAATAGCGATTCCAAATGACAGCTTTTACTTGACAAGTTCTCTGCACCTTCTCATTTCGAAATATAAAATGATAAATTCTGAATTGCATGTGCATCTTGTATTAGCTTAGCAGTTCATATTTCAGTCTTCTCGCAAATATTAACGCTTATGACATGTTTAAAAGAGAATTGGCAATTAGATAGTTTAATTGTTCATCGCCCATATGGAGTGTGTCTCTTCCCTTTGACTCTTTCTAACAAGGTCCATAGTTTGTGGGAAGACTCATGCATTCATAGAAAAGTACATAGCAAAATGAAAAGGCAAATCTGCAAAAGAGCTGTAAGACTAATTGGAAACCCATACTTTAAAGGGAGAAAACAGAGAATTTGTATTTAATGAAAATCTGTGTCCCGAGATACGATTTCTGATGTGTTCAAAGTGTACCCTGTGAACTCCAGTCTTGATTTCAAAAACGGAATCTAATGGCCAAGCGTGTCAGAAAAATCACAATTTCATCTTCTTTCAGCCATGACCAAGGACGTATTTAATATTTCGCCCACTTAACTGGAACATTCTCTTCCCACAGAACACTCAAATACACAATTAGCATGTTTTTCTGCCTACTTCAGGCAAAAGGAAATAGCCCATTAAGCCATGCACATTTAAAGTATTTTTCCCTGTCGTAGCACATAATGCAATGGGAAAGTCCTTTTTTTTTGTGTTCACTTTTTTCCGCCAACTTTTCTCTAACAGCAGACCGGCTTTGGCACATAAATGAAAAGCAAAGGGCAATAAAGTCATGAGACTGAGTGTGCATGCATGCGTGTGTGCCCTTCAGTTCGCATACATAATACGCATCTCCACCCATTGCCTCCCAGTGCGGTGAGGACAGGTCAGAGCAAGGTCAGAAGACTCACACATAACTTTATATACAAGCTCTTCACAACAATTACCTCGGCCTCCCTTTCAATTTTAAAAGTCGGTTAAAAGAAGAAGAAAAAAAAAACTCACTGAAATTCCCTGATTCGTTTGAACGTAGAAAGCCAAGTCCTCAGGCACTTCATTAAACACTTGCATATCTAGGTCATATCTAGTGCTTATTACGCCACACAGTTACCTCCAGAATTTGGTCTCCGGCCCACAGCCTGCCGTCCTTGGAGGCAGCCCCTTCTTCATAAACCTCGTGGATAATGATGGCCCCCTGCAGAGAGACAAAACAACACAGTCAATAAAGTCGAGGAGGGATAGGGAATAGGGTGAATAGGTAATAAAAGACTGGGTTATTCATGTGTGTAAAAGTAAAGTTAGCTTTTGTAGCCGTATAATGCTAAATTTATGTCATGCATTTCCTTTGCATTCATTATTATTACCTGTTTTATATTTAGACAGAAAGACGCATGGAAACAATAGTGTATTTTTTGCTTTGATAGGATGTTATTTCACTTAAAGGAGCACTACCTGCCGCCTGCTTGTCTCCATGGAGATTTTATGGCTTTGGAACGTTCCACAGTATGAGAATAAACATGTTTATCTTATATTAATTGCATTATCAAAATAAAAACCCAACTTTTCTCTGTGTAAATGCCATATCGTGATTATTCAGAGCAAAAAATAAATATTGATCGTGACAATTTGAGAAGTATTTTTTTTAGTTCAATCCAATCCAAAAAAATGTTTGTCTTTCTTTGCCGGTCGCAAACCTGAGGAACAGTAACATGTCAGACCACGGGAATGAAAGAAAATTAAAGACTTCACTGTTGTTTGGTCAAAAATCGTGAACGATCGTTAAATCGTGATGCTTTTTCTCACAATGATCGCGACACTAAACTTTGACATCGTGACATCCCTAGTCCGCGAGGAAGCACATGCAGTAAATCTCCACTCGCGATCATGGCTTCAGTACCACAAAACCCCAAGTAGGAAGTATCGGTGGCTGTTTGTTTTAGCCTGTATTTATGTGTCTCCCACTGCTGCATGTGCTCCTGGGTTCAGAGGGGACATTCCAGAGGTAGATATTGTCTGCTGTGGTGAGGCGGGACAATGCCGCGTTCGCCCAGGCCTGACTGAGCAGACAGAATGGACGGGCCCAGAGGAGGAGCGCGCCTGTGACAACATCATTTCCTACATTCCTGAGTTTCCACGGCTATTTCAAACCTATCTCATACCGCCAAAGAATCCAAGTGGGTGGCATAGTAATTAGCAGACACAGACTTGAAGAATATTTTAAAGACTACTCAAATGAAGTAGTAATTTACTGCAGGAACTGTATTACTGTATACCGCCATATGTCTATACGCCATCGCAGTCAATAACGAGTTGGCAATACGTTGCTCGGAGATGTAGTTGTTTTTTTTTTGTGTGTGTGTTGTTTGTTTATTTTTTGTCTCTCTTTCTAATAAAAAATAAAATAGAAAAAAAAAAAAATGAAAAAAATTTTTTCCAGTATCAATATTTTTCAAAAAAGCAAAATATTTCTTTCAGAGTTTACACTGCAAATAATCCACCAGTGTCTAGAGATTTTTCTTTTTTTAGATTTGTGTTACCACCTGATGCCTATCCAAACGTTTACCCAGGCTTGGGACTGGCCTGAAACCGTGGAATTTATATATAGACCTACAAAATAAATACGGCTCTGACCACAAAACGTATCCGGTAAATGGGCTTATGGTTTCTTTTTGCAGTTCTGTCTTGTTAGAAGGGCGTTTAAAATGAAATCTGACTCATTGTACAATAAATAACCAAAGGAACAATCTTTTTTGGAGGTTAATATTTATTTGAGAGTACCTTTTCTTTGCACTTGTCGGGATTAGTTTGTATGTTTAGTAAGTAAGATAAGATTTGAGCTGTGCAGGGTCATACGAGTTCCACTACTCACAAAAGGTACATAAGTGTTTCATTCTGCTATTTCTGTCAATAAGCCCAAGTTTTTATTGTACATTTAGAAAAAGGTTTACCAGGATTGTCAAGATTTAGGGTTATTGTGTCATGAAGTAGTTTCTATATCTATATTAAGCCTAGCACTTAACTTTCCTGGTGTAGGGTATGCTTTTTTTTCATCCAGATGCCATTGCTTTTCCTGTAATGTTCCACAGTATGGCTTTTATTTATCAATCTGTCTTTAACTAAAAGAAATATAGATAACTTTAACCCTTTTAACTTTTATTTTTCTACTTTTATATTGACTTCTACTCAACATTTATGCTCTGTTAAGTTGTTTGTTCACGTATCTTTAGTTTCTTACCAGCAGCGTGTCACAGCCCCCCACAATGCTCAGGCCCAGTCCAGTGCGCCCTTTGGAGATGTCGATGGTGGTCTCACAGCCCGGGATGATGGGGCAGGTCGTGGGGTCGCAGGCTAACGTGGAAGGAGTGGATGAGCGACTCATACCTGGGAAAGGCAGACAAATACAATCGATGTAAAAGCAGTTTGAAAATTTGCATCGTTGTTTTTAAGTCAACTCACTTGTTACTGTTTCCGCCTCCGGTTGACTGTAGGTGCAGGTGATGCTGGGGAAACTGGGAAAACTGGGAAAGCCTTCTGAGTCCAAGACTTCCAGGTCAGAGGTCTGCTAACACACAGGAAAATGCTCAGTTAAAGAAGTTAGACAGATAAACGTTTGACTACTTCACTACAAAGTTTGGATTATACAATAAGCAACATGTAATTTAAAGGCTGTTTTGGCATAAATATCATGAAAGAAGAAAAAAATTGTAATCATTAACAAGATATTGCTATAATAGACAGATGTACATGACATTTAAGTTGTGTGTTGATGTATATTAGTGCCTAATCTTTGTTCATGCCTTGAATTAGGCTGGGGAAAAAACAGACTGTGAATCATTGATCTGCAGTATCAAAACAATTATTTCTTGCTCATAGCTAGTTTCACATATACGCAGAATAAACACGTTCTTGTACTAAATCTTTAAATGTATTCCCAAGTCTTGTACCTATGTATCTGATTAACAATTCACAACAGATTATTAAATCTTTTGAATTGGGCAAAAGTACTCAAAAAGTCCTTCGAAACAGGAAAAACACTTAAATAAATAGGTCGGTTTGAGGACTTTGCCAAACTCTAATGCAAATAACCTCATTATAAAAGTGAATTAACTCCATGGACACTGTTTATTGTAACGGAGTGTACCTTCCCAGTGTGTCCCTTTGCTTCATCTCCACTTTCCGAGCTGGGTTCTTCAAACACACAGGCAGGTTCATTGTCCTCCTGTTATAGAAAAACAAACATCTTTTCTCTTCATTTCCCATATCTGTTTAAAGATATAACACCCGGGACTAGTGTGTTTGAATTAGGGAGCTGCACAGATGTTCCTCTATTTAAAATGTCTGCCCCTGATGCTCTTTCCACCATATGGACAATGCTAAAAGGTGGTTTCCAGTAATAAGCCTTCCATGCTCTTTAGACATTGATATTTTGGACTCAAGTAATACATTTTGATTGATAGTTATTATAAATCATACATCAGCGTTTCCTATTTTTTTTTCGTTTTCATTTTTGGCCAAATAAAAATGAATTAAATTGTGGCAAATTTAGATTAAACCAGGATTAAACCAGGACTATACCATGTCTAATCCAAGGCAAACCCAGAAAGGAACCAAGACCTTTCCCAAAGCTACTGTACCTAAAACCTAAACTAAGAAGTGGTCAAAACGTATAATTTGACCTTTAAAAATAGCCTACCATCTGCGCCTTCACCACAGTTTGAGAACCACTGGTGTAAACTAAGCCCTTTTTTTTGTCCTTTTCTATTCATTCTGCACTGTTTACTTTCTTTTAAAGGCTATTTCCTGTCTTCTTTCTCGGTCTTGTCAACTTGTCATTCTTAAGTGCTCTTTTCAGTCATACGTCGTTATTGCCGTCTCTATTTTGGTTTTAAGTGACAGCAGCCTATAGTGAAGTGCTTACCTGCCTGCACGCTTATGGCAATGAGACCCACCTTTAAGTCGATGATGTCACCGTTAGTGGCCGTGAGTTCAACCTGTAATGAAACGGTAACAGCCCATTTGTGAACGTCTACACAGCTGTTTGTGGGTTTAGACTGTCAGGAGAGACGCAGAGGCCTCGAGCTACACAAACTTTTATTAAGAAGTTAAGTTGCACAGGAAGGTCGGGACCTGGGTTTTCAGGTAAATTTAAGGCCTTTTTATTTATTTGGCTCAGAGATTTTTTCTGCATTGCCCCAGTCTCTGCCATTACCTGTACTAAGCCTAAAAATGTGGCTGTATGTTTCCACAATTATGCAACATGATTTTATACCGCAGATACATACATTTTGTTATTCAATTTATTAAAAGTACGTAGCATTAAAGTCCTCTTAAAAAAAACAACACATCTTTGAAAAAAATTAAAGTTTCCTCTAATTATCCTTGGCTCCTTATGAATGTGTGGATGCATCTTTAAATCAATATTCGTATCGGCAAATATAATTTATTGACCACAACAGTAAGACAAATATTGGTTATAGGTATTGGCCCAAAAAATACCTATCATCCCTAATTAGAATTACTAGTTAAATCATTTGTAGTATTTGTATTGCTGACCGCTACTGACTAGGAATAATCCAACATAACATTATCTTTGTTTTGATGCCATCACCGTAATGCTTATTCATCATGATCGGTGTCAGTTAGACCTGCCTGCGCGTAGTCCACCACAGTACCTCATTTTGGGGCTCCACAGTGTCGTCCTCACTCTCTCTCACTGGTCCCACAGCCATCTGGTCGAGCGCCTCTGTGTTCCTGTACACAAGAGCCATAACTCAACTTAATTGTTGCTCTGTTTTACACCAAAGGAGATTTATGTTCAATGATCATAGTGTTGTCTAAAGGGTTCATGCGAAGGATTTGAGTTAAGTACAAGATTCACTAGTGAGAGTATGTTGATGGCAGCTTGGAGACAAAGTAAAAATATGACGGAATATGTCCATTCCCCACAGACTTTAAAACAAAGTAAATACAAGCAACAGCAGTATCCTAATGGTCAATTTATTGTGAATATTTAATGTAAAGTTGCCCAAAATGCATAACATCTCCAGCACGGTTTCTAAAATAACCATGAGATAAGGTTTCTGTTACATTACAATGGCTCCCTCTGGTGGATGTGACCAAACGGTACACTTCAGTCAAACAAACAGAAATGAAATTGTCTTCTATCACAACTCATTTAAACCACATTCGCACAAGAAATTATTTAAGATTAGAATTAGGACAGCGTTGTTCCCAGAGAGTTGTTCTCACCTGATGAAAATGATCTTGACTTTTGAAGGAGAGCTCTTGATAATAGATGAAGCATTCTGGTGACTGTGGCCATACAGGACTTGACCATTTATCTAAAATCAGATAAAAATAATATTATAAAAACGGGACAAGTGTGCGATTGTCAAAAGGGATTAAAAGATGTATATAAATAAATCCTTTCTTGTATCATTATATTAAGAAATTGTATTAAAAGTGAACTAAAAAGGCATATTAGTTCTATACATTGAAATTAAACAAACACTATGACTATTTATTATGCATGCAGGTTTGTATAAAGTAGAGAAGCTATTCTTTCATCTGAATATCTCTGAGATGTTCAAGACTAGCAAAAAGGCATTTGAGGCATTTAGAAAGATTTTAAAAGCTTTTATTGAATCATGAGCATCTTAACGAACATAATGGCTGCCATGCCAAACGTATTCCTGCATCGATTCAATAAAGGTTTTCATATTTTCTGAATCCCTGGAGTGCCTCAGCCCTTCTTCGCTTTACAATGACTCTGATCCCAAATCTGAAGAGCACCAAATACAACATATTTGACAACAATTGTGCAGCATTCCTGGAGCTTTTAGCTTTTTGTTTAAGACTAGTTTCGTCATGATATTAATATTCCAAATCAAGGAAAAACCTTGACACTCAATACTGATATGGATACGAAGATAACATGTGAATGTGATGTCACTTTCAATACAAGTTGTTGTAGTTTATTTAATTTTACCGTGTCAGTCTTATACTATTTCTAATATAGCTCAATAGGTCAGTTTTGATCTATTTATGTTTCTTTTTTTCAAATACTCAATTTCAGACAGACATAAAACATAAAGTTTAATCAAACTGTTCTTTTTCTGCGAATCTTCTCATAGACTCTGTGTGTGTGCAAACCTCTAACAGCTCATCTCCCACCACCAGTCGTCCGTCTCTGCCCGCTGCGCCGCTGGGCTCGATCCCCACCACGAACACACTCATGCGGGTGCGGTCCCTGTTTCCCGCCAGGCTCAGGCCCAGCCCCGTCTTGCCTTTCTCCAGCTCGATCATGTGGAGAACTCCTGGGAGGCTGCCATAGCGCTGGATTATGTTCTCTAAAGGAGACGAGGGAAGCCATGATAAACAGATGTAAGCTGACAACACTGCAAAACGCTGCCAACTCCGTCTCAAAGCCTTTTTATTTTTACTTTACCTGTGACCTTTGTATTGTTTAACTTCCTACTAGTCACCGACAGCATCATAAGGTATTCTTGTTTGTTAATTTATTTCGAACATGCATAAAACATAGGTATCACATCCGAACTAAGGAAGACAACATAATTGGTTTTAGGTGGTATTTTTCTCAAACATGGCACCAACCAACATTATGAATTAATAATACTTGTGGTATGTAAATAAATAATAAAAACATGTTCGAAAAGGAGTGGGTTTCGGTTTTTATGGACCATTTTGAGGACTTCTGACCTCAAGATTTTGTATTTTTGTTAAGTTTATTTTTCTTTCAGTCAATAGTCAAAGGAAAAACATGCACAAAAGGTAGAAACATAACATTTTACAGACCGAATGGGTTTAGGCTGAAGTTTAACACTTATTTTGCCTAAGCCTATCAACATAAAATATGAATTACAAGCTGGCAACACACTGAACTATCACTATCATTATATCTTCTATCTAAAATTGTCACATGGCTCAAATAGTTTTGGTCCATATACACAAGCACATACAACACTTTTTCATATACATACATACAAGATGCATAAACACACATTCACATGCATTGTTACTACACAACTCCTTCCATTTCTCTATATTTTCCTATTACATTAAACATACATTTTCTTTTAAAGGTGTAAATTGTTTTAGAGTTTAGAGTTTTGAAATGTTAATTGCTATGACAATGGTGCTAATTTCTACTATCACTCTGAAACTGGTGGATACATAACCTTAACTTAACTTTGATATAAATTTAGACAAGGGCTGCAAGATTAATTACAACCAAATAAAAAATTGTAGTTTGAAGTGTTTCAGTTATCAAATTGATGCAATTTTTAAAAACCCATTATGTGCTCTGAAAACAACAAAATATATTGTCTTATTATGTTCAACTGTATCAAAAATGTGGTTAGACCTTGGCAAAGTTCTGAAATGCATGTCAGTGCATGTCAGTCTTAAATCCACTCTTGATTTTAATACAACAATTGCCAATCCAATCATAATTGCAATACTTTTGGCAAACTTTTGAAAAATTTAAACTATATATATATATATATATATATATATATTTCTTTTAAATTGTTCGACCGTAGTTTAAACCAACGGAAACTTCAAATGATCTCAAAAGTGCGTTGTCATTTTCCAGTTATCGTTCCTGTCCCGGGATAAAATGAGTCGTTCTCCGATTGTATCTCTTCATTGACTTATAAGATGAAAAGTGAAAGTTTGAAATGTCACGCTGCTAAGTTTGTTTTAATGCTAACCTTTTGTCTCCCCGCTTCAATCTTGTCTCTATTCTTATCCTTCCCATTCTCACAATCCCACTTTTTGTCTTTCTCGCTGCTCCTCGGCTGTCCCTGGTGTGTTAGATAGCCTCGGTTCAGACCAATGAGCTCCTGTTGTTCTGGGCTGCCTGCCACTGTTGAACCATCAGTCCTGTACTAATCTCCACAACTCACCTCCCCTGCTCCAACCTCATCAATCTTACCCCCAACACGCACTCCGAGTACATTGACTAAAGTCCCGGGAGTGCAGCGGCTGGAAGTCTGTCCTTTATGCTGGTTGCCTAAGTTGAATGTGAGTGAATGTGACCTGTTCTACTTGAAGCCGAGAGTGTGTTGGACAGTCTGCTTTACTTTGCCTGCAGGCTGCAAATAGATTAATTGGGACATCGGGTCCTTCAGGTTTTGCTGAAATGTAGCCACCCAAAGAAGATCGTTCACTTTCTTTTTGTGTCAGAACTGCAGAAGTCATCCAAATATAGTGCTATAAATAATGAAGGATGTTTGTGTCTGTTAACTTCTACTGTTCATCTGTTTCAAACTTTTACACAGTTGAACCTGGTTAACTGGGAGCTCTTGTACCTTTTACAAGAAGAGAACTTTGCACATCCTTTTCAAAGACAGGAGATGACGGTCAAGGGCCAAAATGTTGCCCCGTTGTAAATAAATCAGTGGTTTTGCAGATAGACATGTGCAAGAGATGTCTTCCTATTAGGGTAATTGTGCCTATAGGTTAATACCAAAATGTTTTAAAAGTGACAAGCATTTCTCAAGTATGCGCTAAATTGATGATAATAATATAAATAAGATATAAATACATAAAAGCTGGCTAATAAGTGAATATTTTGAATGACTTGATCTGAAGGATTTTGAGCAGCTTGGAGAACCTCTAGTGGCAAACTAGTGTCAAAGCAAGGGAATTTTGATGAGTGGTGAAGCTATCACATTGAGGAATAATGAAGGCTCTCTGTTTGAACATTGTCACTTACTCCAGCTGTATCCAAACTCATCCTCTGCCTCCTCCTCCTCCCTCCTCTCCTCCTCCTCCTCCTCCTCTGCTGCTCTGGGGGAGGCCTCTGTCAGTGTGTCTGTATCTGTCTCTCCCACATGGGGCACCACTGGCAGCAGCAGCACCGAGCTGCCGGGGGACGTCTTCACTTTCTCATGCTTCACTGGCTGTCGCAGACAGAGTTAGGAAGTGTCATTAGTCACAGGTAAAAGTAGGCTTTGTATAAACAAAAGAACAGTAGGCTCTTTTAAACTGGGGTGGAATCAGTTATAATTAGCCACACTACACTATCAGCCTGTTAGGGATGATTTACATTTAGCAAATGAACAAACAATAAATATTGTTTGGTAAATGCTACAAGCCATTTTATGTCATATGAATCACTTCATATGAATCAGCAATAGCATTGGAGCTACATGCTTTGAACTAGAAGCACTTTGTAAGCGCAGATCTCTGCAAATGCACTGGACCTTTTCACAGTATTAAAGACATACCCACACAACCACCAATAATGGCATATAGAAAATCCATTGGTAAGTAACATAATTAGATGTATTAGTGTTTTATTTACTGACAGATTTAAGGTTAAATGTATTTTTGGTCTGTAATGCAGATTCATGCAGGTATTTTTGACATTTGAGTCTTAATTATGAGATTATGTGTTATCTTGCCAACTTTGTTTGATTAGACAAGAAACAATCCACAAAAACAACCATCCAACAAACATACAAAGGCAAAAACCTCTTGGCAGAGATAACAGAGTAATTTACTGATCAGCTAATCCATTGGATAAACTTACCGTGGTGGTCTTATACCATTTAAATCAGTGTTGATGTTATTTATGCAATATTTTGTACAAAGCGAAGCAAGAGAAGCCATGATTCCACAGACAAACACAGAGTTACATATAGATAAAGATTTTTGGACATGTAGCTGTTTATGCATGGTGCCACTGCTACATGCATGAACGCAAAGGGAAAGAAAGAGGACACAACACAGAGACGCACAAACCTTAAACGGGGTAGGAATAAAAGGGTTAGTTGGGGAGAGACGGAGGAAAAGTCTACATTGACTGTCACCTCCCTACAGAGAAGAGACAAACAGTGACATCTTTAGACAATAACACAAAAAAGTACGAGTGGTGTGATTTATTTAATTGTTCAAACGTTATATAAGGTCCGACAGAGCTCAAAAATGACAGATTTCAGAATACACAGATCCAGAAACATTTTTAAAGATACTTCCAGAGCATTTTTTCACACTGTACATTTGGCTTAAGTTTTACATCACCAAAAGCAGTCTGCTCGAAGAGAACAATTTGAATTCAAACTATAAATGCATGTAATAATAAACATTCAATGTCAGATGTATGATTGAAAGTACTGACCTTGTTCTTGCTGTCCCTTGTTACAGCTGCGGCTCTGTCCTCGCCCGGATCTGTAATCAATGACTACAAGACAGACATCAAGGTAAATAAATCCTCTATACAAAAGCCACTGTGGCATCTGAAATTAGAGGCCACAGATTTAACATAAGTTTCAATGTCAGCACACATTCAAGCCACCAGCAGCATATTGTAGGGGCAGTCTCATAAATATGAATACATACAAGTTTCTCTGAAAGAAACCACTATTGCAAAGCACACAATCCCATCAATAAAAAAAAAAACTTGTGTACATTTGTGTACTTTTGCCAGAGAAACTTGAAGCTTGATAGGGGCACAAAAGCGGGCCAAAATATTGAAGAATCAAGTAAATGCCTTGTCCAGGCTCTTGTGTCATTCCAAAATTGACCATGTCAAGGCAGACCTTAAGAGGTTTTGCCAGAAAGGATAGGATTGTGAAAAATGATACTGCAGTTTCTAGTTGTTCACATAATTGCAATGGTCTTATCAAATTGTCTTCTCTTGCACTGGCTGCCAGAAAATTGGGGCACAGACAAATGGTTTTTCAAACCTGAAACATGGCTGAAACAAAAACCACTCTGTGGTTTATGTAAAAATGGGCCAGAGAATACTATATGCAATTCTGATTACGTATTTAATTATATAATTATGACTGTTCTAGTGTTGTCACGATAAGAAAATGTAAAATTAGATTTTGATTCTAGGGAATATATATATATATTTTCCAACTCAGTAGTTCTAATAAAGCTCAATATAATTTTAAAACTGTTCAGGTAAAGTCAAGTTTTTTCCTGTTATTGTGATTTTTTTTTTGGTATTGATACTTCAAATAAGTGTCTAGTTTCAATACTAGTTTTAGTATGGATTAGTATTATTTTCAATAGTTTTGACAACACTACTGTGTTTACAACTAATAGTGGCACAGTCCATCAAAGACTGACGACTTGACATTATGTAAAAGGCCCAGGCCGATACATTTTAAGTGCTATGACTTTGAGCTTGATAGTTTTTATGTGGAACAATTTAACATCTTCACATTTTTAACCAGATGTTTTTAGCTCAGCAAACTTTTTACTTTTACTTTTAACAGCTGGTTGAATATTGCATTCCCACCGATGTTTCTAGTTTTCATGAGCAGAAAATGTATGATTCTGATGAGAAAAAGGAACATGCAAAAGATGTACAAGTCTAAAGGAGACACTGAATCAGCCCAGTGACAGGTCTAACCTCAGGAGGAGCAGGTGCTAGGGGGCTTTGATTAGAGGAACAAAGGGTTGACCCGCGCTGGCTACGTGACAGTGGAAAGGCCAGGGCCGGCTTCTAAAAGCACAAACAGGAGCAACATGGCAGACATTTAGTGACATTTGAAGCTTTGTGACAAAATTGAATTAGGATTTGACAGAAAAGACTATCTGAAAGAAAGTAGGTAAGAACTCCTAAGGTTTTATTCAAATGAGAGCCATAAAGCAAAATGTTCCTTGAGGATGAGTATTTTTCCATTAGAAAATGTAAGGAGAGCCTCGTTCTCAGAAACAATTTAACAAAATGTTTCAAAGATACCTCTGGGCTTCTTTGAGATTATGTACTGCTTGCAAGGGAAGGATTTGAAACTGAAGTGAAGACAGTCCATTAAGCTCCCTGGCTGTCCCACAGAGACTGCACAATAAAACAGGTTTCACTGACAGAGACGAACCAGTGCTTGCAGATACACCGAGCCAGCATAACATAATGACCACTGATCCAAGTTGGTGTATCAGGGGGAAAATTGGGAGGAAAAAATTTAAAATTTGACTGAGCAAGGGTCAAATTGTTATTGACAACTCTTTAAAAACATTTCGAAGCAGAAATGGATGGTCCAAAGTACAGTAGATTAATAATATTATCCAACAGACTGATATATCTTTAAAGGTGCACTGCATAACGTTTCTGGTGGACGCTTGTCTCCATTGAGATGTTGTTGCTTTCCAAAGTAGAGAACAGCTGAATTTAACCAATCAGTGAAGTGTGAACTCTCAGCAGATTACGTTATTTACTTCTTAAAAAAATTAAAAAAAGAATGATAAAATAGAATAAAAAGTGTGCATGAATTGTGATAAAATCCAAATTGTTATCTGACTCCAAGAAAATCATGATGTACATGTTTTGCTGTATCACCCGCCCCTATTCCAAAGTATGCATTGAACTTATCTGTCACCATTTAGACAAGCCAAGGTCAGATCTGTGGAGAGGCGACCTTGCCCACTGTAGAATGCATGTTTTTCAAAGTATTTCCAAAAACACATGCTGAATAGATTTGTTTAATTCTTCGAAACATTAAAGTCAAAGCAATAACATCTCCATTTTGAGAAAAGCGGTTGGCGTGTCCTCCACCAGAAATGTTACGCAGCGCACATTTAAACTTTACCTTTCCGAAACATTTAAGAATTGCCGTTTGTTTCAATATAAGACCTGTGTCCTTAATATTGTGCCGGATGGGCGCATCATCAAGCTAAACTGCCGACTTGAGTTGAGTCAATCAAAGGGATGAGACGAGCCTTTTTAGCCGAGCGTATTGTTGAAGTGGCTTTTATTATGTGAATGCCAACATTTATAAACTAACAACCAATGCTTTCTTGACAGAATGGATAGCCGTCGTTGCTGCCATTAACTTCCC
Organism: Chaenogobius annularis; assembly: GCA_015082035.1. Classification (NCBI taxonomy): domain Eukaryota; kingdom Metazoa; phylum Chordata; class Actinopteri; order Gobiiformes; family Gobiidae; genus Chaenogobius; species Chaenogobius annularis. The sequence continues at coordinate 1,290,097 of BJKM01000085.1, read as the reverse complement.
CTCTGGCAGAAAGCAGAATAGAAACGTCGCGATACAAAATAACCAACCCTCGTTTAAATCCCAGAAGGAAATCACCAATTCCATTTTGTCTTTATTTCAAAGTCAAAGGAGCACTTTAAAGGCAGATAGAGAAAGGATGGGCAGGTTGGAAGAATGGAGAGGGGAAGCCAGATAATGCAAAAAAGATTAGGTGTGATGGATAGCTGATGCAACAGAAATACAGACACAAAAAAAGGAGGGAAAGACAGATTACCTGGCGTGTGCGATGTGGCATGCATGTGAGAGCAGTGGTGTGTTTTTCTACGGCAGACGATGGGGCTGGCGTATATATTGACTCAGGCTGAGAAGGCAGCGTGAAGAAGCACAGGTATTTTGAAGCCACATGACTGACTAACGCTAGAGTTACATCACATTAAAGGTTAACTGAATTTACATGAGGCTGTACTTGGTAAATGTTTGTAGGGAAATACTTTGCAGGAGATTACATTATGACCTTATGCTTGCATTACTAAATAAGATATTCTAACATCAAATATAGCTGTATATATATATATATATATATATATAAATATATATATACACACACACACACACACACACATATATGTTCTTGTTTGATGTTAAAAATCTGTTTAAAAATTAATTATTCAATTGAGACTGCAGAGATTGCGTACAATATTTATGTGAGAAAAAGGCATTTAAAGGACAAATATGATGCATTATTTGTACATCTTTAAACATCCTCTTGAGTACCTTTTAGTTTGGCATATAATGTTTTAGAACAAATAAAAAGTTTTTATAACAAACAATTACATTTGAATCTGTGCTGTTTTCCCTCGGAACTAACAGAGTTTTGGCACCCATCTACAGGGCTGCAGAGGGAATTACACACATAGTGCTTATCGCGCTCGGAGGGGAGAAGATTGATTGAAAGGGAAGCTCAAAAAAAGTACATTTTGCATAATATGTGTCCTTTTAAATAAATGCATACAAATATATGGATGGAAGATGATTATGCAAAATAGTAAAACAAAGAAGCATATATATAGTATTTTGAGAGCAAACAGACCAAAAAACTAAAAAGAATGATACATTTGTTTTGCCTGCAGTGTCTTCCCTTAAATGTGTGGAATATGTTCTATAAAACACATATATTAACAAACTACAAAAGAGTAATTTAATAGATTTACCCTTGGCCTGTTGATGAAGCTCTGAACCACGAAGAGCACTGGGTTTCCCCGCTCTGCGTATGGCCTCTACAGCCTCCTCGTGACTCGCATCCCTCAGGTCCACTCCGTCCACCTGGAAAAATCCCGAGCGTGTTTTCATTCAAGACCGCTAAACTCGTACTTACCCGGCGATATATCAAGTATGGTGCAACTGTCCCGAAACGCTCCCTTCTCACCTCAACGATCCTGTCGCCCGTCTTCAGCGTCCCGTTCTGGCCGGCGGGGCTGTCCTCCAGGATGTGTTTGATATAAAAATGCCCCTCATCACTTCTCCGTTGCTAAGCCGGCTGCCCATGCCGCGGCCCCCGACGATACTGATCCCCAAGGACTTGCCCGCCTCTCGGGTAAAGCTCCACTCTGGGGAAAGGGACACATGTCAGACATCTTTTTCTACACTTCAGCTAAAAGTGCTGCTGTAAAACTGTGAGAATGAAAAGCATTTTGGTTGGATTAAAGTGATTTTGGGGTATTTCTACATTATTTAATTCTATATGGGAAAAAAAACACAATATTACAAGATGGTTAAGAACAAATGGCGTAATGATTTATCCAGTAAAAATGTTTTAATTAAATGTTCTTTGCAAATGTTAAAAGTAGAAACACACTACTAATATATTATTTACTTTAATTTAATGATGTTTGGCATACATTCATAATTTAAAGTATTAGTAGTAAGTGAGCGGTTTAGGAGTAATATAATCAGTGTTAATGATAATGCAGTATTTTGTAGTTGATTGTGCAGTCATGATTTATCCAGAATAAAATAAAACATACAGTTCTGTACAAATGTTAAAGTAGAAACAAATTATATTGTAACAAATCTACTCGAATGATGTTTGTATATTTGACACACACACACCACACACACACACACACACACACAACGCTTTAAAGTATTACAAGTGAGAGTAAGTCTGTTATACTTCTAATGATATTTTGTAGTTGTGGAAAAGGTTTCTCAGTTTTACTATTTTACATACTTTGGGGAATTAAATTAGTTTTTGCTTTGCTGCCTCGTAAGATTGATGATCACTTACTTTCTTGGTTGGTTCCAGTTGCTGTACGCACTCTTCTTCTCCCTCTCCATTCCTCACGCGGAAGATTAGGAACACTTCTGAAATGGAGGAATCATATTAAAAGTCTATACATTTGGTCTTTTTTACAAACAAAAAGGCCCAAAATGAGGATTACCTTGAAGGAGGAGGTGGATGTCCTCAGACAGGTGGCCATGTTTAGCCTGCTCAAGATTTGCTTTGTATTCTTCTAAATATTCAGCCGGGACATATGTGATGCTGAAACGCAGGTAAATACAGTTTGTGTTAAAATCTTCTCATCTAATATTCTTACAACGCCGTACTTAGCTGTTTAGTGTGTCCTATAAACACGAGAGATTCAAATAGTTTCTTGGACTACAAAAAAACACCTTTAAAAATTAAAAAAAAAAAAAACTTTATATATAACTATATTCGCGGCCACTTTGCCTACTCCATACAGCATTTAGCATTTTGTACTGGGGCAATCAACTCAATTTATCCAGGCTCTTGTGCTGACTTTATGAAAAACATACATTTATACGAATTATAAACGAAGAAATCCTAGATAATTCTAAATAATTGTTTGACCGGTCGACCAATTTAAAAAAGAACTGCTGACTATTTGACTAGTAAAATATCATTACTTGCTGCCGTAATCTTTAATCTACAGACACATTTCATAGGAATTTTAAATTAGCATATGTTTCATAAATACATTCTGGTTGAAGACTTCAAGATAGAGAAATAGTACAAATATTTACGATTTTGATTGGATAATGTTTGAGAGTCTGTATCGTCCAGATCACAATTAACAATTAGTAAAATAGTCAACGGCTATTCATATAGTCGATATAGTCACCATTAATCTGATGTATTGTTGCAGCTCTTATTATGTGAGTGACATATACATTTCTATACACTTTAAATAATAACGTGCATGGTAAGCTCTTCATCTCGGCTTGGTGATGACTCGTAACGATCTGGAGAAGTTTTAGCCTTAACGTCTTTTGCATTTACCAAATAACTATGTGCATCCTATCCTATTATGTCTCTTTCCCTCATTTCCGTCTTGAGTGGCATCAAATCCTGTCGCCACATTCTGATATCCACTTAGAGCGTGATTTCCGAGCATTTCACAGTAAAGCCGATCGCGCAGGGCACATTAACACATGGGAGCGGCGCTGCTGACAGATCCTCCGGCAGATGGGTTGATTTGGTTTGGAAAGACGGCGGCATGCGGACGGAGAAGGAAAAAGAATCCCACAGAAATAATGAAGCAGATGAGGCGCCCCATTAGGAACAACAACAACAACATGCAGAGAGCGACATGATGTAGAAGTGAGTCAGAGTGAGTTAGAACCAGGACCAACAAACACTGATGTTAGAAGTGGCGTGCGATGCAGAGAACAGATGCAACTGAGGCGCGTGCAGTCACGATTTATACCGTGCAACATATCTTTATAAAAAAACATATATAGTTCTGTGCAAAAGTAAAGAAGACATTCAGATCAAAGCAGGCGTATGAAAGATTTAAACTAGAAACAAATGATCAACAAAAGAGGGCTTAACCAATGCAAAATCAGGTCTAAACCAGGACTGATCAGTGCTGGAGTAAACCAAAAAATTAAGTAAAGTTTAATAAGATGGATCAGAGAAGAAACATACACTTAACAACGCAGAACTAAACCCAATATTAAACTACGACTAAACCAGGATGAAACAAATACTAAACCTGGGTTGAATAGGATCTAAGCCAGGACTAAACCAGTATAAACAAGGACTAAACCAATGCTAAACCAGGACTAAACAAATACTAAACTAAACTAGGACTAAACCAATACTAAATCAGAACTAAACCAATACTAAACCAGGATTAAATCAGAACTAAACTAATAGTAAACCAGGGCTAAACTGGAATTAAACAATTATAAACCAGGACTAAACCAATACTAAACCAGAACTAAACTAATACTACTAAATAAACAAACTAACAATACCCAGACTAAATCAGAACTAAACAATACTAAACCAGGAAAATCAGAACTAAACTAATATAAACCAGGGCTAAATGGAATTAAACAATTATAACCAGGACTAAACCAGGACTAAAATCAGAACTAAACTAATACTAAAACCAGGGCTAAAATGGAATTAAACAATTATCAACCAGGACTAAATCAGAACTAAACAATACTAAACCAGAACTAAATCAGAACTAAACAATACTAAACCAGAACTAAATCGGAAAAACCAATTACATAAACCAGGACTAAATCAGAACTAAACAATACTAAACCAGATTTTAATAGAACTAAACTAAAAACTAAACCAGGATTAAATCAGAACTAAAAACTAATACTAAACCAAGGCTAAACTGGAATTAAAAAATAAACCAGGATAAATCAGAACTAAACCAATACTAAAATAGGATAAATCAAACTAAACCAGGAATAAACCAGGACAAAAAATAACCAATACTAAACCAGAACTAAATCTGAAATAAACCAATACTAAACCAGGACTAAATCAGAACTAAATTAATACTAAACCAGGGGCTAAACTGAAATTAAAAACTATAATAAACCAGGACTGAACCAGGACTGAAACCAGACTAAAACCAGGACTAAACCAGGAATAAACCAGGAATAAACACAATACTAACCAATAGTATTTGGTTAGTATTTGACTAAATTAGAACTAAGCCAGGAATAAACCAATGCAAAAGAAGGACTAAACGAATACTAAGCTAATACTACACCAGGTCTGAACCAGAAATGAACAGGGACTAATCCAGGAGTAAAATGTGTTTATGAATCCAAACTGAAATCAACCACGGCCTTGACTCATTTGTGATTCCATGTACGAAATTTGGCAAGTTGTTGTTTTTTTTACACCAGCTTTTGCACAGCACTATAAATATGAATAAAGCCACATTTGACATCTGTAGTTAGTCTTCTGGATAGATCTAAAGGTGTAGACCGCATAAGCCCAGCCACCAGTAAAAGAAGAAGAAAAAGAATGGCAGCCGAAGGCCAGATGACCACCAGTGTGGAAGTTAGTCATACTCACACATAAAACGGGCACAGATCGTCCTCAGGTGCACAAGCAGATCTAGAATGTGAAGAGTTGCCTTTTTATGCACCAAAGCTAACAAACTGCCCAGCTTAGTTCACAGCAAGCACAATTTGAAAACACTGCATTCAATTAATCAAGTGAAATACCTCCCTACAAAACGGCTGTAACCTTCAAATAAATGCTTTGTACAAACGGTTTAATCTAAGGAAAAAAAATCAAAATAAATCTTAGTTCAAAGAAATCTTCTTCAACCCTGTCAAACTGAGTACCAAAAAATGCTATATATATGTTTATGCATCTCTCTTTTGTTGTTTAGAATCCATTAACTGTGATGCATCTCATTTTATTGTACGTGGGAATCTGGCAAAGAATAATGATGAATTAAGCCAGAGAGACCTACAGAAGTTAGGTGACAACGACTATTTTGATCTATAATGATAGTATTATAAGAATTTTAACATGATTATTGCTATAGTTTTTCACTAATGAGTTGAAGTTAGTCATTAGAATGCATAAATAATCAAAATAATTCGACGTTTAAGGCGGCGTACGATGCATCTCTTTCCCCATCGTCATCTTGCCCTTACCCCATGTCTGGGCCAATCAGAGAGTGCCTTCGGAGCATGGCGCGGGCCTGGGCGTTGGTCCGGTTGGCGGTGGGCTCCCCGTTGATGGCGAGGATGAGGTCGCCGACACCCAGGCGCCCGTCGCGGCTAATGGAGCCACCGTGAATGATACTGCGGATCAGCATTCCCAAACCATCCTTCATAGCGCTTACTGTCATGCCTGGACACGATTATGCACAAAAAACATGTCAATTTGTAAATGTAAGCTCGTACAATTCAGGTGTAAATGCTCATTCCATAGAAAACGGCTTGTTTTTGTACAGCTACTGGACACTGAAAGTATTATTAAGTAAGTTAAATGAAGAAAATGAACTTTGCTACAAGCCAGATACTTAGAAGTACCGTAATTACTACTACAGTGAGACAAGTGCACTTACAGCAAGTATTTCACAAGTTATAGTTAATTTCCCTTTGAGTAGGTTTTGAAATGCAAATAAATACATTATTTTAGACCAAAAAAATAGAGAGAATACGGTAAAATAGTGAAATTGCACAAACCTAAGCTAGAAGTGCCCTTGACAACCGTGATGGTCCGTTCAAAATTGCTCTCGGAGGTCAGCGCTTCCTTGTCTTCGTCTTCTGCAGCTTCTTTTTCGGCGTCGTCCTCGTCCTTGAGAGAGATTTATTAGCAGAGGTATTCATGAAAGCGAGAAATATGTGAAATCAAATTCAGAACGCTGCAAGGTCTGACGAGAAAGGCAACGATAAATGGACAGCGGAAACAATTTCAAACACAAATTGGCTTGAAATTGTGTTTATCTAATATTTCTAAAGACAAGAATCAGAGAAAGATCAAGGATAATATAATAGCTGATTTTGGTAGTTCGTTAGTCTCCAAACTTAAAGTAACAAGACTTTTAGAGTGTTTGGTAGAGGTAGTATCGGTAGAGGTAGTACAGATAGAAGTAGTAATAGAAGTTGCAGAAGCAGCAGCAGTGGAGTATCTATCTATTTGTAATATGTATTCTACTATAAATGAATTCTGAAGTAATCAAAATTCGACAACCGTTTTTAATTGACTAATTGACTGGTTTAATGCAATCTTATGACAGACAATATCATTTCCACCTATCGTTTACAATAATTACAGATATTGTTTGTTGTTACCTTATTTACATTGTACTTATAGTCCTAAACCTTTTGTCTAAAATAACTTTTCGTTCTCATCAGGATCTTTAGTCAAATCGTTGTTTTTTTTTTAGTTTTAGTGTAGTTTTAGTCAAGAAGAATGTCAGCTGACTAAATTCAAGATACCGTTAGCAATATTTTTTTAATTCCAAATTACGCAAATGATTTAGCACGTTATGGGACATGTACGCCGACTCGTGCATTGAGTTTGTATGTAGTCTGATATGGGGCTCTGTGTTAGAAAAAGAGGTCCCACTTGTCCTTTTATTCATGTTTTAGTTCAGCTTTGACAAAAAATAGTACGTATTTTTAGTCATCGATGATTACTTTTAATTTAATTTTGTTTTGGTCCACAAACATTTGACCTACCTTCAACAACACCTTCATATCCTCCATGTCGGCGAAGACCATGGGAGCCTCGGTGTAGTGTATCTCCTGCTCCTCGTTGAGCTTGTTCCTGTTTTGGATCATTTCGGCGAACGGGCTGTACAAGCGCAGGCCGTCCACCGGTTCCTCTTTGCCGCTGTGGGTCGCCATGTACTGTTCCGAACTGGTCACCATGGAGTCAAAATCCGGGATTTGACTTCTTAAATCTGGAGGACTGTACGTGGCCGTCTTTTCGAGCGAGAAATGAGGCAGTGGGATGTCACCTTCCGGGCCGCTCGTAGCAAAGTGTGGATCCAACAAGTCGAGGTGAGCTGGAAGCTGCAGTAAAACACAGCCGAGTCACCCATTAGAGGAAATAGAGCTTGTTCTGTTCTGTTTAATTGGGGGTTTAGGGTTATCACAAGTGGCCAATAGAGAGTTGCTATTTAAACAAGCAACAAGAGGACATAATACGATAAGACTTATTTTGCAAATGGGGTAAGAAACACTAAAACGCAGAGCTAATGTAGATTTGAGTACAAGTTTACCTCAGCTTTACTATACATACACGCAAATCCATTAAAGCTGCACGATGTAACTTTATTGTCTGAATGGAGATGTTATTGCTTTATCTGGAATGGTTATAGTATATAACAGATGTATCTCCATGGAGACAAGCTGACGCCAGCAGTCCAAGTGTTTCTTTTTCTTTTTTATCCATAAAAACGTCTGTACTTAGATCGAAAGATAGACAGATACCAGGAAGGCAAAGCAATAATATCTCCATGAGACAAGCAAATTATTGATTTTTTAGATTTTTTTTCAAGTTGCAAATAAAATGTGACTCAAATCAGTTTTTATGTGTGAACCAAACAGCCCTGAAATGGCCTGATGTGCAGCAGAGGACAGGACAAAGCGTCGTGCTGATAAAAAATGTGTCACCTTAATAGGAAAATGTTTGTCAAACTTTCTTTCCCAAAATACCAACCTCACTTTTTTTTTGTCTATCTGTCTTCACTGCTGTTGTCTGACAGGGTTGTTTAAGTGTGTATTATTCCTGTCTTTTCCAGTGAAAAAACATGGCACTTTCGGATGTAGGTGTCAGAATAATGTGATCTGGAAGTTCAGACAGCAGGTACTTTGCAAAAGATGAGATTTGTGTCTGATTTTGCACCACATATGAAAGAGGCCTGGGTCGCATAAAAAAAAAAAATCAGATTTGGGCTGTTCACACTTGTAATGAAAAAGTCAGATACAGGTCACATTTGGGGCCAAAAACGCTCAGATGTGAGCTGCAGTGTGCACCTTTATATCAAATGTTTCTTTAATGACGCCCACAGTGTCTTAGGAACTTCCTATGGTACAGATACAGAGTGTAACAGGTACTTATTACTCAATACTGGCCCATTTAAATGTCATGGACTTTTTAGCACTGAGTGTTCACAATTATGCCGAGATCTATACTTTTATAAGATTCCTTGTAAGCAGAAACAGGCTTTTTATCATCTGATTCATATTAAGAATTGCCTGACTATTTGGAGTATTTTGTAAGCTCCTTCTTGTTAAAAATATCCTGTTTACTTCACTGTGCACCCTCTTACCGGTCATACTTTTTAGCGTGATCCTGCAAATGGGAGTAAGTGTGACCTTTCAGACAAAATGAAAACACAGAAATATTATTAAGAAAACAGTTTATGTGCCCTTTGTTCTTCATTGTTTGTTTTTCTTGGGGAATATAACGGCAGACTGTGGACAATAGGCCGCTGGGGCTGTAATCCTCATAAAACACTCACTATTGTTGTTACTCAATTAAAGACATTTCTCATGACATTTTGGCTCGGAGCAGCAGATTCAACAAGTAATGGCGAGCTGTTGTATAGCTCAGTTCAGCAAAGGGCAGCGGCGTTTAATGAAAAGGCAGATTTATTTTTATTTGCAGTGCTTTCTACACTGAATTGAATTACCTCAGGTGTGGATGCGCGTAGAAAGTCCTGGTCCGCGCTGCAGCTGCTGCCGTGGAGAGCCATCATGGAGGCTTGGAAAGTGTCATCGTCTATAGAGGCGTAAGTACGCTCCAGCGCTTTTTCATCAGGCAGATCTGCTTCACTGGCATCAATCTGAGACAATAGATGCAAGCTTTGTGACAGCAATCAAGGGTATTACTAATTAACTCACAACATAGTAGTCAAGCATTAAAGTATACCTCATACACGCATAAAAGCTAAAAAGATCTATTATAATAAACTTGGGTTGTCAATATTCAACACTAAAACTAGAATCAAAACTAGCAGGTTTTGCAGGTATTGATATTAAACAAAACAAATAAAAATTTGGACATTTCTTGAATAGCTTTACAATATATCTATACAAGAAATGGTATTAAACCACATTGAAATATTTTTTATTTTATACTAAAATCAGTTTTGAGATGTTTTGTCAGTTTTATCGTGACAACACTACGTTACATTCAATTTAAGCACTTTTCTCAAACAATAGACACAATTGATGGGTTTATCATTGTCAGAATTTTTATAAATATTCAACTCCTTTTCCCACATTACTAATTTGCCAGCATTTTTTTTTTTTTAAGATAAAATAATAAGATGTGAGGGCAGATTATTCTTCAACATACAATCTACAGTACAAAAATAAATTTGAAAAATGTAAGTGTTAATTAAGTGCTAATTAATCCACTCTCCAAAGACAATCTCAAACAGCAGCATAATCATACATCACAATCTTATCTGTTAATTCCTGGTTGATTCCTTAGTTTTGCACCCATAAAGCTAACTGACCAATGCCGGCTCTGCTCGGTAAAGGGTGCCCTCAGAAGCCAGTCCTTCTTCCTCTCCTTCTTCAACCAAAATACTGTTGAAGTCAAATGAACAGATGGCGCTTGATGATGGTGTAATTTGCTGGTGACCGTATGGATATGGAGAGTGGGAATATCCACATATTCCCTGGGGAAAGTGGAGAGAAGCTTTCAGTGCCTCCAGCTTTATGTTGCGTCAATGGGTTATGACCAAATCAGGAAGAGATATGTTAATGTTGATTAGTAGAAAGAGTTGTGGATTATAGAAGAAAAATAGGCAATGAACTAACACTTTTAATAGCTTTAATAAAGCATGAACAAAGACTCGCCAGTTACTAAACCTGAATCAATCATTTTGAATTAAGTCTTTGTTTGTGACGTGCATTATTAAGGCTATTTAAGGTATAGTTAATATAGTGGTACAGAAAATGAATTTTAAAGGTCTATTAACTGAAAATAATGTATGTGTCTCTGTTAGTTGGCATTAAATTCTGTATGAAGACACAAAAAGAGGGGGACTGGACTGCATCTGCGTATTGAAAAAGGGAGTAGTCTATGTGAAGCCGAAAACAATTGTAGCTATTCCCCAATTTCTTCAACTTATTCGTGGATGCAATTTGACATGATCGGAACAATGAATGTGTTTGAGCTTTAAAAACATGGAGGAGCTTCAATGGATGACATATACCAAAAGCAGAAATGAATCAAACACACCTCTCTATAGGTTTTTACGATAAAGATAACAAATAATGCGTTAAAAGCCAAAACAGAATATGTTTTTTTCACTCACTTTATACTAAAAATACAATGTCCCATCAACAGCAAGGACACAAAAAGCAATCACGCACATACAACTTGTTGGTACAACTATTATTCAAGGTAGTATAACTGTGTACAACTGTCTAGCAGAGCAACAAAATACCTCTCCAAAATAATTCAACATCTCTGAGAGCAGATATAGAAAAATCCATACATTCTTTCTACAGCTCTATAATCCTGCTAACCTTGTCTCTCCGAAAGGTCTTGCTGTGTAATCCAAAAGTGGATTCAATATAAGAAAAATGCACAAAAATACATACAGAGCGAATAAATACTGGAACTGGGATTGACAAACATGACATATTCTAGACACTATTTTGACAAGTGCCCCCCAATGTATTTAAAAGCAGGTCTTAGCACTTGCAAAATTCCATGACATTATCTTATGAAACAAAAGGGCATAGTGCATTCTGGGTAGCTCGCCTGCTTTCAGAGAACAGTGGGTGGAATGCTAAACCGTGGAGTCGACATCCGCTCTTTTCCCTGCATGAAAAATTCAAGCGCGTGTAAGCTGATACCTCATGACCGGGTGCTAAGTATTCAAAAGCCTCCGACTCACTCACAAATACATACATTATCTTCAAGTTGATGCAAGAGTAGGTAAATACATATATGATTTAACATTTACAAGGCTGAAAGTGAAAACACATTCTTAAAGTTACTTACAGGTAGCGGTTTGGAGACTCCGATCTGGACTTTGCCGAGTTTAGCCCCCTTTAGGGCCTGGACAGCATCCTCTAAACTGGCATTTTCCAGATTAGTGGCATTCACATACATAAGGCGGTCTCCTGGCAACAATCTGCCGTCCTGCTCAGCCACGCCATCGGGGACAAGTGAGCGGATTACAATCACAGTCTTGGTGGGATCCATGGGGTCCTGTAAGAAAAAAAAACATTTAGATACAGGTAAAAGTTTTAAGTAGGGCTGAACAAGTTTGAGAACAATTAAAATGTGTTGTTTTTCTAGTAGGAGTCCTGAAGCATAACTGAAATCTGGACTGCTAAACTAATTTATAGAGGTCTAAACTAGTACTATTTACATAAAAAGACGAGATAATTTGTTGTTTGCAAAGAAAATTACGTTGCCTATTAACGGCCAAAGCTTTAAAATATTGTTCCTTTGTACATTATTTAAAAGGTATTAATAAGCACTAGTTATCTGTTTGGGCACTTAAAAGGCATTTACTGGCATTTGTAGATGGCTAATGAAATCTTATAAATGTTAATAAGCAATTCATAAAATAGGCTACTTATTAGAATATTTTTAATAGCCAATTGATAAATGCTTGTACTTATTAATGCCTAATAAATAGCTTATTAAGGAACCTTACTTTAAAGAGCTACCAATAATAGCAGTGCATTTAATTAGATAATTGTGACTATTCAAATTGTGATTTTGATTCAATATATCTTACAGCTCAACTTTATCATTTATCACTTACATTTTGTTATATTAAAGTGTACATATAACTATTGAATTATCTAGGATGCTTACAAATACAAGTCCAATGTTTTCAATTCCCATGCCCAGAAAAAGATTCAAGGCCCTTTGCATATATTGCAGTTGTGTCCACCTGCCCAGGGACTCCAGATGGAAAGTATCATTAGCTAAATCTGGTTCAAATCATCTATTCTTTTTTAAGATTAAAGAATTTGTACATGATCCCTGGACATTTAGACTAATGCACTTGACCATTCTCACCTGGTAGTCTAAAATGCTGAACCCCAGTCCCCCCTCTCCCTTCTCCAGCTCGATATTCTGGACCTCAAGTTCCCACATGGCTAGAGCAGATCCAATCGCTTCCTCAGCCACATTATCTTGCGTCACTTCCACTGCATTCACTTCTGCGTCCTCAGCCCCCAATACATTATTCAGGTCGATTTGTTTCTGGGGAAAAAGGGTGACAGAAATCTCAATATCAAGCTTACTTTTATTTTAACACATCCAAAAGTTGCTAGGCTGTAGTCGTGTTCCTGGCTCAGCTTTCTGGCAGCAGATAAAAGTGAAATCTCTTTGGGATAGCAATGCTTTGGTACAATATCACAGATACGGCTGGAGACATGAAACCTATTTCCAAGGGGCTTTTGATGTCTCGTATCTTGCACAAATGTTGTTGGCAGCAGTTTGTAGGACATTAGTAGAACTGGTCTCAATGAGCTTTACTCATAGCTATGACTCAACTTATCAAGATGACACTTAGTCCTTAAATAATGAAACATAATATCTTTGGCGGGTAAGAAATCCTTGAGGAAAGTAAAGTGAATGATGACTGCGTTCATTTTTCCCTTCACAAAATCCCTCACCTGAGAGTGGGCACTACTTAATAAATTATAATGAAACCCAAAATATTGGCTTTGGGTGAACAGAAATAATCAAACGGGTAAAAACACTTAAATTTTTTAATGTAGTGACGTAAAAGTGGGAGTAAAATTAAAACAGGAATGGCTATATTAGTTTCAAGTCAAATAGCTTTGGAACAGAGATATTGAACACAAGTATAAAAATGGCAGATTTGTACTTGTTAAAGGAACTATTAATAGAAGTGTGTTTAAGTTACGAAGCGTGTATGCTCCAACGTGAATTAGTATCACTTTGTATATCAATGTCCTAGACCTGATTGCAAACCACTCTGAGGGAACCTGTATCTGTGGCTGCGATTTCAACCTCCACATGCAGCCTACATTAGATGTCCCAAACTCGCAAAAGCACTGGTCAAATTATAAATCATATATTTTGCAAATGAATATAATAAATTACATCAAATTACATTAAAACATTTTGTACCTGGAATTTAGTGATCAAATCCTCTGGTTCAGGTACAATAGAGTCCATGTCCGTCTGCAGATGTGGAGCAGGTCTGCAGCACGTCATGTACACACAGAGAGGCAGCTCTTTCAGGATTCTCACCACTTCTTTGTGCGATTCGCCAATTAGAGAAATCCCATTGACCTGCCAAATTGTATTAAATCAATTAAACAACATGAATCGCCAGGAGCGTTGCCTGATTATAATTGCATTGTGTCTCTGTACCTCGAGCAGCTCATCTCCACTGAACAGCTTACCACAGCGGCCCACCGGTCCCTCGGGCAGGACTGAGCGGATGTAATGGTGCCCGCTGTTCACCTCCAAACTGATGCCCAGGCCACTGCTCTCACTAAACTTCTCCACCTGCGCCACCTGCCAGACACAAGCACATCCTCACATTTCATTCAGGACAGTACAGCTGCTGCTGGAGATGGGCAATTTATCAAAATTTAAATTATATTGTGAATGCTGTTTTGACAATATGTTAACGTGTAAAGTAAAAAAGCTCCAAAAAGAACTGATTAAAAAATAATAATAATAATAATAATAATGTGTGATGTTTCTGAACTTTTGTGATTCATTTGTTACAGACATTTCACATTCATCTGATAATTAAACCTTAACTAATACGTTTGAAGACTTGTTTTAACACATTTCTGTTGGATTGATAATAATCATTATCAGGAGACTCCAAGAAATATCAAGATATGTATTTCTGTCAATATCACCCACCCTTAGTCGCAAATATTTAATATCTAGAAAATCCTATTACAACTATTGAGCAAAAATATATCATTATATCATTATATCTAATAGTATAAATATGAATACCGTAAATACTTGTATTGGCTGAAAAAAAAACTTACAACAACTTCATTATTTGGTCCCAAAATCTCCAGCCACTTCTTGACAAGCTCTTCCTCTTCAAATGGTGCCAGTTTCATTCCTTCAAGACAACGAAAAACAATAACATTATAAATGAATAAGCAATCACAACCATTCAATCAGCTTCAAATAATAAATAACCATCTGACATGCTTGTGTAGAAGACATTTCAACCATCTACTGTGAATACTTCACTCAGCCTGTGCGTCCCGGTGGTCCTGACACCAGTGGCTCTTATCTGCCAAACGCATGCCCACTATCTGTACTTGTGCATTTAAGGAGGGCTCCCGGGCTCCTACCATGATTGTCTTGTGTTAGGTGATCCGCTTGTCTGCCGACATCAGATCCTTCAGTCTTTGTGTGAGGCTGCTTTTCATCTGAGGCCACTGTAAACACACAATGAGAGCTAAGACAGACAGACGCGAGCACCGGAGCAGGCAGCTGACAAACACGCTACCGGCACAAAGCAGGGGGAAAAAAGACACCTTCACAGCATCAGCGCTACACATGACGGAAAAAGATAAAAAACTGTTTCACTTCCATTCGAGGAACCTTTATTTTTGAAACTCTAAATGACTGTACATGAGCTTTAAAGTCCAAATCCGGTCAAATTTTTGCAATACATTGTCCAAAGTCTGGTTTGGGATAGTACACTGCGTCTGTAGTAGGCTGGTTACCGTTTAAAGGTACCACCCGATCAGATAAAAAGGTTTGGGTACTACCGGTATTGCAAGGGGGAAAATGGAACCAAAAACTGGCACAGGCAGATTATTTTTCTTTTAATAACAAGTTTTGATGCCTGGTCAGTCAGATCAAGAGAAAGACAAATGAATGATGAAAACTACTTACTAGAAATACCATTTACTGGAATTTATGAACATTGTAGTCTTGCTTTGTCATTCTACAGTATATTGATTAATACAGGAATAGGCATTCAAAAAGTAATGCCGAAAATTAGGTATTGTTCAAATATTGGTATTGAAAGGTACCCGTGCCTTAATCTGTAGTCACAACTGTCCTGAACTGACAGTGGCCTCTCTGATCACCATCATTCTCTCACATTGAAACAGGCAAGGTGCATGCAAAGTACAAACTGACTAGAGAGGGTACACTTTAAAACATCCTGCACCACCTAAATTAGATTTTTTGACAGTCTACTGCTAATGCTCGCCGTTGCTTTACTGGGTGTTGTCACATCTAATTATAATTTAGCTCAATCAATCACTACTGGCACTAAATAACTTAGGACCGTGGGTTTCATGCCTCTCTTATAGCCTGCAGCTCCTGTCAGTTCATCAGTGCCTCAGAAACTCTCATCCTGCAACTCGGAAATAAATTCTTTAAAAAGCAAAGGAATTACATCTGTCAAAGCCGTGTAGTAAAAAAATCATTGTTTAGTTTAGGATTTAGCATTGGCAGTTAGTAGATTTAGTAAGTATGTAGTTATGAGTTGGATTGCCTGTATTTTTTTCTTCCATGCTTATTTCATCATTTTTGTACTTTTATATGAAAATGTTTTATGAAACAATTCTGAAAATATTTAATCTCACTCTATTTCACTGCGATTGCGTTTTGATTAGTGATTTATGTTTTAATAGGTGGGCTGTGTTCAAAGGTTACATTTCGAACATGTCTCGGGGCATCAACATTTCAGAAACGATTGAAATCTGCTAAAATATTCAAATAATCACATACGTTTCAGAGCATGTTTGTAGAAGTCTGAAATACAGGATTATCAGGTTTTATACAGAATAAGACAGGATATTTTGCTTTCCTTGTCTCAGTATGGATTAGTATCTGGGTATCTTTGTGTGACAACCTTACCTTGCACATACTCCTCTTCCCTGTCCCCCTCCAGCTCGAGCTCCCTGATGGCGGTGCCGGTTGTGGGTGGGGCGGCGGTAGAGGCGGGGGGCAGGATGGCCACACTGGGAGCCACAGCGGTCGGTATCTCCTCGGGCCTAAATCCGCGGCGGATGAGCTGAAGGTGCACCGTCTGCCCCGTGTGCCTGAGGACTTCCACTGCCTGCTGATTGGTGTATCCCTGAATGTTTACACCGTCCACCTGCAGGGGGCGACGCAACATGAGCTCGGGGATTAAAACAGGGGGCATAAGACATTTTGGATATGAGGAAGAGAGATCATTTGCCAAGTTGAATGTGACACAACATTACAAGGTAGTTTTATCACGACTTTCTTGATGTTACCATGGGGTTCTAGTTCTGACAAGAGAAAGATTATTATAAACCTGTTCAGAAACGGTCAAATTTTGTCCTGTTAATGGGATTTTCAACTTAGCAGGTAGTTGATTAGTATCTGACAAAAGCAATAGCATATCAAATGGAGATGGAGACAAGACGGTGTCGGACCGTTCGTTAGAAAATTTACGTGGTGCATCCTTAATAGAATTATTGAAACCAAAATAATTATAAACTAAATGGTTTATCTCACGTCTCAATGATGCGAGAAATAGCCCACAGTTCAACATTGTCTAACTGTGTAATGAAATAAAAATCTAATTGCCTAGTATGTTAATTCCAGACACATTAATACCAGTTTTGAATTATTCAAAGTGATCTCTTTTTTAATTTCTCCACAGAATGAATAATGTGATGATTACTGTGGATAATATAAAACATCCACCGCTCATTTTACCACAAAGCCACAAAGAGCATAATTGAGATACTTACGGCTATAATCTGGTCCCCCACGAGAATTCGTCCATCTTGATCTACTGCGCTGTCTTTGGTTATGCTCTTGACAAATATACCGGACGGCTCTGAGAAGTCAATACATGTCAGAACTGATGAGGAGTTATGCATTTGGATAGTGAAATTTGTATTCCCATGATAATATTTGATCTTGCCTTTAGCCTTATATAAACAAATACTGTTAATATAACTTCAGACGAACTAAACAGTAGTGGGAACATTCACTGAAAAATAATCTACCTGCATTTTTATCCCCAACATAGCCGGCGATCGTTATGCCTAGTCCTTGGGCATTTTTTGTAAGGCTAACATCAAACGCATCTGTCTCCTCTTCCTCATAATCCTGCAGAAAAAATAGAGAGTTGGTCAAAATCAACTATTAGTCACATAAAATAATCGAATATATAGTCATCTTTATGATGTCAATTCATATCATGAAACACAGTTACAGTATATTTTACCAAGCCAAATCTTAATATAAAGTATTAAGTGCCGAACTTTAGACCAACTTTTTATTCTATGCAGTTTGGTGACTTGTTCATTCTAAACAAGTTATTATGCATTTTAATAGATATGGTAGCATTACATTTAAGGGTGATTTTAGTATTTCATAGTATAATTATTTAATGGTAGTAATTCATTCTAAAATGTTAGCGCTATACCAATTTGAGCAGGTATTGATACTGAAAAAATGACATACGTAGGACTAAATCATAGGACATTTCCTGAATAGTTTTAGAATTGTCTGTCTGTATCAGGATTAATGTAAAAGTACATGGAAATATTAAAAGAATATACAATTACATTGCAAGCCTTTTTCTTAGTATTGACTTTGAGTTTGAAAGGTTTGTATTGTGACATTATTATATTTATAGGGTATGGTAGTACTGTATTAGGTTTGTAATTACTATTACAAACCTAATTAAGTAAAATTATTATTATTAAGTTATTTGGTAATTACATCTTTGAAAAGGAGCGCTTGTACCTGTTGCTCGTTGACCGTGGGCAGCACCACGGGCATGACTGCAGAGGGATTCTCCTCCACTGGACCTCTGGTGACCACCAGCTTCACCCTGTTCCCACACTGCCTCAGCACCTGGGCCACCTGCTCACTGCCCATTCCAAACAAGTCTGTGTCTCCAATCCGCAGAATGTGATCCCCGCTGCGTAGACGGCCGTCCTAGAATATCATGAAAGGTGAGTCTTTGTCAATAGACACAAACTCATTATTGATTATTGGGGCTGCAGATATTACAATGCATTTTTGTGGTATTTAGTCATAAACTCAATTGTGTGATCATCACTTTGCATTTTAATTGTTCTCTGTAAACTGTAATATTGATATTGACTAATATTAGCAATAGGCCCATTGACAAGTGTTTATTTTGGAAAAATTGCCTAGTGACATTTCTTAATCCCATGTGTAAGACCTGGAGCCAAATTATTTAATATTATCATTAATAATATTATAAGACATGGCTGCAGAGTCAAAAAGCGTTTTTGCTCCCACCCATTTGATTATCAATTACACTATTTTGGTAATTGAATGGAGACTTCATTTTAATCAATCACAATAACCATGTGATTAACTGCACACAAAAATAATATACAATATAATAACAAGCCATTTTGATTGAACAATTCCTGAACATTAAGGATCTTACCTGATCAGCTATGCCTCCAGGAAGGATAGTTTTAACAATAACTCCAGTAGTCTTCCCTCCGACTATCCCGAAGCCTAGGCCGGTTCCATCATTGACCAGTTCAATGGTCTCCACATGCTGCAGCTGGAGCCCAAAAGAGACAAAGAAGCTAATTAGTTGTGTCATATAATGCTTTTGAAAAGGACCAGACCAAAGCCCCGCTGTGTCAGCGTATCTGCTCGAACACATTGTACATACTTTTATTAAAGTCAGCTTTTTAAGTGGTTATAATGCCTTCGAGCTATAATCTATACACATTCATAAAACAAGGTGACAGGAAGAGCAACTTAGTGCACTGTTGGCACTTTTTGTTCCAGTTAAAAGGGCAACACCCACTTTTTCTCATGCCACATTTGACCGCCCCAAAAATAATAATGCTGCTTTAATGTGTTTCTGAAATAAAGCAGCATTCATGCATGTATTGTATGTATTTTTTTTTTTTTTTAACTATAATTTCTATTGTGTTTTAATTATTTTCTTATCATACTGTAAAGACTCTAAGATTACGTCAGCACCATGTCCACTATCTTACCGCGCTTGACTTGGCCGACAGCGTGCTGGCAGAAGACGGCGTGCGGGACACACAGGACTAGTCAGCCTGGGGATTGGTCCTCTGGCTACAGTGAGCTGCACTCTCTCAGACGCACTCTGCAGGATCCCTATGGCCTGCTGGTGGGTAACAGACTGGTCCAGCGGCTGACCATTTATGGCCAAAATCTGGTCGGCTTCTCTGAGTTTCCCATCACTACATGAGAGAAAAAACAAAAGCAAAATAAAATGTCTGAAGGCACTTTTCTGGAGTTCAATTCTGTCTACTTTTCCTTGACTCCTCAATTCCTTGATTCCTCAGCTGTCAATCACAGATGCAGCCAATAGGAATCGACCTGATACTGTCCTGTACGGTCCTCTAGCTACAGTGGGCGTGTCTTACGATGAGAAGGAATCGAGGAGTCAAGGAGGCAAGTGAACAGAATTGAGAAGCGGCCGAGCTGTTGATCCGTACCAGTGGGCCACGCTTCCTGGCTGGATTTCCTGTATGAAAATCCCAAGTTCTCCTCTGTTCTCGCTCTTTCAGGCCGACCACGCTAAAACCGAGACCTCCCGACACAGGCTTCTCCAGCTCCGCGTGTAGAACGTAGCGACCCTGCATCAGACACGTACTTAATAAGCCTTTGGTCTTTGCTTTCACAGTATCACAGTAGTAGAAGACCTTCTGAAGAACCTTGAGGGAAAACATCTTTGCATGCCATAAGCAGTTTTTGTCTTATTTTTCTTCTTTTAAAGGGGCACTATGTAACTTTTCTAGTGGAGGATGCATGGAGATGTTTTTGCTTTGCCTGGAAAGAATGGAATTAAACTTGCAAGGTAAAGTTACAGGTCTGATCTGTGGAGAGGCGAGCACGATCACAGTAAGAATGCGTGTTTTTTGTGCCTCCGTGAGTTTGAATTTGTCCTTCCCTCTCTCATTCCCATTACACTGTCCTGTCTAACAAAGCCTAATTTTATTTTAAAAAAATTAAAAATAATGCATGTTTTTCAAAGCAATTTTATGCAATAAATTATAATTTATGAATGCAAGACAGATACACATAATATAATTATGTGAAAAATTACAGTATGTAACTAGAAATGTGGTGTGCCTTTAAATAGACTAGTGATCTGAATATTAAACATTGTCCAGCAGCATTACCCAAACCCAATAGCAACATTTTAGTTTAGGTCTTACCTGAGCCATGGACTGCATGATATGTTCAAATTCTTCTGCTGCTCGGCCATTTATGTTAGCGGAGAGTTCAGGGATGGAGACGTGTCCCCCATTGGGTTTGACTGCTGCAACTTGGTCACCAAAATCACCCCCTCGTGTAGACGGGGCATTCTCCTGTAGATATTGTAAAGAAAAAAGAACGATTATTGATATTTTTTAGATAGTCAGTGGATGAAGTACTAAGAAAAGCCTGAAAATGTTATGTACAGTTTCCGGGTTTTCTCATTTTTGCATAGAGCTGTAGTTGCAATTCTAGCGCAACGAAAGGCATGCCCTGTGCATCGATTAATCAACAAAAAGGGGGTGATAGAGTGATGTTGGCAAAAGCTCTCAAAATAATTCGAATCAGAAACAACTATGTACGTATACAAAGAAGTAGGAGTAAACGGCATCTTCTCATAAGATGCCGTTTACAAACTCCAGCTAACTCACTCATACTTTCACCCTGTTGCACGTATAAATCTATCTAATTTGAAGAAACGCATTAGTCGACCTGCAAAAAAATGTTATTGACGACGACATCGTCAACTGATTAATCGACAAAACTACTTAAGAACCCTATTTACATCAGATTTCATCAATAAGCAAAGCTATTCCCACTTCAATTAGTTAGAAGTACCTGCTAATTCCATCTATAGTTTTGGAGCGACCACTGGGAAGCTCGCTAGTGCGTTATCCCACCATGATTAGCTGGATCGATAGCAGCCTAATCCTTCAGAGATAATGGCTCTTAGCTGATGTTCCAACTACCTACAATAACAGGGCTCCAAATACAATATTTCTACCACAGTGGAGGAAGAGCATCACTGGCCATCTGGAAGCTCTAATTTACTCTGGGTTTAATTAGTGCGCTGACTTTAGTTATGTGGCAGATGAATTACATAAATTGGACGAGTGCTAAACATAAAACATTTTTCTGACTGCATTAGCCGGAGGGTGCGATGTTTATGCCAGCCCGAATTGGATCTAAGAGGACAAGGATAATGCCCTGCTATTTCATAAACACTCAGTTCGGCATATGGCATTGCTAAAGCTGTCCTTGTGAACTTGCATTAGAAAGCAGACAGCATTGGTTGGACAGAAAATGTCTGTTTGTATATCGCACAGTCCAAAAAATATATTCAAATAAGCCCTGACACACGCCGCCTCGTTTGACAGGCCACATTAGCGCTGCAAACAAAACCCTATGCATAAGGGCTAAGTTAGCGTAGCATGCTGCTAAGTTGACATCCTCATGCATGAGCTTCGTTAGCCGGGGCCTGGCTAAGAGGATTAAAGTTCCAGTTTGGTTCTTGCACATTTAAGAAATTGTTTCTGCCCCACTTCACACAGCCGGAGAGGCCTCTTTGGCGTTGGAGAGTAGGGCCTGGTTGCCATAGTAACCATGGCTAGACAAGGCCTAACGAGCAGAGGCACACGGACAGTGTTTGTGTCTGGGCCGTGTCTCACAAAAACACAACAACATACACCCTCTCCAAATTGGTGGAGCTTGCAGAAGAGGGCATCTGGGTCTCTGAATGTTGTACAAAATCGAAACATAGATTAGTATTTGTTTGATTTTTCCCTCTATTTATCTTTACATATTAGGCAAAAGACTGAGAGCATTTATTTACAGATTTCCCACAGAGTTCTGTTAGAATGAATGTTGGTTTATGTGCAGTTTCCACTTTCTGTTGTTTAAATCAACTATTTTTAAAGCCCTGAGAGGTGACTGCTGTTGTGATTTTTACCTCTACAAAATGAATTAAACTAAATTAGAGGTTACCCTTATTTTTTTTATTTTTTTTTGCATCTTTTTAATCTTTATGGCAATTTTTTTGTGTTTATAAAGAAGCAGAAACTATATTTTGTTGTATCAATTTATTTTTCAGCTTGCTTTTTAGACTTAAAAGTGCATGTGACATGTTTCCGTGTTGTTTGTTAAACATCTTTTTTATTTTTTATTACAGTGAAGTTCAGTCAAGTAGTACAAGCAGAAAAAAGAGAAGAATTGACCAGAAAAGCAAGGCATCTAAAGTCTTCAAAAATGTTGATTAAAGTCAATATAGTCGATAGAATTTATGCTTGATAAGAGTTCTCCAGTGTCCTGTTGGTCTCTATTTCTATTAATACAGCATTAAACCTAACATACAAGCCATTGAGCAATATTTCCTTTGCTAAAACCAACATAGCTTCAGAATGTAGCTCTTTGAAACCTGATGAATCGCCTGCACGCAAAGAAATGCACTCCTTTTTTATAATCTAAATTCCACCAGGGGTAAAGAAAGAGTCTTAGCATCCCAGCCTCCCTCGGCATACCTCGCATAGTTTCATTGCCATTTCTCAAATACACCCTGGCCCCTTTCCACTGCGACTTAAGAGCACTTTTCTTCCACTCAAATCTTCTAGTCTCAATGGGCCTGAAAGGGGAACAAACTGACAAAGACCAAGTAGCTCCACTCGTTTGGGGCATTTTATAGTGGGACATGACGGCTATTTAACCACGGCAGAAAAACTACAATGGCATGATAAGTTTGTGTGTAAATATACAAAGAAGTAGGATGCGAGCAAGATAAACTAACATGTATTGAACGGTAGAAAATACAAGGTTGCTCAAGCTCAAGATTTGTCATTAATAATATACGGCATTCCGGTCTGTATTTGCTGTTTAAGTGATCTTCCAGCGTAAAAATAAGCTTCAGTATTGCAAGAACTCAAACAAACAAATAACTCATTCTTCCTCTAGCTACCTGCTGTGTTCCCAACATGATCTGAAATTCTCTTCGCAGTTCATGAAAAAATTCCCATCTCCAGCTCTGCAGTACATCTCAGGCAGGTTGTCAGTTTATGCTTTCTCTGCAGTCGGAAGGTGCAAAATCTCCATGAGCTCAGGGCATCTTCAAAGTCTTTAAAGATGTTTTCAGTCTATACGAGTGAACTTAAAGAATAGATGAGTCTTGCCTGCTGGCTTTAGACTTACTCCAACATTGAAATCAATAGCTCATTATTGATTCTTGTCAGTAACTTTGCACTGTGCGGTAGCTTAACTGCATGCAAATGAATGCATTTAGGAGTTTTGTACAAAAGTGGGAGAAGGCTGTAGAAAAACTTCAAACATAAAATGTATTAGAATTGCTTTGGTATATTTGTTATTTCGGCATCTGACTTTGACTTTGAAGGGATGTGATTATCTTCAGCATTTTATGATTTAATGATATTTTTCACAAATTTGATATTTTAGAGATTTTAATTCCACCGTTCCGCTACACTGTCCATGACTTTTAAAAGCATCTCTTTATCTTTAGAGAAGTGCATAACCAATATGCATTCTTCATTCATTACATTCTTTATCAATTATTAATTTTGTTTTATAAATTACAGTTAAATTAAAATATTTAGCAAATTCAAAAACACGATTTTTTTTTGTGTGGAAAGACTAAAACTACAGACCCTCTAATGGAATAAGTCTTTTTGCACTTAAAATAATAAAATCAATCTTAGGTCGCAGGATATTATATGGAATTATCTTGTTCCATTGGTAGATAATTTCACTTGACACCTCCATCAATCCACACCATTGGTTACATATTTTTGCAGTGTGCATGAACCTGCGGCGACCCTTACCTGTACTTTGAGTTGTTGGACAGACTTCTGCAGGGCCAGGATCTGGTGGAACAGGGGGCTCTGGAGCACAGACTTGAGCAGGCTGAGCTTCTCCTCGGTGGGCACCTCCCCCCGCTCTTTGAGTTTGGCCTGGAGACGCTCCACCGCCTGCAAGGCACGCTGGGTATCTGTGAGTCGCCACATATTTCAGTGACAGCGCCCGGCAGATTGGAGTGGCAGTGGATGCAGCGCGGAGACAGAGAGAGGAGGGCGGGGGAGAGATGATGACAGATCAGTACTTGGGCAAGAAGAAAGAATGCAAATAAAGTGTTTTGACTGAGAATTATTGACTTGGAGGTATTTTGCCAGCAGAGTTCAAAAACGAGCATTACTGTAGGAAAGCATTTAAATGAAAAAATGATTGTATTAATGACAAAAATGTAGTAGTACAGTGGGTTCGCTTGCCAGGGCAGCTGTGGCTACATATAAAATGCCTTAGATGTCTTGAAAGGCCCTATATAAATCAAATCGGGCTGCAACTAGAAGTCACCTAGTAGTCAAACAATCATTTCTATGGTAAAATTAGACTTTTTAAACACATTATCAACCAAATAAAGATTGAAATATAGATAGCAAATATTTACGAATAAATAATCACATTTTGAGTATGTGCTTCAGAGTCTGTATCTACTCCAGATATTACGATTATCATTAGTCAGCTAGTCACAATTAGTCATTTCGTCATTGCAGGCCTATAATCGAATGCATTATTTTACTTGGACGTGCTTTGTAACTTTTGCTGGGTCTACCATCTGCTTGCTTTGCCTGTAATGTTCCACAGAATGGCATTAATCTTCGCCAGCTCCATGGAGACAAGCTTCTCAGAGTAGAATGCATGTTAATGTTTTCCAATGTATTTTTTATGTTTTTTCTAGCAACACCTGTAATTGAATAAATGCAGGGTTGATAAGTTTACCACAGTACTGCAGAACATTCCAGGCAATGTAATGACATGTCCACGGAGTCAAGCAGAAAAAAAAAAAAAAAAAAGGGGTAAAGAGCTCCAAATTCAGTTAATCAAACATTTCTTGAAGCCATGTTTAAATTTAAAAACAATTAGGGTTATACTATTATACTTAAGTTTACATGCACACATTTAGTAAAGTTCTGTCTGTGAATATATAGTGGAACATTCTTCTATTACAGAAAAACTACAACTACAAGTTTTCAATAGATTGCTCCAACAGAAAGATATAGCTTTGTGTTTAACGTGGATTTGTATGTAAATGAAAATGATTAAAGCCAGACATTACAACTTGCAGGCTTAGGCAAGGCTGGCCGGCACTCCACAGACCTTACTATATATATATATCACATACTAGCTTCGGGATTGAACGGGAAAAACACACACAAACACACACACACGCGCACGCACAAAATCCTCAATACGTTCTCAGACTAACAATTCCTGTTAAACCACATAGGACCTCAAAATAGGTATCAAGAGGAGGAAAAGATAAAGGAACAGTGGGTCTGCCTGCTGGACCCTGCCTAAGCTGCCCAATCGTACAACTCCAAGGTGGCTTGTTAGCGAGGATGGGCCAACTCGCCATCATCTGGACAAAAATGAAGCAATTTTCAAAACTCACCAACTGTGACTAACACCTAATAGAGCGTGCACAGGGTCCAAAGCGCTTTTTATGTGCTGACAAGTGCTGTTTGGACAAAGGCTGTAAACAAGCCCATCGCCTTAACATAGTGCTTTCTCAATGGGCCGCTTGTATAGTGTGAGCTTCTGCCAAAAGCACATAAAGTGTTGCTTATCTAACACACCCAGCAAAATGCCAAGTGTAACCTGATTTAGAGGTGCGCAATATATTGAAATGTTGATATTGTGAATGTTGTTTGGAAGATATACAAAATTTGACTACATCATTTTATAGTAAAAAAAAAAAAGAAAACTACAAAGAGCTGCTTAAAAATCACAAAATTAAAAAAGTTCAGTTTTAAATGTTCATATAAAGGATTTCTGCATTTTTTTGTTAAAAATGTACAGGCTGTCTGACTATTGTTATCGGAATGCTCCAAAAAATATTGAGATTTTTGTCATTATCGCCCACGTCTAACCTTTTTCAGAGAATAAGCTATTAGCACTTAGCAATGACAAATAATAACAATGAAAACTTTACTTTACTCAGGGGTAAATGCTTGATTTTTTTTTGTCATAAAGCCTAATCATGCAAAAATTGTGAAAAATGTGTTTAGTATTTAAATTATTACTGCTATTATTTAGAAATAAAGTAGTTAAGATTCAGACTCAAAATTCATACTACATTTGCAAATTCTTTCATCGTTTCTCAGGACAGTCCAATATCTGATATTTGTCTTGCTGTTGTGGCTGATAACACATATTTGTTGATGCCAATATTAAGATTTTAAAATGCAAAAAGTGATGTTAAGTTATATTAAAGTTCACAAAATTACCTTTTCTGGGATATAGAATAATTAGTGCCAACATACAGCTATATTTTTAGCCTAATTTCTCTTCTTTTTCCATTTTTACACACTAGTTTGTTTAAAAACACACATCTGGGAATTAAAGATGGACACACAGAGACTTAGAAAAAATAATAGCTGAATTTACAATACATCAACAAAACCAATTTTATCACCCATCCCTACTTCTTTCTTGTTTCATTCTTACTTATAATTCCTTTATAATTTCCCGTGAGACGAGTAAAACCCTTTCTAATTCTACATTTCACAACTCATTTGCTGTTTTTATTACTATTCAACACTCCTGCCTTGAGAGCGACTACAGACTGTCGTTCAAAACAAAGAGGCAAAAACAAGGGGTTATTTGGCGTTGCGCATGACAGTCTGGACAAATACATCTCTATGGGGACAAACAAACAATCAAAATATATGGCAACATGATCAGATATGGCAACACTGGCAGCACACAAGCCTTGAGCTACATCCAGGGCCTCTTACTCTGGTTGAGAACACTCACAGCGGGAGCCAAATACAGAGCCAGCAAAGATGGATGTCCAACTGACAAGAGAAAACTCCAACCAGAAAACTGATTTATTCACAATATAACGATAAAATACGAAAAGCACAGCATGTGTTTGTGGCCTGTGATGTGTACCATAGAAATAAAGTACAAATAGCTGTGGAAATATGCAAACATTTCATCTAATTATGATACAAAATACAAATGCGTACCGTTTTTTTTTATTTTGAATTACTTACCCATTGTTTCTATCATTTTCTCTCATTCATCAGAGAAACAGTTCAGTCCAGTGTCTTCCACGGGTTTATCAATCTTCATGTCTTCTCGGGTATAAGGCCTGCAAGGTAAGTACAAAATGTTTTACGTCCATGAAATGATTTACAGAAAAGTGTTTTCTCTGCGTCTTACTAAGTTTAAGCGCAAGTGAAACATGACCAGGTCGAAGTTATTTTCAAATGTTTTTCTACTCCCATTTCTTCAGTTCCTTTTTAACATACAAAATTACAAGCCACTTTATGACCTATGACTTTTTTTTAATGTATTTAGGTATTTGTGACATTATCTGTGGAATGTCATATGTATTTTGTTATGAGCTTGACATGACTCAGGGAAACCGTGGAAAACATTTCAGAAGCAGCTTTTGAAAGCATATATCCTGTAATAATAGAGTTATGTCTGTAAATCTGTGGCAGTGGCTCGTCGTATTCAAGGTCCCGGGTTTAAGTCCCCGGCCAGAGTTTGCATGCTTTCCCCATTTCAGTGTAGAAGTGGGCAATATATGTGAATTTGGATAATATTGCAAATTCTGTTTTGAAGATATGCAAAAATGTTGTATTGCGTCTATGCTAACAAAACAGCTGATTCAAATTTTTTAAAGTTATGTTGTAAACTGTAAGAGTATAAAGTAGGAATGTCAAGATTATTCGGTTGATCGATAATCTATTATTTAGTTCACAATATAATCGTAAGAAATGAAATTAATAATCATGACTATTTTAGAAGCAAAATAAATCTACATATATAAAGTACTTTTTTTTATCTTTCATTCACTTCATTTAGTCATTCAGGCAACTCAGTTTCATAAAGCTGTTCACAAACTTGAGAATCTTTTTTTCTTTTGTTTGCATAAATAAGTTTGATAATTAAACCTTCACTAAAATGTTAAGACATACAGTATTTGAATACACTATAATATCGCCTGACTATTGTTATCGGGATAATGTTTTTGTTTGTTTGTTTTTTTAATATCGAGATATTCATTTAGTCATCACATCACCCACCACCTCTATGTCAGGGTGGGTTTCCTCTATTCGGTTTTCCCCATCAACCCAAAACATACACAACATTCTCCTGCAAAAGTCGTCCTGACCAAGCTCAGAATCATCCCCAGGCTTCAGACATTTTGCCCCAGCAGCATTGAAGGAAATGCAGAAGACACATTTCTTTGCAGGGACAATAAAGTGTAGGTCTACTATAACATTCTAACTACAGTAAAGTTTGAGGGGAAAATAGACATGTTGCTTTGAGTATAGCCTATATTATTGGCTATTCCTTAATACACAGTTTATACTCTATAGTTCTCAATAGTGCTGTTTTATCTCAGTCGTCGAATTATAAGCGATTATTTTTGCAATTCGTCGACTAGTCAAACAATTATGATTCTATAGTATATTTAGGCTTTTTAATTACATTATCAAGCAAATACATGTTGAAATATGGTGACTGCCGGCTTCTAGATACTGAATATTTACGAATAACGTGTATTATAGATGAATATCAGCGATACTGTATTCTTTTTTTAACATTTTGACGTAATAATGTAGTTATTAAAGCTCCTGTATAGTCCAGTTAATGATTATCAGTTATTATAGTCGATTATTTTTATAGTCAACTAGTCATGATTAGTCCTGCAGACGATACGCTGATTCCTCTACGGTTTAAATATTTGCTGAATTCATTTCAACCCATAATTTTTGTCCAATTTTGTGTCAGTCCTTGTTTAGAACAAGTAGCAAATGTGTAGTCCCATTTTAGACCTGGTTTAGCCCTAATCTAGACCTAGAAATGTCTTGTTTTAGATCTGTTTTAGATCTGGTGGTAATCGGACAGCCAAAATATGTTATTGTTTGGTGAAAAAGGTAGTAATCCGTGTTAATAATTCAGTAATTGCATAGACTATTTGAAATAATGGGCTACAATGAGCGCATCATAATATGTAAATTGTTAGGTGGTCGGTTCTAACATGCAATAAGACAGGTCCAGTCCAATGTTCA
Source organism: Chaenogobius annularis (assembly GCA_015082035.1). Classification (NCBI taxonomy): domain Eukaryota; kingdom Metazoa; phylum Chordata; class Actinopteri; order Gobiiformes; family Gobiidae; genus Chaenogobius; species Chaenogobius annularis. Next base: position 1,260,268 of record BJKM01000085.1, on the reverse strand, counting down.
TTTTAACCAATGCACATTTTTCTGCTTCTTCGCAACAAGTGACTAATAATTCACAGAGCAGTACAGTTAAGTAGCGCGTTACTAATATACCCGGAGCAATGTTCAGCAAGCCACCTCAGAATGCTAAGGCTAAGCTATCCAAAACAATCCTGGTATTATTTGACCAGATCTCGTCATAATACCCTTCTCTTCCGACTCAGCGCGCAGATCATATAATTACCCGTTAGTTGCCAATGACTACGAGCTATCGAACGCTAAATGCACCCTGTACTTTGCCATTGTTTTGGAACAGTCGCCACAGCGCTCGGGACAATCCGCTTTTCTCTCCACTCCTCCTCCCCTCCTCCTCCTCTTCCTCCTCCTCCGTCTCCTCTCCCCCATCTCAACAATGTAGCCAGAAGCAACAGGCTGCTGTCGACGAGAACTTTCATACTGTCAAACGTAGCTGCTTTTCCCGCATCTACGGCGCCCAAAACGGAACACTTTCAGAACCGATGAACGAATGCGATTTGGGAGGATCTGTGCGCGCGTAAAAGCAGTCCTTTACGCAATAGCGACAGCGGGGGACGGGGGAATGTTTGCATCTCTTTTTGCACGCTACCGTTTGAAAAGATGAAACTGTACTCAAGTGAAACACACATTTGGACATATTCTTTCGTGTGGAATAGTCGTAACTTACATACGCGTGGTCCGCCGGTGTCCCAACGGTGTCCCGACGGTGTCCCAAACGCTCCTCCGCGGCGCCTGGCTGCTAGCGGCGGACTGACCGGGGCTTAAACATGGGGCGTCGTGTAACTCGATCCTCTCTGGACATTTTCGCAGATAGCGGTGCTCAGCTCACAGGGACCCGCCGAGGCTGAAGCGCCGCTTGGTGGTTGACCTGTGCCAAATCTTGGGCCGGCGCGGGCACAGTCGGGACAATTTGAGACCGTGTTGCAACAAGATGAAGGAGGAGCTGAAGCACTTTCAGAGCTGGGACTTGGACTTGGATTTGGATTTGGATTTGACTAAGAAACGTATTATGGGCTATTTGATGTGAAATACTGGGCCTATGAGCAATACATTTGGGCCTCTCGTTTTTTAATGTCCCACTTTTTATTGATGCCACTTGTATTGTGTAAAACGTTACAACTTAACAAATAACACAAAAAGGTTGTTGTTGTTTTTTTTTTTCAAGACTTTCTGGGCATATGTTTGTACTCCTAATAGTACAGTTAGTTATAATCTATGATCGTACATTTCCAGGGCCCATCCCTCCATGTCCCACCACATTTAACAACACATGTCCTTTTTTTTTTTTTTTTTTTTTTGCTTACAATTTGAGGTCACCCTATACCAGCCTGGTACTGACATTTTTGTGTGGTTAAATATGTTCTTATTTGAGAAGGAAGACAAGTAGGCTAGGGAACAGCTGAAGTCTTGTTGCCTCAAAAATGTAGCTCCAATACAAACCTTTTATTGTATTTTATTGTACGTTGTAGCTCTGGTGTGTGTTAGAACTTATAGTAATAATAAGGCTATTAGAGTGTTTCCCCAATGTTTATACTAAGGCAATCCTTATTTGATTTTGTTTTTATTTATTTATTTGTAAATATGTTATTCCTCTTTACTATAAATAAAGTAACTTCTATATATTTCTGAAAATACATCACGCAAAAAGTATAGCTCAGGTTATTTTTAGACTGTGGGGGCAGTTCTATAAGAGAAGTTACAACGTGAAACTTAACTCACTAAATGTTCTTGTTTCAGTTTAAGCGAAAAATCTGTTCCGCGTTTCCATATAAATGAAACGCAGATTTCAAACAAAATAGAGTCAATCTTCTTCCAAACAGTACCTTTTAAAACTGTTGCCGTTCCAGGATATCACGTTCTGTACTGAATGTGTTTGTGGACAGCGGCGTGATGAGATATGAGGAGGCTACACAAACACAATACTCTCCAACATAAGTACACGTCAGGGAGAGCTGTGTGTTCTTTTCCTTATGATTGTGATGTTAAACTAGACCTCAGCAAATTCAAGGAAACTCAACTCCTCTTCAACACTCCATTCTAAACGGCGTAAAAAATGCATTATAATACTCAAAGTCACTATCAAGGTTGTTGTAAAGTTGCCTATGACATGTTGAAGGACTCATTGAACTGAAATGCAGTTAAGTTATATATATTTAAAATGTTGATAAAAAATAATAATACTTTTTTTTGTTATCTCAGAATAGCTCTTTTTTTTTTAGGTTTAAAATTTCACTTCCTGTCTGTAACTGATGCCGTTACACTAGGAAATTACCCAGCAAACACTGAGAAAAAACTCCTCTAATGGCACCATTTTTTTTATTTGACAAGGAGATGAGACCACCTTTATTTTGGTGAATTACTGTTTAGAAAGTCAAAGAATGTGTTTCTTTTGTGTCATTTATGCACAAACTGGAATGTGTGAACCTAGTGTGATGTCCATGCTTTTTTTCCCACAAATACCTACTCGATTGGTGTAAAACTATCATTTATATGTACAAACACCCAAAAAAATATGTAAAAACACCAAATATAGTCAAAATTAGAAAATTGTAAAAACCTGTCATTCGCACTTTAAATAAACCTAACTCAGCCCCCCAGTTTTCAACTACAATTTACACTAATACACTTAATCTATTACTACTAATGTTATTTTATGTTATTTTATTGTATACTTACTTACTTTTAAACGTTCCAAATAGTGCCACACATATCCGTTAGAGTGTTTTTATCTCCATCTGCCCAGTCACTCTCATCTCACTGTGACAATAAAACACCTTCATGTGGGAGGTCTGACTCAGCCCAATGCCCGAAAAGACAAGAGACAGAGCGGAATAAAAAAACATCTGAGAGTTTTCAGCATTTTCTATTGTTACAGAGAGAGTGGTCACAGGCTGGAGTCATTGTGCAGACACAGAAGATGATTCACTGTATCTTAAAGCAACATCAGCATGTTCTTTTTTTTATTGCACTTTGAGGTATCAGCATTTGGGAAGTGAATTGTTTCATCCAGTTACCTTACGTGTCATGATTTAACTTTTTGTTCCCAAAGAATATGTTTCATTTCATTTTATATTATATGATAGTTAGATTTCTTTACACACTTCTTTAACTTTCCTGCACCTGTTTGTCTCCATGGAGGTTGTGTTTGCCGTCAGCTGGCATTTTTTGAGCATTAAAAAACACACAAAAAATGCAAATAAGCTTAAATACTATACTGTAGCAAAGGCCAAGCAATAACATCTTCTCTAGAAACGTATATAGTGCACCTTTTAAAATCAAAGTCAACAGATGGGCTTCAACTAAACATTCTTGTTACACACTTATGGCTGTCTTATCTTGGTTGTTGCTCATGTTCATGTTCTACGAATGCGAATTGGACTTTCGCAAAAAGTAATTGATAAAACACATCCTAATATCAGCGTACTTTTACTGACAACTGGATGTAGGAAAATAATAATGGAAGTACATTTTGTGCCTGGATAAATGAAAAAATGTAGTAAATCCTTCAAGCTTAAAATCTAGAAATGATCAATCAGAGATTTGAGGCTCAAAATAGAGGTAGTGGCTTAGCTGAAACACACTTTCCCAAATGACTCTGCCTGCCTCGCACTTTTAAACACACCAAAAAAGCACATTTGCAAATAAGGCCAATCTAATACAGTGTCATAAAAATGTTAATTCTGGCCCTAAACTGAGTGAAAGTTTCAGAAGTGGAAGGTGTGGTGAGAGCGAATGTGCTTAGACTCAATTGCTCAATTGCATTTAATGAAAGCGAGTTGGCAGCTCTTCGATATAGGTCGCTGATTGCCGGCCCGGCATGGTGGGCTTATTACTAACAATTTATAGGGCCCATTTTCCTTTTCAAGCTCTCTTGTGATGTTACGCTCAGGGAAAATTACAGGCTGCATCACTTTGGAGAGCTTTTGGGGCAGTTAACCCACCCATGTCTCCTGCTCCTGGAAAAGGTGACCTTCCACCTCTGCACCTCGCCATGTGTGTTTGACAACAGCTCAAATCAATGCCCAAAATTGAACAATGTGGACCGGAGGACTGCTGGTTCGTTTTGGGCCAATTTGAATGCACAAAGAGTCAAGGGCTGACTCTGAATGTTCGCTCATTCACACAGTTTGAATACCGCTGAAGATGTATAAGCATTGGTTGCCATAGTTTTGAGGAATTTCTTCTGCAGCTCATGGAGTGTTTTACATTTAAAGCCGGAGGTTTGTGCTTTAACTATACACCCTAGCCCTTCAAACTGTGGCTCACACTTGTTCCTAGCTCTCACAAACCTTTTGGTATATCATTTGTGTTTACATGCATTCATTTTATGGCACATTCACAGTGGTCTAAGTTTGCACTTTTGTGCTGCTTTTTTTTTACATTATAGAGAACCATTGAAAAGCTTTCTTTAAATGGATATTATGTCAGAGAAAACATTCACACCACGTATTAGCCCCAGTATACATATTTAAAACACTATCCAATGGAGTGGGCATTAATATATAAAAATCTAAACAACTTGTTTTTTTTGGGTTTATATATATATATATATATATATATATATATATATATATATATATATATATATATATATATATATATATATATATATATATATATATATATATATATATATATATATATATATATATATATAAAGAGAGAATTGGAGAAAAAAATTAAATCTGAACAGTGTACTCGCTGGTGGTGTCATGATTTAAGGTGTTGCACATCTCAGCCTCACTGGTTTCCTTTGTGTCCTAAAGTGTTTGCCAGATGTCTCTAGACACTCTTTCCCCTTTTCGCGCTACAATTGTCCTTAGGGCCAGATTTTCTTTTTAAGACTTTAATAAACAAATTCATCTAAACAGTAACATTAAAGCCCGTGACAGTTTGGACTATTCATTTAACTAAAATACAGTTGGGCTTTAACCTGGCCAGCCAGATGAATTCTCGTAACATTTGTTTCACAAACTCTTGAATGACTAGGCCGTCGGGATAAGCAAGAGCAGTGCAAATCCGCAGATCGACGTTGATCTGAACGCGGTGCACCCTGGGTAGGTTTGCGCTCGAGTTGAAAGCTCGTGAAATCCAAACGGGATCAACCCATGGATCAACCAGCTGGAGCAGCCGCTGCATCCGTGCGTTATTATAATTATAATTAAAACCTTCTTTATGTATTTACAAGGCAATGGTTTAATCTTTTTTTACTTAGGCTTAAGAATTTAACAGTCTGAAACTTCAGTCTTTTTTTGTTTTCAAATTGTTTCTTTCCTCCTACCCTTTCCTGTGGCTCAAATACCTGACCTTCGAGGCTCATAATTATCTTTATTAAGTTGACAGTTGACTATATCGAGTTTGATGTCATCGGTGATGAGTGCATGGAAAAAGCGATTTCACCCACTTTGAAGTTGTTGTTTGTCTTGTCTTTACAGCAGACCTTTAGCTCCGCCTCGGTTGCAGCCGTCAACTCTCGTCGATCATACGGACGAGGCGCAGCTAAACACGAACACGCCTCATATGGTCGTGGCTGACCAATCGGCGGCGTCAACTACTAAAATAGTGACGCCGACAAACGTACTTTGGCCTATTTTAGTGGATTTACGGACTATTTTGTTTTTGAAAACGTGCACTTAGAACCAGTTTGTCTATTTGAGGACAGGAAGAAGTCTGTGCTTTTCTCTGACTGGATTTACGTATTTATGTATTTTACTTTTAATGTTTTATATTTTTTTATATTTTACCTGTGCTTGTTTTGTACTCTGTGCAGCACTTTGGAGACTTTTGTGTTGGTAAAATGTGCTATACAAATAAAGTTAGATTGGATTGGATTGGATTTAACAACTGTTTAAATTCTCAGCTTGTTCCTGTTGTTTTGTTGTTTTGCTTTGACCAATCAGATTAAAATATTCCCTTTTCCCGACTGCTGGCTGATACACATATCGGCAAGGCAGGTTAGTTTAGTTTAACATATTGAAAATAGTGCAAACAAATTATAAATCCAATTTCATCCCGTTTCCGTTCATAATTTTACTCTTTTAGGTTTATTTTATTATTATTATTTTTTTAAATAAATATGAAAACAAAGAAAAATATATGTGAACACCTTTATTTTGTTGAATCAATGTTTAAAGGGTAACACAATAAGTGAGGCATAATCTTTGGATGGAATGAGTATGTGTGAAGTCATCAGTTTGTTTCATGTGATTTTCAGCAGATTTTTCAAGTTTTGTCCACAAATAGCTACTTGATTGGTGTAAATGTTGATTATTTACAACTGATATTAATACACCAAATAAAATCCATCAAATTAGAAGAAGTTTATTTGTAGAGCACAGTTCGTACACAAGGCATTTCAAAGTGCTTCACACAACAGGAAAAAAATGCATTAAAATCACAAGGACATGGCAGAAATCACAAAACTTTCATTTCTATTCATTCGATGAAACATTTTTGCTGACATAAATCATACATTTTGTCCGTGCTTAGTGATCCGCCAGATGGAAAACCAAATCTATTGGACCACACTGGCAGACACTCCAAAAATTCTTTGCCATATTTATTTGACATTGCCAGCGTAACAGATGTCTCCGGAATGGGAACATCGCTTTTAGATTGATTTTTTCCGATGTTCTAAGCTACTGTTTCTGCCTACACAAAAACAATGACTACTTGCTATTATCAGTGTATATAGGCAAAAGATAGGAACATATTGCAGAAAGGATTAATCAAGCCAAAACTGCTATGATAAGTTATCCATCAAACTACTCCACAATTTAACCAGTTATTTATTAAAATGATTCGCATTTTACCATCTGAAAACACAACACACAAACTTTCACTTTTGTTTCATTCACAAAAGATTGATTCTAACTTTTGACAACTTGCTTCACCTCAAACTTTTAAGTGTTGTTGCACCTGTCGAGGGTTGCTGTCATGAGGATAAATGACTGTACCTAGCCGTTTTTATGAAAATGGCTTTAATTGGTGAACAAGTGAGTGCGCTGCTGTGAGTGTGACAGAGTGGAAAAGTGAGAAACTGTCAGAATTTTTTTTATAACGCTGCCTGTTTGCTTGTTGACTGTTCCACTTTACAGCCAAACAAATATAGACACAAGTGTACCATTCAACCATCCATTCACTAAAGTACACATTTATTCATGGATAATTCCTTAGCTAAATACAACTACAAATGCATTTAGCTAAGGCTAAAGGAGGAATATTTTCAGAAATGTCTTTATTTGATAGTGCAAAATTATGCTATATTTCAGACCATATTATTAACCATACAGTCCCATTTCAGGGGGTCACATGGCCGTCTGTTTAATACTGATTAGTGTCGTTTTAAAAGGGGACTCAATTGACTTTTCTGCAGCTTCAGTTCATTACAGAGACCTAATTGGATTACAGCCCATTTCTTGAGGAGATTTACGATTCCTATTCTGCAATACGTTCCTATCTTTTGCCTATACACACTAATAATAGCAAGTATTCATTGTTTTTGTGTCGGCAGAAACAGTAGAAGCACCCCTTTTGTGCTTTCTCATCTGGTTTCAAAGTGTCTGGAAATGACCAATGAGAATAGAGAAAAATAAGTGTGACTGTAACTGTATCATTTGGAATTTGCAAGAAAAGATTGGGATTGAACATCATGAATTGAATTTTTTGGGCAAAATCCGCCACATTTGTTGTAAACAAGAAAAACATAACTTTAATTTAGATGTATTAAGCAAAATAATACATACCCAACTTGAATAGTATTGCTTTGTCTGTAATTTTCCACAGTATGGCTTTGAACTAATGCTAAAATAATATAGTGTAGCCTTAATTTTAGGCCAAATTAGAACTCTATATGTAGGAGTAGTAGTTTTACATTTTATAATCTCTTGTATCAGCCACACATGACGACACAAAGGTCAAACCATTATTACATACAACATTGTATAGTATGTGGGATTAAAGGCTATATAGGCATATATTGTATTTAGTTCTGGTTCCTAAGATATATGTGTATATATATATTATTTATTTATTTTTGACAGGATTGCACATGAAAATGCTTAATCCTCTCACAATAGAAATCTTTTTTATCCCATTTCTCCAGCTATATGTGGAAGTGAATGTGTGTCTGTGTCTACAACATGCATTATTAATTTTACTGCAACTTGTGCTAGAACCAAATCTGCAAAAAAGTAGACCGCTGCATGAGGGAGGGCATCTGTTGTAATATATATGCAAATTCATTTACTGAATACATAAGATTTGGAATGGAAGACGCCCAAAGAAAAGCTAAAGATGTTGTTTGTTGACAAATGAAGAGCAAGAAATTATATTTAAAGGTGGCCTCCTCCACCTGCTCGACGCGGAGATGTCTTTGCTTTGCCTGGAATGTTCCACAATATGGCATTAAGCTCAAAGTGCGTATAACTTAATTTTCTAATTTTGTACATATATATATTATTTGTGGAGAAAAGTTGAAAAATCTGTAGAAAATTACAGGAAGTGACATCCCACTAGCGCAGTCATTCCATTCCAAAGTTTATGCATCATTTACACAAAAGAAACAACTTTTTTGACATTCTAAACAAAATTCAACAACATAAAGGCGCTCTCATATATTTTTATTTGTCAAATAAAACAAATTGTGTGTAGATTAATTTAAATTTCCTAGAGTGATGTCATCAATTACAAAACAGGAAGTGAAATTAAAAACCTAAAAAATTAGTTATTCTGGGATACATTTTTAAAAAATGTTTAGCAAAATCTTAAATACATAAAATTTAACATAATTTTAGTTCAAAGAGTCGTCCAACCTGTCATAGGCAACTTTAATTATTCCATCTTGCATTATTCAATCACAGGTGTTTAGATTGATGAAAAATACATTCGAAAACCATGCATTCTTACGCTGCTCCACAGATCTGGCGCGTAACCTGCTTGCCGTAATGTGGTATATTTTAGGCAAAGCAGTAACATCTCTATTGTGACAAACAGGTGACAGACCCTCTGACAGAAAAGTTACACTGTCCACCTTTTATTACAATAGGTGAATATGAAAACCTTATTGAACTGTAGGCCATGGAGGACACACAGGATATTAATTAATACAACTTCAAAATAGCACAGTCAGCAATAACGGAGCTTTTAATATTCTTTATAACCCATCACATTCATGCACACACACACACACACACACACAATCTCGCTAATAGACGCCCGAGTGATCATCGATCCACTATGTAATTTCTCTCCATTGAATTATACATGCATTTCTTAAGTCTGTGTCAGAATCATTATAGGTCCATTCATTAGTCCTTGAGTGAATGTGAAGTGGAAGGAGACGCTCTGAAAAGGGGATTGTTGTCTTGTATTATTAAGGCCTGATTGTGTGCCATCTTCATCAGCATAATGACTGAAACTTAGACCCAAAACACAGCACAGGGACTATTTTATTAGACAGTGTTTGGACAGCCACTTGGAAACTTAATAAGGGCTATTTGAAATGTCTTTGTTTACCAATGGAAATGGGACGAAGTAGCATTGAGTAAAGCTCATTATTAGCATTTTACTAATCTAATCAACTAATTGCACAATTACAAGTACTTTTACTATTTCCAGTAGCCTTTTGCCACTACTACTACTTCTACTACTACTTCTACTACTACTACTACTACTACTACTACTACTACTACTACTACTACTACTACTACTACTACTACTACTTCTTAACACATAACAACTGGTTAATACCTTATAATAACTACTCTTTTGTTAGCCTTAATAAAACATGAACAAAGACTTAAATCATAATGAACAAACAGTTGTTTCATAATTCCAGGGTCCGGACTACTTTATTCGCCTTTGCCCCATTTCTGACATCTAAAAATGTCTACCAAGCTCCTGGAAATCTAAAATATTAAAAGAAAGCGGTAACTTGCTTACTTTCAGTCAAATCAAACGTTCTGGGATCAGGGTCAGTTTGTACTCCAAACACACACATGTAAAAAATGAAGTTAAAATTCAAGACAATTTAATAGGATTTTTATATGGATTATTTTTTTGTTTTTACTGTATTACTGTAATTTTTGGTGAAAATATCTTATCCCAACAAATGCGCAGTCTACTGTCGGTCAGTTCATACCTCCAACAGCAGCTTTACTACTTCATATATTTACCAAAGAAAATCTAGGCGGGATATTATCGCTGATTTCCCTCTGGGCAGAGCTTGTTATACTTGTAATTAGAGTAAATCAGACATCAGAGTCTCAGCTTCACAAAGAGTCCAGCCAATTGTTTGTACTCCAAAGGGTTCAGGAACAGCTTCAGTGTGAATTGAGGCTCATTTTAGTCAGGCGTTTTATGGAAAATAGGCTGGAATGATTCCGGTTTAGTAACTCAATCAACGCCCCAAAACCCCTATAATCATGTTATTAAGCCTGAATCCTTCTTAATAAACTATTTGTTCATTAATTAATACATTTGGTACCTACAACTGCTTTAATATGAGAAAGATATTAAGAAATATAATGCAACAACCCCTGACCAGAGTTGCTAAATCTGTTTCTTTATGGTGAATTTGAGCTTCAATTTTTGTCACTTGCAAATTTTGAGAGTTTCGGGTAAAAAATGTTTGGGCTTGCTCCTGCGAGACGCTTTCACATAATAGAAAATGGTAATTTATTTTAAGCCTTTTTTCAGATCTGTTTCATAAGGACAGACCCAATAATGACCAAAAAACCAGCTCTTCATGTTTTAAAGTTGTAAAAGTTGTTTTAAAGTTTCTGTGTGCCTGGGTTAACATATTTGTATTTTATTGTTATTTAGTTGACGTTACCCTGGCAGTGGGTGGAAAAGGGTAGGAGTGCTTGTGAAGGCTGTAGCTGCTGACGTAATCTTCTGAGGAGGCAAGACCGTGGGCCGTGGTGTGCACACGTTCTCCCATCTCCAGCACGATTGACCACCCCAATCACGACACGGCGGAGCCAAAAGTGAGCTTCAAGGACAAACAACGAATTGAAATTTTCACTTCACCATTGGGAGGATTTTATTTTGTATTCAGTTCAAAAAAATCATATTAGCACTTTCAAAAGCGATGGGTCTGAACTTTATACCGACCTTGACCAGACAGTGAAAGTTCTCTGCTTTAGTTGGATTCAAATCTGACAAACACTGTGAAGGGTCAACACAAATAATTGCTAAAGAAGACTGAATCAAAATACAGCAGCATTGGCCAAACTAAAAATAACACACTGTATGATGAAAAAAATCCCGTATTTTTCCCCTTAAATGGTGTTGTGATCTGCCTTCAAAGTGTAGTAATAGTTTCCGATTGAGTTGTGTGGTTTGTGTTCTGTAAATATGCACAATTCTTTTTCACTTTTTTTGGTGAAGCGCCTGCCAGCTGCTTGTCTCCATAAAGTTGGTATTGTTTTGCTTAGAGAAGTGACCACATTGTCGATAATAATAAATAATAATAGAAAAATAATATTAATAATAATTGACAAAAGTAATAATAAAAAAATTATAATTGAAAAAATAATAATAATAATACAAAACATAGTTATACATTTTATTTATTTAGTGCTATTCAAGACACTCAAAGGCACTTTACATAACATAACTAACCCAACTTCCAATTTAAAAAACAACTTAACAATTAATGCAAAAAGATAATAACTGTAAATCAATAGAGTAAAGTGAGTGAATTCTAGGAATTCTAAAAGCAGTTCTGAACAGGTGGGTCTTGAGGTTATTCTTGAAGGTGGTGAGGTCGGAGCATTCTCAGATTTGTTGTGGTAGAGAGTTCCAGAGGCTGGGAGCAGCGATGGAGAAGGTTCTGTCTCCCCAGGTTCGGAGCTTGGTCCCACAGGGGAGGGACAGACGGTCGGCATCGGCCGAGGGGAGCAAACGAGATGGAGTGTGGTGATGGAGCAGGTCAGTGAGGGAGTTTGGTTATGGAGCAGGTCTGTGAGGCCAGGATGTGGAGAGGCTTTGAAGGTGATGAGGAGGACTTTGAACTGGATGCGCGGAGAGATGGAGAGCCAGTGGAGGTTCTGAAGGACAGGGGTATTATGTTCCCGGGACTTTGTGTGTGTGTGTGTGTGTGTGTGTGTGTGAGAAAGCGGGCAGCACCGTTTTGAACGTATTGTAGTTCATTGAAAGTCTTTGAAGGTGTACCATAGAGAATGCTATTGCAGTACTCGATCCTGAATGTTATGAATTCATGGATTAGAGTCTCAGCAACAGAGACGGTGTGTGATGGACGGAGTTTGTTTGACGTGCGATTCAAATAAGAGATCGGCGTCAAGGAGGATTCCAAAGTTACGGAAGAGTGAAGATGGGATGAAGCAAAGAGTTTTCGACAGAACCGAGAGGTGGATTTAGTGAAGGTTTTTGGACCAATGATTATAATGTAGACGAATATTCCATTTCCCTCATGTTAGTCTCTCATCTTAATCATAAGAAACTGCAATAGTTCAGCTAACCGACCTGCACTTTTTGGATTATTTAATGTGCAATATGTTTTCTAGACATGTGCCAGGACTGGCTGCAATATTTAGATGCCTCAGATTTGAAACTATTGATGAATTTGAATAGGGAAATTGTATTGTATTGTATTTTGTCAAGTCTGAATGGTAACTACCACTGCTGGGTTGATGTACTTGCTATTGTGAATGATGTTTTTCAAGGTATTCCAGAGCGATAAAAGCATGAGACAGCTGGTAGCAGGTAACTAAAGAAAGAAAATGAAAAACAATGTCTGTCTGAGAACATAAAGCATGTCAACATCGTGGCATGTTTATTCCAAGGTTCGCTCGAGTGGGTAAAGAGGAAAGGAGCTTCAACATTATTGGATCCATTTCGCACAACAACTGCCCCCATAAGCTTACTTCCTCAACAGCTTCTGCACTTGGCACCAGGTTGAAACAACAGCCCGCCGAGTGGCTCTACAGAGGTTTTTTTTTTACTGCTCCGCGTTCCTTTATGGCGTTCAATTATGACTGCGTTTCCGCCGCTTAACTCTCCTTATTTAGCAAATCCATTGTTGGCAGCTGCAAATTTAGCATTAGCATGTCACATACACAATTATACGGACTGTGATGGTGTTTACACAAGTAGGCTCTGAAATTGGTCAGCCATTACACAAAATATTATGCAAATTCTGTCTGTGTGAACAGTATAGTTTCTGGCAGCTTTTTCCACAGCTTGAGTCAGCTATTGACCATAACATTATGACCACCAGACCCAAGAAGCCCCAAGGCATGCAACAAATTACAAAGCATTGTTTAGCTGTAGAATATAACTTTTAAACAACCAGAATAACTTTTGATAGATACTAACTAAAGACAAGAAATCCCTGAGTGCGAAGTAGGTTTTCAAGATTTGTAGTATAGTCTGTGTCAAATTATATTAAATCACAAGAAATGTTCAGCTTTTATAAGTACATATTAATTAAAATCTGTGGAAATGTAACTCATCACGATAATATGCTTAATCACAATCATAATCATAATGACTGTTGACTTGCAGTGCCTATTCAAATCGCTAAGATGCTTTGTCCTGAAATGTTTTTTGGTTTTAAAAACACAACTTCAAGGCAATCACATAATTATTGAAACAATCACAGATGTTTTAAGTGGGATTCAAAATGTGTCAATTTTCTGTTTCGTTTTGTGTGAGACCTGGATTGTGTTAAGTGAAAGAACACACACTTCTAAAATAATCACCCAATCAAGTTTAAATTAAAAAAATAAATGCTGTATTCTGTAATTTCACATTTTAGTTATTTACTTTGTTGAAGTTGAAAAAATAAAACAAAAATGATCACTTCTCAGTGTCTTATTTGACAGCAACAAGGTGTAATTATATTCTCAAAATGTTACAAAAATGTTACGACCTTTAGAGATAAAGTACATATTTTACTCTTATTGTCAATTGTTTTATGTTGCCAAAGCAAATTCCAAGTTTGTGAATTGTGTTCACTGACAATGGCAACAAAGCTTTTCCTGATTTCTAATTCTGATCAAAAAGATTTGTATTTTCTCTGACAATTTGTGTGTTCAGAATCTTACAAATAAACATTCACTGGGCCAATAAATATTACAGTGAAAGAATATGTTATTTTGCTATTTCTAACTCAGAATTTTATTTATTTTTTAGGGGGGATTTTTGGCCCGTAGGCTTTATTGGCCAGGACAGGTGAGCGTGGATGGGGGATGAGAGAGAAGGGAGGACATGCAGTAAACTGTCGGAGTCTTGAATCAAACTCACGACATTTGGAGCTTGGCATGTGTGCTGCGCCTTAACCACTCGACCACCGGGCAGCACCGAACTCCGAATTTTAAGACTGAAACATGTGAAAGGGATAAATAGGGACAATATAGACGAAAAACTTCCATCTCTGGACTCTGGGACGAGCAGGTCGGATCACAGCTGACTCTTCTCAGGAGGCTAAGGTCCATCCAGACCATATCTTGCTTTTTTTATTGTTCATTGTTGTATGTTGCACCGAATCACCAAAGCAAGTCCCTAGCCTGTGAATTTTGTTCACTGACAATGGCAATAAACCTATGCTGATTCTGATTCCAACTCTGATTCTAATTGCAATATTGGTTTGTAATGTTTTAAAAAGAAGGGAAGGCACAATCTCCAACCATGTGATTTTTGTTTTATTGGAGGCCGTTAACGTTAAAAGAGACAGCATATGCTTTTTTGGATTGTGCTATTTGTTAGTAATTAATATGGAGCTATAACAAGTAGATCAGGATTTTAAATGTTGTCATTTAAAATCAACATTTTAAATGATAACAGCTTACTCATTGAAACAGGTCCATTGGCTTCCTGTTCGAAAAGCAACAGATTGTCCTTTACATATTTTTTATTGTTGAACAGTGGCTTTGTCACATTTCAGAACTCTACATGCGTCGCTCTGTGTTACAATGTTTCAAATAAGCACAACTAAGCACAGGGATGTGGGTGGGGATAGGGGGTAGGTGAAAACAGGAATTTTCGGAGCCCTAAAGCCTCAGTTGCAGGACAATACCACATGACTCAAACAAAACTAATGATGAGGAAACACTGTTGTAACAAAGTTAGAGCAGAGACTCATTTTATGTCTCTTCTTTATGGTCATTTGTCTTTATTGTGATTTTTATTGGTGAAAGGTCTGAGGTTACGTTGATTTTGCATGATATATCCCCTTTAAAATAGCCAATTGTCCACATAATGATAAATCCAACGAATCAAAACGCAAAAGTGTGTACGATACAGCCAAAAAATTCAGTCTGCGTTGAGACTTTAGCCCACTGGAGTGCCCATGCGTTTGCTTTTGATTCAGTTATATGTTTTGCAGCTAGGTGGAGCCCGAGTACACGCTGACAACGGCAGTCCACATCCGAGTTTTCCCTCTCACCTTTCCCAGCTCTCACAAGCCACGGCACAAGTACGGCAGCCAGTGCGCTCAATTGGCTTGTCACAGCCGCTCACACCGCTCAGTTTTTGGACACTTTTTTACGGAGCCTTTCCCCTCCCCAGATCCTCACCTTTGTCAAACCTCACGGATATCCACGCTTGTTTACGCGTGCCAAAGCGGAGAGTTCGCTCGTACGCGCACCGGAGGACGTGTATAGAGGGATGTAAAAAAAAAAAAAAAAAAAAAAAAAAAAAAAAAAAAGGGACACTGTGGCGTTGGATACGGGAGAGGGACGGGGGGAGAGAGGGAAAAAAAGCCGGTGAAACCTTCTCCAGAACGCGTCGGGATTGTGTGGACGCGCGCCGTGTACGTGAGCTGCTGTTGGGCGATTTCCCGAGGATTTGTACGAACTATTCCGGAAACATTTCTCTCTAATAACCGCTCCAGGGACGTTTATTGCAGAAATTGGCACTTTGTGAATGGAAGAACACGAGATTCAGCCGCACTCGCTGCTGGAGGTTGATTTCCCAAGCCAGGGTAAGTGTTGTGCATGCTTTTACGCGCATTTCCCGCAATCCGCAGCACTGTGCCACATAATAATAAAGCCCCTTTTTTTATTATTATTAATCCCCTCTGCTGCTGCTTCTGCTTCTTCTTCTGCTGCTGCTGCTGCTGCGTGGTGATGTGTGCTCTCCGCCTGTAATGTCTTGGCATGCACAAACAAACCGCTGTTTAATTACTCGAAGCGGCCAATCGACGCGTTCAGGTGCAATCCGCCGCTGATCACCAACGCGTAATATTGATAACCAATGTGAGAATTTCAATTTCCTGTGTTTGGAATAATTAACGCGTTCATTGGGGGGGGAGGAGAGGAGAGCTGGATTTTAATGCTCTTTGCTCGGGCTGGGGAGCGGAGAGAAACGACCCTTTCAGTCATGAGAAGTTTGATTTTTGTAAGTTTTTATTTTTGATTCTGTGATTTTTATTTTTTATTTTTTTTTAAACATTTTCTTTCCCCCCCTGTTTTGATCTGCGCGTTTGCTGCGTGTCCTCAGAAGCCACTGTGTTGTATTGGCTGTGCGCATTCTCCCATACATTAGACGCTTCAAAGCTGGGTAATGTACAGGACGCATTTTTCTCCCCCGTTTTTGATCCATATTTGTCCATATTCCAAGCGTTGCACTGTAAAGGCCGTGCTTTTTTGGCACAGTGATGCTCAGAGTTGAGGGGCGAGCGACGCTTTGATGTGTGGACAGTCTTTCAACATCAAAATCACTGAGGAAAGGTAACTAAGCCCTTTTGCTTTGAATGATAGCTGCCTCTGCTTCTATCACGCACGTGTGTCCTTTATTTGACAATATGGAGTCAGCTTATTTGAAAGAATTTATTGTGTAAAAGCCTCAAAGCAAATAAAAAGGTATAGCCTAAAAGTATCTCCTCTTCTCTCTCTTTCTCTCTTCTGCCCTCTCTTTCTCTTTATTTTTCTCTCTCTCTCTCTTTCTCTCTCAATCTCTTTCTTTCTGTTTTCTCTTCTTTTTTCTTTATTATTATTATTATTTTTTTTTTACCGAATAGCGTAAAACACATACTTTGAAGACGTACAACTACAGTAGGTGGCAGTAAATGCACCTTTTCAGTTGGCCGCCAACCGCCATTAAAAGTAACAACAACAACAACAACAACAGAATGAAGTCACTGGCGCAGTCGAAAAGCATAAAGTCGAAAAGCATAAAGCCTAAAGACTGGCGGTAATGTAACACCATGGATACCAACCGCCATAAAACACCACCAAAGAAGAAGTAAAAAAAAAAGAAAGAAAGAAATGCAGAATAAATAAGTTCAAAATTGCTCAGATCTCAGCCGAGATAATGTTTTGCAATGGTAAAACATTCCATAATCCTTTAAACATAATGTAAAATGTCAATTCTAATTCAAGAGTAAATGCTTTTTCTTGTATTGATCGACAAAACTCTTTAAACTGCTAAAAAAAAAATCACTCAAAAATATATTTTTGAATTTTACAATCATTTTCTTTTTCCCCTGTTTTAGCTGGATACATTTTATATTATATCTGTTGATAGGGCTGTGGTAATGTATTCACTACCAATAAATAATTCCTAAATGCTAGGTTTCCATTAACTCATGATGTCACTCACATTAATAATATACTTTTTATCATTCAGCTCATCACCCTTTTAGCTTCCTACAATGTCCTGTAAATTCTACAGAGACTAGAACAGTTTTATTTTCACAAACTACTGTCCCGGCCCGTAAAGCACCACACCAGATGCTATAACCTAGATTATAATTCCACCAGGATCTGAATCCAAAATCAGACTGAGACAAACAAAGAGCAGGTTGACATAAGCGTTTAGTCACAGAGCATCACATGTCCCCTGG
This sequence comes from Chaenogobius annularis, assembly GCA_015082035.1. Taxonomy (NCBI): domain Eukaryota; kingdom Metazoa; phylum Chordata; class Actinopteri; order Gobiiformes; family Gobiidae; genus Chaenogobius; species Chaenogobius annularis. Next base: position 1,242,444 of record BJKM01000085.1, on the reverse strand, counting down.
AGATTGGCAGGAGTAAGGGGAAGTTAGAGTTTTACTGTGTACGCGTGAGAAGCAGTGATGGCACAGAATACTAAATACTTCAAATGTATTTTGTAATACATTTCATTACATAGTCCACTCGAGAGTAGTGTAGTCTGAATACTTAGAATACTTCCTTTTCCATTGAGTTGGATCATATTCTTGTAAACACAGCATAGGTTTAGAATCGCACAAAATAATGTGTTTTCTTTTTTCCCCTCACTACTACCGTGCAGTTTGAAGCTACCAAATGAAAGGGTAACCATATGCAGGTACAGTTACTTTAGTATTACGACTATTTGTATTCTGAATATTTCAAATTTGGCCAAATGTACTTAGTTTTTTCCCAAACACTGGTGGTAAGGAATAAACTAGACAGATCCACAGATCTGACCTGTAACTTGGTCCTGGGAGATGGATACATTGAATGCCATATCGTGGAGCAAGAAGTTAAATGTCTTTGTACCTTGTCATATTAGAAGCAGAATTTACGCTTGGACAGGAATCAACTGATCAGAAATTTCAATTACAAGTTTTTTTGTTTTTTTGTCAAATTGATGGGCCTTAATCAGTGCAGGACGACCCAGCATGTATTAATAATGGTTGACTGAATGGCTCCAATCCTTCACTTGTTGTAATGAGTGTTTCCTTGGTTCCATTGTATTAGCAGATTCTGTGTAATTTACTGTCCTCCATGGGATATGAAGTGTTTTTCCGCGTTGCCTAGGACTCATTATCAGCTCATGTTCAGCGTCACTTCTACTCTATGGCCTGTTCTATTGATTAACTATGATTTTTAGGCCTTTTGGACATAATCGCTCACCCAGATTGATCTAATTTGTTGGAACAGTTTGAATTGTTTTGGTTGATTCATTTGTTTGATAAATGACACAAGCCTCCTGGCTAATGTGTGGCTGCGACTGTCTGTGATCTAATGTTCCATTGAGTGATTAGAAAAAAGCCTTTGAAAACTCTTGACGGCTATTGACTTGCGAATATTTTGTAGAATTAAATTTTACAAGCTAAAAATGTCATAACTCCTGATCAAAAACACTCAATTTGTGTCGAGTGCGTTCATAATAATTTCCCTAGCACTATCTATATTCCTTGTTTTGAATCCAAGCCAAACAAATGAAGTAGAGCCTTTAATTAAATTGAATTACTCTTTGTGCCTGTCCTACGTAAGTCTAGATAAAGGTTGGGGAAAAAGCATCCATCTTATCCGAAGCGGCAGATGAAATGTTGTCGTGACAGTGGTTTGCGAAAGTCCAAAAGAAAATAAATACTTAAACATTTCTCCCGGAAAAGAATAAAAAGTCAGAAAAGGCCTTGGTAGTTTAATAACCACTGCATCTACAGAGCTGTCCTTTGTAAGTGCTTTTGGTTTGACATAAGCTTTTCCAATATCTTTCAAGCATACACTCACTTTACACTTGCCTTATTTTGTCATACAAATAGGCTAACTCACCAGTATCAATCTGCCTTTGAGCTCGCACTCGCTTATTGTTGTGACATGCATTTTTGGGCTAGTGCAAATCACACCAACCCACTTATCCTGGCTTTGCACATACGCTGCTGATTACTCGCCCCGATTTATTAAAGGTGCACTATGTAACTTTTCTGATCAGCTTGTCTCCATGGAAATTATTATTGCTTGGCCTGGTATGGAATCAAACGTATTTCATGACAAGAGTTTTTATTCATCAAAAATACTCTTAATTTTGGTGGCGTCGCCTCTCCACGGATCTGACTTTGCCTGATGGTGTCACTTAGTCTCCATGGCGATAGATAAGTTTAGGTTTTATGTCCTGCAAACTAATTTACATCTCCAAGACCGGTTTAAAACAAGTTCATAAATGATGCATATTTTGTTGACTGCGTAGTATGTTCCCATGCTGCGTTTTTTGTTTGTTTTTTATTTTAGTTTTTACCTTCTTGTCCTGACTCGGATCAGCCCTGGATAAAGCAACACTGTCATCATCATCATCATAACCCTACCATTTGGCACTCCCAGTTGTGGGTTGTGTGCATTATTTGTTATTATCGTAATTAGGATTATCACATTAAATCTGCAGCCCTCTTCCTGATCCCGGGTTTTCAACAGTTGGCAGCAGATGCCGTGTGCGATGCATTGATGATCTCGAGCGGATTTGCAGGGGCTTGTCGTAAAGGGTGAGGTCATCGGTGCAGTGCTGTAGAGCTCTTCGACCATTTGTGTAATTGGAGTGGTTGGAATTACTTGTTTTGATATGTTTTGTGAGCTCAGTTACTACTGTAATTGTTAATGCCAGTGATGGGGATGAGAACACTTTTCCTTGCAATGTAATCCAGTTTTTTTTGTTAAATGTACTTTACATGGGCACATGGAATATACCTCAGGGGTTGTCAAAAAAAAAAAAGGGTATTGTAACTAGATACTCATTTGAAGTATATACTTAAAAAAAAAAAAAAAAAAAAAAGCAATTGGACATAATTTGACCATTTCTGAAAAAATGTCTTGAGGTATATCGGAACGGCAATAAGACCTCATGGTAAAGAATCAACATTATTACTCTATGATGAAAATGACATTATAATTTCTCAAAAAGGAGTGTGTATTCAGTCATTTATTTATTTATTTATTAATGTATTAATTATTTTATTTTATTCTTTATTTTTTTTATTTCAATTTAATTTGATTTAATTAAATGTTTTAATTTATCTTTTTAGTTTTATTATTGTGATATTGAAAACAGTATTGAGCACAAGCTTTTTCCTTATTATCAAACTCAAGTCACACATTTAATTTTGTGACAACACCATCATCAAAAGTTTGTTTATGAGAAAATGCTAATATTTGTCTAATTCCATAATCAATGTCTAAAAGTTTGGCATACTCTTATCCTTTGGGACATTTTTTCCTATCCCAAATTTCATGTTCGAGGAAATACTTTGTTTGTAGCATATGCGACGTCTGCTTCTGTAAGATCGGTCTGTGTTTTGACTTGTCATTTCTATTCATGCATTAAATTTTAATTAAAGGCCTCCGAGCCTTCTACTTTGAATGTTTATGTAAGCATGACCGATGACAGTGCGCAGGAAGAAAATTCAGATGTTTTCAAATGGCATTTTTAATTATCTGCAAGCCACCCTTCCATCGTGCGGTTTTGACATTTAGTTCACTTGTCCCTAGGGGGGTCAAACACTTAACAGACGCAGTGTACACTTAGCACATCTCTGGGCAGAATGACAAAGACTTGGAAGAAGAAATTAGCATGCAAGCTCCCTCTTGTGGATCCTCTTGTGTGGGAATATGTTTCCGATGTTTTTGTGGAAGTGGAAATCGATACACAATAATGCACAAATTCTACTTACAATGACATACTATTCTGAAACTGATACTTAAGCAGAAAATGTAATCTGAAAGACTCTTGCTGCTACTAACGCCACGTCGAGGGTGAACAATATGGAAACACATTTATATCAGTATCTTTTTTGCATGATCAAATGTTCAAGTATCGCACAAAACGTGAACCGAGCGTAAAATTAACGACAAAAGTGAAGAAATATCACTTTACATTCTTGTTGGGAGATGACACTGTTTTGTTTTTGTTTGCTTTTTCGGTAATTTTTGATACTTTTAATTCTAAGTAATATACTCGATTTTCTACATTTCCACTTCTTCAAAACAACAAGAAATGTTTCGATCTGCCATTACTACTATTACAACTTACTACCACTACAACTACTGCAACTACTGCTACTACTATTATTACTTTGCTCGATAGTCAATCATACTGACAGAAAAAAGTAATTATTTCATTAGAGAAGTTTAAAGTACTTTATCTAGATTTTGGGTTAATTGCTACTGTGAACAAGATCCAAATGGTTTCCTGTAACATTTTCCTTGCGCGTTTTAAGAGAGAAGGTGTAAACTTAACAATGTGGCCTGCCAGAGTGCAGTTCCGGCTCCAAAAAATGTCAAGTTAGCGTTTAAAGCAACTGTGGGCCTTTTTGTTATAGCGCTGTTGCCCGCGTTAAAAGGTATCAAATCCTATCAAACTGACAAGCCAGCGTCTCGCCACAGTACATCAACAACTTTACAACACAGTAAAATCTCATACACTTTCCATGCTCATTTTACACTATGGTGCATTTGTTTCGTCTTACATTATTGTTAGTTACATTATTTTTAACTTTTTTTTTTTTTTTTTTTTGCTTTCTCTCCAGAATCAACTGCAATGCAATGCCCAAGCGCTAAGAGAAGTTAATTTATGGCCTGTTTGGGAGGCAGGTTGGTGCATGCATACATAATGAGCTCGTGCACCTGCAGCCGCATACAAATGAATAGAAATGGCGGTTAGTGTTTACGCCTCCCTCAACCAGTGGGACCTCCTGATCGAGCCGCTAATTGGCTTGCAAAGAGGAATGAAGATGGTTTCCACGTTCAGATGCGGGCAGAGCCATAAATAACGGGTGGCACAATGGAGGATTATTTCAGTCAACACCTGTCTGGGAAATAAAATGTACTTTTACACAATATGGATCTTCTTTGAGTCTGAAATAAATTAGGGCTGCAACGAATGGTAATTTTGCGAATCGATTAGTCTAACAATTATTATTTATTATCGCAAAAGGCCTGTGAATGGCCTAGATGAAGCTATGGCGCCGCTTGAGTACATCCTAATTGAGTATGTTTACAGGCAAAATAGGTTTTTGATCAAAAACACTGAATGTACTTGTTTCCCGAGTCTTTTTGATATAATTCCAGCTCTGTCTGTGCCATAAAACTTCTTCTCTTAGCACATGCCAAGTTCTGGGGTCTGTGCGCATAGACCAGTAAATGATTACTATTACTGAATTAGTTTACGATTATATCAATAATCTATTAATTGTGATTCATCAATTCGCTTGTTCCAGCCTTAAGCTATGGCTTGAATTTTATTTTAATAGAAAACCATTTGTAAGAAGAAAGGAAAGGTAAAAGTAAAAAGTGGTCTTCTGAATGAGGACAAACACTGATGAACCAAATCCATTGCTTGAATATGTTTAAAAAAAAATCTAGGGCAAACAATTGAATGTATAAATAATTGAAACTATAGTTCTTCAAAGCTTCCTCTAGTAAACGCAACACAAGCATTGGCTAATTTGGCATCTTGGATTTTACAGTAACAGCTTTTGTAAAGAAAATATACCATTGGGGAATTCAAAATGCCATTAAACAATATGGGGATTTGCACCAGCAGCCTTCGTTTTAATAATGGAGAGATCCAGCCTCCAGTGACTATGTATCATTTATAGTACAGTATAATTTTAATTTTCATGTCATAATAGAATGGCTCATATACCACTTGTGGAAATATATTGCTTCGTTCAGCACAACCCTCATGGCTCAGATCTATTGATTTGTCTAATCAATAGCATGCAATTGAAATGTATATGAAAGTGGGAGGGGAAAGACGTACTGTGGACAACTCGGCCCCTTTACTTGCTGAAACTAAATGCTTTTATTCAGTACATTTTGAATATGTATTTCTAGTTTTTGGATCGTCTAGTGCGGCAAGCTTACCAATACCAAATACTTTTTACTACTACACTGATTATTAAAATGTTTCTGTTGGGTGGTGTTATGGTAGTATTAGCATTCCCTATTTGATTCTATATAATCAAATAAGGTTGTTTTTATTGTTGTTCATCGTTGTACGTTGCACCGGATCACCAAAGCAAGTTCCTATGTAATACACCTTTAGCAGTTGGATGGTTTAATCGTTTTTTTGAGGTTAGGTTGTAGTAAAGGTCGTAAATAATTGCAAAATGGATTTATCTGTGATGTAAAATGATTAGTTGTGTAAAATAAGCTTACAACCACATTTTAATTGCGCTTCCATTTCTTTTTGAACTCACCAGTATGTTGAAAAAGACACGTCTGAGGAAAAACCTATTGAAAAACTCTGTGCCACTGCCAATTACCAGCAACAGTTTCAGTATTCATTACCAAAACCCTCCAACATCACCAATATTAGCACCGATATAGTGACCTAGACATTTGTACTTGATTTGTAACATGAAAACTTTCAATTGAGTTGCTTATTCTATCTTCCACTGAAGATTCTGAAGTCTTTTTTTTCCTAGAGTGCTCTGCAGATTGTGGCACTGTTTTCCCAACAAACATTTTGTAGGTGATTATAATGACAGCAGAGAAAGCGGTACATCTAAACTCCACTGCCAGGCCTTTGTCACCTCTGCCATGGATATGACTGAGTTGATGCATCGCCCGCTGGAGTAAAACCGTTTAAATGACAACACATTTCTGTCTCACCTTGAACCTAATTGACTGCCTGAGAGACCCGGTTTGAGAAGTGCTGACAGAATGACTTCTTATGTTGTTTGGAAAAGCAGGCCATAGACACAGGCTGTACTGTTTGTCAGACTGCTCACACTGCTGTATACAGCTGTGTGTCTCATTCATAAAACCAACGCACGCAGCTGCAGAACTCATTAAGCACTAACTTTGATTACACTCATTTGCAAATTGTGTAATTGTATGGCAAAGCTAAGTTACTTGTGGTCATGTCAGAAGTTCTCAAATGTAACATGCTATATGACTATCCCTGGTCCAAACCAAAGGGTATTATTTAAATTAAAGGAGATATATCATGTTTTAATTGGCTTTTAAATATGCTTCTGGACATTTTGGGATTACTATTCCATGTTTTCTAATTTGAAATAATGTCTACATTTGGAAAACACACTTTAAAAACCATACCTCCGGTTTCTAGCGCCATATTTTTGCTTTGGAATGCTCTCTCTTGTCAGCAGAGGGAGTAAACAGTGAAAAAATAAATGAATGAAGCCATTAGGCAAAGTGTCTGCTCTGCTAATAGAGCCATGCGTTTGCCCAAGTTTGATGATTAATATTTATTATAAACTTTAAAACTGCGCTGGAGACTTTCACGTTTCTGGTCCGTGTCGTAACTGTTTGGAAATAAAATTTAACTGAGTGATTTCTGAGGCTCAGACAAGGTGACCTTGTAATCGAGATTAAGCATGCATACATGTCTAGTTTTGATGTGGGAACAATGTTACAACATAGTTAAAAGCTCATTTTGCAAGCTGTGTCCTTTAAGTTACAGCAGGGAGACCAGGACCATAAACATGACCAAACAGGTTTAAACCAATCAAAATTAAGCAAGATGTAAACCAGACAAAACCGGATAGCTATCTAGAGTAGGACCAAATGGAAACAAATAGATGTCCTTTTAAAGGAGCCAGTTTACACCACTTGAACCATTTGGTCTAACATTTTAATTCCATTATATTTAGCTACAAAGTGCCCCTCTGTACCTCTAAGAAGTCGAAGAACTACCATTGTGCATTCAAGCAAAGCCAGTGTACGGGTGGGCAATCTGCCAAAAAACATTTCCATTTTTAGAGCCTAGATCACGATTCAGGTCGTGAGTATCTTTTTATATTTGTCATAAGAGGTAATTAAACATCTTCTGCTTCTGTGACTTCAAATTTCACTGTGATCGATCACTTAAGGTGACCAATAGGAGGAGTTCACTGTGTTCCAGCATAGAGCAGCATAAAACAGAATAGCACTGGATGACGATTTCACCAAAATATCCTATCGTCACAGGGATCAGATCACAAATACATTTTCATCACCCTGCCAATGCCATTCTTATATTATGAAATTGTTGATGGCTTGTTACGTAAGGTTAGGTAAGGTTTACCAGCAGCCCCTCCCCCTCCTCTCTTCTGTTGCTTGTGATGCCGACCCGCCGCACAGCAATAGTGGGACTGTGGGATATTGTGGAGGGGAACCACAACGGCGTAATCAGTCATTATGTCAGACGTGCGCCCCGTGAGCCCGGCTCCAGCTCATTCAGCCAAATAATAAGCAGCAGATAGCGGCGCGAGCGAGGAGCACCCGCGGGCGTCAGAAGAGGGTATGAGGGGTGCCGTCTACTCGCATATGCCTGCGCCGACCGGGATATCACCTTGGTTCAAGGGCTGGAACCTGCGTCTCATACGGCATACCAAATAATTCATGCTATTGTTTATTGCCTTGTGTGTCACCAGGAGAGGTTTGCAGACAGGCATGGAATCAGAAGAAAATAATGTTGTTTGCCTCTCATAGTCTCTGTAAAATAAACTCTAAATATTGCATTTCAAAGGTTGTGTCCAAGCAGTGAGTGGATAGATTTTGGTATACATTTTGAGTTTATATGAAGGGACAGTCAACAGTGACATGCGCAACATCGTAAAAAATGTCCACGGTCTGACTCATACGCACACAACACACAACATCACACATGAACAATACGACCACACACCTCAGCAATGAACACGGCGTGTTTTCAAAATCATGACTTGGCGTCGTCTCAAGATTTTTTCCATAAAGACAATCATTGAGTTTACACAAATGCGAATGAATATACGTAGAGACATATTTACTTAGCAGTGTGCACTCAGTTCGGCATGCAAAGTTATTATTTGCAGCTTTTTTTTCACTTACAACTGGGCACTGTGCCATATTGATTGATTGCAGTTTTTTATTTAATTTGATGTTGTTTGTGTCTCATTAAAACAAAGAAAAATGACTTTCCATTTTGCTACCCTCAACTTAAACAATACAGACTGTTAAATCATTACCGTTTAACACAACATGTAGTAAATTCTTTCCTTCAAAGTGTGAAATCTGCTCCAAACCACATGCTTTTACTGACAAGACCCGAGCAAATCATTGACAATTAGAAATGTTCTCAACTGTGGTTAATTGCACAGCCCTACAATAGTATATAGAGTAATAGTAATTCATGCTTTTGTATATTTTTCATAAGTTTCCAAACCAGTGCTGTCTCAAACTCGTCACTTTGCGAATACTTGTGTTTTTCTTCTACTCGAACAATACCTTCTGTTCAAAGCAATTGCAAATGACTGACGTTGAATTGATATTGAATAAAACAGTCCCTCCCCCTCTGAACCCCCTTTCTCCTGAGCGGAGTTTGTCATTCCATAACAAGGGTCACAGTCTCCTATTGTGTGCACAGGCCCTCCTCGGCGAGCCTCTATCGACTGCTCTGCTGGGTGAGTGGTGCCGCGCCGCATCCGTACATCACGGGGACTGACAGACAGTCGGAGTGGAGATGTCAGATTGTCCTCTCCGGGCGACTGACGTCAAGCTGCCGCCTCAATTCTGAACCTGATCATGGCGGCGCACATTTACCTATGACATTTAACATGAGACGTAACATAGTGGAATAACATCTTTTTATGAACCGCATTTAATCTGTAACTCTATCAGGAATGTGCTAAAATGTCTTGGTTAACTCAACATTGAACAAAAATTGACCTTTAAAATGAACCACAAAATGTCAGAAATATTACTTTATACCCTTGTCTGGAAGGTTACACTAAACGTTTGTCTTTTTGAAGTAAATATTAATACTTTTAATCCTTGAAGATATACTCAATATTCCAATTTTGAATGAATCCAAAACAACAAATGCGATATTATAAATGTTTGGATAATAGCTCCCACTTATAGTCACGATTCATTTTTGATCTTTTCCTTTAAAACAGACCAAACTGGTAAAATTGGCACAACCTCTTTAAATGATTTATATACACACAAATTATTAGCAATAACTTATTTGTAACCCATCTCAAGCTTTAAAAAAAAGAAAAAAAAAAAGAAAAAAAAAAGAAGGAAAATTCCATAATTCTGGTCTACTATGGTAGACCACGAATGATTTAAAAATATAAATAAATATGCTGGAATCCTATAATATATGATAAAATACATTTATTAGGCTGATCCTGTTTCTCCAAATACTATGTGGGCGTTTCACATGAAAACTATGTGGGCGTTTCACTTGTAAAGTATGCATTGTGTTGCCGCTAGACGTGAGCTCACCGGGGTCAGCGAAGTCAGCCCTTTATGGAATTCCTGCCCATAATGATTAATAAGAGAGGTGTAGTTATAGCGCTGCGAGCCATCAGCCGAATGCCTGAGTTTAACGGTTAACTGTAATCCACTTCGGCCTCCACACACGTGCCCATGGGTTCTTGTTATTAAGCCATTGTTTCCCTTTCTGTTCAAATCCTGTACAATGCCTGCTAATGAACAGCCCTGTATTGACTGGCGGAGACAAGGATAGCTTTATTCCTCTAGAGTTTTTATCTGTCCACACTGCCCCAGCGTCTAAATTTGGCAATTCCAATATGGTTCAATTTAGCCTGGCTTCTGTCGTCACTCGCCAGCCGCCGGGAAAAGGTTAGACTCCCTATCTGTGATGTTGTTTATGCTTTTGATGAGTGGTAAACCTCTCCGAGCTCGCTTTGTCTGAGATGCTGCTGGGAAGAGGATTTTTTTTTTTTTCTTTTTTTTTTTTTTGCAATGGTGTCAGTGGTGCAGGAATGATTGGGGAAAAAGAGCCTTGAACGCAGCCAGGTAATTTGCTAAATGCTGGCAACACTTAAAAGCAGATACACTTCAGAAAGCTTTAGTGGAATAAAAATTGTGTGACTAAAAAATCCAACTTTGTAGTGATGACAAATGGAAAACATATTTAGTGCTTTTCCAGTCTTTTTAAAGTCCATACAAATCCGGACGTTGTTTATTCATTTAGCACGAAATGTGAGGTCGAGTCCCCAAACTGTGAACCCTGTCAGTGAGGGCTTTCAGTGATGATGCGACGCGAGCAAGTTTATTACGTTTTTTGTAATAAGAATAAATAGAAATAAGGAGCGCAGCGTGGGTACTTAAATGTCCAAAAAACAGTCATTTAAAAATTTTAAAACGTTTGCACCCTGAGGAAGGTAGTTTTTTTCTTTTAAGTTTTCGTCAGTATACTTTTATATTGGGGTTTTTGGTGAATACTGCTACTGCCACACATAATTCTGCAAACTATCAGCAAAATGAGTGACATTGTTACAGAACATTAAATTCAATAATTAATTCGATAATACGTCACAAATAAAATGCCAAATAAGCTGAATATGTTTATGATTATTAATTGAATTTGGTTCTTTACAGTGGTGTTTTTAAAAATCCCTTTTAGGTCGTGCCAATTCACTGCACCTTTGTACAATATACTCCCTTTGTTCTGTAAATGTATCCAATTTTTTCATGCTTCCAGAAATAAGTATTCTAACCACTGATTGCCCCAGCCTTACCGTTGTTACCTGACCTTCAAGGCAATCAACAAACCCCTCCATACGTTGCCTTAACAAATCCTGGATAAGCCGTTTCCCTGTATTTAACCATGATTATTTTTTGTTGTTGTGATAGCCAGTTTAAAAGGGGATGTCTATATCGGTAAAAATCTGTATGCAACTTGTAATTATACCAGCAGTAAAGGATGAAATTGAGCTGGAATACGCTGCTTTTGTGCATTGATTATTATTTTTTTTCTTCTTCTTCTTCTTCCTACACGTGTGGACGCAGCGAGGCTATGACTACCAATCTGCCTGTATGTCCGCAGTGCAGGCAAAAACGCAATCGACACCGGCATAAATCAGAAATTATGATGAAACAAGTTAAATAATTTAGGTCAAAATTGACATCTAGCCCATTCAAACCTGTACTCAAATGAATATTAATATCAGAGCTAGGAATTTTTTTTTTATCAAGATAACGATTCATTCATGTCCAATCGTCCGTATTATGCTTTTGTAAAATTATTATTATTTATGTGAGGTCAGTAAAAGCAATGTGGTTTTGATTCTTTTATTTTTGAGCAAGAGAGTGGACAATTTCTTTGTGTTAAAAGGCACAGATTTTTTTTTTTTCTTGTTTTGCCATTTTTATTTTCATCTGGAAAATTAAAAAAATTGAATAGAAAAATGAGATCGGTCCTATTCCCCCCCCCTACCATATCACGCCATGAGAATTCGTAATGTAAGTTCCTTTGACCCATGCTAGCTCTTCTTTTTGGCAGTATTGGTGCATTGGCTTGTTTCTGATACAATACGAGTACATCTACTTGGCTTTCAACTCCAATTAGGAAATGCCACAGGATTGAATGGGGCTGTAGTCTGGACAGGGGCCATGCAGGCACTCCAGCTTGATGGAGTTTTGATGCTTTTCTGTGATCCGTTTTGATGCCTGATAACTACAGCCTGGGTGGTTACTAGGGTTGTACGTTGCTCAGCACTGCTCCTCTTACTATTCAAGAGGGTTACGCAATATGTTTAAAATAGCCACAACAAACAAACAAAAATCTCCATTGAGATGTGATTAGTTTTCCTAATGTTTCACAGAATGGCATTAAACATGTCTTTCTCCCTGGAAATGGCAGGTGGCACCACAAGGTAATGTTACAGGTCGGATCTGTAGAGAGGCGAACCTGCTCTCAGGAAAAATAGGTCTTTTTGCACAGTGTTAAATAGATATATTCAATGTCATACTGTTCAACATTCCAGACAAAAAATAACATCTCCATGGAGACAAGAATGTGGGGTATCAACATCAGTAAAGTTACATAATGCAACATTAAAAACATGAAAGAGGACAAAGAATATGATGATAATGAAAAGAGAAAAAGCTGCAACTATCCAAAAACTATTTTAATGTTTTTGGATACCTGATAATGAAATATCATAGACAAACAACCAATCCTTTTTTAACCACTACTACAGGCTGCATTCATGTTTGATCATTTGATTTCAGATTGAGGGGAGGGGCCCATATAACTCAATGGGATATTTACTGTTTACTGTCAACAAAAGTTGGACTTTATCATTGGCATACTTGCCGTATTTATCTTTGAGTTTTAAATTCCTTTCAACTGACGACAATGACTTCTTAGGGTTGAATAATGACACCACATTCTGAAGCTTTTTTTTTTTTTTGCTTTTGTTTATATATACTGGCAGAGAATACGTTGAACTTTGCGCAATTTTTTTGGTTTAAGTAGATAGGCCAAATAATTACAGGTCAACAAATCTGCAATCTGACTGTTAAGCTCAGTTTCAAACAAGAGGGATTTAAGAATGTTGTGTTTTTACATGAATGCAACCCATTCCTTAAATTTATTCCAGTGAAAATGGAATGCTAAATATTTTGGTGGTCTGATTTAACCTCTCTCTTTCCCTAAGGACCTTTAACACATCTCCAGTGCCTTTGCCCTTGATCCTGAGCCAATGTTTTGGCAAGATGTCACCTCACTTGGGTATCTCTCCTGCACCTTAACTTGCCCTCTATCCCCTGCAGGATTCCCAGGCCACTTTTCTCCTCCCCTTCCCTCACAAAAGATCAGTTACTGTAGGACAAAGAGAGATGACAGATTTGGCTTTTTGCGCGTCTTGTTTGACATTTCCTCCTTGCTTTGTTGAGGACTTTTTAGCTTGGACCGCCAGCCCTGCACACTCCGAACACCGGCAGATGCACCCATTCGTCATGCATTAGAAACCCCACTCCGCCAGCCATCTGTCAGCTTGTGTCTGTTACCACGCGCCGGCAGTTTGTTGTCGCGGACCCATATACAATTTTAATGGCATGCAAAATATGCCCAGGCAATCTTATAACCCCCTGAACCTTGTCTAAAATCTCATTCCAGACCTGTGCGTGACCTGAGAAAGTGAGAGCAGAGAAATGCACGCCATCACCATGTATGCAGTCGTTCTTGAGCTGAGGAGATGTTTGCCATTTGGTGCAACCCCTATACAGTTACCTAAAGCTGCACGGGATGAGTTATTATTCCCACGTAAAATGAAATCGGACGCAGCTGACCTGTTTCCTAAAAGGGCAAAAAGAAATGACATGGGTTGACAGAACAGTTATGGGCACGACATCTATACCATGCTATATCTTTTATTTCTATTTTTTTACTTATTCCCATTGAACGTAAGCCTGGACAAATGGAAATAGTCCATACAATAATGCTGCATAATATGTGTATTGGCCGTGAAATTAAATTAAAGGATGAATATTATTTGAATTTGAATGTTTCGTCTGTATGTCTATGTCTCTGTGTTAGCCCTGCGACGAGTTGGCCACTGTCCAAGGTGTACCCCGCCTAAGGCCCAAAGGCACTGGGATAGGCTCCAGTCACCCGCGACCCCTAACGGGAACAAGCGGTAGAAAATGAATGAATGAAAATGAATGAATGAATTTGAATGTTTTTTTTTGCCTTCAAACATGCTCTTGAGAACATTGGCTTTGGGATCTAATGTTGTGAAACGTGAAATAAGTGCATATATTGGAAATCATATGACTTTCTCTCATCAGGATTTGGTGTGAGCACGCCATCTACTGGAGAGCAAACAAAAGCAAAAACGGGTTGGGCGGTGATTTGTGATTTACTTTGACGTCACAAATCTGGGAAGATTGAAACGGTGTTAGTGTTTTATGAAGCTCAGAGAAGGAGCAGAGGCAGAGGAGATGAGCTCATAAACAGTATTCATGAAATGTAAAATGTAAATGAAGTTAAATACAACTCGAGATATGTTTTTAATGAGCGACCAATGTTACAACAGGGTTAAAAGCATATTTATCCTTTAAAATAAATATGTAAAAAAACATCATGGGCAATAATAATATACTTTATTGCAAGATGGGGTCATATCCTGTTTTTGGAGCATTTTAAAAGTACTTTGCAGCTCAACTAGATGAATAATTGGCAAAGGCCCTGTTCAAGTATATCCTCTATATCGCAAGCCACTCTCTACAAAACCGCCTCTTCCATAACAATCACCCTTATTCTTAGCTACTCGTCACCATTTCTCCCCCACTCTCTCAGCCTGTATTTGCTTTCTGCAGGGGCCCTAATGAGAACGCGGCAGTTATCTCCCGGTGCACCCTGGGACAAAACGGAGCACGCCCCCTCAGCCCATCATGTAGCATTAATGCACGGGATTGCCAGTGGTGATCGCATCAGCCCTTTGTACAAAATGATGCTGACCAGGTTCTTGCTGATGGAAAGATCAAAATCGTTTTTCAGTGGCCCGTGAGAGTATGAAGGGCTATGATTTGCCGGAAGCCTTGAGACTATTGGGGTTTAGACCTTTGCTGTGTAGAATAAGGGAACAGTTTGTGTAGGTAAAGGTTAATTCATTAGCTTCATTAATATGTTGTATTATTAAAGGATTTGTAACAGAACATGTTGTCCATCTGGTTCAGAATTGCTTACTTGTTAGCTCCCTGTTTTTCTATTTTTGATTTATTTTTTGGAATCGGCTTGAGACAGAACTGAATCTTGAATTGCACAAGAATTTATTATGGTCCATCATCTGATAGAAACATCACATTTTGAACTAATTCACGTTCTTAGTTTAGATTGGGTTTAGCCTCAAAATTCAGTTTGGACCTGTTATATTCCAAGTTGAACGCCTATTCCAGGAGTTTGTACTTTAGCCATGTTTCATATATGATTAAGTCTGTATATTTCATGTTTTATTTGTTGGATTTTATTGTGAAATTGTATGTATATCACCTGGCTTATAAGGTAATTTGTACTGTGTGTATATATGTATGTATATATATATAACTCATATTTGATCTAATATTGTGCAGCTCTACACCCGACCCTGGTCTATATATTCATCTCTGATTCAATTACTTTTTGTTTCTCTCCTTTTCCACTGTATTGCACTCGGATGCGTGTTGCGAGCCTCAGATTTCTGTCAGGAGCTGAAGGATGGCTGTCCAATTTTCCGCATGGATGGCGCTGCTGGAGGTTTTGTGTGTTTTAAAAGCTCTTGTCAAGACGTGCGTTAAGGATGTATGGGCCCCATATCCTTGTAATTCTTCCCCACGTTGGCCATCTCTGTCACATCCCGCCATTAGCCAGTGTATCAAGGATTTGTCATGCTACTTCTAACACTATATTGAAATACATTACACTGCATCTATACTCTGTCACATGGATAGAACCCAAGTTGATACAGAAATGGAATAAGATGGCTGTGTATAGTTTGGTTGATTAATTGGTTGATTCATTATTTAGTTGACTGATGCTCTGTTCTAGTGTATGTGGGTGTAGAATTATCTAATTAAACTTTTCTCACAAAATATTGATTTGAAGAATTGCATTAGTCTACTATTACTTTTATAAAGATTTACATATACCACAGCAGGAAAGAAAAAGTATGGAGTGAGTTATCTGGTGTAGATTCAGTTAATCCTTCCTTCGTACTTCTCTGTATGAATAGTTTCATACAGAGTTTTATTAATTCCCTGGTGGATACTTTATCATTTTAAGAGCATTTGCCACCATCACGTCGCACCGTGTTTGACTAGATTAATCAATGCACAGAGCTTTAGTTTTCCAAGAATTTATGTTGTTGACTACAGCCCTAGTGTATAAGACTGTTGAATTATGTAATAAAAATGATCTGACATCGCGAATAGATTGAAATCTAGATTCCATTCATCGTGTGAATTTTGAACATTTTGACTGGAACATGAACTGTTAAACTAATACAAATGTTCACATGCAAATCTAGACTACAGGGTTAGCAGTATTTAAGGCTGATGAGATTGTTTTACTTCAATAATTCTAACATGTATGACGATATCCACGTCTAATTGAGATTTAGGGTCAATTGTGGTTAATGTTGCAACTCTACTAAAACAATGAAAAATACCTCCTGGCTTCAGTCTCTATTGGATTTTGCTTTTCATGGTGGACATTTTGACCTGCTCCTTGATGACCTCCCCCACCCTGCCATGAGGGTCCTGCCATATCTCGCTGGCCTCCTCCCGGGCCTGAATAGACTTATTGTGCTGCTGCTGCTCTACTCCATACAGCTAAGTCTACAGGACCACCACACACACCTGTCAAACTATGTCCTTGGCGCCTTGGGGTGCTGAGGCAGTCCAGAGCCCCCCTGCGGCACCCCTCTTATTGAACCCTTAAGAGTGCACAGGGAAAAGAAATGAGCAAATAAACACGTGTGGCCAGGCTCCTGCAGATGTAATATACAAAAAGGTAAATGCAAGTGGTTCTGTTCAAGACAAGTACCACCTCAAAGAACATTCTAATTTCAAAGAATTAAATTAATATAATCAATATGTGTAAATAAGCAAGTAAAATGGGAATTATCACAGGAAAAATATATAATAACTCAAGTAGGTCTACACCAGGACATAGAGGGGCTAAACCAGGACGGAACCAGGACGGAACCAGGACGGAACCAGGGTGTAAGCAAGGCGTGACCAAGGCGTAACCAGGACTAAACCAGGACTAAACCAAAAGAAAAAAGGAAAATTGAACTTTTCAGCTTGTCTATAACGCTAAACAACGTATAAATCACTTTAGAAATGACTCCACTGAACCTATAGAAGTCTTCAGGTCTATACATACCTCTTACATGCTCTCTACACCCCAGTTTGAGAAGCGCTGACATCCACAATTGAACTTTAACTAAACTGCATTCTCACACAGCCCCACTGCTTAGACTGGAGTTTATTAGAAACACACTTCGTACCCCCCCTCCCCAAAGTCAAGGTTATATTGAGTGATTCAGGTTTGGCTGTTCAAAAAGGGTCAAGTTCCACATTTGCAGAGGGCAAGGGCATAAAGGTTGTTTGGTGCGCTGCTCCAGGAGACGAGAAGGAGAAGTAAACTACCCGAAACTCGATCCACGTTTTCAATCAGTTGCAGGTTTTCTGCTGGACTGAGTGGGGTCTCTGCATAAAGCGCAGTGCATGTACTCTAAGCTAAAAAGAAAGCAATTGAAGAATATTAGAGGCTTTTGGAGATGGTCAAGATGTTGAAGAAGTGAATTATTTCTTTGGGTTACCCAGAGAGCACATGTCTTCATCTACTTCAGATAATGCCCTGTATCTAGCAATAGTAAAGAATGGTTCAAAGGCCACAAAATGGACTGAATGTAATTATTTCTGAGCTTCCTTGGCAGACAGCTTTGTGCAAAAGTTTGAGGTGTGAAAAAGGCCCAGCAATCGTTCTTACAGTTTTTGTAGTAGTAATGTGAAAAGTCTTTTAAAAGTGCTTAATTCCTTCATGAGATTTGGACTAAAAGATTCAAATCTCACTAAAAGATCAAATCATTTTACTAGATTATTTTATTTTAAAATACTTCATGAGCTTTTAACCATGTTTATTACATTATAACAATGTTCCCTCATCATTATCTTATTCTGAGTTGCATTTAGATTAATTCATGTATCAAAATGTAATTTTAGGCTTTTAACCTTGAACAATATCTTTCTTTATTTACAAGTTTGGTTTCCATTGTTACACCTTGTTGGGACTTTAACTTATCATTTTTTTTCACCCAATAACACCATGGATTTGTTTTTGAACTAATTCCTCCAGGCCTGATATGTGTAGACCATCTTGTTTTGTAATTATTTTCTCATGTATTGATCTTTTTAAACTTGTAATTTATTTAGGTTATTTCTTATTTTCTTGTTTACTATAATGCATACCTTTTCAACACTTCGGTCACCTGAGATTGTTTTAAATGTGCTTTATACATACATTTGTCATTGACGTTGATACATCATGGCACAAATCAATGCCGACAAACTCATAACCTCCTTTTCAATAATAAAATGTGGATATACGCATCATTTGCCGCCGCCTTCTCGTGCGTCAAAACCAAACATATCTCAAAATAACCCACCGCTATTCATTTAATTGAGATGCTGGATTAAACGCTTAATCTGACTGCATTAAATGTGTAAAAAAAAAAAAATGACTTTGGCAGGCAGACACTTCAGAAGGACCAGACTAAGGGTAATCCGTGTTCTACTGAGTTATTGCGGCTCTCGTCTTGAGTACATCCCCACTCAGTCTGAGCGCTCTTCTTGGCCTTGGCCCTTAACCCTATACTGAGCAAATGTCCTGCTTTATGAGGCAATTCCATCAAAGAAACGCAGCTAAATGACTGCTGGTAAAATGCATGTGGTGTATGCACT
This sequence comes from Chaenogobius annularis, assembly GCA_015082035.1. Taxonomy (NCBI): domain Eukaryota; kingdom Metazoa; phylum Chordata; class Actinopteri; order Gobiiformes; family Gobiidae; genus Chaenogobius; species Chaenogobius annularis. Next base: position 1,223,552 of record BJKM01000085.1, on the reverse strand, counting down.
CATGAAAGACCTGTAGTGTCAAGTCCCACTGGTGTCACTCATGCAATTATACTCTCTATAGCGCTATTGTGCTACAACCATGATGAGATGTCCAAGCTTCATGAAAGGCAGGCATGATTGTGATAATGATCTGTGACCATGCATCACTGTATTTCCAAGGAGATGGCTACATACGCAAACAAATATAGCCAGCTCCTCTACACCAGGGCTATTCAACATAAGGCCCGGGGGCCAAATCAGGCCCTCCAGGCAATTTAATCCGGCCCATGACCCATCTTCCAAATATAAAAAATATATATAATAATCTTGTTTACTGGTTTAATTCTGGGTTATCACCAGTTTAGACCTGGTTTGGTCTTGGTTTAGTCCTGAATGCTGCTTTAGACCCGTCTTGAGTTAGTCCTAGTTTAATTTGGGTTCAGTTCTGGATGGGCAATTTTGCAAAGCAATGTTGGTAAAGCATTTTGTCTGTTATTTCGCACAAAAATCTAATCTCTCAGCAGTTATTTTATTGTCTTAACTCAATATATTCAAACCTTGCTGGGGATCTTTTGTCCGACCCAAGCATTTGTTCCAGTGGCCTGTTGTGCCCCTCCGGCCCAGAGGCATTGGGCCGCCAAAAAATCTGGCCCTTGGGAACATTAAATTGAACAGTCCTGGTCTACACCAATGAAATGGACTTGTGGTCTGGTATTTTTTTTTAATATAATTTAGGGTTATACGTTCAATTGAATTTTCACAAAAAAGTATTTTTTTTCTCATTTCCTTTTTTTAATGTAACCGACTTAGTCTTTTTCAGAATAATCTTCACAGTTTAGATTTATGAATTAGTCTTATTATTATTGACTGAGTTTGTAATTTCTCATTTAAAGATCATTTTCACAATTTTTTTTTTTTCCTGTATGTCTAAGGCATTTTTTTTCTTTCACTTGTTTCTTTACAATACCTGTTTTTGTGCTAAAATAACCAAGAACACATTTCCAAAATGATACAAAAAATATATGTTCATAATTAAAGGTGCTCGGTTACTTTTCTGCTTGTGGAGATGTTATTCTTAAATCAAGAACAGTGTATGGCTGTATATTAAAATCTTCTCACTCCCGCAGTACTTTCAGATGACTGGGGATGTAAATGAGTGCTGCTAAGGAACAGGGTAGCTGGCAAATAACTATAATCTTCTTGCAGTTGGCAGCTCCCTCAGTCAATCGTTATCAGCTTGTGAGAATCTAATGTGACCCATGGGGATCGGGAGGGTGCCATGCATTAAAATACTTCTCATTGACTCTGTTTAGTCTGAGCCTTCTCATTCTCTCCGTAGGCAGTTGTCGACTCGCTGTGATTACTGCTGTGATATTGGGTGTCAATAAAATGTCGGTAGTTTATATTCTTGTTTTGGTATTAGAATTGAAAGTGGTTGAGGTTTTCTTTGTTGTTTTTTGGTCAGTTTGCTCTCTGGGCGTATAAACTTTCATCTGGAAACCACAATATTGTCCAATCTGCTTCTAAAGATGTTTTATTATTTAATTTAAGCCACACATCCATTACTTTATATGGGATATCGTAACTTCCAAATGAATTATACAGAATTATACGGAAGAATTGGTTCAAAGCCTGATTTATTAAAGATGTCACTCACAAAAATGGGGCAAAATTTGACCATTTATACACACATTTTCAGTCAAATATAGTTTACTCAGAAATAAGACAACCCTTCATAGGCTTTTGGACGTACCAAATATGTGAAATTGCCATTTTTACACACAAAATGCCTTATTTATGCATGAAAACATGATAAGAAGGGAGTGGAAGACAGTCAGAGGATTGTCTGAACTATTTTAATTTAATTTAACACTGTTATTGTGATGTTTAAATGTTATAAAGTGAAGGATTGGTGAAGGATTTTAGTAAAAAGTAGCTAACAGTGATTTATTACCAATCAGAATTTGTCTGCAATTAAATGGAAGACATGGATAGAATAGATGCCGGTCAATTTGCATTATTATATTTTCCAATCAAGGTTCAGTTCACAGAAGATTTCATTTGGTTCCATTCATACCTGCAACCCTCGATAATGGTCATGGTAAAGTGTGCCCTCCATCGAGAAAACTACTCCAAAAATAGCTATATTTAAATGTGGTCCCTTGATTCAATGCTTGGGCACACTACATTTGGTCCACGTCATGGCAAATTATACAACAGTTTACCTCGGGCGAAAGAGGAAATATTTTTTTCCTGTCGCTCATTTGAAAGTCTGTCTAATCTGCGTAATGGCTGCGAGACTAACCGTAATTGAATAACTGCATACTTCACACTGGAGTACAGTATGTAGGTTAGCCACTTGTTAAAAGATGGCCACATTTCATAACATTTCTGCTCATTAGCCGTATCTTCCTCCCCTTGGCCCTGTACATGCATGCTTGGACTTGTCAGTTACAATGTCAGAACCGGAGGCTTGTTTAATTTGCAAACCCGCTCCGCAGATTAGTGCTTTTGTTGACTTCAGTAATGCCGGCGTTTGGGTCAGCGTTGGGCACAAAGACGTCGTTACTCTCGCAGACTCACTCTCTTGCCGCAGCGCCCCTCTCTCAGCATATTTTCCACTCGGCTGATAAAATAAGCCACTCTTTGATGAGCTTTCTGCAGGCCACGGTGCGCTGCCTTCGTAAATGCTTTTATAGAGAGACACCACGCGCTGTCGGCTTGGATCGGTCATACAGGGACCGCGTGTGTGCGCGCGCGTACTTCTCATACGCTCAGCCACACTGATCACTGATTAGCGCCTTCGAACAATGCTTTTATTTGATTTGCATCCCCCAGACTTGTGCAATATGTAAATGAAGATCCACTCCGATAAGCTATTACCAGTATTAATGTTAAGCAACCTGTAAACAAATGCATTTTGTTTTATTGGGCTGGGCGATAAGACAAACAAATGAATCACGATTTCTTTCCTCTTGTTGATCGATCATGATTTTAAAAAAATAAAAAAATAAACGCATAAATAAATATTATTTATTCTTTATTTTTAAATGGCTTTCAATATTTATTTCCTGAACATAATTGATACAGACTTCGAATCAGTGTAAAATAAGAAAAACACATTTTGCAACACTGACGGAGGATTAGCTGTGGACCTTTCCATTAAAAAGACCCATTCATTGACAATTACAAATGACTGAATCTCAATCTCCATTAAAAATGTATAAATTTTATAATCTGAATTTCACAGCCCCAGTTAATTTATTGTTTTGTGCATTTTGCTTTCAAATTTTCGGATATTTGGCCCTTAACCATCCCATTTTACAGCCTAAACTTCTGAAAGTAACCCTGATGTATGTGCATTCTGAATACCATGTAGGATTCGCCCCTTGCCTGTCACACTGCCGATAAAAGCATTCCAACTGAGGCTAAAAACAATGGCTGCTGGTTTTAAATCCTCGTCCTGTTCAGTTTGAGTGCTTTAAAAACCTAGATGAGCCCATGACGTCACAAGGTGGAACCAGGCATTTTCAGCTCTGATGAAATACAAAGAACTTCTGATGAGACAAGTGTTTTAGATAAGGACATAATATTATGAAATTACTACAGCAAAAGTCTAGAAAATCCAAATATTCAATCTTTAAGTTGAATACAGGCAGCTGGGTTTCAAATTCAGCCATCATTAAATTTAAGTAGTAGTTTCAATTTCTTAGAAGTAAAACCATTAGACAACTTCTAATTTGTATATAATGTGGCCACTGGGTGTCTTTTATGGTTTGTTCTTGAGCGCGGCTAAGTGTGGAAAAAAAGAAGAAGAAAATCATTGGCGAGAATGGTTAAAGTAAATTGCAATTAGATTCCTTCCCAAATTTGCCTCAGCGCACTGGGGAGTTATTAGCACTGTCCTACATCTCATTTAATGATACCACCTTAAATCGTCTGTGACTCAACAGCTGCATATCGCACTCGCAGAAGCAGATGGCCTGAGCTGGGACTCGTGTTTTAAATTGAGTAGACCTCTGGACCAGCAGCCAGTATGGTGTATATTGAATTCATCTTGACAATTTAAGCTAATACATGTGTTACCCTATGGCCTCCCTGAAACAGCAGTATGTACGAACTAGGGATGTCATGATTGGATTTTAATCTTACAATTATTTTGAGAAGAAACTGTGAAATACTAAGTTGGTTTCCATTCACTTTGTCTCATAAATTGCCATTGCTGAAGTATGTGACTAACTTTATGAAATCAAACTTTCTGAATGATAAAGTAACATTAATGTGAATAAAATTGGCTGAAAAGCATGTTACATTGAAGTTACATATATGAAGTATAGAACTACTCTCAATTATTATTTTTTGTTGATTGTATTGCGATCTGACCTGATGAACCAATCCATCTTGACATTCCTTTTGCAAATAGATTAGTTTACTGAAAGGTTGACTCCTCAATACAACCCGCTGTATGGAGGAGTTGGAGAGTGTAAGAAATATGTTCGGAACCTCAAGAGAAGCGCTGTGAGTGAGTCGACTTGTTGAATAAGAATATCAAGCATAACCTTGGTTTTAAAGTTTAAGGTTCTAATTCCTAATAGGTTTTGATGGGCAAATTATTGAAACGTCAACAATATTATTAATGTTGTTTTGAAAATATGCAACATTTAAATATTGAGTTTATTGTTTCGCAAAAAGAGCTGCTCGAAGAAGAAAATGGAATAAATCTATGTTGTAAACTTACAAATTTGGATATAATCAGGAATCAGGATATATTTATTGCCATTGTCAGTGAACAAAATTCACAACATAGGAAGGTGATTTGATGACAGATGCGATATTTGTGCATTTCTGTAGTTATTTTACAGTCCTTTTTTATATAAACTGTGTTAAACTGAAACTCCAGCTGATACATTTGGCACATTTGTATTGGATTTACATCATATATTCTGAATTATCATTATCACATACTCCCACAAAACATGTCGATATTTATTTTTGTCTATATCGCCCTCCACTAATCCATATTTCTGTCATATCTGCAAGCATAAATGGTGTATTTACTGTATGTAGTAGCCCAGTGGAGTGGTCTGCACAGATTATGATCCTCCACGCTCAAATGAAATCCCAGCTTGAACTGTCACAAAAGACTGCAATTATTTAAGTAACATAATTTTCTCTAAAAACCACAAAATATCTTGCATCTATAGGAACTAAACCTGCCAACACTGTAGTTCACATCGCTGAAAACGTGTTCGGAAATGCATGGTTTTCTGTTTTCGTAGAATCCCACTAATAAAACATAAACTGCAAATATAATCGCAATCATAATGTCACAAAAACCACAATTGAATATTTTTCCAAAGCCTGTTTCTACCATCAAATTAAAACATGTCTGGCACCTGTTGTAGTGTGATAACAAGCCAAAGTGCCTTGAGCAGCATTGACATTTTTCTCGACTCCCTTTCATTCGTCCATGCTGCATAAAAATGGTAAGAAATTGTAATTAAGTTGTGAATAAGCTACTTTTTTAAGTTGGCAGCCAAAGTATTTGTAAGTAAGCTCCGGAGGATGACAAAGAATTGGACGCAAAACAGAGTCGCAGTAATGAAACGCCGGATTCCAAGCGCAGGCCACTGAACCATCTGATCTGATTGTGATTAGCTGTTCGTCAGTGAACCTTCAACCCGACAGTTTGTGGTTACAATATGCCGCGATTGTCTCTCGCCCAAAACACTCGCGGCCGGGCTAAACGACTGGCAGATGCTCCGCTGACCGCACCAGCTCAACGGTCCATTCCGGCCGACCTCTGGCATCTGCTTCCTCTTCGCCCCCCACCCTCCCAAAAAAAAAAATTCGCCCCCCACCCTCCCAAAAAAAAAAAAAAATGAAATAAATAAAAACCTCAAATTTGATCAACCATAATGAAGGCAGATTTGACGAAGCGAGGCCCTAGCTGTCGCCGTATCGTCTCAAGCCAAATTTGGAGCAGACATTGTGCCCAGATGATATTCTGAAGTTTGGCAACATAATGTAATTTATTTCTCCTTTTGAAGCGTGTACAAACAGGGAACAATTTAGTCATTTTTTGATCAAGCGCTTTTCAAATCTAATTGGACCGCTCTGCTTTTCTGGCTGTTGCAATAATTTAAATGTTAAAATCAATTTAAATGGTAATTTTCATGTTCTAAATATATCTTATGCTATTATGCTCTGGTATTCAGAGTTTACACCACGGAATTCTCTGGCGATATTTGAAACAAGAAGGGATTAGTAGTTGTTTTAAATGAAGTAAAAAACATTTGGGTAAATTGCCATGATGAACACAATTTACGTAGAATTTATATTGAACTTTTAGACACTACTTTGGATTGTTATTCTAAAATTGGATTTCCTCTGCACACGACGGAGGGTTGTTGACTATCGTGGTGAAATGTTTTTGTCGCTCTAAAACATGGGTTGCAGGTAGGGATGTCAAGATTTTTCTGCTAATCGATAATCGTGATTATTCAGGTCACAATATAATCGTAAGAACCAAACAATATAATAATCATTACAATTTTTATAAGCTAAATTATGTCTGTTTAGTTCAATCTATAGTCCAAAAAAACCCGACTTAAATGTAAATAAGTTTCCCCCCCTCTCTGGTATTGTCATATTTAACTTTATTTTGTCATTCAGAAAGTAAAATTTCATAAAGCCGGTCACAAACTGGAGGAAAAGTAACATGTTAGACCTCAGGAATGAAAGACTTCACTGTTAATCATTAAATCGCGACACATTTTCTCACAATAATCGCAACTCTAACATTTGATATCGTGACATCCCTAGTTGTAAGTCAGTGAGATAAAAGACAAAAAAACTTAAATGACACACGGTGAGCTGCGACTGATATATATCAAGCACGTCTGATCATTTGGCATCCACAGTCGCCCACAAGAGGAGCCCCAGCCGGGAGCGGGACCCATTTCACACTTTTCACACTTTCCTCTTGCCTAACTATTCCAACTTAAAAAAAAAAAAAACACAGCACGTAGACTAAGATTTGTTGACCGTTGCGCAGCGTGATGCCCCGCGCAGACTGCACCCGGAGCAGTTCTCTTGAGGTCCCAGGCTCTGAAGCTTGCACAAAGCGAGCTCACGTGTTCGCGCTGTAACTAAATATCGCCCGGTGAAATAGGGCACGACCGCAGCGTCGAGCGCCATCGCACCGCGGTTCCACCAACTCGCAGTCTGATTCCGGGGTGAATACAACTGCGTCTCGTATTGTCACATCCAAAAATCGTTTAAGAACGTTTAAAAACTAGATTTTCTGGCCTGGAGGCGGAGAGATTTTTGTGCATCGCTTTAAACAACTGCACAACTCCATTTCAGGTTGAAAAAATCTGTTAGTTTTCTCCCTTTTTAACTATCTTCGACATCACTTCAGCGTTCATCATTGTAATCATAGCAGGTGAGACTTCAAACTAATTAGACGCTATGTACGTATTTATATCACAGCAAGCGCGCCTCCAAAGAGGAAATAACGTGGCAAGTTTTTCAACAATAGAGGTGAGATCTCTCCGAATGAATTCGAATCCACCCCGTGCGGCTCCTAATTAGATGGAACAGCTTTGTAATGTCAGGAAATTATATGAAAAAAAGTCCCTTAGATGCAGAAGATGAATTGTTGCTCGGGTTTAGAGACAGAATGGAGTGAGTGAGGGAGTGTGAGCGGCGAGAGAGGGGAGGTGGCCATCAAAATGCTAATGCTGTATGGAATATTTACAGCGCAGTGTTAATGCAGTTTTAAAACAGGCTTTTTGTCCTGGAGCTCCGGTCGGGCCTTAATAAATCAGCCATTAAAAGCTGATGTGACCCGAACAGCGTCTCATGCACTGTGGGAACGAGACAACAGCTGAAAAATTTATGAAGATGCCTCTTAATAGTGGTCGACCCAGAAGAAAGCCAGACCCAAGAGTGAGCGAGGAGAGCCGAGCGCGGATAAACCAACACGTTTTTATTGAAATTAGGTTTTTTACGGTCGCTATATCATGTTGACGGCCATTATAGTAAATTATGATCTTTTTATGCGTCATTTTGTCAGGGATTTATGTCGAAAATGGAAAGGATCAAGTGGTTTGTATGTATTTTGAAAACGCTCCTCATGGCGTTGATGGATACAGATGATAGTGGTGATAGCATATATTTTTTTTGTATTTTTTTTTTATGTTACATGTTTTTTTTGGGGGGTTTTTGTTAAAGAATTGATGAATTGATGAATAATTTAAGTTTGGATGTCATTTTTTTTGTTCATAGGCTGATGTTTTCCAATCAAATCTCTGAACAGTTTTAATACTTATAATCATATATACGTTTTTATGCAAATTAGCTGCTTCTCCTTTTCATAGTGTGCTTTTTGGGAAGTAGTTCAAGCCATTTTTTTTTTTTTAATCTGGGGAAGTAAATTACGATCTATATAATTAGTAATGGTTATATGATGGGGAATAATCTTATTTCTATAACCGCTTGAACACATTTTGATTCCAAAACATATCTTTTCCCCCAAATCATATATTTTTAGCGTGCGTGATAATCCGGTATTTTGAATCTTCATACATACATATACTTACATTTGCTCTTAACCCTCTATTTGCAAATTACTTGTTGTTTGACTGGTTTCCTTGGCTGTTTTTTGTCTTGCGTGCCAATGTTACTAATCCTACCATTGTGTACTTCTTGCTTAATTTACCGTAGTCAGATTGTACTGCGCTCTTATTTTAATTTCGCCACTTCGCTTCATTTTCCACATCGACGCCGACGCCGACGACGACAACACATTAGAAAATGACTCTGCCTGGCGTTGAATTAAATGCGATGTACGTGTGTTCTCTCTTCCAGGCCTGAACATGCTCACGTTTCATGGGATGTAACATGGCGGATTTCTGAGGACTCCGAAAACTCCGCAAGTCGCTCTTCCCGCAGGTATCGTACCAGCTCCTCCCTTTCCAGACGCCGGTCAAGTCCGAAACCGTCTCATCAGTAATCGCGCGCGTAGGCAATGGGTCACGTTCAGCAGACGGTTTACGCAAGTAATGAAAAGCGTTCCATGTGGGCCAATCCGGGCTTGTTCTTTTGTCTGCAGTAAGATGTTTATGAAAATGATTCCCTGATGGGCTCTCATCGTCGTATGCAAATCTGCGGGACACTGCTGGTGAAGCCTTTAATTTGTGCCGATTTGAAGGAGGAGGTGGAGCTGCTTTTTCGGTCGGCATACACGGCAGCCGAGCATGTTTGGATTTCATTCCCGCATGCAAATGATGTTTTCGGTGTAATCATGCAAAATCGCAGCTGGCTTCTATTGCTCTAAGCCCCGACTCTCTCCCCGTGTGTCGCTTAACCTCGCTCTGTCCCTTCTCCCACCCAAAATCTTCATCCCAAGCACTTCTTTCACCACTGCTCGCATGCGCACTGTTATTGGGCTGCTTTCGCTAATATGCCCACATTTAATGCAAGCCATGTACGGCGAATGGATTTCAAAGCAGATTTCCAAACATTGCTGTCTGATTATTAGAGGCTTTTAAATAAATAAGAAACCTTTTTTTGGTTCATGAGGATTTTGAGCCGTGCTGTTTTATTTATAGTATTCAGGCACTGATTTTCCTGATTGATCTTAGAGCTAGTTTGGGCCTAAAGTGAAGTGAACAATGCCTATTTAGGGCGCATTCACACTTGTTATTTCATCTTAAATTGAGCTAATTTTAGTCCGGATGTGGACTTGGTTTGGTCCTGTTTTAGTCATTAAATTCTGGTCTAGTTCAGGTTTATTTCGGGTTAAAGTGCGTATGTGTATGTATAGCTGTTGTAAATCAAGTAGGTATTTGTGGAGGAAAATCACACTAAGGGCACTCATTCCAGTCAAAGATTACGCATAATTTACACAAAGACACACCTTTTTTTTTTTACGCTCGAAACATTCATTCAACAAAATAAAGGCGCGCTCATATATTTTTATTTGTCAAAAACAACAAAAAATCCTAGAGTGATGTCATCAATTACAAACAGGAAGTGAAACCTATGAAACCTAAAAAATGTGCTATTCTGTGATAATATTTTTTTAAATAATTTTTTAGCTGCATTTTATTTAAAAGAGTAGCCCAACCTGTCACAGGCACTTTAAATCCCTGTTTAGTCCTAATTTTAATGTGGTGAATGTGAGGTGTGAACGCACCCTTAAAATTTGAACGCACGAACAAGCAAATGTGTCTGGACCGTGGGTGAATGCAGGAGCGCTAACTGAAGCTGAAGAATACCTGCAATCTAATCAAAATCTCAATTTGAATGTCCACTGGAATCTGCAAATGTATGGACAAACCTGCAAACCGTGTAGTTTAGATGTTCTAAAATGTACAGGATTCTTGCACTGTTTTATAGGGCAGCAATGATTAATCGACTTGACTAATTGTGACGAGTCGAGTATTATATAATAAAAAAACAAAAAACAGTCGTAATAAAATGTTTAAATTGTAATTGTTATCAGGAATATAGACTCCAAAACACACACAAAAATAACCTTTATAACGAAGACAGTGGCATTATTAAATCCAAATGTCAAAAAGGAATAAGCAATTTCAGATTTTACTCACAATATTCTCCTTCTAGAAACATTCAGTCACCACATTTCAACCTTTATTTAGTTAAGTCTCAATGTAAAATGGAAATAATCGTTCTAATAATAATTAATGACAGCCCTTCTATTTTAGCAGTTCATATTATCATCTTTTAATATGTGCAAGATTTATTTTTTCTTATTGTGGTGCCCTCGTACTAACCCAATTCTTCCTTTTTGTTTATTTATTTATAAACGTTTGACATCTTAAATCGACCTTGGAATTTGGGATTTGCACATTTAGATAAATATGCAAATAAGGTTGTAGGTGGTGTTTTTTAAAAAAAATTTTTGCATTCATTATTGACTTGATTGAATAATGTTCTCACCTCGTTTATTCAAAGCAGGCCTCAAATGTATTCACAATAGTCTTATTATTGTTCCGTTGTGCTCTGCCTCGTGTACGCACCAGCTGAGGCCCTTGTCAACAACAGCACCTCCACTGCAGGACCCTCCCCGTACGGACCTCGTGCCTCCCATGGAGCGCTTGGATTGGATTCAATTAGAGAGATTGTTCGCCCTTCAGTGTTCTGCCGTCCTCCGACAACCGCCCCCCCCCCTCCTCCCCGCCTACCACACGTCCTACACCTCCACACATGTACACGCGCAGACATTCACTCCTCTGCCATCTACTGGATCGCTCGCTTTCCGCACCTATATTCTTGTTTGCTAGGGAGTTGCTTCGAGGCTTCTTTTATAACTGATTGGATTTTTAAGTGGACAGAGTGTTCGGTTGTTAAAAATAAATTACAATTGTCAATGCTTTAATGCAGTATGTGAGGGGATACAGTGGATACTCAAAAACGGGGCAATACATTAAAATACATTTATTATTTTTGCTTTTTCTGCAGTAGGTTAGTATATACGGTAGGTTAAAACATATATATGTTGACAGTATTGAGTTTGGGTTTTTTTTTTAGGCCCTTGGGCTTTATTAGAAAGGACAGTGCAGTGTGAAAAGGGAATGAGACTGAGGAATGACATGCAGTATATTGTCAAGAGCTGGACTCGAACTAACGACATGCAAATGTGCTATCGCCTCGACACAAGCGGCACTGTATTTAGTATTATTTCACTTAGTATAACCATTATTTTACATTTTGTTCATTCTAAACCCTAACATAAATAGAACGGCTTAGTGATAATGAGGTAAAACCGCAATAACATGGTTAAAAGCTCAATTTTGCATAATATGTCCCCTTAAAGCCCTATTAGAGTTTGTCTTCATCTGAAATATGTTTATATTTTTAGCATTTATACTACGGCAACACCACAATTTCCCAATTGTGGGACAAGTTAAGGTTTTCTTATTGTATCTTAAATTGAAATTAGCATTTTTTTTCACTTACCATTTCATTGTGACCTCTAGAAATCCTGTAATTGCAAGACTGATTAATTTTGACATCCCTGCAATGGATACAATATTGTTATAATCCTAATTCCACTAAAACCTATTAAACATGGCTAAGTGTCTTTTTATAATTGAGTTCATGCAAGTTGTCTTAAAGATCTCCCAAAATTAGATTAACCCTAAGGCGAAGTGACCCCAAAATTGGACAGAATTAAGCTTTGAAATGAGCGTCATAATTCCTCGTCAGACTACATTAGAACAGGTTTTATCCCAGCTGTTCTCTGCATTGAGTCCACGTGACACATTTCAGCTCTAATCCGGCGTGTGATAGGTGAGCACCTCCGATACGCCGCCTCGCAGTGGGCCATGTGGAGAGAAAGCAGCAGGTTACAAAACAAGTCATCCCAAATACAGGGCAAGGCCATTGTTCCCGGCGCTCATATCTGGAGCGGCACGAGGCGGCGGTGCGTTTAAGGACCTCCTGCAGTGTGCGGTGTTATTCAAATGACAGCGAGAGTCTATTCTCACCTTCAGACTAATGTGACCATAGCTCCCGTGTCAGCAACCTTCCCCGTCCTCTGCTTTGTACCGCCGAGTCGCACAAACAAATTAATTCCGTCGCTCAATAGAGTTCACTGTTTTTCTTAGACACTGTGGTCGACTCGGCATGTTGTGTTCACTTTGTCACTTTGTATTTCTTTTCTAGTAACTACATCTTAATAAAGCATGAACTAATGGTGATTCTTGCAGTAACTTCTTAATTAACCTTAATTAACTCGTAACAGTCATTAAGTATTTATTCGCGTGGCTATTGAAAGTGTAGGTATTATAAAGAGTTAACTTTTCTCTAACCATTTCCCTGACAAAGTTTTGACCTTTTCAGAGTAAAGTTATTTTGGCTTTTCTTTTCTTCTGCAAACAGCTGCGGAAGAAACGGGCACAATGTGTACATTTGTCAGATATGCACCAAATTTAATGTATTTATTACTAGGGCTTGTCGACTTGTCAGCGATTGGTTTTTTCGTTTAGTCAACTTATCAACCAATGCTTTCTATTGTACATTGTGACTTTTGAAATAAAAGTTTTGAACCAAATAAAGGTTTACATGTGGTGACCGATGGTTTCTACTAACAAAACTTGTATTTTATTGATGGAAAACTAAAATAGTTTATTATTTGTTGAGGTTTTGATGCTACTGTTGTTATAAAACATATTTTTGTTTGTGTTTTAGAGTCCGTATTGTCCAGATTGTGATTACGATGACGAGTCACAATTAATCTACCGTATTTTCCGGACCTTTAGCCGCTCCCCTATATAAGCCGCATTTGCTCTATTTTTAAAAAAACGATAATAAAACAATACATAGGCCGCACCTTTTGACAAAATACAATAGCAGCACCACCTTTATCGTTATTTTAGGGCGCAGCAGAACTCTTTCCTTGACTTTTTGGCATCGCATGAAGCTCGTCCCGCTGTCCCCCCTCTCAGCGTGCTCTCCCCTCCAGCGCGTTCACCAATACATTCATTGATGTTAAGCCTGCGTGCAGTCCGCGCGGCTTCCTAGCAAGATCGATGGCCTTCAGCTTAAAACTTGCTTCTATACGAACTTCTTCGTTTGGGTTCCATAATGATGCGGCAAGAATTTGAAAAATAATTTATAGTTGGTAATTTGTCGTCCGTGTTCTATTTGCTAGGAAAAAAGCTGAATAAAAAAAAGCAACATCTGCTTCTTTGCTTAACTTTTCTGTAGTTTTGATTCCAATTCCCGGTTTAGTTCGCCCCTAGCGGTGAAAGAAAAAAACCACAGAAAAGCCGCAGCCTCTAAATAAGCCGCATGGCTCAAAACATCTGACAAAAGTAGCGGCTTATGGTCCGCAAAATACGGTAATCATTAATTCACAAAAAACATTGCCATTATGTTGTGTTCTTCCAGAAATGTACACTTAAATATCTGATAAAATAAATAAAATAACAAATATAATATAATATTAAACTAAATTAAATTAAATTAAATTAAAAAAATAAATAAAAAATACATAAATACACAAATAAAATAAATAAATATTAAAATAAAATAAAATAGAATAAAATAATAAAAACTAAAACGATTATAAACTTCAATCATACCAGAAAGATTTTTTAGAAGATAAAAAAAGTGAAAAGCATAGATCGCAAATTGCACGTGCCGAGTATGATAGCGCCATGTTTCCCCCAAATTGTTGCACATTGTTTGTCCTCCTTTGCATACCCTACATGGTAACCCATAGCCCCAGCCTTTCGCGTGTGCGCTTAACCATAATGACAGCTGATGAGATTAGCCCTGCCAGGCATTTGCTTCTGTTATCTTAAACCCCTGCCGTTTGTTTTCACAGCACGGTCCCAAGTCCGGATACATCAGTGTGATGCAAAACCACTCATTTGAATGGAGAGGCGGCGAATGGGTTTCAGCCCATATCAGCAGACTCCCTCCAATTTGAATTTTTTGACCAGAACTAGTCGACTTTGCACATGCTTTTCTTGTTGTCAGTAAAAACGCACTATAAAGCAGCTTGAGGAGGACCAGCAGCGTGACAAAACCCTCTAAATGAGCAAATTATTTCAAAAGCACACATTGCTTTATGCACCGCGCGGCTGATAAACACAAATTTGTTGACCCTTCCACAAATTGGTGTTGTCTTGACAACTGCAACCGGCTGGAAAACTATTTGCTCAGACATGTATGTGGTTATTTGGACCTGATTGAAGCGGCTGTATCTGCGGGAGAACGGCACTTAGTCACTCACCACATAAAGTGAGAAAAATTTTACTTATGTGTCTTCAAAACATTTCCCACCCGTAAATGCGATGCGTTCAGGTTTGGTTGTTGACATGACACTGCTAACACTTATTTTTAAGTACCGCATATTAAGTTTAACAATGTTGTTTGTTATAATCCACGCCGTAAAAACACATTTAATACTTAAGTTAAATCACGGTCTAAAAATACAACGTTCAGATTGCATAAAAGCTTAAAGGTGTTTTCCCCCTTCGTGTCTCCATGGAGATAATAATGGATTGTCTGGAATGCTCCACACCTTGTCATTAACTTTATCTATTTTGCATTTAATCAGTTACATGTGTTTTAGTTCTCAAAGATCTTACATACATTATTACTGTGTGTGGACTCGCCTCTCCACAAATCGGACCTGTAACTTGGCCTAGTGGGAGCCCCTGCTCGTTTCCATGGCGATAGACCTGTTAAATGCCCGTACTGTGTGACTTTCCAGGCTAGTTGATTATTTATTTAATAGGGACATTTGACATCAGTGAACATTTTTATTGAACAAATGTAATTATGAATATAGTTACAAAGCTAATTTACACTGCAGTCCTTAGGCAGAAATGTTACACAGTGTCCCTTCAAATAGATTAAAGCATAATTATGATTTGTATGAGCAATATTTTCCAATACTATACAATTAGGGTCAAATTTAAGACGATTTTAATGAGGTTTCGCGACTAAAGAGTAACCAAAATATCCCCTAAGTAACCCCTAATTGACATTTATTAGTTCTGGGAAATACACAAACGCAGAAAGTCACTAGAAGTCTGACTTTTCACACGTCTGCTCTGGAAATACATGTTCCTGACAATAGTCCAAGTATGTCAGAGCGGCCTGCAAATTCGGACGCGGGTATTTTAGTGTCGAAACGAGGTTAGCAGAATGTTAGCGCGGTAAATGATGTCATACTGTACGCCCTCTTCCTCTCTCCTGGTAGCTGCCCTGATAATTCAACATCTTAATAAAACAACACTCCTGACGGTGAACTCGGCACACCGTCGTCCTCCCTGCTCGCTTCCCCTCCTCCGTGTTCCCCACTGTATCCTGGACGTGACCGTTTATGCTAATGTAAACCAACAGGGCGATATGCTGATACGATTAGATCCAAGCACTGGTGTTCACTACTGGGGGATTTTCTGATATCATCCGACATGACAGAGGAATTCACAGAAGCGACGGGGCTAATTTGAATGACATTGATGATATGTTATTGGAGCTCTAAGGCATTGTGCACGAGATATGAGGGCTGAGACGAGCCACTCGGGATAAATGGGCTGCACAGGTAATCATGCGAAACGGTTTTATTATGAGTATTTATCAGAATGTATTTTTAATGGACATTTCAAAATAAAACATTATGCAACGTAAAAAACACTACATTTATGAAGCCAGGTTTTATCATGCCTTTGTGATAAAATAAGTACATCATTTTATATCAATGTATTTATTTATGGTTTATTTTTTGGTATATGTACTTTAGTTAAGTACATATGCGGATACATTTAACTTAACATCTAATACATTTAAGGTACTTTCTGCTCCACTATACTTTAAAAAAAAAAACATAGAACAACAAAGACAAATACAAAACAAACATATGCAAATGGAGGGGGGGGAACAGCTGGGTGTGACCAGAGAGAATTCAGGATAAGTAAAAAGTAAAATTAGATTTTTTTTTTTTTATTAAGTAATCCCTCATTCATAACTCTCAAGTGCAAAGCTTTCAAAGGCGGCCTTCTTTGAAAAACTTTGAGGCGAAAGGACCATCTTAATCTTAAAATTGTTTTCTTTGCTTTGCCTGGAATGTTCCACAGTATAACATTAAACTTGTCTTGCGATTTTGAGCAAAAGAAAAATGTGCATTCTCCACTGATCTGACCTGTAACTTCGCCTGGTGGTGCCACAATCTTGTCACCATATTTCATTTATATTTATTTATTTTGTTTTCATTTCGAGCAAGTCATTTCGGTAGATACAAATAAATAGAAATAAGAACATGACGCCAAAACGAAACAAAGACTCTAGAATTTGGTTTCGAGCTCGAAAAAGGAGTGGGAAGAAGAAAACCTATTGAATCCCACCCAAAAGACAGCAACATAATATTAACTTCCAGTCTCAAATAGGACTGCATCAAATAATCACGGTTAGTAATTTATAAATATGAGTCACATCACTATTATAAGTAACCATAGCGATGGAAATGTTTGTTACGGACCCTTCACTGCAAAACACAATAGTAACGTTTTCAATCAGCTGTACCAAACACAAACCCAAACATTCGTCCGCCCCTGAGCCCAAATGCTTTATACTCACTAAATCGCACAATCATGGAAATTGTAAATGACACACATAATAAAAGAATATATGATACAAATGATACAATTTAAAAAGTTTGAAATATGTTATGTTATGTAATAAAAATGTTATTTGCAGGGACTTCACTCCATTAAAGCAGTGTCACGCCTGTGTCCCGGGGTGAGAACGACTGCGCTTGCACTGTTCCTCTGTGGTTTGTCCAACACCGACTCTCCCTTGAACTACCCGTGCACTCGGCCAATTTCTGCCGCTCCGCCAAGGTGTGCCACTCTAATCAGGTGCGTTTGATATGCCGAGGCAGCAGCGGCGGTCTTACCAAGCCGCTGGATCTCTCCGGACATTAAGGCTAGAGGAGAGAGAAAAAGATTACCGCCAGTCTTTTTATAGACCATCAGTCCATCTTGTTCCTTTTAGCTCACTCATTAGTTTTAGCTTTTCCCTCGGGGGGCACAACTTGCTTTAAACTTGTACCAGGACTGCGGACACATCCTTTGATTTGGCCAGTCACAGTCCTGGCAAAGGCGATCTGGAGGGGTTTCTGTCAATGTCGAAAGAGTATAATACGGAAAAGGCGGCGTTCATGTTGGCAGGTGCACAGGGAGGATCAGGGTCGGCCCCAGAGAGATGTCCTTGTACTTTTAAATACCGCAGTGTTTGAAAGTAAGTCAAAAAAGTTTAAGTTGACAGTTATTATTGTTAATGGATCAGTATTATGTTATTCAAGACTGAACTGCTTTTTTAAGGTGAATGAACAAAATGTACAAAAGTGTTACAATACAAAAGTTATATTTACTTAACTTTATAATAAAATTGTACTTCGCGGAGTAGTTTTCCAGCGCCATACTTTAATCTTATTTGAGTGGTCTTTAGTTGGAAGTAGCAGTTCTCTGGAGCAAACGTTTGATTACTATGAGAACGTCTAGGAACATTTTAAAACATACACTTTCAGTTATCACTTAGTGTTTGTCATTTTTGTCTCTATCCTTTTGAAAAGACCGGATTTCGTGCATTATTTGATATTTTATCTGTTCAATTTACTTGACTCTACATTATAAATCAGCTATTACATCCAGACTCTTGTAATTACTTGAGTCGTAGCTTACCTAAATACTGTTTTTTTTACTTTTACTTGAGTCTTTTCTTGCATCATGTTGCATTTTTACTTGAGTAATATTATTGTACTATTGAGTATAACTTTTGTCTTCTCTACCCACAAGTGTCTGTAATAAAACCTGAACATGATTAGCATAGCAATGAATTGGCCAAAAGGATCTAAAAATATGCTTTTAATAATGCTAATCCTTCATGTGACTAATTGGCCAAGAAAAAGATAAGCCACACAGACTGATTAGATGACTAAATGACTGGAGACTGCCCTCGTCAGAATCCTTACTTTTTATTGAATTAAAATTGTAGTTGAAACGAGGGCAAAGCTTCTTTTTTTTTTTTTTTTTCTCTCAAATTCGTTCCTTTCTCCACCTCGCCTGTAAAATCACATGTCTCTGCGTGGCGGCTGGGTCGTAGGAGGTAATCAGGAGTCGTCGAATGTGAAGTGTCCTTTGCTCTGGGTTTCGGAAGCGGAGGCGTACTAATGGAACCTGCATCCACAAATGATGTCACGCCACTGTAAAGGTGGTATTTGTTGCAGTAAAAAGGTGACACAGAAAGATGATAAAAGCTTGTTGTGTTCTGCTAATCGGCTAAACCAGTTATGACACAACACCTCGAGTGATAAAGGAACACTTGGATTCAAAGAACAACCTTGATCACTTTGGCTTCTAAAAACGCTCTGTCACACTTATCTAGCAGGACTGTCTTTTGTGTATCTTCACTAAACAGACATAATATTATCTGTCTAATATTATCTAGTGTTTGTGCGTGTGGCATGTTGTGCTGTAAGTGAATCATTTTGTTCTTTCGACGTTTATGTCATGAGAAGAAAAAAGGGTTGTAAGTTGGACAAGGATCATAATTATAATGGACACGTTCTTCTTTCTTTTTTAATTGGAACATAGAACAACAAAAACTAAGCAACAACGGAAGAGAAAAAGCAAAACACAAAAAACACCCACAAAAAAACACAAAGAGCGAGCTGGACCGGGGAGAACGTAAGGTAAAGGAGTAAAAGTTAAAACGTTTTTTTTCAAAAAATTTAAATTCAGATTCATCAAATTTAGACGATTCATTTAAATTACCTTGGAATAATCTGTGAAAAACAATAACATTTCCGTGGAGAAAGCACATGAAGGAGCCACAAATGTTGCATAATGCCTCTTTAAAGTTTATGTCATGAGAACATGGCAAAAGCTTTAGAATAAGTTGGACAAGTATCACATTATAATACTAGATACAGTACCTGGATACAAAAAAGCCATAAATAGAGATGGGACAATAAAAAAAAAAAAAAAAAAAAAAAATGTGTTTATCATGATAAAAAGGAAGACATAATAATGTGTGGTACATTTTGTATAATTGTGATGATAAGTACCATTTTACCACAAGATTGAGCAGATAAAAATCTATAATACCTGTTTAAACGGGCAATGTATTCATAATATTACGATTACTATTCTTAATATCCACAAAATGTTTAGACTGTCAGCAATGTCAGATATAATTTACACACCCTTAAATTTCACTATCATCCCACAGTTGTCATCTCTAGATGTTTCTTTCTTGTTGGTAAGCTTCAATTATTAACTTTACTAAATGAAAACACACACTAGGATTACACCTTTCACTTCTTTTTCTGACCACATCTTTTTTTTCCTAGATGTTTCTTTGCTGAAATTCAAAGGCAGAATATCCGTATGCATTCTTTTGGCCCTTTTTGGAGCGTTACTGGCTGTTCCTTATACTAAACAGGCTGTTGCCATAGGACGTCTTCTTAATACATTTATCCCTAAGGCGCTATCTCAACTGTCCTGTCCATTTTTTACAGTGGCTTTCAAACCTGTTTCTTCAGATCTGCTTCCCCTCGCTTCTCCCCCTTGACTTATATTTACAACCTCAGCCCTGCAATAAAGGTTGAAATTTATGACTTAGTTTTTAATTAGAAATAATGTCTTGTAGCGGTTAAGTGATAGATGGTTTAATCAATATATAGACGGCGTTAGGCAAGATGACAGGGTGCAGAGTAGCCTAACTTAACGCGTGAAGAAATACGTTGTGTTTGCTGTAAGTTATTCATTTTTTACCGTGTTGTCAGCACAGTATTTCAATGCCCTTTTTTCCCCCTTCTCTGAGCAAGAATCGCCCAACTTTGTCACACCAATTATTTTACCGCAAGAGAGTCCCTTTGTGTTCCTACCACCGTTCTTTGGCTTTAAATAAAATAGAGTTGAGTTTTTGTGAATGGAACTGACAAGCAACAGGGACCGTAATTCTCCAGATAAGAAAATATATTTTATTTTCACTGTTATGCCAGGTTGTATGTGGGGAAAAGGTGGGTTTTGAAGTGGAGTAATTAAATGGGAATCAAGTCAATGGGATTTGTTTCCTGGCACTCCGGATGATTGTGTAATATACACCCGGGAATGAATGATGGCACTCGACAAGGGAAGTTTAGTGGTATGAGTTTTAAATAAAATCTCGGTAAGAAACGCAACAAAACCAAACAAAACAGAGGGCCACAATGGATATAGGATAACATTCGAGCTTTGGAGTTAAGGTGACATTGACATTTATTCACGTGAGACAATTTGCAAGTTTATTCTAACATAAAACAGCTGACAACTCTGCCACTGTGCTGTCCAGTCATGTATATTTTCACCCTGTATACAACCATTTATAAAACAATGTTCATGCACATTCATTTGAATAAAGTAAAAAAAATGTCTAGTATTAAGTAAAGTAGCAAGGGCCATTAAAGCACATTTTGCTTCGGACCCCTGATGGTTTGACTGACTGGTTACATGAACAATTGGTAGTGTCTTAATTCTGGAAACCCAAAGCAATGCTACACTACTTCCATTCAACTTGCCCGCAACCTCACAAAAGTGAAATGGTGTCAATATTTTGGGCTGGATTCCACGATGCATACGCCGCTGTGTTTGTGAACTTGGCCTACAGGAGCACAGAGATGCGATACCGTCTCCCCAGACCACCTACCTCAAAGAAAGCCCTTATGAGAGGCTAACCGTATCCACACACGCGGACACAATATTAGCCCCGTTCAGAGATGACCCTTTACAATGGCGTTCTTTCTCATTGATTAGTGTTGCGTTCAGTGGCCCGGGGCAGGGTCGGGGCCGTAATGACGACTGCGCGCTTTGTGTTCATGCTCTCTGAAATAGAATAACCAGAATGACATGGATCCTTGGTCTTTTTAGTCAATGGTTAACTGTTCTCCAAAGCAGCCAAGCAAATCGCCCCATATCCCTGAACCCTTACCGCAATTCCTTTCAGAGGTGGGTAGCTGCCAAAATTGTGTACACTGACAATCGCAATACAATATAATATTCCGCAGCAGGAGTACAAACGCTTGAAAATAACTTTGCACAAGTAAACGTATAAAGAAGTGGTCCAAGAAATGAGGGAAGTAAAGAGCTGTTTAAGGAAACGACTGTTTGGACGTGACATCTAATTCATAATTTCAAGTTATTGTAAATGGAAGAACGCACACAATTTGGTATTTTCAAAGATTATACGCCTACATAATAAGACAAAATAAACAATCTCTGAAGGAGCAGGGAATACAACTTTACTAAACGCATAACTAAAGTGTGAGTAAGAGGATGGTGTCTGAAGCTACACAACGAAGTACAATTTTATGTAAAAAAATACTCAAATAAGAGCACTGCCTCGCCGCTGATTCTTTTCCATCTATCTGCATGTCATAGCTTATCTTTTTCCTTTGTGCAACATAAGCTCTTAGATAAGCTACATCTAGGGGCCCCGAGTTACTCATGTCTGCCTTGTTCATTCACCAGGATCCACTAATTCCCGTTGAAGCCCGTTTCCCATATACACAGGTGGGCCGTGTCGTAACCAGAACGCCACGCCTGGTCTGTCCTGAGCAAACAGAGACATCCAGTCACCAAGAATGCTTTTGTGTAGGCTCGTAGCACCACGCAATGCCCTCGATATGAATGTGCAGTGCAGAGAGTACACATGCCTAAGTCCATAACAACATGCCAGTGGTGGGTAGGTAGCTTTAGCGCAGATTAGCCGTGAAGTTGGGAATTATTCATGTGCTGC
The DNA here is from genome assembly GCA_015082035.1 of Chaenogobius annularis. Taxonomy (NCBI): domain Eukaryota; kingdom Metazoa; phylum Chordata; class Actinopteri; order Gobiiformes; family Gobiidae; genus Chaenogobius; species Chaenogobius annularis. Next base: position 1,201,244 of record BJKM01000085.1, on the reverse strand, counting down.
TGACAGATAGGTGCTGCGCACAAGGAGGACATTATTCTATGGGATTTTTGGGAGTGTTTATCCATAAGCTTCCATAAGTCTCCAGGTGTCTCCAGATGTTTTTACATGGCTCAGAGTGGGATTTACGCTGTCTATGAGAAAGCATGAGGTACTCAGTTTCATGACACACATTTGCCTTATTTCAGGAATGAGAGATGGACATTCAATTTAATCATCGCAGCTTTAGTCAAAGTTTCCAACGCAGTAAACATAGGGCTAAACCAGATCAAATGGGTGAAAAGGGACTGGAACTTGTCTTATTCAGGCTGAATAAGAACTAATCCAAGTCAAAACCAGGCCTAAACCAGTCATAAACAGAACAGAAATCTTGTTGGTGCACTATAATTTTCTGGTGGCAGATTCTATCATCTAATCTTCATGGATATGTTAGTATTTTGCACGGAATGTTCCTCAGTATGGCATTAAACATATCTACATGGAGACGAGCAGGTGACACTGTCAGGCAAATTCCCAAGTCAGATCTGCGGAGTGGCGACACAACTCTCAGTCAGAATGCATGCCTTTCAAGATTTTTTTGAGTAATAAAAACGCCTGTATTATAATTGAATAAATGCGAGATGGTTTAATGCCATATTGTGTAACATTTCTAGCAAAGCAATAACATCTCAGGTGGTGGACTCTAAAACACTCTAAAACAAAAAAAATGGGACTCGAACAGGATGTATGTATTGTAATCTTGTTTAATCTAGGTCGGACGCTTTCTATCAGAACACAGAAATCTTGCTTTTTGTATTTTGCTTTAAAATACCCTATCCATTGAGCCATGAAAACAGTTATAACGAAGCATGCACCTAATCCAATCACTTGTTCCTTTACTGACCTCTTGTGGCTGGAGTGGGTATCATTTGACCTTAAGATGGTCTCTTTCTAAAGGAAACACACTTCCTTCCACCTCAATGACATGTTAAAATAAGATCGTATCGGCCTCGAGTGCCTCCATACCTGCCTAAAAGTAATGGTGTAGTTGTGCACATTGGTGGGGGTCAGGGTGGAGCATGATCCCTGTTCTGTCCAGTTAATTAAGAATTAGACAGTGGCGCGACCCTCTGGATGTTCTCCGTGTTCGGAATAATGAACGGCTGCAAATGCTGACGACCTGAGGAGAATAGAGGGGGATCTTTGGCCACCGCACGCGCCATTTCATTAAGACTTCTGACCCGCCGTGGCTTTCACAATTTATGCACCTGCCCTTTTCCACACTATTTCAACTAAGACATATTTTCAATCAACTTTAAGCGTACTTCAATCTAAATTAGATTCTCATTTGACACTTGATCTATGGCGTCATGCAGTTTTCGATACGCAGAAATGTATACGGACTGTAGATTAAATTGACTTCAGAAATCCTTTCGTTCTGGTATTAATCAAATTGTTCTAATTCATTATGATTACGGTTGGTTTGCTTTATAGCGTCTTTCCTATTTAATTATTTTAAGCTTTAATCAATTGTGCAAAGAGGAAAATCGTATTGACTTGTTATCCTTTTTTATGATCATATTTAAGAGGAAAATAAAAAATCTTGGCCCTAGAAGTACCCCGATTTGTTTTTTTCATACTAGTGTTGTCGATACACAAAATCAATGTCAATGCTACAATGATTATTTTTAGATAGATTGTAATTTTCAATACAAAGTAAAAGTGCTTTTTATGTTTTATGTTAGCTTAAGAACATTCTAAAACTGTGAGTGTATCTAGTTTGGATACTAGTTGTGGTATCATATTTTTCCATACTTTTGACAAGTCTAGTACATATGCTGAATCGCAGGGAAATTAATCATTGTCTGTTTTTTGTGTGACATCTTGGAAACTTCATAAACCTATACATTTTGCTGGACGTCAAACTAGTTATATGGCAATAATTTATACTTTACAGTTCAGCCTCAAACTCTAGATTTGACTGCATTGCTTGCATTATTGATGCAAACAAACTTGATGAAATACATCTATATAACAGCCAAATATATTCTCCAATGTATTTTCACTTTTTGGTCGCCCGTCTGCAGTACAGACTACATCCCCGTCTTCCATATCCCAATCATTTGGCTCAGTGCCTTGATTCAGATTGGTGAATGGCTGAATGCGAAGGTACATGTGCTCAGCAGCCGTATTATTTTATCACACAGGTCGCAGTGCAGCACACGGAGCGGTCGGGATGGGGGGCGCGGGAGGGAGGGGCGGAGCGTGAGGGGGGGGGGCGAGCGAGCGGAGTCCGCACGCCCCAGTGCACAGTCTGGCAGTTCTAGTGAATCACCGTCCCGTCACAGGTGGAAAGAAGTGGAGCAGAGGGATTGGCAGTCCAAAGGTGGTGTCTGACCTGCTGCTGCTGTTGAGTGAGCTGTTTGGATTGGCGTCCAGCGGAGATGAGATGTCACTTTTTTGTTGAAGGATTGACTCACTATGTGTCATATATAAGAACATATTTTCCAGATTGCAATTTACTTTCAATGTGAAATATACTACATTTAACGTGTACAATGTGATGTTTTTGGTGGAGGGGCCGCTATTAGGCATGCAATTTGAATGGTTGCAATTAGCAAATCACGGACTCTAATTATGTAAGTACTGCTTTTAACCCTGTAGTTTAGACGTTACAAACATGTTCTGGAATAAGTGAATACATTGGCTTTTTGGATTCATTTAGCGTTTCAAGTCTTCTCTCATTTAGTGGTGTTTAAAATGTGCGCTTCGAATAGAACCCAGCGGCTATTAAAACATAAAAATCGAATTACAAATATAATGCGTGTCAGAAAATTCCAATTATATATTTTTGCCAAAATCATTCAGCTCCGTCCACCTCTAGTTTTCCGGTTATTGCCGTGTCTTGAATGTTCCACGCACATTTCTTACATTTCTTACATTTTCATTGCCTTGAAAAACATCCTTACCTACCGTGCGCAGATTCGCCTCTCCCCGGATCTGACCTGTAACCCCGTGCCTCCATGAAGATAGATGAGTTTAAGACCATACTAATACCAGGCTAAGCAATGTCAGAAAAATTGACACTGAAGTCATGGTTGTGTGTCATTGTGTGTCTTATTTGGGGTGACGTCTTGGACCTTCTTTGGCTGACAGAGACGTGGCTGCTTTTCTGGAAAACGGGGAAGGCAGAATTTGAACCGACAGTCTTTTGTTCTTGAGACGTCCGCCGTATGAATAGTAGGCTGGTTCTGAAAGTTTGAGCATCAGTCAAAAATCGTTAAGCAGTACAAAAACGAAACATAAATATTAGTAATAATCAGAAGCCATTTTAAAACATTCCACATGCAGTAACATAAGTAAATACTGTACTGACTCGACTACTAGATATTCTCCCACCTACGTCTTCTACCTCTGCATTGGCCTGAGCTTGTATTTTTTCAACTTGGAAGTACACAGTTTGCATGCGAGTGTCTTTTTCATGTAGCCTCTTGTTGTTCGGTGCCGCTGATCAAAGTGTTCAGTTCCCCCACACCAGACCTTCAGCAGCAGATGTCCTCCGACTTTGTTTAGCTCGAGTTTGCTACCTCTCTCTCTCGCGCTCCTCTCTTTCTCTCTCTCCTCGCTCTCTAATGGCCCTCACCGGTGTCACATAGCACCGGATTGTTTTTCTGCTCTTTTGTGTGCAAAGCATATAGGGATGTAGATCGTGAAACTGCGGGGGTATCTTGTTCCTCTCTGACACTCTCATTGTCCTCCTCCTGTGAATTTGTGTGCTCCGGAAAAAGAAATCCTTTCACTGTAATTGGGTGTGAATGAAACTCTTGCACCTTTCCTTTGTCTATGATATGGTCAACTATTGGCCAGTGGTTAGACAAGCCAGGAAACAAGCTACAAAGGAAGCTACATGGCAATATTGAGCAACTTTATTATTTAATTGTAGATTTTTGCTTTGTTTTGGTTGATTTTATTTATTTATAAATTTTTTTGGCCATTGCCACCATTTGTGAAGGTCGTGGATCTTTGCACAGCTAAATTAAGGGTGCACTATGTACGTTTTCTGCTCGTCACCATGGAGATGTTTATGCTGTGCCTGGAATGTTCCACAGTATGGCATTAAACTTGCATTTATCCATTGCAGGTAGTTTTATTGCTCAAAAATACTTACTAAAAAAAACGTGATCGGGCTCGCCTTTACATTGATGTGGACTTTCACTTGGCACCTGCCTGTCTCCATGAAGATCAATAGCTTTAATCCTATAGTGTGGAACATTCTATCCAACGCAATAACATTTCCAAGGTAGCAGAGAACTCTTCCAGAAAAGTGACATAGTGAACCTTGAATTATGCCGTTTTTATATTGGAAGAAAGATAAAAAGGTGGTGGCACACGGCTTTGACAAATCCCCTTTTTTGATTTTCAATGTAATCCCTCAGTCACGCAGGTGCCCGATGTAACAAAAGGTTTCAAAAAGTAGTAATTTGTTCTATGTTTTTGAGATGAGAAGGAGCTTAGTCAATTTAGAGACTTTTGAATTATTTCTGCACAATTTGAAGAGTTTCAATCCAAACCAAGATGTTTCTCTTTAAAAGTTATTCATTCCGACTCAGTGAATAAATCCTCCAACCCAGCAGTAAAAGTCGACGCCTTCCTTTGATTAAGAGCCCCCTAGTGGTTGCCCTGACAGAGCTAAGTAGTACCATTATGCGGCGCTGACAGGAGCCCGAGCTTTAGCAGACAGTTTGTGCTCAGGTCCAGGTTGCCGTGTGGCTATAGGAGAGTGATTGAGAGATTCAGCAAGGGCCTAATTGTGTCTGCACCATCTGCCTGCAGTTTCCCCGACGCTGCCAGCCGTGTGACAGTGTGCGCCGGGCTCGCTGATCACCAGATGTGTGCATCAACGGGGAGACTTAGCGCTGAATTAAGACCAAAAGTCTCCTTTGCCTCTAAATGGCGGAGTGCTATCATATTGAGGAGACTTTTTGAAAAATATCTGAGCTAACACCTGTCACATTTAGCAGGGATTGAATTGTTTTAATTTTTTACATCAACTCCAAAGACCTACATGTAACATCTTTGACTTTTAAATCTGGATCTAGATAGAAAAGAAGAAAATAACTAGTTTTGTCTAAAGTGGGCCTAAACATTTTAATAATTTTAATAATTTCACATCTTATTTGATGATATCGTTCAAATCCTATGAGAATATAATTTGATGATTCCATTGAATTTTGTCCACGCTTTTTTGTCAATTCAAGGATTTATTTGAAACGTGGTCATTGTTGCTGTCACTGCGGCTATTGATATAACAGCCTGAAAAATGTCATCGAATATATTTCCATAAATCAGTGTACCATGCCCTTCTAACTTCCACGATAAAAAGACAAAAGGGATAAATTAATTCTTTGCAATTCTTTTAAAATAGCCAACGAATTGTCTGCAGTTATCACAGTGTTGACAAGGCACATTCAAAGCTCCATAGGGATTTCTGTTGATCAAAACAATTATAATTATCCCCCCTCGTGGACGATTTGATGCCGACTCCCTTAAGACATATAAAGACCCGTCCTTTCACATTGAAGAAAGCACGTCATCAACAATATTTACTAGACCCACCACCTCAACTGTCATGATGTTACATTTTTGTGTGAGGAAAATAAAACTAACTAACACACTACTATTCCTCAAGCTTGAAACATGAAATTTTACTTTCTGAATAAATAAAAAAAGTAATATAAAAAAGTTTTGTATTTTTTGGATGAAGTAGTAAGTTAAAAAAATGTCTCAATTGCTAAACTGACTAACTTTTGCAACTGCTTGTGCCCCCTAGTTATTTGAAGACGGTAAACATTTAGACCAGGGGTGTCAAAGATGCAGCCTGCGGGCCGAATCCGCCCCCCAGACATTTTAATCCGGCTAGCAAAACAGTTTAATTTATATTTATACATTTCTGATTGATATAAAGTGTTTTTATTGCTAGAACTACGAGGCCCACAATCCTTTGCAGCAGCCACCCTCCCGCGCAAGGCTGGAGCGTCCCCTCATTGTCTTGTGCCGACTCACACAAACTTTTACTCGACTTGACTTGAGCAGAGAGGTCCGAGTGGGGAAAGAGACGTGTGGCTTTGGGAAACGCGTGGAAGAGGAGAGACTATGTGGACGTTAGAGATGTCCACTAATGTGGCGCTAACAACAAGAAACAAACATTCTCCGTGAGGAAAACTTCGGAACAAGTGCAAAACCTGAACAGATCAGAAGCTACAGGTGCAGACGTTTTACACAGGTCAGAGTGTAATAAAGTATTTATATAACAAAGGGAAGCTTCTGACAGCCCAGAATCCTGTGTCCACACTCATGTGACTGAAGAGCTGGACACTGTGTGAATACAATCAGAATGCACTCATTTGATTCACTGAAGTGTATCATTAAGTTAAGCTCAAACTATATAATCAAAATAGTGAGCTCATATTGAGTTTGAGCAGCAACAGGCAAAAAATATCAGAAATCATGTCACAAGTCGATCTAAATGCATGAATGCGGACTCAAAGTCTTTCACATGCTGCAGATTTGAACAGCATCTACAAATAACTATTACTAAGCTGTATAAAGCTATTTAATTTTGAAAATAAATGTTACGTTAAGTTCGGCCCACAACCCCTGATTTAGAGAAAAAATGCTTGAAGGTGCTCTGAGTACCTTTTGGGGTGGAAGGTCCTCCACACAACTTTATTGCTTTGCCTGGAATGTTCCATAGTAAGGGAATTAAACATATGCATTTTTTATTTATTAAAAGTTTAAAGCCAAAAATCGCTTTGAACCATTGCATTCTTACTGTGAGCAGAGTCGCCGCTCCACTGATCTGGCCTGTAACTTGACATGATGGCGCCACTTGCTTGTGTTAATGCATTTAAAACCAAACTGTGGGACATTCCAGGCAAAGTAATAACATTTCAATGGAGTCAAGCAAAAGATTTCCACCCCAAACGTTTCATTGAACACCTTTAAAATCTAATCTTGAAATTTCACATGCCTGAATAAAATTACATTCGATCACTGCTTTTTACTCTTTTTTTTTTTTTTTTGTTCTTTCCGCGCATTGACCTGTTCTACTTTTAAATAATTTGTTCACCAAGGCCATCCTGAACCGGACAGCAACCGCGGTGCCGACGAGAGAGCTTTTCCAACTCCAAAAAAGTGTTTTAATCAGCGCCGCCATAAAGAATCCATGGGCGGCTGAATATTTATGACACTTTGAAAGTAATGTGAGCGCGTCCAAATCGGCCCACTATCAGACACTCAAGTGCATCCGACATGTAGGAAGCCGCTTTTCCACACTGCTCTTTGCTCACTGACACAAAAAAGCGATAGCACTAACCTGAAACTCGGCACCTCTGCGGTATAAGGACATCACATTACCACGTGCTGCACACAGATTACAAGATGTCTTTTGGGACCTATTAGAGCACAAAGCCACAAATGTGCATTGTTGGGGTGGTTAAAATTCTTCGAAATGAGTTGAATTTATGGGCAGAGATAGAGGGCACTGATTCCTCGATGACAATACAATATAAGGATTGCTCCAACAAACCATTATAAAACATATTTATAGTTGATAAAAGTCGATTATTTGTGCTGAATAGAGCCGCTAAAAACTTTGGAACTATTTGTTGGTAACTATTGGGGTAAACGATGCGTAGCACTTCCTTGGAGCGCCCATTTTTTGTTTTGTTGGAAAATGTTTGATCAGTAGCACAAATATTTTGCAAGTTTTGAAAATATATAGAGCAGAAAAATCAAAAGGACACAAACGTCAAAAGGATATTAAAGAAAGGACACACAAATAAAAAAACAAGACAGTTTTTTTGAAAGAGTGATAATTGGGAGCGCTAACTGTGGTGCAGTTCCTTGTTTGTGTGTTTTTAACTTTGATTCGAAGCTCAGGACGCAACAGGCAGGTTTTATTATACGTTTTGGATGTGCATCTTTTTTTTTTTTTCAACATTGCAAAATCTATAGGACAAAATGTTTATTGAAGTACCGTTGTGGTAATGACTGAAAACCACATATTTTCCCTCTTGTAATTATGTATTGAGCAGCGATGATGCCAACTAATTATGTCACATTTTAGCAGGTTTTTAAAGAGCCTAAAGAAGTCTGCTTGCGGCGGGTACACGAGGCCTGTCATCACAGCTGCAGCTACATTTTACACAGAGAACTATGTAGGAATTTGCACAGACTTTAATAAGATCAAATTTTACCAGTTTGTCACCGTATATAGCAAGATCCCATGTTCACCGCTCCCATACGGACTATAAAATCCATCTGAACTTTGTTGTTGCAGTTTAACAGCTTGATTCATAGAGTTATCAAGCCAAAATCAAATTTTTAATGCAACGCTCGTAAAAAATCTAACAGTCATCCACGCCGCTAAACAACAACTTATGAATGCTCATTTTCGATAAAACAAAAGGTTTCGCGTGATTAAAACGGGGAAAATGTCATTTACAATTCCAAAATTCTTACATTATGCCCAAGCCTTTTTTGTCTTGACCACTGACGACAGGACACTGGCGAGTGTTTCATATTTTGCATATCCCCAAGTCCCTGCTGTGATTATTATTCAGTAGATGCACTGTTTGGCACAAGGACAAAAGTTAACATAATTTATGCAAGGCCGTCATCAATTTTTTGAGAAACGGCCCGGGCCTTTTCTGGGTGCTTTTAACTAAATAGATCGACTGGCAGGACTGGACATAAAGCCACTGCTAGAACAAAGAAAAGCTTATTTATATCTAGTGTGCATGTTTTATGATCTATATCAGATATATCAGTGCTCAAGTTCAGCATACATTTTACTAACATGGTAAAGCTATAATGAAAATGCTAAAAATGTAATAATCAGTTCATTTTAAACCTTTCAAATGCTTCTAATCAGAAAAACACGCATGGATTTTGTTTGAAGTCAAGTTGGAAATATTTGTCTGGGTACCACAGGATCTAAACTGGGCCTATAAAAGTACAATTCCAGGTCTAAACTAGGATTTGCAGGTCTAACTGTAAAGTTCTAACTTAGAAATTACCCACAGGAAGACCAAAAAGTGGATGAAATCGACCAAATAAACCAAATATTGGAACTGTGCCGTCTCATTTCTTTATGGTTTTATATTGTGACTGATCTAAACCATATACGATTAAATGAGTAATTGTGGTACAAATCGTTAATACTAGCAGCAGGTATTTGAATTCTCATGGTTTTAACCAGACAGATCCCCTGAGTCCGGTTCCACTTCGGCCATACAGCGTAATCACTGCTTGACCAAAGAAAACTTTTACTTGCGCATACTTTGGACAATATTAGACACTTACTCCTAGGGGATTTTGTACATTCTTTAGGTCCTTTTCATTGAAATTATTTTGAGATGAGCAGTTGTGGACGTGTCCCCGTGGACTGACAAACCCGTAGTTATTTTTGCAGTGCATGGCTCACAGGAGGAAAGTCCACTGAGAACTGCAGGTAGAGGGACGCTGCGGTGCACTTCCCTGGAGACGGGGCGCTATATTTACTTTAAAGGAAAAGAGCTCGGCTTATATACTCGCCACCTCCTGCTTTTCATGTCATTAATTTATCCCACTCCTTTTCTATCTGCTGGTTTTGACTGTACATTGTTGTTACTTTGCATACTCAAAACTCTGCATGCAATTTGGGATCCACTTGCGAAGTAATATACCATGGCCACAGCTATTTTTTTTTAATAATAAATAGTCACATTTTGACCAGTGGTTTTTAAACCTTCCGCACATAATTTCCTCCAGTAAATGTATTTCCAAGTATAGAAAAAGAACTGGGTTTGAATGAGAGACTAAATGCCTTTGCCTGTACATTTTAAAGACCATTTTGTTCAGAACTGTGAGGAAGCCACTGGACAATTTTACACAGTTGTTTCTCTGTCATGGTTAAAAAAAAAAAAAAGATCTGATGAAGCCAATAAGGCCGTAACGTTATTAAGTAAAGCAATTTTTACATCTTGAAGTTCAAAATCTTTAGGAGTTTTAATCTCAGAATCAGAAATCAGAATCAGAAAGAGTTTATTGCCATTGTCAATGAACAAAATTCAAAAACGTAGGAACTTGTCTCGGCCTTAAGGTGCAACATAAAACACTGAGCATCTAACAATCTAACGATCTAACAATTTAATCTATTTAACTGGTCTACGTCTACAACTAAACCAGGACCAATTGTACGGTTAAATAACTCCGAATAACCAAAGCGACCATCAAATGAGAAACAATGATATTTAGACTTAAACCCTAGACCTCAGCTGGGGTTACCAAAACTACTCATCTTCCACAAAGTCCAAAGTCACTTGTTATTGTTCATCTTGAAGTGAAGCCCACTAAAAATACACTTGTGAATTCAGCCTCCTCCATCACTGTCTGTGCAAAGGCCTGGTAGGAGCGGTAACAAATGGTCAGGCGCAGCGCTGACAACACAATGTATGACCGACTATAAGTGGGATATCAGGCAGGCGCAATGGATAAATGTTATTATGTGATGAATATGGATGTATTCAAATCCAGAAGCTCCAGAAGTCACAGTAAAGCAAGAGAGAACGCCTGGAAAAACGAGATCAGATTCAGACAACTTTATTTATCCCTTCAGGGGAAATTCATTTGAGCCGCGTCAGGCAATAAAAATCTAACAAACAAATCATTCAACAAACGTATACGTATTTTAAATCAATACAAATTAGATGCTTTCCTTTTCCCTCAATAACCCCATTCACCCAGAGAATACGCTAACGACCCCAACATCCTTCTTCTACCTGTAAAGACAATTCAAACAGTTTTATGGTTAATAAAGAGAGCAGTAATTATTATAAAACATTTTATGGAGCAATTAACATGCCATCCCTTTTATTATAATTTAAGCTCAGTCCACACCACTTTTTTAACTGACCCCTGGAGACTCCCTAAGGAGTTTTTCGGGATTCAAAGTTCAGGTCCTGACCCTTTTGGTTTGTTTTCACTATTCCAAACATTCTGAAAGGGTGTTGAATGTTTTTCCGTGTGTTATCAATGCAGATATCACGGTTGACTGCATTATGGATCGGCTGTGCTCGTGCAAACAGCAGGGTGGAATGGGAATTTTTATATCTGCATTATGATGTAATGAAGGCAAAAGAACTGTATATTAAGGTAGGGCTGCACAATTTGGGAAAAAATAGCTAATTGGGATTTTAACATCCAGAAGAATTGACAAAAACACTGAAATAAGCTGATGAATTGACAAACTATTGTACTGTATGTTTGTATAGATCTAAACTTCAGGGTTAGCAGGTTATATGCAGAATAATTTTGTTGTTTGTGGAGGAAAATCATGGCTCTTCAAAAATGACAGCTTTTGCAGCTTTCCAATTTGGTCCATTCAAATGACAATTTTGATTAAATTGCGATTAATATTGCGGCACTTTCAGAAAATGTCCGTGGGCACTGCACACAGCACTCATTTTCTTGTATTAAATCATGTCCATCACATTGTAAGTTTTGGTAGAGACAAATAATAAAACGTATCAACATTTTGGGGAACCATTAAACTAGTGGCTGATTTGTGCCCCTTTAAAAATGTAATAAATATAATTCCCTTAACATATTCTTATTATTTCAAAAGGAAAGTTCTAATATATCCAATGAATGCGTTTGTGAAATGATCATTATCCCTGTTTTGTGTGTTTGCCCATATCCAAGCGCACTACTAAAAGTCATTTGGAGCCATATGGTGCCTTGGAACTCTCGTACAAACTGCAGTCATCTCGGTGTTAAGTGCTTCATTTATCACGCAAGCATGAGGGCTATTGTATTTATAAATGATTTAGCAGAAGGCCACGGCACACTGTAGACAGGACATAATGTGCATAATTAAGTAGTTCAACACACACAAAGACCACTGTTTTCACGCCTGTTTCTCCCGTTTCAAAGTATGTATCAGAATAAGTGCTATATGTGTACTTTTTATGTATTTTTTGTTGTGAGAAATCTTCTTATATTACAGTAAAGCAATAGTAGCAACCTCGGTTTTGCCACAGTAATAGTAGCAGTAGTGGGATTAGTACCTTTTACTTTTCCATGAGTTAGTACTAATGCTTTTTCAATTAAAAAAAATATATATATATTTTTTGGCCTGCAGACTGGACAGTATTGCGTGAAATGAGGATGAGAGAGGGAAGGACATTGCAATAAATTGTCAAGAGCCGGAATCAAACTCTCTGTGCTGCAGGTTGCTCTCCGAGCGTACGTGTGCTATCCACTCGACCACCGAGCGGCACATAAATGCATTTTCAATGGGGGAGTTAGCGTTAGCCTCCAAGCATCGCAAACTATGAAAAACCAGGGTTATTTTGGCAACTGAAAACCACTCAGCGACGCGACGAGTACCACAGGAGCATCATTAGAAAACATGTGGAAGTGTTTTGTGTAGATTGTTACCGTTAGCAATTAGCGTCAAAATTAGCATTGTCATAAACATTTCTTAAATTTAGAAATTTTCTGGACAATAATGCACCAAAAACATTGCGAGAAACAACGGTTTGACAATGAAATGTATTTTTGTTTCACCAAGTGCCACAAATCCTACAGAAATGAGATAGTTGATAGTTATTACTCGCTGGCAGATGTGATGAACATATAAACTACAACCATGTGTCTGCACTGTCTAAAAACAACACACTTACTGTTTTTTATTTGCAGTCTCATTAAAATCAATGTGATAGAATGTGCAGGCAAGTGCCAGGCTGTGTGTGCATCTGTTTTAAACACATCACTCTTGGACGGGTCTATTGAGATCGCCATTCAGCAGTGTTCTGTATCAGCTACTTGTAATTTTGCATCACAAAGAATACAATTATAGATTGTGGAGTGATGCTGATAATTCAGTCATATCCACATACAACCAATCACTCGTAATAAAGACATGTTCACTCAAGAGTTACAATATAATGAGTTGCTTCTTATTTAAAGTTGATGATTGGCACAACTAAACATTTGTGCTATTTTAGTTTTAATCAGTTCTATTCTAACAGTTTTGATGCCGTTTTAGTCCCAGTATATCAGCTTTCACCTTGGTACAGATGTCAGCAGTCAGCAGTCAATCTTATATGAAGTCCTACTCTGCGTTTGGACATTGTCCGAGTGCTGAGTGGAGGTATGTGGCGTACAGCAACACAGATGTGCATTCAGGCCACTCACACTCTGTTTAAGTGGAAACGTGAGCCAGGCCTGCAGCCCTCAGACTTAATAAGGGTGCCCTGGTGTTAAATGTGTGGGTCACGCTGTCCGTGGGCTCTCTGTGAATGAAGACATATTTGGACTTTGGCATGCTGGTTTAAGCACAGCTGCGCACATGTGTTTGCTCTGCAGAGGGAGAATTGCAATGGACTGTAGCGGAAATAACTGCTCTGACTGGGGGCTTACTTTTTTACAAAAAACATCCTTTTTGACTGCTTTGTTAATGGTACTTGAATTTAGGTAGAAATTGATTTTGGTGAAAAAATATGAAAACCCTTCAAATTAAAACAAAAATCTGTTTATTTAGCATTCCAATGTATTGCTCTCAAAACAACAAACAAAATGGACTGCAATGTTTTGAACTTTTTAATTGATGATCACTTAAGGTTTCACTGACCAATAAACCAATACAAATGGGAAAACCTAGCTTTATAGGCATGCATAATTAAAAATTCATTGCATGGTTTTGCAACAGCCAAATTTTGAGTCAAGGAGTTGGCTCCACAAACTTCTGGCAATTATTCCCGTATCCACTCAGCCCTGCATCTTTCCGCCATCTCAAGAAACATTAACATAATTGAAGAAGAAACAATATAATACCACATTAATTGCTCTGTCAAAAATACCTGAAGCATTAAGTGAGGGGCATTAAATTTAAACAAATTTTCATAAAACTGCCATCAACTTTCCCCAGCACTTAAACCTGACCGAATGCTTACAGTGCACATTTATGCACGACCTGCCTACAGTGCACCTCATTTTCCCACAATCCTTTTGGTCCATTTGAATTTTTAAGGCGTAGTCAAAGAAAGTGGCAGCATCAGCGCGCCGGGCAGCAATGACTGAAATGCTTTATGAGTTATTGGTGCCATTTGCGGTGAGCATCAGCGCGTGGTTATCACTGAGGTGTGCTCCAAATCTGAATAATGATTGGAAGGGGCAGGGCAGACAGGGGGAGGACATTTCCACTTAACATGTGCCCTTTTGCGGAGCGGTGACAGGATGAGACGCCAGACCTGCAGGGAAATGTGTGAAATATCATGTGTCAGATTTGAAAAACAAAATGGATTTCGTTGGGTGTTTATAACTCACAATGCCAAATGCCAAAAGCGCAAAGAGGGATGCAACGGTACAACAAAGGAAAGTACAATCTCCTTAAACCTAATTCTTATTTGACTTCATATGCTAAATAAGTAATAAGTAAAAAATTAAAAACAAGCAACCAAACATACACATTTTGGAGAGTTTTAAATTTGAATTTCAAAGTTGTATTACATTTTGTAGTTGCAGTTGTAGTAGTAGTACTAGTTGTAGTTGGTGTTTTGGTAGTAGCAGTAGATGGAGAAGTAAGAGAAGTAATAAGAGAAGTTGTAATTGTAGCAATACAATTTCTATGCTATTAAATCTAAGCTGCTGCAGGTTGAGCAAATTGAATTTACCTTTTGAAAGTTATTTATTTGATTGCAGTTTCATAACGTTAGCTTGTGTTTAAATTATTTCAATTTTTTTGTTGACAAGAACCACAGAAATGCCATTGGTCATATTTTGTGTAGGTTTCCCCCCCCAAACGTTTCGACTTATGGAGCTCTTCAAAAATTATTGATACACATTATTGTTAGCTATCTTTTATGCTCTAATTTTTCTGTATCCAATCTGTGCTGCTGTTATTACTCTTGATATACATTAGCCTTTACGTACCTTTTTTCCTCCATTGCGATGACCCAGACAAATCACTGCAAAACCCCGAATCGTTCGTGTCCTTCTGTCTAAGTTAGCTCTATTTTTAAGGTCAACCACGTCCGTAAGAACGTATAAAATTGCCACAATGATTGGAAGCTATATACATCTTTTGCCTTTTGATTTTGTGCTCAAACAGGAGTGCAGCCTTGTACATCCTGCCACCATCAATCATGCCAAAGACTTGGAGAGGGTTGTAATGCGTCAAAAGATGAAAGCCATGATTCTCTCTGATAGCGCTGTTAAAATTCTGGCTCCTAAGTAGACATCATCACAATGTGGTGGAGCTGGAGGCGATATTATAGGCAAAAAAAAACAAAACAGTCATCCACCTCGCCAATGATTTCCTGTTTACATGCACACGCTGGGGCAGGATAATGAATGCATGAGAAACACGCTGAGCATTTTAATTTTAGAATGGAGAACAAAAACATGGAGATGATCAGTTTTGCGTGTTTCTAAACCGAGGATCCGATATTGATGTTTCAATTTGGAATTTTGAAATTGAGCCAAATTTCAAATTGCACAATGTAAGTTTTCTGGTCTGCCGCCTAATTGTCTCATTATATCAGTACTTTGCCAGGAATGTACCACAGTATGGCATTAAACTTGCACTATATTCAATTTCAGGCATTTTTATTATACTTGGCCTTGTGGCAACACCTGGAGTTTTTATTTAATTTTTTAAGCCATTCTGTGAAACATTCCAGGCAAAACATCTCCTTAGGGCAAAGAAGGTTTCGGGCCCTCCACCAGAAAAGTTCAACTTAAATCTCCAGCTATTCTCTGAAGACGCACATGAAATCCTATTGAAATACCCAACATGTATAGACTATGCCGCCCTAAAGTAAATTATAAATTACCAATTACACAATGTTTTTGCACATTCCATTCTGGCTTGATCACACCACTCATTTTCCAATCTGTGTTTGGAAACATCCATCAAGTTCAATGATGCTTCTCCAAATCAAGATGGCAGCATAATCTGAGGCTGAAAGCTTGCCCTGGTCTGGGTGTGCTCTGCTCTGTGTCTATCAGAGGGAACCGCAATTATCCCAATTCATGATTTGTGTGCAAGCCAAGTTCCCTTGCTATGACCAATTTGGTAATTTATGGCATGCGGATGACATTGTTGACTGTAATGTAAAATCTGAGCCCCTCCCTGATTAGAAAATGAATATAATAGCTTACGCAGATAATGATGAAGTAAGCTCTGCCAGCCGGAGGCATCAGCTGTGTACTTTGGATGTGTGTCAAAAAAAGTCCCCCCTCCCCAAAACCTCTCCAAGGCAGACTCCCCTCCGCGCCCAAACCAACTGCTCAAAAAATCCCATGCCAGAATGGTGGAGAGTCCCGGGGACCCCTGTCTGAGTCCTGTCCAAATAAAAAGAAAAACTCTGGCATGGAAACAGACTCCCAAGGGCTCCAGATATAGAAGCAAAAGAGGAAAAAACTTGGTGGTCACAGAAGGGTAGGAATTTGAAGAATATGGGGATAGGATTTCAGAGTTTGCTTTTAAGGTGGTCCCCCCGCGCTCTCGATGGCCTGTTGCGAAGGTTGAATAGCATTCCAGTGTCGGATTGATACAGACCCGAATGGAAGGTAACGAGAGAGGAAAGGATGGAGAGGCTCAGAAAGTCTCCAGCTGGATGTATGAAGAAGTGGATGCTGACAGGACTCCCCAGAACAGGAGTTAAAGCTGCATTAGTGAGTTTTGTGGGTCAGTGGTCAGACAATTTCAAACTCAATTTCAATACTAAGAAGAAGGCTCAATGTTCAATTCCAATTTTGATTGTTAGTAGCAGTTTAACAGTAGTTTCTATAATGTTACCATGTGGTCTTGTTTTTGTTTTGCTATAGATCAGTAGTACCTGCTATCAATTTCTTTACAACCCTTGAGGCGTTACTATTACTATTGTCACCATTGTTAAGCTTAATGTCTTTGACTTTCTGCTAAAATATGCTTGCCATGTGTTGTTTACTGTAATAATAACTGACCTCTTTCTTCTGATCTGACAAATTAGCCGTGGTTATCAGTGCTATACATACTTAGCTGTTTTCACATGAACATGAAGAAGCATAGCGTTATTGTTATAATGTACGAAAGCGCGTTATTTGTTGTACACCAGGTCCCAAACAGAAAAAACAATCATCTTTTAATCAACATCTCCGATTGGGAAAACACTTATTCACTCACGGACCCCCGCAGCATTGATATCTTCCATATTGATTTAGAAAAGGCCGATCATCAACCAACACTCCGTTACCCTGTCTGCATCAACGGCCAGGCAATCTCATTAACAGACTGCGCTCGGGTTGGGTCTGCAAAATCTCCACGTATTTTTTTTGGGGGGGGGGGTTGCAGCAGTAACTCTGGAAAGTCAAACACAATTACCGACTTCCTCGAGTTGGTCCGGCCCTGTGGAGAAGGGCACAGAGCTGTTTGTGGCTGGATGAATAACATTACACCAGAGGGCAATTAGGCCTTGCACCCAGGTCACACGTCCTGATGGTGCTAAGCTATTTCAATTAAAGAGTGTTTTAGTTCGCCAGTGGAGGCAGGATTGAGTCAGTTGGGGTCAGGAATGCGCTGATGAATGACAAACAATAACAATACGCACTTAATTCAAGAGGGGAGCTGGAGACACACTTGGTATTTCTCATGTAGCCATTGCAAGATTGTATGGTCTGTTCACCAAGACTTCACCAAGAGTCAGTATAGACCCAAAGTAGGGCTGCACAGTGTATCGCAAAAGTATTGATATTGCAATATTGGCTGGTCCTCTGATAGAAATACTCGTTTTGTCTTAATTTTTTTTTATTTTGACAGAGGTGCGACAAATACATTTAGGCATGAATACAATTGTTTCAACGTAACTGAGATTATTGTGCAAAAAAGAGGATTCAAATATTGCAAAATGTGCGCATGTTTTAAGTGATGTGGAACTGAGCGTACGCTAAACCGACTCTGGGCGAACGTGAAAACTCCACACAGACGTGCCTGATCTTGGCTGGGATTTGAACCCTGGAACTGCTCGCTGTGAAAACGTGCTGACGGAAAGATTGGCGAAAACGTCCATCTTCTATTGTTGTTGAGAGTTGACTTTCTAAGGTACAATAATTAAGGCATTTACTGACCGAAAGTCCAAGGAAATTCAGTGGCATATCTTCTTTCCAACATGCCTGTGACACTTTGGCGCCTACTGGCAGAAATCTCGACATAATCTTAAACGTCTTTACACCTGCTTTTGTTCGACAGACTTTACCTTGTTGATTGATCGTAAGTCACCCAAACCTTAAATAACATAACGCCTTTACTCTTCTTTCGAGAAATGTTATCGAAACGTTACAGCTCCATTTAGAACAAAACCTACTTATTACAAACATATATTGTCCAATTTGTCTCACAGACTAAACCCCAAATGTCTCATCCCTCCTTTAACTGTGCTCGTGTGCTGCTGCTATTGTCTATTACTTGTGTAGCTAGAGCAATCACAGCTCCGTGCTCTCCATCGGGCCGCCTGCTGTACTTTGACATTCGCTAACTATCCCCGGACCATTATGTGGCCAGCTTCACCCCGGGAGACCTCCGCTTTTAGATTTCAAAAGGTGGAACCCAAACACGCATTCTCGCGCTCAGACCACAGACTCGCGAAGGGGCCAAGGTCGGAGGAATGTAGCGCCCGTGCTTCCTTACAGCGCGCGAGGAAACACGGCCGTAGTCACGCTGTGCCCGCCCATCCGCGCCACACAGCGAGCACGCTTCCTCCTTCCTCTGATTTCAGGCGTAAGAAGTTATTTCCCCTTCGGCTCGTGTACAGCAAAGATGGAACAAGTCTCTGTTCCTTCTGCACTGTTGAGTCCTTGATCCCTTGGTGTTAATTTACTTCATTAAAATCCCCTGAGTTTGCAGATTTGCACTCTGTACCAAGTCTTTAATGGTTTAATTAGAATTAGTCAGCATCTAGTGAAATTAAGTCGGTCCTAAATGACTTCTTAGAAATTAGCAAAGTGTGAGGGTGCATGTAGACCCATAGCTGATTAGCTAGTTACAGTTTCTAAGGAAATTGTCGTAATTTGGTCGGTTGCGTTATGCTTCCTGTACAGGACCAGTCAATCAAAATGGTTAGTCTTGGTGTGTTGATGGAAGAAAAAAAAGGTCAGATATTTCATTAAATTTTTGAAATCATTGCACAAGCTGTTTGTCTTTCTAACCACGAGGGATACAGAGGCATTTAAGCAGAGTTTTTGTCTCTAATACCATATAAAACCTTGAAAGTAAGCAAATAAATCTGTTTACTATTGTAGTTTTTTGTCAGTTATTCATGTTCTTCATTCTTCAACATTCTTCAGGTTGTAAAATGTACTCCAAAGAGCATTTTTAATACAAATACAATTCACTACATACAAAAAGGAGAGAAATAAAAAATAACCTGTAAAAATCTTGAAATGCAGCGGGCAGTTGAACAGAGGTGACTATGACCCAAGGCGTCGGAGCTATCTCATCAGGTTTTCAGATCCCTGGTCAGACTGGGCACCTCCAGACCTGCCGTGATTTGTCCGAGCTGAGACCACTTGCCTTGACAGGAGAGAGAGAGAGGGAGAGTGAGGGAGAGCAGGGGGCGAAAGGGAAAGAGAGGGAGGAGGAGGTGAGCTGCTTTTTGTCCAGAGCCTAAAGGACGTTTACCAATCAGGCTCTCATCAAACTCCATTTTAGACTGGGCTGAGAACTAGGAGACATATTACAGGTCCAAACTTATTTTTATGGTGCTTGGATAAACAAAATACTAATGTAAAAATGTTCACGGGAAATTTTATTATAGAGTTGATTTAGAAATGGCAATTTTTCTGAAAATGCTGTCAGTGGACTCAGATTTACAGGCCCCAATTTAGACGAACTTTGTATCAGTATTTCTCAAAATGTTTCTTTTAGACATAGTTCTTGCTCATGAACAATTTTAGAATACTAACGCGGAGCCAAAGCTTACAAGGAGCATTCAACAGGCCGGCCTTGTAGTAGCTCATGCCTGCAAACGGTTACATTTCTGCAAACACAAAACAAAAAGTAAACATTTTAACACAGTTGTTACATTCCTTTTGCTTTTTGAACTTGAAAGCTGAGAGGCCACTATGGGAAGCGTCTTAATACAAGTTCACAAGTTTATTCTCGCTTGCTAATCGATCACTCCGAAGCCGGGAGGTCGTGACAGGAAGTACTCTCTTGCATCGTGGCCTGCGTTTTCTAGAGGTCAGCACGACACCCCTAAAGTTGCCTACAAAGCAATTCACTGCCCTGACCTTCGACCTCTGTGTCAACACTGTTTTGGGTCATTATTTACATTTAAACACGGCCGTGGTTCTTGACTATGAGGGCGAAGACTGAAGAGTGCAAGCTTTTTCAAATGTTGTCTTTGTTCGTCTGTTGCCTCTCTAGGGTTGAGACTTTTTAAATACAAGGCCGAAAAACGAAAATAAATGCAGTACAATTAAAAACACAAAATTCAACCAAATGAATATAGTGAATAAATATTGTACAGACTATTTAGTTACAGCTGTTAACATATCAAGTTGCCTTCTACGGACGTTTTCAGCCGAGTCAAAAGTTCATCGTCTGAGTGGTGTAACTTCTCGGAGTCAATGAGACCGTCATTGCATTAGTCTCATTGTATTGAGACGTGGTGAAATCGTCTGAACTCCACTATGCATTATGAAAGGGCGTCGCTTTGAAAATGTGTCACCCTTTGCCCTGTTTACTTATGTATTACCTTCAATAAATGATTAAACTTCCTGGTGCAAGGAATGACACCCTTGTGAACGATTGAACATTGCGACAGACGTGTCCTGAGATCACGTCTCCCCCCAGCCGCCCTCTCGTCTTTCTCGCTTTCTCTGTTAATGGACAGCACTTCTGGAAAAAAAAAAGCCCGTTTCATTTATATGTATGAAGCGAGCATTTAGTCGACATTGATGGACACATGCAAATCCACCTGCCTCGCTTTCAAAGGACTTTCATTTCTTTATTATTGCCTCGGCCTCCCCCATACTTCGCTTTCTAATTGAGTTGTGAGTGCTGTCCAGGTGGAAACTATGTTGAAATCCCCGCGGTCTTGACCACCATTGACTCGCCGTATGCCTCTCGTTTCCAGACCATTTACAACTTATTTTTGCATTGGTAACACTTGTGACACCACCATCTGACACATGTCCTATCAAAACACAGACATTGCGAAGTTAAATTAACTCGGTATCAATTGAATGCCATGAGCTGTTAAATCCAGACAAAAACGGCACCAACAAAGACGTTATTTTATGGATTTACTATTATTATTTTAAGATTTCCCAGCATGATGAAAATGCAGTCAAAATAACACAAACGTTTTGGGTCATTTAAATCTGGTTTCTCTTGCATAAATTAGAGCTGAATCTAAGCTGCCTAATTGGTTTGCGTTAATTTCTCAACAAAAAAAAGCTTTTTAAATACAGACATTAAAAAGAAAAACTAGAATAGATATTGCGCATGAGTGACAAATGAATTCAAAATTGTATTTAATTCCCCAAGGATGTTATTCATGTTTTGAGATCCCAAACAGACAATACAAGCTTGAATTAACATAATTTGGTGCATGTTGTATGATTCATAAAACAGTAAAATGGCATTGTATTTCACTAGCCAAGTGTGTTATTCACGTTTTAAGATTTTCATTACTTCCCGTGCTCTCGGCTCAGCATCAAATAATGATATTGAAATCCATGCGCCATTTGGGATCAGCGTTATTGACATTGGAATTTGCAGTAGCTGGCGGTTCGCATGGCTGTGTTGAAATCGCTGCTGTTGTTCCCGACTTGTGTGTACGGCGTTCCTGTTTCCCTCACTTTCCCTCTTCCTAAACCTAGCAGCAAATTATGCAAATGATTTTGTGGTTTGAGGGTACAAAATGAATGGAAGTTGAGACCTGGAAAAGTCGAAAATTTAATGAATGAGTGTGTTTTATGAAGCAGGTGCCCTCTAAACATGGTTCACCAATGATGAGGTATGCCGGGAAATTGGATCTGTAATTAGAACAATGGCTTGGATGGGCATTGTTACAGCCAGGTGTAAACAGGTTGTACTGTGTGTTGTTGGTGCTCATAGTATTGTCGGTTGCCTCATAGTTAATGGCCTTTCAAATTGGCTTGCTCAAAATGTCCACCATCAAACCATCATCGTTTCAAGAATTGACCATAAACCTACCACTGTGCCATTGACTCGTTTATATAGTCGTCTTTCACCACCTCCATCCATCAAAGCCATAACGCTGCCAATTATGTCGACCCACATTGTATGCAAACTGGCTTTTGTCAGCATAAAACATTGGGAATAGATCGGAGACGGCAGAAATCAATATCTGTTTGAAAGTAGGATTTACTTTGGAGGAATATGTAAACAAACACCTATTTACTTTACTTTATTTTGTGTATATTAGAATTTTATTTTTAAGTTTTTCATTTTTTTAATCTATTTTTTCATTCATGATAGTTGTATTGGTAGTGCACAACTCTAATCCAAATAGCAAGCCAGTTACGCCATAATGACTTCCTGTGTTTGTTGCTGTTGCGCGCCGATTGGTCGTTGCTGGTGATTAATGGCCGACAGGTGAGAGTTGCCCTAGTAACCAGCCCACCTGAGCCACACTCGATAGAAACGGCTTTGCCATAGCCTCTTGCATACACTGCAAATCGTGACCTTCAAATCGCACAACTTCATCCTTCTTCATCTACTCATCACTAAATCAGTTCGATGACTCATTTATCGAGAAAATCACACTTTGTCTTTTTTGTCTCTCTCCTTCCTTTCTACCCATTACACCGTCTCATACCATCTTTTTTTCCTCCTTCTTTGTCCGAGATCCATTTGTGCTGCATTAGGAAATATATGCTGAGAGAGCAACGACAGAAAAATGGATAGCGCCAAAGCTTTGCATTGTAATGGAGCGGCATCTTCACCAGAGTTGCCGCGGCTTTGTACCATGCATCCATCTGCATTCATACTCCAGATCGGCCTGTGGGCTTGTGCGCTCCCCTGGTAGAATGTAACCAGTCCCCATGCCTGTGTACTGGTAAATATTTGCAATGGTAATTTGTTTTGAGGGTAGCTTTCCTTTTATAGCACATGCAAAGTAATTTCCTCTAATGGCCTGTACTGCTTTTGTCTTGGTGTCAGAAGTGCGTTGCGTCTTGGTAAGGGTTTGCAACAATTTGTGTGTGTAGAGCGGTAGAAAGATTGTGATGGACCCATTATTTAACCCAAGCCATCAGTCACACTCAACAAGCCTATCATAAGGGCCCATTCGGTAACTGCGGAGGGCTAAAGTTAGCGCTATTATCTGCCTGTCAGTGGCTAGCTGTGTTGGGGTCCCTTGTGGAAAACCAATTGTATGAGTGAATGCCTTGCTGCCCGCCTTGTCAAGCTCCAGGGATGCACATATTGCCTTGAAAGACCACTTTTCCATTCTGCCCTCATACCTTTCCGCTTACATTAGACCGATGTTGCTTTGATACTTCTTGTATTATGCGTTTTACTGTAGAACACAGTCAAGGAATAGAACATTTCCGAACAATACACATCTATTCTTGCTGAAGAGTTCGAGGTAATTCCCATAAACATATTTCTAACACTGATGATGCGAGACGGAATATTATATTTATCTCGGGAAATGTGAACCGAATAACTTATTTCGTTTAAGAAGTTAACATTTAACAATATTTTAAAGGCAAGTGCAATTAGTTTCCAAATGTTAATATTTGTTCAGATTTATTTACACACACTTCTCCTTTAAAAGACAAATGTGTCATGTATAATACTAAAAGCAAAATGGATGTGTTATCTTGTACAGCGCCAAACATTGCCTTGAAACCTTATATTTTCCATTTCCTCTTGATGTGGGCAACATATCATAAGGCGCTAACCCCGATGTAAATATGCAGACGACGAGTAGTTTGTTTATATTAAAAACTGAGAGTAATAAGACATTTACACTGTAGAAATCAGATGTCTGTTGCCAGATTTTTTTTTTTTTTTGTCATTAGTCGCACATCCTCTTCTAGCATCCTTTCTGATTTCATTAGAGACCGTTCTGACAGTTTGACCTTGCTTGGCATTATAACATTGACCACTTGAAGGCTTGGAAGCGCGACCAAGTGGAGAAAATCATCTTTAACTGCAGAGAAGAAAGGGTCGTCTTGGTTTTAATCATCTCATCTCCTCAAATTTCCAAGTGAGTGCTCATCAATCAGGCCGTATGCAGACAGCGTGCTTGATTAATATGCTTTTCATGACTAAGGCTCATTTGCATATGCACACTGTCTGTCTCGCAAAAATTACCCAGACCTCCTCAGCGTTACCGCGATAAGCATCTGGACATGCGGGAGTTGAAAGTGCGAGATGTCAGTACTTAACCCGGAAACATGATACTTCTTCATTACCCTGTCTACAGTACATATCGCACTGTATATGTGAGTGTGTGAGTTGTGTGAGTGTGCGTGTGTATGATAGTGGGTGTGGTTTTAAACGGGCGCAACTTGTAACATCATACTTACTACAGATAAGATTGTGGATCTAGTTACGCTATTGTTTAGGTGGTGCTGTACAAATCCACGTGGGATTAATGGGAATTGTCTGGAGCTTCTGAGCCAGGAAAGGAAGAGGTTTGCCCCAAGTGGTAAAGTGTGTTTTACCCAATTTAAGTAACATTTCAGGTGGGGAGGGATGTTATTTAAGTCTTTTTTTTCAATGGTTTATTTCTGTAAGGGTTTTTGATGGCTTTTGTTGAGCTGTACGTTTGAATTTCCCCATTGTGGGACAAATAAAGGTTCTCTTATCTTACTATTACGCCTGGATTGTTACTACAATATGGCATTAAACGTGTATATCTTGCATTCACTCAATTACAGGTGCTTTGATTTAAAAGAAACACACAAAAACGGGCTGCCTCTCCTCAGATCTGACCTAACTTGCTTGTTTTCATAAAAGGTTCAATAACATACCGTGAAACATGATCATATTGTAGCACATAATTGGTAAACAGAGTTATAAAGTGGAACATTTAGATTAAAGAGAGATTAAAATGTAACAATGCTTGGATAAACGAGTCGGTCACAATCGGTTGGCCGCCTGAACAAAAAGTACATGGTGCTGTTGTAAATGTTAGCCAATCAATCGTATGTAAATATGTCATTGTTTATTTAAGCAAAGAAGCGTATGCAAAAGACATGTAAATCAACTGTTTGAACAAAGTAGAGAGAGTGCAGTTTTTCCTTCCTTTTCTGTATCGTTTCATGTGAGAAAAATACAATGGATTAATTAAAACTGTTAAGATAAAAAAATAAAAATTGCACTATAAAAAGATAGTTAAAAACAAAACAAACATCACCTTTATTCTTTTGTTTTGCAAATGGAAATTTGTTATCACCTTTCCAGATGGTGTTATTCCTAATATGAGTGAATTATAACTTTTATAACTATTTGTATTGCAGTTAAACGCTCCTTGTTTTGATTGTAAAAAAGCAGATTGCGATACGTACACAACCACATTTGCATAAAAATAATGAGATAAACAAGGAAATGCTTTCAATTCAACCCTTGAACTAAAATGTGACAATAATGTTTGATGATTTGCTATCTACTTGTCTCCATAGAAATGTTATTGCTTCACTTGGAATGCTCCACAGTATGGCTTTTAAAATGGCTTTAGATGAGCAAGTGAGGCTCATCTAAAGCCATTGGTACGGGTCAGATCTGTGGAGAGGCAAGCTTGATCACAATAAGTATGCATGATAAAGGTGTTTTTGAGCAATAATAAACTGTATTTCAATAAAAGCTTTTCATCGATATATAATGCCATATAGTGGAACAATCCAGCCAAAGCATTAACATCTCCATGGAGACGAGAAGGTTGTGCACCCTTCACCAGAAAGTTTACGTCTTTAACTATTGATTCACTGTATGAAAGCACTTATAGTTCCTTGTTTGCTGTTTCTCTTACAGTTCTCTCTTTTTACATCAACAAGCAATAGAAAAGTCAATTAATTACAACTGCCAGGTTTGATCTGGGCCCACTCTGCACTGAAGGGAAGAAAAAGAAAATCCAACTCCGGTGATTGGAAGTTGAAAAGATTTTCGTGCGAGGTGGTAATGAAGAAATGGTCTTTTTGATGCAGCGGTTGTCTCCAAATGTTGGCCAGCTTATCTGAGGGAGTTATCCTGAATCCCCATCCGAAGAGGTACCCTTGAAACGTCAGTGCCATAATGTATCATACGACTCCTTCTGGAATACAAGACAAGTTGGCACCGTCGGACTGCACAGCTCTGTCTGTTTTTCACTGAACTATCTCCAAACCCTCTGCTTTGGCTCATGAATATGTATTTTTATGCTGCGTTCATTTTAAATTGCTGGTGGCAGTTTGTACCTAAGCAAATTAACACCTATGATAGGGGAAAGCGTTTTTGTCATTTCAAAGTGACACCTGTTCTAGAGCAATTGCCACTCTATTGCCTTAATGTGTGAATTTGTATCTTGATTATTGTTTTTGCACATGGAAACAAATAAATAGTTTGTCTATATGCTATGATTCATGGAGTTTTTAGATTTTGTTTAATTTTTTTTTACTCCTATTACAGTGTAACAGTATTCTTGAGTAAAAGTTATGTTTCTCATTTCACTGTAAGTCTACAGAACTGGTATAGTATTATATGTAAGTTTGTGTATTAGTCCCCACTAAAGTATTATCCCTATCTTGGATTGGTGCCAAAACCTCTTGTTCAACTTTTTCGACGTGTTGTGGGGGGCTGGACCTGTTTTCATACTATTTGAGTTCCAGTCAATCACCATTATTAAGTTTCAAATGGCGTAAACAACATATGTGTCCTCAATTTGGTTTCTCCCCCAGTGTTTCAAAATCACAGGACCATTATTATTTTACTCTATTTTTTTATATATACACACACACACACACACACACACACACACACCATATATATATTTTATCATACCATACATACATACATACATACATACATACATACATACATACATACATACATACATACATACATACATACATACATACATGTGTATATATATAATCTTAGTAGTGTAGGCTAATCCTGCTTGACCCTGCCCCACAATTTGAGAACCACTGCTCTCTAACAAGTGAATCCAGCAAAAAATTCCATTTCTTTTAACCATAATCACTCACATTTTTGAGTGGTGATTAGTAAGCGTATAAACTACAGCACTCTTGCAGACCAAGTGTAATAGTTCCCTGTGCTCAGCTTCCACAGGAGTCAGCTCCTTCAGACTATTACAGAGGCTTTAGGGGCTTAGTTTCAGAAACTTCTGGTCCAAATCTGCCTGTCCTCTGCTGGACACAGTGTGGAGTTAATTTAGACAAGTTTTTGTTTGGAATAATTAAGAAGGTCGCACTTCTAACCAGCGCAAATGAAGTGGAGCGATGCAAGTGAGAAGAAAAAAAGACACAGCGGCAGCGGTATTCTATTAAAACAAGGGTTAGGAAACAGGAACGAGAGCTGTGTTTATTTGACTTAAGGTGGGATGAGGAGCGAAAGGGGAGGTAAGGGGAGCGTGCTCCGGTGTAGAGACGAATCCTAGTCCACGGCTGTGAGCGAGTGGGGACTGCACGGCTGAACACAGATCATTCTGTATTTGTAACCAATAACAGACACAAGTGATCGCAGGTTTCGGTGCCAGAGCCCAACGTGGAGAGCTTTACAGTCTTAATGCTGTTTTATTAATTGCTGGAGTGGGAGGAAAAAAATCGGCCCTGGACTTTTTGGTCTGGAATGGCTCCCACTGCGACAGCAATTTAGCAAAAAAAATAACAAAACATTAATTTCATATAAAAGATACATGATACAGTTCATATTATCAAAGAGCTAAGCAAAACCTATTATTTGTGTCATTTTAGATTGCTAATTTGGTATTCTATGGCCTGTTATAGTCACACAGACCCTAATGCTTTCTTATTATTCCAATGTTGTTAAATCTTTAAAAACAAGAATAGAATAGAACTATTTAAAGATGATTCCAAATCAAAATGAAATTATTTAAGTTTTACTACTACATGAAATATAATAAGTTTACATCAGGTCCCCTCAAAGATTGCTTGTTAAAACCCCCCTGGAGTCACAGCAGTGTGGTCTAACATGGCCCCTCAACATCACAGGCTTCTCAGACTTGTATCAGGACGTCTGAACTCATGTTTGTTGAAGATAATACCCTTTTCTCCTTTGTTTTGATCACGTCAGAAAGACTGTCCTAGATGGCCAGTTCAGGCCTGCTCGCGGGTCTTAGTTTGCCTACCTCTGCGCTAGTCAAACAGTCATCAACGTAAAAGGTTGCATCAGGGAGGGCATCTGTCTTAAAAAAGCTGTGTTCCAAGTGAGGATGCAAATGACTGACACAAGCACAAAGATGATTGACGGAGACTTGAAAGTGAAAAGCTGTCACTAATACTATACGGAAATATTGATGGAACTCATATTAAATCTCTCACATTTTGACATGTCACCGCTAATTTAAATAATCCTTGCAATATGTGATCCTTCCTGAAATAATGCGTTATTTTGTGTTGCCAACGGAGCCACTGTATCAGGTTTGAAGTCATATTTTATTTAGTGCTGCCCGGGCTGTCAGGGCGTTTTATTAAAAGAACGGTTTACTCACAAGGATATTGCTTTGATCAAATATAGTCGTTCACATCATGGTTTAATGTCTGCAAGCTCCTGATGTGCTGCATGTATTAAAGAAGTGAAGACGGCGATCACACCTCAAACACTGAATTCAACTCATGATCAGGCCCCTAGACAGAAATAAAGAGCAACATTGCCAGTGACTTCCAAAATCTTTCTTTAGTGTGGCAAAATATACAGGAAATGCATCCTTCAGGTTTCGTCTGGGTACATTTTCTATCACCATTGCCAAACTAGAGTACAAGCATACATTTTACCAGCCAAGACTAATTTTCATTACAGTTTTTAACAAGAGTTCTGGACCGTCCACCATTCTATATAGCAATGCCTGAGAAAATGTTTTTAGGAACCAAATTTTGCTTGGATCTACTTTAAAATTCGTAGTTTTTTGTCCACAACCATCATTACATATTATTTGTACAAAGTTGATCTCTTTAAGAGCTCAATTTGCCTGTCCAATTCTCTTTTCTCTTAAACCCACTAATGCCTAATCCCAAAAACTAGATTACTCTAATCTAAAGTGTTTTTTACGGATTAGACACGGCATCAGAAATCAGGACTGACGGCACACACTGACTACGGCAGAAGTTCTGTCTTGAACATGAAGCCATCTTCGTATTGTAATATTGATGTAGTTGGAGACTTCCCAGAATCCCCACTAGCTTTGCCCTCGCTACATCTGACCCTTTTGTAACCCCAACCGTCCCACAGTGGAATAACCCAGGCAGTGGCTAACACGTGTCGCACTGCAGCGTTGTGCGCACTGGATCATGACTGATAGTAGATTATATAGAGCTTGCACGGCCCAATCATTAAAGCTGATTTAACCTTAATATTATGATATGGGGTTTAATGGGGATAATCCAATCAGAATATATTGTGCACGCTTCCTACTTATCAACGGACAAGGGGCTGTAACAATTTCCTACGCTATATTTTTTTGTCTTGACATTTTTTCCCACACATGCTTAGAGGTAGTTACAGCCAAAGCTAACAGAACATAAAACTCATTGGGTTTGTGGCACAGTAGCTAAGCAGTGTTGACATCCTTTACCCCCATCTTTTCTGGTTTGGCTCTTTAAGTGTCTTTAAGTCTGAGCATTTTTACAGTTCTACAAAATAATAAGAGATTAAACTAATAAAAGTGTTAGTTACTCGCGGAGGTAAAGGCACAGTTACCAAATCTGAACTTGAATCAGGAATCGACAAGTCTAATTTATATGAAACTGTAAAACTACTAGTAGCCTTTCAACTTATTGTTCAATATATGGTAGCTGGAACAATGTGGACTAGTAGAAAGTAGTAGTTTTCCTTTTTTTTTGGTATTACATTTGAGCTGTATCTATGACTCATGAATGGTACTAATGGATTTTTTTACATTCTCATTCAATTGTATTATATTACACCATGTTTTTTAATGATGTGTTCATTATGGAAAGGGTTTACACTGGGATTAAGTTTATTATGTCAGTGGCACACAGTAGTTGTTTATCGCTGTATATGCCCCGTCAAAACTTGTTTTCATGACAGGCCTAACAACCACTGGCCCCTTGTGGCTGGACAAGGATGTCTGTTAAACAATTCACTATCTGTATGTGGTTTTAATCTTTCTAATGGTACATTTAATCCTCAAAGCATTTCATTTGACGTTCGCATCATTTCAAGTCGTGATGTCAGTCTTGCTTCGCTTCGTGTTGGACATTTTAATTGTGTGGTATTTTTTTCATGGCTGTGCAAAAAAAGTTTTGCAGGTGCTAAAACTCCAACTGGGGAGTTGCGACTCGTGCCAGTGGGAGGAGGAAGACTGCTGCGATTCTTATGACAATTATTGACGGTGAAAGACGACGAGGGTTTTTGGGGCGCGTTGGTTTAACGCACTCACAGCTATAGCTTCTTGCACTTGCCTTTCACGGCTCTGCCGGGGTGAGGTGGGGGAGTTTACACTTGGATGAGCAAAACAACAACAGAAGATCCCAAAATACATTCAGCGGTGCGCTTGATCACACCCACCAAGAGCCCTTGCATGGCTGGAGATTGAACAACTTGCTTAGTGTCACTTGACGACAACTTGCAACCCACAAAGGCATAAGGACTGATGATAAAGCCGCCGTGCCGCCATCTGTTGTGTTGTTCTTTCTGGAAAATATGCACTATTGTACTCATAAAAGGCATGATTCATTGTGATCCCTTACGCCGGAATTATCTCTTAAAATGCTGTTTTTATTTTGTGTCATTGCAGATTTGAGGCAGCATCTGGCATTAGTGGTGGGATAAGCGAGCAGTGCCAGAGGAAGGAGGGAAGAGTTGGAATCACAGGCGTTTGCCAAACAAAAGGACTTGTGGACTGAACTCTACTGGGACGTCGAGCAGCGGGCGGTAAGAGGAGGAGGCCATGTGGACCGCACGGCTGCTAGTCTTCGCCAGCCTCTTCGCTCCGGCCGCTCTGGGTGAGTCTGCCCTGCCGCACATTGTCTATGGCTGTTATTTTAGTTACGCAAACAGTTTAGGGACGCATTTTCCAATTTGTTCCCGCAAATTACAGCTGAAGCATACATCTATACACTTTTGGTCCGGTCAAGTAGATTTTTCAAGTTTTTAGTGGTCGGTTACAATGTTCTACTCTTTTTATTTATACAGTACGTTGGTAAAAATTTGCCTACAATTATCATTTTGATCCTTGATTTCCAACCAGCGAGTTGGGGAACATTAGCGTGTTCAATTTGGATTCACACGTAGATTTAATAAAATAATTTACCTTTTTGGACTCTGGAACATACTTCTGTACCAAAAAAGAAAGCCAAACCATCACAATTGCCAAATTCAATGAACTAGATAGTGGCACAGACATTATTTGCCACATTCACCACATTTTTTTTTACTAAAAGGTTGCATTTGGTGAAGCGGTAGAAAGTGGAGTGCCATGGTATCTTTTCAATCAAAAAAGTGTGCCGTAACTCAAAAAAGGTTGAAAAACACTTGTGTAGAATAAGTTAAAGACTTTCTGAACAGCATTACATATCCAGTATCAAAGAAATTAAGTTGTTCAGCAATATTAGAAATGTGCATATCCCAAAACTTTGGCATGGAGGCTTTTAGGTTTTTAGACAGTTAGCACCAGCACAACATCTCCAACATTAAGTATCGGAGAAAGTCCTCAGAAGTGAAATATTTACGTTATATTCTTGAGTTTTGCGTTCTGAACTTTAGCATCGGCTTCTGGAGCCATATTGCCAAACTTTACACTCCCGACAAGTCTTGTTTTGAAGCACATCTTAACTCCACCCGTGTCTTATTTAAGTGTCAGATTCCGTCAGCCAACTGTGATGAACTGAAATCTGTCTCGTTCTCACTGTCTATCAAGTGCTTTTCACTAATTAGCTGCTTTTTATTCTCTGAACTCCCCCAGAACTTTCTACTTGTTTTTCCTCTGTCTGTTCCTCTTATTTTCCATCTAATTTTAGTCCCGTCCCTCTTCACCCTCTGGAGAATCTTCTTCTGAAATTGTACTCAAAGAATCATTAACGCTGCTTGTAATGTGGTTTTCTCAATAGTATTATTTGCAGCGTTACACATATGACTTTTTCTAGCTTGTTGTTTCACACATTAAGATTTGAAGATTAATTTGCTGGGTCCTTTTGTCTTTCCCAGCGCAGTAACTAGCAGCGTTTCCTGTGGAATGTGAAGAGGCAAAGCAAATGAAGCCATTTAAATTCAGATTAAAAGAAGTCCGTGTCGGTAGTGTGGTTTGCATGGTGGTGGCTGGTCACAATTAACAGGGCTTTGGATGCAAGGAGTGTTGGGAGTGAGGCAGTGGCCCATAAAAATGTTAACTTGATATGGTTAAAATCATTAATGGGTGCTCTGAAGCTAATTGAATTGTTTGCGAGCTGCGGTATCGACGCGAAGCACAGATGACGAGGCTCACAGTATCGGCATTATGAAAGTGCTCTCCGTGACTGTGGTTAGTTTGGCCTTACTGCTCAATACTGGGACGTTATCTGACTGTTTAAATTGTAATAACGAGTTTGTTAAAGCTGTCGTTTTATTACTTTGCACCAAATGCCCTGCGTTCCAAAGTAGAGGGATTAAAAAATATATTAAGCATTTATTCCAGTGAATAAACCTGTTTACTATTAGTTTTTAGCTTCATTTTATTGTATTATTCACATGATAAACTTACAGTTACGTCTCAGGCATCGCATATAGTCAATTGGTTGCCATGGCAAGACCTAAATTTAGTTCTTATTGGAAATATATTCTGTCCACTCTGTCAAACTCTGCGTTATTGTTTACCAACACCAATTAGGCATTATTGGAAGTCATTGTTTTAACCTTTGACCTTGTTCTTGATTAGAATCGAGGCTAAAGTGTTCCGTCAATCTCGAAGCATATCTCTTTTTGCTGTCCGCTTCCTGTCTATATTTACACAGCCCACTTTTAAAGATTGTGATTACTCAGGTTAAATAAAGTCTGCTTCTAAATGAAAATCTATTGTCCTCAAACCCCGACATCAAGGCATGTTCGAGATTGACGGAGCAGCATATTGATATCCCCATTGGCTGGATAAACACGGTCTTGGCCAATTACAAAGTGTCACCGGGTTGGAAGCGATAAAAACGCGTAGAGATGCGTTCGACTGAGAAATAATGTGCCAGAGACGTGCGCGGGAAAGTCAAAGCCGTTTGTTTAAAGCGGAAAGGTTGAGTTTTGACGGTTTGAGCTCATTTACCACGAGCGTCATTAGCGAACTCCATTTTTCTAAATAATTTTGTGGATTGATGGGGGTGTTTTCCCGTCTGTAATGCCATCATCGGATCTACATTGCGCGGTAAAGCAGTGGGGGAAAAGATCGGTCACTGTTTGAAAAAAACATTTGGAGAAGGCCGTAGTGTAAGGAATGTGTGGTTTGTGGGTAATGAGGCGACGCATGTTAAAACACCGGGAGTTTTTCTAATCATTTAGCTTTGCAAGTCATACAGGGATAATCAATCACTCGTTGATCACATAGGAAAGAGTGACATCAGTCTGAAAAAACAGCTCAATGATTTCGGCCCTTCGGCTGTAGTTAATATATAAACAATCTGCCTTAAACATTAACAAAGTAACCAGGTTTTATTTTATGAACTAAAAGTCAAATAGCCTCGCCACCTGCTTGTATGGAGATGTTATAAATTGGCCTGGAATGTTCCACAGTATGTCATTCAGCTTGTTTATCTCCATGGAGACAAGCAAGTGACGCCACAAGTCCAAATTACAGGTCAGTACTGTGAAGAGGCGAGCCTGCTCCCTGTAACAATGTATATATTTTCAAGGTCTTTTAGTGCATATTTTTTTGTATTTGCAGTGTTAAATTTGACTAAATTTGAGCAACTACATATATTTTTGTTGACTAAAACCAGACGTACTGAGATTTTTGGGTGAAAAATATAAACGAATGCAAAAGAATGAGTGCAGTTTAGATTCCACTTTTGAGTCCCAGTCCCCCAAATCAGACCATAACAAACTATGTCCAAAGAACAAGCCTCTCCATGTCTTTATGAAGCAACGCATTACAAGTTAGTTAGTAAGTTAAGATATTTTATTTCTCATTGACTAACACTTTTATGGATATAGTTTGCTAAATTAGGATGACATTTTCTTCATTCAAATACAACTAAAATGAATTATTTGACCAAAACATGAAATAATGTCGCGTCAATAGCCAAAGACTTTATTTATTATTAATTAAATTGAAATTTCATGTCAAAATGTACTTGATTTTGTTGTCGATCTTGAACTATGCATTAGGATACAAATTATTAGGCTCAAAAGGGTTCATGGGGGTCAGAAGTTCAATACTGATAAAGGATGGGCAAAGATTTCTCAAGTGTAGCCAGTGACACAAGCAAACCCTGTCAAATTGATCACTCAACACTTCCTCCAACAACAAATATTTGGTTAACTCCCGGGAAGCCCCCCTTTTCTGCACACCCCACACAAATGTTGACATACTAGATAAACAGTTTGGCAGTTCCCTTAAAGAAAAAAGCCTTCGTTTGACACTGGGTCTGCGCTCGGTGCTGTAAGTAGTCAGGACCAGATGTTCCGGTGAAATGTACTGCAGCTGCCTCGCTTTAATGTCAGAATGGGAGTATTCACAGTGTCATTGTGTGAGAGGAGAGAGGGTCCTCCTGGGAGAGCTGGCCTACTTCAGCATGGTAATCTATAGTCCCCTCAGTCTGTACATAGGCACCGGCACGGATTATACACAAGATGGTGATTCCAACGTGCAGTGGGGCCGTATATAAACATGCACAGATGTAAAGATTTCACAGGGGTTTCACGTTTGGCAAGCATCAACATTTAGCATTTCCGGGGCCAAAGCATTACAGTTTTTTTTTTTTACTTACCCTGATTATTACATTAACCCTGATTTTTCAATGTAGATAAGTGAAAGCGGTTTTGTCCCCAGTACAGATAAGTTGTAATAACCGCTCTTGAGTTCAAAATAAGACCGCTCTGTGCTGTCTGAAGCAAACCAGTAAGAAACGCTGGTTAGTATTACTGTTTATGGCAAAACTCTGCTTTTGCTCCTGCAAGTTGCCAAATCTGCTTATAAACTCTTAAAAAATAGAAAACTAGATCTGTTTTTCACCTTTTTACGACCGTAAATATGTGTCAGGGCAGAGGCTTTTATGCTGTTTTTTCCTCACTAATCCTCACTCAGAGTTTAGTTGAAGTTTGATTGATTCCTGCATGCTTGAGTAAGGCTACAATGTTGTGAATTTGAGGCTTAAGTGCTCAGAATTTCTGCCTCTGTACCTGCTTGTCACTCTTTCACTTCGGGTCACTCACATAGGGATCAACTTTATAGCAGCAACGGACGACATGGAATTATTTCTTCCTGAAACCTAGCATTTGGTTTGATATTGGTGAAATGGACTGATATAGAGTAAATCAGTTGCTATTTTAAATGCAACTCTGCAACAAAGCACAACAGACTGACGGAACCAACAAATTTGGTCTATTACTAATTTCTGCATGAACTTTTGAATGTGTGTCCGTGCTTCACAGAGCAGAGAAAATCGGATCTGATCTGTAGTGTCACTTGAAATGTTGGAGAAAAGTGGTGACTGAAAAATGTCTGTTTTTCTTGTTTCTTTTTTTACAATGTGTATATTTTATTATTTTCTGTACCATGTCATGTGATTGTGTTGGCTGCTACCTTTGGCAGGTCTCTTTTGTAAAAGAGATTCTGACTCTCAAAGGGACTTCTTGAATACTGAAAAAAATACAGCCCCCGTATTTGGTGAACTCTCAGGTGAAAATCAACCGATTTTCTATGTATTTCTATGTTGTATGTATTTATTGACATTGCATGTTGTTATGTATTCGCAATTAGAAACAAACTTGTGTCTCTATTAATGGGACTGGTGAGTAGAGAGCTTGATAAATGTTTAGAGAAGTTTAATTAAGAAAAAAAATAGTGCTTATATAAGGGTTGCTGCATCTTGTTTGTGCTTCTGGCTGGCTTCCTTTTTTGTTTGTAAGTAAAGCCGACTCAGATGAGATTAGAAAAAAAAAAAGGTTCCATCCCAGATGCTGTCACTGGGCTGGAAAATAAGTCAGCTAGAGCGCAACTGTACCATTGTTTGGGTAACAACACAAAAACAGTGGGAATAGTAATGTTCAAAACACTTTTCATTTTTATTTAGTAAAGACCCAAAATCGAGCATAACATTATGATCACAAACGGATTGTTTGAATGGCAAATGATCTTATCTAGTCATGTCACTTAGTGAGAGGGCTGATGGAGCGCACCCTGACATGAATTCATCCACACTGACTTTTTCATCATTCAGTGAAGGAAATATTTGAGTAGAATTCACACAAATCATATTGGGCTTCAAATTTGCCAAACTTGCTCCAGTACACTGCGGGCTCACACTACTGTGGGGGGTGTGTGCGTCTGCAGGAGCCAATCAGCTACAGGCTGGGCTCCCCCCGAACAGTGCAGAAGCTGACCCGCCCCCGAGAGAAGACAGCAACACGCTAATCCACGCTCATTTTTTTGAGTAAAAATTTAGGGTTTGGACAAAGTAATAGACAAAGTTGTAATACAACAGTAATATAACAGTGGTAAAGTAGGCAGTATCCTAATTTATAGGCTTGATATGAGAAAAGTACAGAACACCCAGCACATTTTAAACAGTTGTGTGTGTGTGTCTGTGTGTGTGTGTGTGTGTGTGTGTGTGCGTGTGTGTGTCTGTGTGTGTGTCTGTGTGTGGTGATCCCAGTCTTCTCAACCACTGCATAACTTTTACTGAGAACTAAAATAATACCATATTTGCACTATAAACTATATCACATGCAGGAAATTAAGTAGATTTTGTTGAATATTTCTTTGCCTCATTCCTAGACTTGTGTGTGGAGTTTTTTTTTATAAAACTGATATTCCTAGGCCAAAAATAGTATTGTACAAATGTGCAATAGCAGTAATAGTCGCAGAATAATGAGCACAGCGGACGTCCGATTGCTCGTTGCAGATACCCGATTAGACTGTCCCCTTTTTCATGGTTTGCTGAAAAATGTAAAGGGGAAAGTACATGACACAATTTGGTCAAAATTTTGGTTATCATGATTCTTCTTCTTTTTTTCTTTTATTTTTTATTGTTCACGCCTCTCTGCATCTGGTCAAATCCACTTGTCCCTCGACCAAAAGAAGCAGTGGGTGGGGAAATGTGTCGGTGTTTGAGCATTGAACTGCATTAAACAGCCTCTTGTCCAGTTCTCCGTTGTTTTAATTGAAATTCAAACGAGACATGTACGTCCGCCTCACAGAGTAAAACGCTTAAAATTCAAACCATTTCAGTGGTACGGACGTATTGCCCTGTAAATAGCGTTTTCCTCTCTACATACAGTATAAAACTTGGCTAACGGTCCGCACCATATGGCATGAGCATTCTTCGCGCCGCTCAAGTAAAAGGTTAGACTCCAAAAGATGCATTACAGAGACAAGCCCACACAGCGTGAGCCCCCCTCCCTATCATTCATAATAAGTTCCCCTGCCTGTGCGGAGTTGGCCACCTTACAGACACCTCTTGTTCCTCAGCGTCAGGTATGCCTCTGATATATTAGCTGTAGCCACCCAAACAAGGGCAAGCGAACTCCACCATCCCTGTTCCCGTACCCGATTCACTTAATTAATCTCCTTGTGCCAGGGCTCTGACTTCATCGGCGAAGGCATCCACGGATTTGCCTAATTTGCTTAATTAATTAAACAAATGATTTATTCAAGCTCGTATTTCAGTTTATTTCTTTTTTTTTCCATTTTGTATACAGGCGTTTACGGTTTAAGGGCGACTGCACAATGCCTCTTGATGTATTAAAAAATAAGTATGCTCAGGAGTGGGCGGGTGTCAGTCATTCGTTCCATTGGCGTAATGGCAGCGCATGTATTTTGTGACGGAAACCTTGAAGGCAGAGGTAAATTATGTATGCAATAGCCGCGACATCACACCCGGAACGCAGGCTTTGACACTGCATTTTAGAGCAGTACGTTGATAATTGAGTTGAGACAGTTTTTGTTTTGAAATGCATTAGGTGCTGAAAATTGTGGGAAATGTATAGGCTAATCAGGTGCTGCATTAAGAGCGCTGACAGCTGAGGTGAATAACGCAGATTAACCTGTCAATAATGAACCTTTTAGAATGTGACACATGAGATTTTTCCACACAAGCTGATGTATTTGAAGGAGACATATTATGCAAAATCCACTTTAAAGAGCATGTTATTATTGGTATTCTTCTCTTGTTATTTTAAGAGTAATTTATCCATAATGCCAAGATGGCGTAGTTCAGAAAAGTCCTGTTGTTAGTGTTGTGGGTAATGCCGTAAAAACATCAAACACATTTGTTCCTTTTAAGCATATGTACAAAACAATGAGAATGGAAAATGATGTAAAATGTAAATTACATGTATGTCAGAACTAAACAAAACTGATAAATTGTCATGTTTGTAATGGTTGTAATGTCTTGAGCTGTTATAGAGCAAGATGGTCGGTCAATTGTTATTTTTCTCTTGGTGAAAAGACATATAGTATAATAAGATCGGGTCTTCAACATTCTTCTTTTTAGACATGAATTTAATGCATTATTTTGTTAGAAACCATTGCAACATTGTTAAGACAGAATAAAGAATACATTTGAAGTGAATGGAGCTTTTTTTTTTTTTTTTAAGTTTCGGAGCTTTAAGTTTAAAACATAAAACATTGAACACAGAGCAGGACCAGAGCGCTAAATTCCAAATAAAATTACAAATAGACACCAACTACAAAACAAAAGAAACACAATCATGACACAGGTACATTAAAATAAGAATCCTGTTGAGTCCGTAGTTAAAATGTGTCCATTTCTAAATTTAGTCAGTCACAATGTCAGTCCAGTCCTTGATCGTCAGTGATGTTTGTGTCAACCATTTTTTTGTGATGGCCTTTTTCCCCGCCGCAAAAAGTACATTCCAGAGGTATCCATTAATTGTGTCCATGGCATGAGTTTTGAGGGCCAAGTACATAGTTCTAAAGTTCAGAGTCATGTCAAAAACGGTTTGCAGTGCATTGTGAACTTCAGTCCACTATATTTGAGCGGCAGGACAGTCCCAAAACGCGTGATGGTGGTTTGCTTACTCGCCGCCAAAGTTTCGAATGGAGCTATTTTAGCACAATTGTTTTTGCACTGTTCGCAAACAATTTTCCCATGATCCGGGAGTGCGGAACTGTCCGTTTACGATGATTTACCACAAAGGGGCAGGCATAAATCAGCAATGCAGTTTCATTCAGCTGATTTGTTTCTATTTTTAAGTTGTTTGAGATCAATATTGCAATTAAATATTAATCAGATGGTGTCGTGTATTATAGCTTTGGCATTTAAAAACATGATGTATACAACGTAAACGGCCTATTCAACCATCACTCCCTCACTTCATTCATACTGTCGGAGAAGTTTCTGCCCGAGGACGTAGTAACAGCCTTTCTTCTCGCCATAATCTGCATAAAACCTCATCGGAACCGAAGCATTTTTCCCTCAAATACGC
This sequence comes from Chaenogobius annularis, assembly GCA_015082035.1. NCBI lineage: Eukaryota > Metazoa > Chordata > Actinopteri > Gobiiformes > Gobiidae > Chaenogobius > Chaenogobius annularis. The sequence goes on along the minus strand of BJKM01000085.1, from coordinate 1,161,433 downwards.
CCAACATTTAACATAAGTACATCAAGTCCATGTTCATATACAGTGCATTACCATATCATGCGAGTTTGTGTGGGCTAAACTAACTAAAAGGAATTAAGTGGATGCCTGTGTGTATTTTGTCCTTTTTTTTGCCATGATTGTGTTTACTTAGTTTACAGAACAGCTTAATGAAAACCTTGTCTTTTCACTTGTGGTTTTGTTTTTGCCCACTAACACAAGCTTGCGTTTTAGTTAAAAGCATATATTTTGCCACAATTGGTGAGTAAAGTGTGTAAAAATGCACTTGCTGACAATAAAACAAACACTTTAACCATTAATAAGTCATAAAATTACAACCACCACCATCATGCCTAGAAGTTACACACCAACTTTTTATTGCATCTTTCAATTTCAAATGGATTTCCTGGAGTCTGCGCCGAAAGCTTGAATAGTCTCTTATGCCTCTCCCTCAGAGAAATTGATTATATTTTCCTCTATAAACTTTTCCAAGAAAACAGATAATGGTGAATAAAAATGCTATATACTTGTACAAGGTTGGCATCCACAGCCTATTTTTGACTATTACTAATTCCATTGCTCCTATCTGACTTTCTTTTCATGCCATTTTTACATTCAGAAAACCTATATGGCAATAATTGAATTGCAAATTTCCTACTTCTTTTCAATGGCAGTCTATTTGTATTTGATAAAGCCAGTGCAGTGTTTTGTGGCATTTGGCACCATGTTCCGAAAGCGCTTTTTACGTTCTCTAGTAATGAGTGGAAAATCAATACCTGCTTGATATGGGCAAATAAAAAACTGCCCTTTACTGCCCACTGCATTCAGAGACATTGCACGGACATTGCCAAATTGCTGTCAGATCAGTCCACCTTTGACAAATGAATGACAGCAACATTAGCAATAGCGGGTTGGGGTTAAATACTTCGGCATGTTTTATAGGTGTCCGATCAGAGTTCAAAATATATCTTCCAAATGCTTGCGTTACACAGTTGCATAGTACAATTGGGATTTAAACTAGACTTGCAGATGGCTGAGTGGTGTTTAATGAGGCCCATATTGACAGCAAGGTCAAGTGACAGTGGATGTTGGTTTACATTTGCACACTGACTTTTGTTGTTACAACTCATAAATGGTGCAGAAATGTCAATAAAACATATGAATGATCTTTAGATTTTATTTTAAAAAAGATACTTTTTTGTCAAACTTTTTTGCAAACATTTGTTGATTTGGATATTTTTAGACAGTTGGCTTTAGGAGATATTTTAACGCAGTATTAAATGAGGGGTAAAGAGTGAGGAGGGACATTCAGCAGATGGTCAGATCTGCACAAAAGGGGCAGTTGCTACATTTGGAGTGAATTTTGTGCCTCTAAATAATTGACATTGTATGGCATTTTGTACCAAACCAAAACACACATGATTTGCACATTAAAGGTGTCACTTTCTGATGGTGGGTCTGCCATCTGCTCGTGACCATGGAAAAGTTATGGCTTTGCCCTAGAAGATTCCACAGTATGGAATTAAACTGATTAGTTTCTATGGAAACAAGCAGATGATGCCACTAGGTCAAATTACTGGTCAGATCTGTGGAGAGGTGATCCCTCTCACAATGAAAATTTAAGTTTTCCAATGTAACTTTGAGCAATAAAACATCTAATTGAATTAACACGGATACGTAATGCCATACTGCGGAACATCCCATTCAAATCAATAGCATCTACAAGAAAGTAGTGGATTCCCCATCAAAAGCACCTTCTATCTTGGGTTATGAGTTGGCCGTTTTTATTTAAGGTAATGTGTTTGGCATGTCCAAAATATGGCCTTGGGAAAAAATGCTGTTGGCCCTTTAGTAATGTATTTTTCTTCAATAACAACAACAACAACAACCTTCGATGTGAGACAGAAATAAAGGTGTTGGGGCACAGTTTAACCTCCTCACAGGGTCCAGACTGTATTTGCCACCGTTTTATTTCCCTCTGTTTTTATATACGTTTCCATGTGCAACCTTCAATGAAAGGAGTGGGCAATTTGCCCCCAAAAAATCACAGCGTTTTTAAATTGTATCATAATTATATATAATAGTATATAGTATCATAAAATAATGGATAATGGGTAAAAAAAAAAAGTGATCTGCTGCCTCTGAAAGTTCACATTTCACTCTGATTGGTTTAATCCACCTGTCACTCACCTAAAGCATATACAGGAGAGCTGCACTGAATCACAATATGACAAGATCCCAAACGTGGTGAATTGTCACAGGAATCGGATCAAAATGTCATTTTTGCAGTCATACGTAGATGCCATTTTATGTTCGCGCATGAATAATCAGGACAACCATGATCCAGAAACCACTGCCACACTGTTCATGCATAGACCTAACATATTCCTTTTTTTTTTTTTTTTTTTTTTTTTTTTAATATCCTTTCCTCTAAAATCAATCTGGCATGTCCACAGAGCTTATATGTGACATGTTTTGCATTCTGGTGATGCTGTAAAATGGTACCTTATATGCAAATCTATCAAAGACCTGTACCCTAAAGCTCCATATAAGTCTTTTTACAGCCATCTGCAAATGTATGACGGAGGTGTGAGTGAAGTGAACATCCACCCACGCGCATGATGAATTGTTACCGCTGCAACGCTATGATTACAATACAACCTTGAGGCCACATTGAAGGCATTTTGCTAATTATTCAAATTAGGATTCCTTGGCGTCCAACACAAATAAACTGCAGTGATGTTATTTTATGTGCATGCGCATAATGGCTATCAGGAGAGCAATCATGTACCTGGCTTTGCAATTACAATGTATTATTCCCTTTATGATGCTCCAATGTGTATGCAAAATAGTAGACATCATTTTAATTGAAGTACATTGTAACACATTGTTGTTTTTGTTTGGTTTTTTCATATTTGTTGATGAGGTTTTGGGTAGGATAATGGTCACTTTATTTCAATGGGCTTTTTTTGAAACATAATACTCAATTGAAAGAGTCAATTTAGAACATATTTATATTCTTATTATTACATTATGCAATCAATACGGCAACCCTTTTTGACAGCCTCATGTTTTTTTTGTAAAATATGTACTTAAATATTAACTATCCATTACCAAGCAACAGATTGTCATTTGTGTCTTTTTATTATTTTAAAGACTGGCAACTTTTTTAATTCAATACATACGACCCACAGTTTTAATTTTTTCCCCATCTCTACTAGGTACGTGGATGTGGGCGGTAGGTAGGGGATGCAGCAATCAATCAATAGTAAGCTAATGATGTTTTAAGTTGAATTTGTGTTTTTTTTGGTCCCCTTTAAGATACTCAATACGTCATAAACTCAATACGTCATACCATTTCATTCAAAGTAATCATTTGCTCCTGCCATATTGATATTTATTTGTTCTAATGTTACTCAGTCAAAATCCACTTAATTTATTCTAGTATTTCAGACAAACTAACGAACCAAAAAGGAAGCTATGACAGATCCCACATTAACGAGTTGTCCCATCCATAAAAAACACTAAGGTTTTTTTTCTTTCAAACCTCCTGATGGTGCGACTGTTTGTCAGCTCGCAGTGTTTGTGTCTTTGTGCGGTGACATTGAACCATGTTGCAGTGGCAGCTCTCAGTACTTTGTGAATACATACTTCACCCCAAATGGCACGCGCTAATGGCTGTGCCCCTACAGTGAAGAGTTGTTGTCTGCTGTCCTTTATTCGTTTTCCACCCAATTTGGACCATGTGCATCATAAAATGTCCTAGTTTTTTGTTTTGTAATTATGATTTTGTTGTTGTTTTTTTGTTGTTTTTTCAAACAGCATGACACCCCAGCTTGTGTTTGTGTATCACATGTAAATGGGGATTAATGTTATTTTTTCAGCAGGTGAATGTGTGTTGTCCTGTATTGTTTGGTACTTTTATAAGCGCGCTGATTGACACACGGGAAAAATTAAAACTGGTTCCATGAAGCAAAGAAAAAGGTGAATCCTCAATAGATGTATTATATAAGGCAACTTTTCTCTTACATTGATAATTATAAAAGTTGAAATTACATTATTACTTTGCCTTGTACATTCAAAGTATGGCATTTAATTTATTTATCCAGCATCTATTAAATTACAGGTGTAATTATTGCTTAAAAATACAAAGAAAAACATGTAGTATTGCAGTGAATGTGTTCGCCACTCCGCAGAACTGAACTGTAACTTGGCCGGATGGCAGCACCTGCTTTTCTCAATGGAGATAGAAAAGTATAATCATAAAATATATCATTAACGTTATCAATCATCAAGAAAGGAACTCTGTTTAAACCAATACAAAACATAATCAAAACTGCGTAAATCAGTGTTAAGTATTGCTAACGTACTTTTATGCATATATTTCTTTTCAATCAGTAGAAATATTACTACTCTTAGAGCTACAGCTAATCCAAAAAGCAAATGCATATGCGCCACAATACTAGCCCACACTGCGCTGGAGCTGCAGAACTTGAGCTATGGAGGAGAATTTTAATTTCCACAAACAAAGGAGGATCTGATAGCATTGAGACGCAGAAAGTCAATTAAGGCCAAGATGGTTCGTGACCCGGCTTTGCGCTTTTCTCTTGGATTTGTCACCGGACCAATGGACCATGCACAGTAACTAGTGATTTCAGCCCTGCAAATCAATATGAAGTATTGTAAAGTGGGCATTCATACGGGAGAGCGGTGGGGGAGATCAAATGTTGCCACGCACAGATTAGCCCATGAAAGAGAAAGGACTCCGCAATATAGAGATGGTCGGTTGTGGCTTTGGACGATACTGCAGATGGCCTTGCATGGTAATTCTGTACAGCCACTGACAAAAGAAAGCCCACTATTGTGAATGCTCCCAATGGGATGCAGGCTATTTCCTAATTAATTGTGCTTGGATTAAAGGAAGCGGTGCAATATTTGAATTGTATGCTGTATAATGTGCTTCATCTGTTGAGAAATAAGACTGAAATTACATTGAATATTTTAATCTGCTGGTACACTCAAATTAGAAAGGGGTGACAGTGGATCAGCGGGTCAAGTATTCTTCCACCAACCAGGGTCATTTAGATAACACGTCACCCACATTAGCTATGCTCCAGTTACATAACTTGGCATAATAAAATGGGAAAGTTTTATTTTACTTTTACAAAGAAAGTGTTAAAATCCAGTCATGGTGCAAAATAATTTAGGTTAAATCCATACACCTAAGAGAAGTAAAAATAGTAAGTGCTTTCTTTGTTTAGCTGCATATTACATGAACTTTATTTGATCATTCTGAAAGTTTGATTATACAAAACTGTAGGGCATGTAAATGTAAACAATAATCATGAGACTGAAGATTTATTTTACGATACATTTTATTCGTTGTATTTTAGATGTTTTACAAAGGATATGGTCGTGCGCTTTTAGCAGTAAAAAGCCTTGGTTAAAACATTCTCGGCATTAGAGAAATCATTCACTTCTGTTGTAAAATAAAAGAAGGGGGAGAAAGTGGATAGACCAAGAGTAATGCAAGCTGTTTCATTGTTTGGACAAATGCCAAGGCGGAGCACTTCCAGAGCCGTGAGTATTTTATGCACTGCACCTCACAGATATACAGTCCCCCCCCCCAACAACAGCACAAATCTACCACAGCAGCCCACACTGAGATATACACATGTGCAGAATGGTCGCTGCGAAGGGTCACCGCCTGTTCCCAGTCTCACGTCACAGTCTTTAGTCATGGGATATGGGAGGAGGTGTCAGCCCGCACCATGGATCACTGATATCCAGGCTAACGGCACTCCCAACACTCACCTATGACCTGCTGCATAAAGAATGACTTTGGTTTATTACATTCTGGGTCAGCGTGAAGTAATGGGACGATGCAACAGAGGCGAAAGTCAGAAAAATATGAGCTGTTCGTGATTGGAAAGTCACGGATCAGGGTGTTCCCAAGGTTTCGCAAGTATTGAACAAATAAAAATGACAAAATGAAGACGGTTTATCGCTTCAGACTTTAATGTGGTCATTATCCAGATTTGCCTTGGCTGTGTAATATGTTTTTCATGTCACTGATGTATTCAAATTTGTCTTCTACATTATAAATCATGATATTGTACATCACAATTGTTTATAAGGAAAACGGGCCCAAACGTCTTCTGATTCAGGGGTAAATGTTCTTTCTGCCTCAAATTTAGTTATGTACTAAACTGGTGGTATTGATCTGACTTTGAAAATGGTACAAAATATGTATAATAAAAATAAAATATAGAGTAATCTGAATTGAAGCTTGGCCATATGCCAAAAATTAAATCAAAAATTGCGATTTTCGATTAAATGTTATTTTGCCTGATTTAAAAACAAATACACATGCCTTTCTATATTAACTTCCTGAAAATAATAAGCTCCATTAAACATAACATAGTCAAATGTATTCCTCTGTCTCCTCCAAACTAAATTATTTTACCGACAGAGGGTTGACGTAGACCTCTCATAAAAAAACAAAAAAACATAATTGACTATTAAAAATCACTGAATCTTGATCATTAAAATGCGATTAATTGCACAGCTCTAATCTGAATCCACAAGTTATGAATCTGGAGTCGCAAATGGAAAGCGCATTAAACCATTACACTATCGACTCCTCAGCCAACTGTTCCGTAATTTCCCAAGAATGTTACCCACCCCATTTCTTGGCACACTCTTGTCTTTTCCTACCGGATGTGGAGAATACCATAGCAAAGATGTCTGTTTTCCGGACAAGGGGGGGCATACGAAAGCCAAAAGCCATAACTTCCCTAGACATCTCTTTCTCTCTGCCCCTGAACCTTACAAAAGACCAACTGTGTCAAATGAGAAAAATTGCAGGTGCGCATTCCCCAGCTCTGCCTCCCTCTCCCCCCACACACGTATTAGCACGTCTATCCGTGATCAGTGGACCTCATTTAGCGGCAGGGAGAGGGCGGAGAAGGGGATCTTTTTGCAGTCTGATAATACGCTCCTTTCTATTCGGCGAGATGGTTCGAGACTGAAGCTGAAACTGGAGAAGAAGAGTGAGCGATGTCATTCCACAGCAGGCAGCCGCATCGAACGATATGTGGCCCGACTTTTATGGGCCCACTGCAGATGTTGCTCTGTGGGGTTTGTAATAGAGGACATTTTGTATTTTTGGGTAAAGACAGTAGAAACCATTATTCAACCGTGACTCGGAATTTAACCCCGAAGCGCCCAACTGATGCTTCTGAATATAAATGGGTATTACTTTATTGCAGGGGCGCTCACAACTTTTTTCCTCGGCGTGCCAAAAATAAAATATGTGTGAGCGGTACTGTTTTGCATGTTAAAAAAAAAAAAAGTGTGTTTACAAAGGGATTTATGATTACATTGTGAGTGTGCTTTCCATGCCTTCCATCTTCAGTCTTTTAAGGGCAAAATTGAATCAAAATATCACTTTTGGCACCTCTGGTTTATTGTCATTCTTATGTGAATGCAGAAATACAGTATATATCATTCATATATTCAATTTGAACATTTTTTGCTGTGAAATGAAGTCGCTAAAACTCGGTTCGGTTTTGAATTCATAAAACCTACACGTTTTAATCAATTCACCACAAGGAGTACTTTACCAACCTACTTTTTCACTCCAAAATGAACCAAATTGGTTCATTGGAACAATTGCAATATTTAAGAACTGAAAGCACCATGTATTCTAAGTGTGAGATGTGTAGTTTTTTGGCGTTATGAATGTGTGAATATCCATGGCAGCACACCTATGAAATTCCCAAATGAAATTACTGAAAAGAAGAACAACTGCTATTTATTGTCTCTTTGATGTGCAGATACAGTAAAGTCCTTGGTTCATTGACTTGGTATTTAACTCCAAAAATCACCAGAAGTATTTTGTGTAGTTTGTTGTCATCTTCAAATTTCATACAAGGGTTTTACTTTTGGAGTTCAGTATTTCTCATTTAATTTGACATAAATGTTTTGCTGGATACCCTTTCAAGTGCAACCATCCCTTGCTACGTTCGCCAAAAGTTGTTTTCAATTCCATCATTGCTTTCTCCGTTAAATTACGATACGCCGTCGCAAAACATGCTCTGCCTCAAATCCATCTTTTAGTTCTACTGTTTTTCATTCTTTTCCAGCTCTTCGTTAGATTCCTGTCGACATTCATGCAATTCCAAGTCGCATCATCCATATTCAGTAGTGATTATCTCAGCACAATAACCCCGGCGTCTGATACCTGTCTCTTTGTAAGCAAAGGGGAGAAAAAAAAAGAAAAAGAAAAAAACACCATCAAAGCTCGTCATTGCAGCAGCGCGCCTCGGATACAGCGTAGCCACCCAAGCTAATTCGAGCAGCCTTGCTTTTGAGTGTACATCGGGAATAGGATTACTTGTGTATTTGTGGGCGGCTGTGGAAGCTGCTGCTGTTGTTTTTAACCGTCTAAAAGAAGCTTCACATGCCTCCTTTGTCCTCCAAATCAAATATCACCCACATGTCGTTTTGATATATTTGTATTCGCTGTACAGTCGTTCTTTCTGGTTCTTGGCTGTCGGCATTGCTTCAGGTTGCTTGGCCTCTGGAACAACCTCAGGATTAAAACATCTCTAATGCTACTGAACATCACAACCGTTGCAAGGGAAAAAAAAAAAAAACAAGGCTAAACATTTTTTTTTTTTAATCGTAGAGAGTAGAACGCATATAGGCAGCAAGTACACATATTAAACAAATGTTATGACAAACAAGAAAATGGGAAAGCATAAGTAGCATTTCCAATTTTCAATATTACAATTTGAAAGCTCAAAGCTCTTCTCACTCCGGGGTAAATATTCTTTCTGTTGATCTATAAAGACCTAAAAATATTCTGAATTGGAGCTAGGAAATATTGCCCCACCAAAATATATATTATGTTTTTTTTCCTAATATTTATTGATCACAATTTTCATTTAGATTTAATTTTGTCTTCTTAAAAATAATCTTTAAATGCTAATTCCCTGAACATAAACAATACAGACTTTTAATTAGTGCCATTTGAGACAAAACGGTCACATTTCTCCCTCTCGAATCGGAAATCTGCTCCAAACTACCTGCTTTTACTGACGTATGATTGGCTGTGCACCTCTCCATTTCTAAAAACCTGATCATTAACGAATAACTGAATCAATATTTAAATTAAACATGATTAACTGCACAGCCCTCATTTCAATCCCAAAAGGTTTGAATGTAGAGTCACGAATGGAAAAGGTATTTTTGACTCCATTTTATTGCTTCTTATTAAAAATGTATGCCTTTTAAATCTTAGGAACATTTAAAAACACAGTGCAAGTTAAGACAAAAAAAAACAAAACTGAACTAAACCTCATGCTGTTACTGACAGAGGATTGGCTGTAGCCCCCCAAATGGCAAAGACCAGAATCCAAATTTTTTGTATTGCCGTCGTCGGTGAACAAAGCTTCTGCGTTTAGGTGCAACTTACGTACAATGAACAAAGCTGTAACAAACAACTGTATCTCAATTCAATTCATTGCATAACCCTCTACACTTTTAAGTCATTTTCCCCTTGCATTTGACCCAGCTTTCAATAAAGAGTACAAGTCTCCCGTTTTTGTTTAAAGCCAGGCGTAACCTGGCTAGTTTGACACAGTGATGACAGGAATGCCCAAGGGAGCGATCCAACAGATTAACTAATGTCTCTACCTGCTGAAGAGTCGTCTGAGGGAGCACATTTGACAGACAGGTGGTCAGAAGAACCCGCGACACCGTGACCACATTCAGATGTTCGGTTTATGCCCATTAAACCGACATTACTTGCGTTTTCCCTTTCTACTGCATCCGAGAATTGATTCCTGCTTGACCAACAAGTATCAAGGGAATCGGAACGAGCCGGTGTTATTTAAAATTGCCCACACCTTCACCAGATCTCGTCTCCCCAGAGGACTGCACCCCCACCCACGCACCCTCAATGCATATTACATTAAGTGGGTGGGTGTACGCACTGGAAAACATTTGTGTCAGACCATGCAAAGCTCGGGGGAGCTGCGAGGAAAGCCTGGCTGCGGTTAACTGTCGATGCAGGCGGCTTTAATCTGCTGATGCTACGAATGCATTAGATTCACGATTAGCCTAAAGGTATGTATGTTATATATGTGTAGCCGTAGGTAGTCTATATACTGAAAATCCTCGCTGCCTCTTTCCGATGCTGCTGGAACAGATGGGATGTCGCCAGAGGTGGACCGACAACACATATTTTTTACTCAAGAGATTTGCGAACAAGTACCTCTTAAAACATATTTAGTTTACTTATTCGCATATTTATTTTGAACATATTCTAGTATTCTTTTGCGCCGTTCAGCTGTGTGATTGTAACGTTAGCCTGAATGGTAGTAGCAATAGTTATCAAAGTTCGGTAGAGTAGCCAAAAAGTGTATACCAGTTCAAATGTCAAAAATGTTTAAAAAAAAATAATAATAAACATTTTTTAATTCCGTTTTACGAATAGCTGGCAAGTAAAATAAGGTTTGACAAGTAAAACTATAAAACATATTCAATAAATACCACAGATATTTGCCAACTATTTTGGTTTATTTTTTCTCTAACTCAAGGGTAAAGGTGGTTTGATGTGGTCGGGGGTGTTGTAGCATTGTTGGCGCCTGGGTCTCCTCTGCCCATGGCCAGCTTTTTTTTCCAGGCGAGTGGCTTGTGGTGCCCTTTTGTTTCTCGCTCTACTGGAAAGCGAGCTCTGCCGGATGCAGCGTTCAATCACTCGCCTCCCAGTCAGTCCGGAAAATGTATAGTGTTCGGGAGCCCTTTGTCCGTTTAGCCGTTAGCATTAGCCCGAAACAAGTAACAAGTTATGAATAATCCAGATGGTTTCGGGTGGTACCAGCCCATCGACCGCATTACACGAGGTCATTACAAAGCCGAGTTAATAATGATCATTGAGTGTTTACTGTAGACCTTTTTTTCCTACGGCCATAAAAGCAATGATCAGCTTGACCATTCTAATGCCAGTATAACGTTTCAATTTGTTTTCTGCATGGTAAAACGTTTGACTATTAATTTAAATTTGAGAAAGCTTTGCATTTGATTCCGACAAGCGATAAATCATTTTGTGGGAGAAAAAAAAACAATCACTGTCATTTTAATCGATGGATTTCCCACCCCAAATCTTTGTAAGGTGTTCTAAAGTGGTCAACATTTTCAGTCATGACTCCCAACATAAAAGTAGTCTACTCCCTTTGTCTGATTTTACTTTGAGGAAATAGACTTAAATAAGTTACTGTGGTAGGCCAACCAATAATAATCTACATTTACCACTGCATTTGAAGGGTGTCGAGTCTTGTTTGACTCTATATACAGTTAACATTTTCCCCTCATATCATTGGGAACCCCTTGAAATCATTTTGCAACTCCCCCCTGTAACTGTAAGATAAACTGTCTGGGTGCTTTGTCTGAGTTTGTTGTGTTTTTAGACAAAACGATAAATAACACACAAAATCTGGTATTTTCGAAAGAGAGGCCACAAAAATGTGAAGCGGTGCAAGAAACACTTAATATTGTCAACGTAAAGCGTTCACAAGAGAGTGAGTAGAGTAACCAAAACTTATTCTTAATTAAGAGTATTGTCACACTTTACAATGTATTACTCAAGTAGAAGTAAAAGTATGGTTGTCTGAAAACTACTCGAGGTACAGTCTTTTTAAAGAGGTTACTAAATGTACAGTAAACATTTTATTTATCCATTTCTTGTTGTTAAAATGCAAACATAAGAATAAATGACACTGACTATTGTTTTAAATTATTTACTACAGTGGTATTGTTATAAATTGCTTACCTGTGCGGGTACATCCCCCAAAATACAAACAAATGTACGTATTTTGGCTTTGGTAAAAATACAACAGCTGCATATTCATGAAACCATATTAAAATATTCTCATTTCTTGTTCTTCATTATGTGAGTAAACATTACAGCAGTGTGGTTTAATTGGTATTAATTCTCTGCTTTTTGCCCTTCGGATATTGCGCTGCGGCAGAAATTATATTCATAGACTGAGAATGGGGGGAGAAAAAGGACAGACAGTGTGCAGCAAGAGAAAACAAATCATGATTCACTGAGTTTGGAGATTGTGCAAGGATGCTTCGGATAAAACAACACAGAAAATAAGTTCACTCAAGGACGGAACTACTGCAGGCTGCAATTTTGACTAAGAAAGTGCATTTTCAAACAATGCCATATTGTTTATACATTGTCGATCATACACGCAATAGTACTCAGTTGAAATCATTGACTGTTCTTTCCCATAGCAAACATTTGTAAATATATATTCCATACGAGTGCATTTTCTCTTCAGTAAATCAAAAGAAAACTCTGGAAGTTCTGGATCGAAAATCAATCAAAAGCATTAAACAATACGAAAAGTAAATAAAAGAGCCACGGAACAACCCAAAATTCTGCATCGTCAAGTTAAGTATTTGACTAAAAATGTGTTTGTTTTTTAACACATTTATTTTTTATTGTCTTCTAACCAGATCGTTTTATTGTTTGCACTGCTAATTGTATTGTTTATGGTTTTATACTTGACTTGATTTTATTGGAAAGCACTATGGTCACCTTGAGCGTTATAAAAAGGCTCTATAAAAAAAGGTTACCGTATTTTCCGGACTTTTAGCCGCTCCCCTATATAAGCCGCATTTGCTCTATTTTTAAAAAAACGATAATAAAACAATACATAGGCCGCACCTTTTGTATAGGCCGCAGAACTGAAACTCTTTCCTTGACTTTTGGCATCGCATGAGCTCTCCCCGCTGTCCCCTCCGTCCCCTCCAGCGTCTCACCGTACATTCATTGATGTTAAGCTTGCGTGCAGCCGCGCGGCTTCCTAGCAAGATCGATGGCCTTCAGCTTAAAACTTGCTTCGTACGAACTTCTTCGTTTGGGTTCCATAATGATGCGGCAAGAATTTGAAAATAATTTATAGTTGGTAATTTGTCGTCCGTGTTCTATTTGCTAGCTGAATAAAAAAGCAACATCTGCTTCTTTGCTTAACTTTTCTGTAGTTTTGATTCTAATTCCGGTTAGTTCGCCCCTAGCGGTGAAAGAAAAAAACCACAGAAAAGCCGCAGCCTCTAAATAAGCCGCATGGCTCAAAACATCTGACAAAAGTAGCGGCTTATAGCCCGCAAAATACGGTAATTGATTTATTGATACATAATGGAATAACAGAATAAAGCTATTTTCACAGTTACTTAGGAATAAATTATGAGTAGAAGCGTCGCGATTGCTTACACTCCCGTGTCATTCACCATAATATCGGTGAGATTGTTGATGGATCAGATCGCCACCGTTTCTCCCACCAGCCTGTGCAGAGTTTGCATGTTTTTCCTTTTGTTTGGATGGATTTATTTAAAGCACTACAATATACACCAAAATACACTAAAATATGCATAACAACCTGAGCCGTTGCGGGGTCAATCAAATCCATAAAATGATACAAGAAAGGATATTATAGGTTAGAATTGTTTACTGTAAATGGATGTGAAATGTGTTTGTTTTTGTGTGTTTTAATTCAGTGTGTATCCCACCGCATGCCCAAAGTTGCTTTTGCAGCTTTGATTTTGCGCTTTTACTGCAGTTATTAAAAGCCCAGCCCTGAGGATCTATTCAGGCACCTCCAGTTAGCGGCTGGGTTCTCAGTCATTTTCGAGTACGTAAAGTATTTCCAAGGTGTTTCTGTCATCAGTTCGTGCCGTTGTCGAGCTCCTTACAATGGCCTCCCGAGTTGCTATGGCGATGAAAAGACTCGCGCTATAGTTCCTCTCTGTTAAAAAGGGTACGGCGCATCAGACACAGAGTACGTTGGTGTCGCACGCTGCCAGACAGGTGCATTGTGCAGGAACAGAAAGATTACACTGCGCTGGCATTGTCAGGAGAACTCTGAACTGGAGCCTATTAAAGCACAACTGATTTTTAAACAAACAACGAGTCAGTGCAGCGGAGAAGCCCAATCTGGTGCCAATGTGGATCCAATTGTTATTGTCTTGTGGTAATGAAGCAAGGCAAATGAGGACCTTAAAACAATATGATTTTTAATGTTTTTTTAATCATTTTGGTTGGATCTGTTTGTGAATATGGGGTGCACGGTGGCAGAGCAGTTGGAGCTCTCGCCTCCAAAGAAGTTCGATTCCTGGGCGAACGTCACATCACATGATCTCTCTGGGTGGAGTCTGCATGTTCTCGTGGCTTCTCCGGCTTCCTCCCACCGTCCAAAGACATGCACGTGTTAGGTAAATTGGCAACTGTAACTTGGCCCTAGTGAATGAGTGTGAGAGTGAATGGTTCGTCTGTGTGTTTATGTCTCTGTGCTGGCCCCTGTCCAGGGTGTACCCCGCCTAAGGCCCAAAGGCACTGGGATAGGCTCCAGTCACCCGCGACCCCTAACGGGAACAAGCGGTAGCAAATGTATGAATGCTTGTGAATATAACATTGTATATGATGATATTCAGTAGTCATGGTTGAACAGGTAACTTTACTATTAATTATATGCTCTTTTTCTTTTTTTTTATATATATAATGTAGCAAGTTTGAGGGCATTGTCACTAATAAATGATAATCTAAGTAATTTATAGGGCCTCAAAAAGTATCTCTATGATCTGACAATGTGTCTGACGCAAAATGCACTGACGAAACCACAAGATTGCAGAAGTTTACGAAAACACAAAGATTTATACTTGTCTCATGATTCAATACCATATCTCGTCCCAACTCTAACAAGCCTTTCTGCTGGTCTGCTGTGTGTATTATATATATGTATATATATATACTCATAAGACCATTAGAATAATTAGTCGACTAATAAAACATCTGTTCGAATAAGACTCCCATTGATCGATTAATTGTGTCAATGTCTAAATGCCTACAGTAATTTTTTTTTAATGTTTATTTTGGCCGTTTCTTTGTAAAATACTGAATAAAAGCACATTTCATAAACAAAAACTCTTTCCAACGTGCTGTTCAATACATGTTTTTAATACAATAACATATTAAATAAAGCTCTATTTAAGTGTATTTGTATCAGTAACTAAAAATACAAATCGATTTGCAATTTGTGTTTTACTGTTTGAGTTCACATTTGAGTCACTCATTTGAGAACATACAAAAAAATTAACTACCGGTACTTAACTAATCCAAGAATTACAGGTCTAAACTTCAGGATTAGCAGCTTTTACACATTTTTAAATCAGGATTTTTCTTTGTTTGCGAAGGGAATAAAATTACCTAAATAAATGCTGTCTTTGTGATTTGCCAATTGCAAGCATTCATGTTGTGATTTCTATTTTATTGCAATACTGTATATCTTGCAACCCTAACCTTAACTTTAACCTTCTCCCAAGTTCTGTATACTGTTCAAGTGGACAACTGTGAACTATAAGCAGCACAGAACCATAGCAACGCCTTTTCAATGAACCTTCTTGCGCTTACTACAGTATATGTAGCTCTTTTTTAAACGTTAATCTTAAGATATGTCTTATTGCTAAACCCTACAGCCCTGTCTTAACACTGAACAACCTACTGGTCTTTACACGAGTCTCTAAACGTAAACGCACCGTGTTCCCCCTTGCGCCGTGAGCCAACCTGTCGGACGATGCGCGCTGAGAAAAGTGTGCTTGCTCTTCCACACGAGCGCCAAATCGGCCTGTTGTTTCGTTTACTTTGACCTCAATTACAACAGGGGCGCGCGTCACTATAGGGGCTTGTCGAGTCGCGCCCGCTGCAATGGAAGCCGTATGTGCGTAAGTTGCATCTCCGCGTGTGTGGCAGGGATGGTGTTGGTTTCAGCCCTGTACCGGGAGGCTTTCACTGCTGCAATGGAGGGCTGAGATGTTCCCCAGAGTGAATGAGCATGAGCGTTGTAAAGAGAGGAGGGAATAGGCCAATGTATGCTGCCAGGACATGACTGGAACCAAACAAAGACCAAGGGACTGGCTTGACAGGGAGCGGGTGCCAAGATCTAGCAGCACCCTCAGGCTCAGAACATGCGACAACCACTGGGTGAATTTTGTGAAACCATTTTAAAATGATGTCACGCTTGAATACCAAGGCGTGATAAACTGATGCATTCCAAAAGTGAATCTCTTTTAACAATCAGTTTTTAATTTACTAAGTTTGAATGACCTTGAATGTGTATTTTAAAGGCCTGCACTATATCACAATATTGGCGGAGGCAGTAATATAACTCAATAGCCAGTAACACCAAGGCTCTCTCTTAATATAACTGAAATTAGTCAAAAAGTATATTAAAATGTCACAATAATATCGATATCGCAGTACTTAACAACCATATCTCCATCATTTCCACTATTGTGCCGCTCTAGTAGTTTATATGTTTGCTAATATTGTTTCTTTTCTGTGCACAAGTGGGCAAATAGTTATTTTCTTCTAATAGGATAAGATTAGAGCTGTAGAGAGATACATAAATCACTCAAAGACTCAAAGAAAAGTGTTTTATTCTGCTATTTATGTAAAGCTGCTCATGTTTTTTAACAATATTTCCATTTCGAAAAGGGTTTACCAGGATTAACAAGATTATTGTGTTAGCGGCATGAAGTAGTTTCACTATTGTCGTTTATCATCGCAATACATCATGCTCCAAAGTTTGCTATTGTGACTGGCCTTCCCGTCTCCATGGTGATGTCATTACTTGACCTGGAATGTTTCGCTGTATGAAATTAAACTGGTTTGAAGTTCATTTTTTTTTACCCCTTGTTGTTAAAGAGTACCTTGGAAAACATGCATTCTTACCATCAGCGGTGGCATCTTTCCGCAGATCGGACCTGTAACTTGGTCTGGTGCTGTTACCTGCTTGCCTCAATTGACAAGATTAAAGCCATACTGTGGAAATGTTTTATTCACTTTAAAGGGCAAATAAATCAAACCTAAAATAACTTATCTTCTGCCAATGCTCGCAACTTAGTGAAAATGGAATGTTAGAAAGTGCAACCATTTCATATTTCAGGTTTGCCACGCTCTGCAGATGCTTCCTCCACCTTGAAACCATTTTAGCAATTTTCACACTCATTAAATGTTAGTTGTCTCGGCAGGAAACTTGCTTTTACATATTTGGCTCGTGAATGTCGTCTGACTTCTACACGCTGATCAAAATCTTCCCCCAGATGCGACAGAGCCCCTCAGCTGCACTTCCTTCGGCCCGCATCGCTGTTCGTGATGGCTAATTTGTTAACACCAAAGAGTTCATTTCTCACCGAGCCTCCAGACCCGTTTGATTGGCACTTTGAGTCCTGTAGTTGCGCGTTGCTACCTCATCATTCTTTTCGCCCTCTGTCGGAATTTGTAAGTAGCGTGGTGCGTTGCCAATTAGTGCGGTTCAAATGTGCGCCAGGAAGGTTGGAGGCAAAACAAATGGCTCCTGTATTCTGCCTGCCTAGAATGGATATCTGCAGCCCGTCACAGTGAGTAATGCTAATTGTCCCTCGCAACATCATTGGTCAAAGTGTCAGAAGGCATCAAGTCGATTTGAGGAGTTTGTCACGATCGTTTCCAAGGCGAGCTTATGAATGCATCATTAGCGGAAATCCTGTCTGCTTACCAATCACCTCTTCAGACTCCTACAGTGTTTCAGCTTAAAAATACTCCCTGTTCACTTTTTGTGTCTTCTTACTTTCCATGAGATAAAGCTTATTGGGATAAATATACAGTTCATCTTGGGCTGAGCGATGTGAAGATAAAAACAAATCACGATCGGATTTTGGGCTGCAAGATTAAACGCTGTGGAGTTGAAATCGCAATTAGCGAATCCCAAAAGGTACAGTGTATGAAGTTCAATAATTTCCGACAAAAAAATTACAAGAAGTCTTATTTTGCTTAAAAGCTTCCACTTATATACTAGTTCATAGTCAGTTCATAGGCTTAGTTTCTGTCTTTTAGTCAATTCTCTTGATTGTCTTTCAAATGTGAATATATCCTATTATAAAAACATAAAATACTGATCAGAAAAATTGCAATTCGATTTTTTTTTTTGTTTGTAATTGTGCAACACTGGTCTGATTGTGATTCAGTGCTTTGCTGTTTAGTGCAGCTCGATGCTCAAACACACTTTTCCCCACCTACTTTTGCCTAATTTGTCAACCTCTTTTATGTTCTGAGTGAGTGACTGACTGGTGGATTTGACCAATCGCTGAAAAGTGTCGACTTTCAGAATTGCCCAGTTCGTTTCAAAATGGAAACGTAATCAAGGCTCTAGAAAACTGTGATATCATTTATTTTTGGCACATCGTCCACCGCTAAGTGCATTTACCTCTTGAAGAAAATAAAAATATGCCTTTGTGGTCAGCATCTACTCTAGAACTACACTACTAGTTTTTATTCCTTTATGATTTCAAGCACTTCTAATACAATCTCTGAGCAAAATTCTGCTTTTTCCTTACTATTTGCTTCCATGATTTGGACTGCAGGATGTTAAGATATTGTATGCCTTGGGCCAGACGTAAACACAAATTACTTGGAGAACAATTTGCTTCAACCGTTTGGCACTCCAAGATAAATAATCCCTCATGCATTATTGAAAATGGTTGCAAAATGTCTCGAGAGTGACTTATTTAATTTTTTTGCCCCCGTGCCGAAAATGTCATCTGTTGCAACGAGGAAGCGGCGGTGACAGGAACCATTGGTCTAATCAAATGAGGGTATCTCGGCTGGTGTGCTAATTAATCACTCGCTCTGGGGGTTGGACCCATACAGCCCTTCTCCAAGAGACATTTGATCTGTTGAATCAGCTCCTCTCCATCTCCTCCCCTTTGTCTCCATATATCTTACATTAGCTCAATGAGGTCACGCTTCATCTCAACAAGCCCTCCTACATGTTTTTTTAGTTCTTCTGCAGGATTATCCCTGCGAAGAACCGCTCGATTATTCTGATGTCATACACCTCCCTCTAAGGGTACAGATGGCAAGAATGCGTCTTTTTATCCCCCTTTCTTTTCTTTCACAGTGCAGTTCTGCATAGACCCGGTTAGCAAACCTGTCCCAAAGCCCTAACCTTAACCAAATGACCTGTTTCTAAACCTAATCCTGATAATCCTACCCTCGCCATCAAAACTTCTCATTAAAAACCAAAGAATAGCACAAATTGACAAAACGCCAGTTATCAAGTTTTTCATTGTAGTTTATCAGAGGCAAAAGTCACACAAAGGTTGATCTAGTTTGCAGCCATAAATCAATATTCTTCCTATACGCGGCATCCAAATCCACCAATTTCCTACAATCCACATACACAATACATCTTTTCAGGCAAATGTGCATGTTTTTTTTTCTGGCAGATTTGCAGGTTTTTTTAGTCTAGCAAAATTGCCACTTTTTCCAGCAGATTTGTGGGTTTAAACTATCAAAATTTGCTCTCCTATTTTTTTTTTTCATTTATAAGCCCTAACAGACTTTTTGTAAGGAATAGCACAGTTATTTGGGTAAATGTTGATGTACTAAACTACAATCACTGCAACTAAATTTGTACTTCAGTAAAAGAATGAACCCCTGACGCTCTCACTCGTGGGACGTTTGACTTTTGCGTTATTTATTCCATCTTGTCCACCATCTTATAAAAGAAAACTCTCAAGCTGCTTGATATGTTGTAGATAAAACTACATTTCTGTAAGTTGCTGTACATAAAACTTATTTCCAGTCAAATCAATCATTCTGGGAAGCATCAGGGTCAGTTTGTACTCCAAACCCACAAATAAAAAATGAAAAATGAAGAGGACTTTATATGGGTTCCGCCTTTAAATTTTTTGCTTTATTACAAGTCCCTAAAACTCATTTTTAGTGAATCTACCTTCAGCTTTTAAAAGAAAATTGTCAAAACCTAATAAATGCTAAAACTAGTGTCAATCAGTCCTCACCTCCAGACACCAGCTTTACTCATTCATATATTCAACAAAGAAAATCTAGGCGGGATTTAAAATCTGAATTCCTCTGTGCAGAGCTTGTTTCTACTTATAACTAGAGTAAAACAGACATCAGAGTCTAAAACTACAGAGTCTCAGCCTCACAAAGGCTCCAGCCAATTGTTTGTGCTCCAGAGGGTTCAGGAACAGCTTCAGTTTTAAATGGGGGGTCATTTTTTCAAGTGTTTTCGGAAAAATATGCCCCAAGCATAAGGTATCCATAAACGTCTATTTTTTACATGCTATTTCACTAGCATTTTATATGAATAGGGACCTCGGGGAGAATAGCATCCCATAGTACACTATTAGTCATGAACTTTTGCACATTTTCAGCGCACCACCATTGTTTCGTTTGTTGTAGGAGTAGTAGTAATAGTAGATATTGGCGTCTTCGTAGTTGTATAAGTAGAGGAGGTTGAGGAGTAGACACAGTAGTCACGGTCACATTGTAAAACTCACCATTTAATCCAAAAAGTATTACTTTCCGTGTAGCATAGACCGCACAGCCAATGGGACACTGAAGCAGAATTGTAATGCATCTCCACTCGCTCCTTTGTCTGTTCACTTTGCCATGGAGAGAAACTTCCCCACTGTTCCCATTGAACACTGCCACAGCTGAGAACGATTTTTTAAAAAAAATGTCTATGCTAGAGCGACATTTTCCGCATGACCTTTGTCCCCGACCTTTCTGCTGCCCTTTTTAGTGAGTAATTGGGGTTTCACTTGTGTGTTCTTGTCATTTTGCACGCAGCTGTTCGGATTATGATTAAAAACACTTCAGCTGGTTTGGAAGTATTATCATTCAGGGTGATTCAGGGTGATTCAGGGTGACTGGTATACTTAAACTAGGTTGTCAATGTACAATCATTTCTTAATTTATAGCATTACATGTGCTTTAAAACAGTAGTAAATGGTTTATTTATGCGATTGGAAAAACAAAAGTTGATTTTAAATATAAAGGAAAAGCAGTTGAAGTAGAAGTAGTGGTTAAAATGAAACATTTCTTTACCTGGAGGGTCAATGAAGTTGAATTTTCTTACCATGGAACCAAACATGTAACGACCAAAGCTAAATATGATCTCCATCGTTAGCAAAACTCTTCCTGCCATTATATTGTCAAATAATTAACCCAAGTCATTTAAAAAGAGGAAGTATAGAGCTATATCGATGATTGAAACATACATGGAACCTAATATAGTCAGTGTTTTGATTTGCATGCTCCTGTCAATGTCGCTAGGAGAAAGTGGAAATATGAGCTCAATCAATCAGCGCCAGGCCCCAAATGTAATTACTCCACAGTTGTTGACTAGAGGGGTAACTTGAGACTGCGCTGGCATGGACCCGGCTACCTACATTAGACAATTGACTTCGGCTACTTTGTCTTTTAGGTAGCTGTTTTTTAGACGCAAACCTGGATTGAACCCTTGACTTTCGGCATGTACACTTGTCTTGTTTGCCCCTTGGTTAAGCCCAGCTCCGTCCTGTAGTTGACTAATACTTGTTTAGCGCCAGCTTTGTATACATTTTGATGTGGAACATTTGCAACTGTAAACGCATCATAAATGTCTCCTACTAAATATTAAAATTTCCAATTGAACTTGGGAGTCAATTGCACTATTGTTATTAACATATGCTCTTGACCCTATTTTATCTTTGTGCGTTTGTTGTAATTCTTAATTATACTTTCATAATTGGGTGGAATAAATTTCACTTTGAAAAAAATATGATAATTGGTGGCTTCCAAAAGTGAGCAGTTATTCCAAAATGTGTTGTTTGAAAAGCTCTTTACTTTTTTGTGGCTGGTTGAATCACTTAAATGACAAAGTGGCGTGACACCTTAATACGTGGTTTCTGGGTTCATCGTGTTTTCAATATTGTTGTTGTTTTTCACTGAAATTATAAGTGATTTTGTGAAAGACTTTGTGTAAAACATTTCAGACCACATTCAACTGAGTGTACTAGTAGATCATCTGAATCAAGAGAAAATAAGCTTGTTTTGTGTGATTTCTGTGGCCAGTTCCTTCATGTTTGGTTTACTTATATAATGTTTGTCCTGGGCTTCATAACAGAACATTTGTTTTAGTTTTCGTGCTGCAATTGAACAAACTAATCCACCAATGCTTGTGAAATTGGATGAAAAGCAAAAGTATTTCTGCTTTCACTTTTATCACTAAACGACCTAAAATTATCTTGTCTTTTCAAAGTTCCATTATATACACACAGTTGAATCACTGAAAACCCATCTGTTTAGAACTGCCTTTCCATATATTTTTTTTGTCCTACTTTATACTTTTTGTGTCTGTCTCTCAAATGTAAAGCGTCTTTGGGTATCTTGAAAAGTGCTATGTATTTCATAATGTTTTATTATTTATCATTGTTATGTATGGTTCTTGCGTTTACATTTTAGTTCATGCTCACAGATCATTTTTCATATTCTTTGCAAAGAAACAGACATTGAGTGTTATTATTGATTTTGCAGCCAGCTCCGATAGTGAAGTGCGAAGAGATTTCAGCTGGTTAATGTTCACACGCAGAAAAATGTCAGTTTAACGGGAGCATGAGACATTCTTCAGACTAGCTCATAATGTTTGCTTAAAGGTGCCTGCGTTAACTATCTGTAATATTCCACAGTATGGCATTCACATTTGAATCATTGAATCAATTAGAGAAGTTTTGTTTGCCAAAGAAATACCTTCAAACCAGCCGTTCTTATTGTCATGTGCAATGCCATACTGTGGAACATGTCAGCCAAAGCAATAACATATCCATGGACCCTCTGCCAGAAAAGTTACATAGTGCACCTTTAAATAACATAATATACTGTATAGTTAGAGCGATATTGCCAAGTGTCAACTTCTAGTACAGATTTCATTGCAATCTTCCTGTTCTGAACGTTGTTGTTGCTCCTTTTGCTCCGTGTCACCTCTGATGTAAGCCTCAGCTGCTCGGATACTTGTCTGAAAAGATGTTTATATAAATCTGTAACTGCCACACACTTTCTACAGTCACTAAGGCCAATGTTTATGCTACTTGATCATTTTTTATTCCTGCTATAAACAAGCGGCGAAGCCTAGCCACGAACAACACTTTTAACGTCGTAAGCTCTAAGGACTTGGTGAGTGCGATCCAAATGACCCCTGGCTTTAACCAAATATGAAAACATGAAAAGGTAACTTCGGGACAGTACGCCACCTGCTTGTCTCCATGGAGAATGTACAACAGAATCGCGTTAAAATTATGATACAGACGATGACACCAGGCCACGTTACAAGAACCCATGTTGTTCAAGGTCTTTTTTTAAGTTATTGTATCAATGCAAGCTCGATAAACATTGTGTAACTCTATGGCATAGATGGTAATAGATTTATATAATTAAGCCATTGGAAAGTAGTGGAAAGATGGTATCGTAAGACTGTTTGTTGTACTAAATTGTTGTTGCAAATATACATTACTCAAGTTGTTGTCAAAATTCAGATTCAGCATTGTTTTCTTGAAACAATACTATGCTTTTTTTCCCCCCCTACTCTGTTGCCTCTAAGATTGATTAAACTAACCGTCAGCGCAACCTTCACAGCTGTAGTGTGGTAAATCTAGCCTTAAGGAATACTAGAACACTTTAACTCTAATGCCCTCTGCTGCTATGCCATATCATTTCTGAATCTGATGCTTATTTTCCTCCCCATACATCCACTCCAACTATGTCCTCATGTTGGATCAACTCGTATGCTGACTTGTGTCCTCTGCGAGCCCTTTGCAGTGTTATAATCCTCCCACTCCACACGCCTGTCTTGTACGCCCACCAGCACTAGACTTCACTGGAAATCCTATCTGGAACCTTATGCCCCGACCTTTTGATTGTTGGTTGTCTTGACTGTTAAACCATTTTCCTGGATCGAATACAGCTGTTGCACAGGAATTCGTGGCTCGCAAATTATGTGAAACTGTCCGATGAAGTAATTTATGGACAAAATCTTTCCTGTTGTAATGGGATTTATACAGAAGCTTACATGAATTCTGAGTAACAGTCTCAAGTCCCGGTAAATCAAACTAATTGTATATGAAGCAGCATCAAAAATCGATACTAAAACAAGATACTCATTTGAACAAGTATAGGTATCAATCAGTATCTGGGTATTGATGCTTTTGGTGCAAATTGTGCTTTACTAACTGTATCTTTGGTGTTGTTTGCTTCCAAATAAACTATACTTTTTGTGCCTATTCAATGCATTTCCTATCACTGTTCTTGCCCATCGGCAACAACAAAAAATCCTGCTAAAATGTGTCATTTTCTGTCCGTTTGTGCAGCCTTCAGTCGAGCCCCCATCCCCATGGCGGTGGTGAGGAGGGAGCTGTCCTGTGAATCGTACCCCATCGAGCTGAGGTGCCCGGGCACTGACGTCATCATGATCGAGAGCGCCAACTACGGGCGAACCGATGACAAGATTTGCGACGCCGACCCAGCGCAGATGGAGAACACTCGCTGCTACCTCCCTGACGCTTATAAGATCATGTCACAAAGGTAGGAAGGGTGTTTTAAAGTTGTCGCTGCACAGGAGACATTCCCGATACACTTTCGATTCGAATCTGGATCTGTTTGCCCGGATAGTCATGGTTGGGTTGAGTAATGTGAATGCGCTCACCCTGGCCAAAGACGTGAACTCCGGTCCAGTTGGGTGTTTGGGTTTCTGTCTGATTGAATTGTTCTCTGGCGCAGTTTTGTTCAATTTGTGGACGCAAACGGACCAGAGAGCGGAACGAAACCAGGAAGTGGCCCCCGCTAAGATGTATGCGAGGGCTTAAAATCAAAACAAACTCCTGAAAGTAAGCAGGGTTAGTAGGTCAAAGTCGGATTAAACTACAGTAATTATGACCACGCAAAAATATATTACAGTTTCTAGCGCTTACCTACAAAAATAGTCATGTTATAAAGCTTTTTGTATGTTCACTTTAATGTACTGTCACGAAACCTAACAATCATTTTGTTAAACTCATAGTTGAATCTCGTCCTCCAAAACGGCAAACAGTATTTAACCTTCAATTGTCAACTCATTCATTTGGAGAAAACCTTGTAATCTGAGTTCAGTAAAATAGCATTTGCGTGTTGATTTTTAATGGATTTTGTTTGGTGCCATTTTTCCACAATAACAGGATGTACTCCAGGCATAATGTGCTTATTGTACACTCTTAAGGATTCATTACTTGAAGCACCCAAATGAAGCATAAACACATTTAAAATACACACTTTAGCCGTCTCGGATTCGCACCAGTTGATGAATTTACCCTGAAGGAAAAAAAATCAATGCGTCCTAGAAATAATTCCTTCTTAGAGTACAAATGCCTGGCTTTTATGCAGGCTTTGTTTTCACTTTTCTTTTTAGAGTTATGACCCTGGGGCGCCTAAACCGGGACACAAAGCCAAATTTGTCCAGGCGAGACAGAAGCTAGTGTTACTATGCTCGGAATAATTGATTGTGGACATTAACGTAATCTATAGACAACTTTTGGTGTTTTAAGCTGTGCAGGAAATGTATAGGAAATTTGGGCAGTCCATCTTTGCTCTTTTGTTGACTTAATACAGCACTTCATGCACAACTGGGGTCTAGTTTCTTGAATATAATTTTCTGTGAATTGGATCTTATCTAAATTACAACGCAATTTGTCTTTGCAACTTACTTTAAATCACAGCGAGAACTGTGCCCACTATTTCACCTCCGAGGAAACATTTTAGTGTAGCTATTGAGATAATCGACTGTGAGCAAAGAACATGATGAGGACAAAAAAAGTAGTAGTTTGAAACATGTTGTCAGATAATGGATGCACCCTGTAGTTCTCTATTTTCCAGACACCCACTCACTGAAATCTCTGCAGGAAGGAATCAAGGGGTGCTGCTACTGTCAACAGCAACATCAACAACTTGAAAGAAGCATCACTTTAATACATTTTGCTATATTTAAGTGGATTTTTTTTTAAAAATCAACTCGTACTTCATATAGTAATAGTTGTTTGTAAGCTTGTAGTTATAATATTGGTTGTAGTAGGCAAAAAAAGTTCCCTAACTACATGTAAATAGTTGTATTAATACATGTTAAGTAGTAGACGCCCGTGATTTTATTTATTTTATTTATTTTATTTATTTATTTATTTATTTATTTATTTAATTTTTTTTTTAAATTATTATTTTTTTTTAAATTTTAAATTTTATTTATTTTTTTTATTTATTTTTTTAATCCATCATCAATCAGTGGAATAATCTTGACATGCCTTTTTTCACGTAATTTTTTGTTACTTTCATTTTTTGTGTGAAAAATGTTACCAGAAGCCTAAAACTGAAATTCTTAAAGGTTCCATCGAAATTAAACATTAGTATGCATAGGTTAGCACAACAAATGAAAGCCGCCCCCAACAAGTCCATTGTGGAGATGTCACTGCGGTTGCTAGGCTCCTGTGGCTAAGCTCATTATGGCTGTAAAGAAAACAAGGACCCAACAGAACTCACTAATTTAAATCAAAGACTCTTCATTACTCTAAAAGTCACCGTGGGATGGTACTTTCTTTAACATAAAGTGATTTATGTGTTGAGCCCACTGAAGAAATTACACCATATTATATTTTGGGAAAACATCATATTTTTCCAAAACTAAAAATGGTACATCATGTGTAACAAACGTTTATTGGATAACTGGGAAGCATGTGCTTGGACAACTTTTTTGTTCATTTTTCCAACCTAAAATAAGTTTACCATGCAAGCTGCAAAGAATGTTTGGGACGTAGGATGAATATTTAAAACAATTAAATTAACTCCCTTTGCTATATCAGGTTACGCAATATTCAAATACTTTCTGTAGCCTAGCTTTCCCACATTAATTCCCCTCTGCGGTTTCATAATCAAAAACATCAACAGTGATTCATATCCTCTTCCATTGTTTTGTATCTAATTTTGTACACTTTCCCTCTGCTTTTTGCCATGCGCTATGTTTACATGCACTCCATAATGCAATCTGTGGAAACAACCCAAGCGGTGTAATAGTGTGATTATAGCGTTTACATGGTTGGCTGTAACCCGATCCTTTCTGTAATGGGGCTTGTTTGATTAGGGGCTAATTTGTGCAGGGATGTGCCGCAGCCCACAAACAAGAAAGAGGAAACAGGAAATGGGGGGCCGCTGTGGAAGTTACTTACATATTGGGCCAGAGATACAAAACCTTTATCTTCCGTGGTTATATTTATTCCCCCTTTATTACTGCTGTGTATTGCTAATTGGCCCCAATGTGTTATTTCATAACTTTTGGTGCTGTTGCAAGATGGGACATACTCTAATAATACACTATTGCACTTTACAGGCTCGACAAGGCCTCTCAAAGCGTCACACTCACCACATGTAGCCTTCATCCAGCTAAAAGAATCGATTAGGTGCGAGCGGCGGTTGAGGGACATTCAGGGTCGTCTATACATTATCATTAGCACCAGAGGTTACATTAATCGAGGATTCTCAATTTTTTTTCCATCTGTGACAGACAATTGTGAAAGCAGCCCCCCGTCTCTTTGACCAGTTGAACATCAAAGTATCGTCATGTGCAACCCGGTGGCCGAGTGGTTAAGGCGACAGCACACATGCCATCAGCAGTGCCATGAGTTCGAATCTCCGCTCTGACAATTTGCTGCATGTCCTCCCTTCTCTCTCATCCCCATTTCATGCTAAGCTGTCCTGTCTAATAAAAGCTACGGGCCAAAAAATCTAACTTTTGCCCTTCGTCTTACATAGGATATCAACATAACTTGAACAAACTTCAGAAAAAGTTTCTACTGCTGTTTTCTTGGACGTATTGTGTCGAGACTGAACTAAAACCGAACTTTCCTCAGGACGCCTCAGCCCTGCCTCCGCAGCCCCAGCACAGCGCGGCTTCACTTTTCTCTCTCCAAAATTCAGGAATTTAGTGGCGTGGTTGTTCTGACACAATAAATGTGCAACATAACTAGCAAAAAGCATGTTTAGATTATAAAAACTCAAAGTACACTGAGGAGAGAGGCTACAGCGGGTGTGAAGGACAAGTGGGAGTGTGCACGTGTCGGTGCGAGCTGCAGATACACAAATGTAGAAACATAATATCACACAATATTGTGAATTACAACTACACGGCCCATTGAGGGACGGGGGACACGCCGCACCCATAGTGTACAGCCGTGGACCGGCCCCCAACTCGACCGGCCCATCGGGACATGTCCCAGACTCTTCCGATTAGCCACGCCGGGCTTGGTGAAGTGTCTTGCCTAGGAACACACTTTTGGGGACCTTTGGGTTCATTGACAATCATTCTAATCACTCTGAATAGTTGTAGCCACAAGGGGGTAATAAAGGAAGTAAATGAAAACAAAAACAAAATTTATTGAAAGATTTTCTACCCCACCCAAGTTACTTTCCCCTTTTTTGTTATTTTGCCAAAGCTTCTTCTCTCCACCACAGAGTTTGACTTGGTTTTCGCGTTCAGTTTTAGGCCTAGTATCTACAAACAAAACTCCCATAGGAAATGCCCTGCTGTGCCTACTTTGAACCTATCAAAGACAATTACAAGACAAGCATTGATGTACAGAATGTAGTATAGCAAAAAACAATAGAGGGGTATGAATTGGAAGCATTGTACTGTAATGGGCGTATTCCCAATAGGCACTGGGAATGATGCTGGTGTGCACAATGAAATTACTGATTGGGGAATTCGATTGCTCTGCTTAGTTATTTTTCTGGCTCGGTGTCACGGCATTCTGGGACACTTACTGGAAGCGAGCCACTGTTAATGTTATTATTAACACCTGCTCCTTTTCTATTATTTCAAGTCAGGATGTCGGGCCCGTGTAAAAAGGCTTGAGACACCACCCAGGACCGGAAAACTGAAATGAGCTGTTGACGGTGCTGGAAGAGGTCGTGATAAATGGCGATAAACAAGAAGTGATGCATTTTTAAAAAGCAATTCTACTCTCTTTGTGGGAATGTTGTGTCAGAGATGCACCAATTATCTTGGCCTCATACGGCTTGTTTTCAAAGTTTTTTGCCCCAGAATGACTGTGAATGAAACTATTAAATGCGCATTAGAATAAATGTTTTTGTTAAAATGACTAGGGATCGAAAAGAGGAATGACATGAGCTTATTTTACTTGATGAATATTTTGATTTCATATTGAAGTTTGTATCCTTTTATATCATTTTGTTAAACGTTTTTGTGTTGTGGCCAACTTTTTAATTCTACAGCATTCGGTGTGATTTGGAAGCAGTTTGGATTGGCCATTGCTTTGAAGCGGAAATGGGAAAAAGGTTTGGCTGCCAAATAACCATGTAAATACATCCTAAAACATTTGTACTGAGAAAACTGGTCTTCTAGCGTCTACTAACAGAGCGACAAATAATCTACTGTACAGCAAAAAAAAGTGTAAAAGCAGCCCTTTCATACAAATAAGACCATTATCCCATGTCTGCATCTTATCGTAAAACGTTATCAATCACAAACCCGGACTGAGGAAAATGATATGACGACGAGAGCGTGTTGACAGTGCAAAGGCTGCTTTCCTTCGGCGTATGGAGAAGCTGTTCTAACGCTGTCCATGGTCTGGAAAACCCATGCATATAAATAGTAGTAATGTGCCAAATGATTTTATAGATTTACATAACTACTTCCTCCATTCGCCATTTGAAAATCAACTACCCCAACTTCATTCTCGGAAACATGCAAATTCGTAGTACTCAAGTGATTAAATATCAACAAGAACTTTCATCTTTTACATCATGTTGAACCAGCTCATCTTCCTCTTCTCTGTCTTCTCTGTCGCACCTGCCTCTGTGCTCACACCAGTTTATCCGTGGCCAGTGTCTTTCCCTTCATTAACATTCTCCTCTCGAGTGAGGACGATCCCGGCCTCTGCTGCTGCTGCTGCTGCTGCTGCTGCTGCTGCTGCCTCCGCCCGCGTGCCAACCTCGCATCCATCACACCGCGGACGTGCTGCCATGTCGCCACCCCTCGCTACCTGTCAATACGCATTTAGCTTCACCGATTCCTCCAGTCTCCAAGCTCCCACCTGCTCCTCCGCTTGCGAAAAGGTGTTTTCTGGGGCCTATACGCTGCCATGTGCTTTTTAAGTGAGCTGTAATAGCAGGCTGTATCTGAGCGATAGCATGCCGCTGCGCTTAGGAGTGTTGTAATGCATCTCAAAGTGAACACTGTCTCGCACCACGCTGTGACAGGCCAAAATGAATGGGCCTCTTTCATTAGCAATTCCACCTTCTGCACCGGCGCCGCACCATCCACGGCCCTTAAATAAATATGCCACTGTGGCTAGTGCTAAAATGCACACCGCCTCATGCTAACTGCAGCATCTATGAATTTTCAAGCAAATGAGAGTCTTTTTGGGTGAGGTGGGGGTGACTGTAAAACTATTTGCAACGTTTAATGAAGTTTAACGCACGAACCAAATGAGTGAATAAATTAGCCATAAAAGTACAAATCAATCAATCAATCATGCTTTATTTCAGACTCAAAAAAGGTCAATATAAACGGTTTAAAAACAGACAATACAAAAATAATTAAGAGTCCATATAAGCCCTTTTTTCCAGCGCCTCCACAGTTCAGAGTTGAATCTGACAGTGATTTGCTCAGACGATGTTCAAACATTAATGATTTCTTCATCTTGAGTCCTCAAGGCGCTTCATAAATGTAAACACAACATTTCGAATCGCTGCATTTAGTGTGGGAATATTATTTTAAACAAGTAGCAGACTGGCACTTTCAATAAAATGCAAAGTGCGTCATTATATGCAACCTGCAGCTTCCTGTGTTTACTTTTACTGAAACTGCATTACAAGTGGGCAGTATAGAGTGGTGAGCGGTTTATTAAAATGTAATATATAAAACAAACAACACAAAGTAAAGACTGTTTAAAGAAAGTTTTTTATGTTTAGAGTTCTTCGATTTGTGGCGTTCTTTAATATTTATGACGCTACAAAATAAGTATTAACATTGAGACAAAAAGACCTAAACATTTATAAATACAGAGGGTCCTTCGGTGAAGTATTCCCCTCTTTTGTAAAGTCTTAAGCATGTTGTCATTGACCCATCTGCAGCTTGCTGTCCACTGCATGATCTTGAAGTGTTTAGTAATTTTAGCGCGACTCAACAATAGCCTCATAGAGATATAATAAGACTGAAAGTAGGGACGAAAACGGTGAGCTAGCCGAGCGCTGTTGTTGTTATTATTGCAATGAAGCCATATTCGGAATTGATTCTGAATGGTCCTGATGATGAAGGGCCGCGGTGAGGTGTGCCAGGACGAATCGGTTTAGCTCGATACAAGCCTTGTAGCATGGTCTGTGTTTGGACTTGCCGCATCATTCCCCTATTTCCCACGTGGGGTATTTTTAGCGGCCGTTATGAGGAAGCTGTTGATAGTGCTTTCTCTCCACACATGTATTCATCCCAGTGTCCCTCTCCACTGCACATCTCTGAAAAAAAGCCGGGCCACTCGCGCTATCAAACAACAATGACCCTTTTCTCATCACAACCCTTAGCTTCTTTTTTCATGTTCCCCCTGGAGGCAGCGCCCGGCCTTCACGGACAGTAATTACAGGCTATATCAAAGCTATATATCACCTTATATCTCGGCAGACCCAAGCCGGCACCTTCGGGGACGGCTGATAGCATTGTGGCAGGTTTGTGCACGACCCCTGAAGGAGAGGAGCAGGTCAGGAAGAGCATGAAGCGTCCCACCAATCAGCGACACATCCAAACCCACACCTTCTTTGTCCACGCACTCCTTTGGGATGACTTTATTGTGATTGGGGTTTTGTTTTCGCGGCGCTTTTGTTACGTTTATTTGCCGCCCTACAACAGTCAAGAACTATTGGCAAAAGTTACATTTGTCGACAGTGTTAAACTCGAAGTATTAACTGTTTACTATGCGTCTGGTTTGAAACATCTTGAAAAGTGGGCAGAAGAATAACAAACAGTATACAACCACTTACCCCAACAACATAACCATGTCCAGATTTCTCTACTGTAATGCCGTAATACTTTTCATCAACTTTTAATATCTTTTGTCTTTTTGTTTCTTTTTGTTTCTTCTCTCGCACAATATCACCACAGCAAATTATGAAATACAAACAATAAACTCAAACTGTGATGGGGAAAATCCAAACCCAGATATCAATCACGAGCCTATTAAAGTATTGAAACTAGAGAATGTATAAATACTAACATAAACACATGAATGGGACATATTTTGACTGTAATAATTAATATAAGAACAAACAGTAACATACGTTTGAGTTGAAAATGACATGATAAATATCACTTTTTAATTGTAATTTTACAGCCATTTCTATCACGCCTTTTCCCTATTGAAATTGCGTTTGGAAAAAAAACAACGCAGCCCAAGCCATTATTTACCTCTGCGCACTTCCTTTTAGAGGCAGAGTGACAAACGACTGTGAAATAAAAGCTTGTGCCGACGGAGTGAACGGGAATGATGGGGGGATAAAGAAGCAGATGGGGAAAATCCTCCATATGCGGCTGCTCTCATTATCATTGGCTTTTGACCTTAATTCCAGAGTGAAGGATTTGATGAGATATTTGTTTTAGCAGGGAATAAAGGATCTACTTAGGAATCCCAGACGGTTCTTTTCATCATTTAAAATTCTCATTTCATCAGGTGGTCATGGGCGCTAGTTTTTTGAGGAGACATTTCCAACGCAGTGTGCTTTGTCCAAGGCATGGCAAAAATTAAGAGGAATGGCTTGTTTCAATAATAATAATAATAATAATAATAATAATAATAATAATAATACATTTGTACTTTATTTTATCGAAATGTTTTGACTGCATTATTAGAATAGTTGAAATTGGCCCATGATTAAAAATGTGTCAATTTGAACAGAGCAGATTTTTATGACATAAAATGGAGATTTCACTGTAGTTTTTAAATTTGCTGCAGAAAATTGTATGCTGCAAAAAATTTAACATTTGACAATGGAACAAAGAGGGATTTTAAATGTTTAGTTTTCTCTCTGTTTGTTTCAAAGGATGACAAGGTGTGTTGCCATTGCAATTAGCAACTCAAGATAAAATATTATCTTTAGAATGGTCAAAAGGCTTCTGAATGGCATCTGTAATAGTCACGACACTGAAACCTAGATCAATAATGAAAATGAATTACTGTATGTTTTTCATCAGTTATTGAATATTGTGTATTTCTGTTAAAGTTCTACGTCAACCAAGTTGTTTTGGTTCGCGGCTGATCTGCTTCTGTCATGATTATATTGCATGCTTTACCTGTTTATCTTTATTCCTGTTTTACAACAGTTTTATCGATAACTGTAGTAACTGTAGTAACTGTAATCCAATACTCAATTTGAAATTGTAATTCGTTAAATTACTGTGTTACGAAAAAAGTACATGAATCTCTTTGTATAGCCACTTACTGCCCAACACACATTCATAACACTTTCTTGTCACTTCTACAATAACCTTTATTTTGTTTATGTGGGCTACCGCAGTGCCTCAGTTATCCCAAAAAAGGTTTAAATAAAAAATAACCACAAATCAATAATTCATACAAAGTTGAAATATTTTTTTTTTCTCTTGCTTTAGCTTTGGGCTGTTGTTTCTCAAATTATTAGGACACGTTCAAACTTTTCCATTTGATATTTGATACCAGGTAAACAAACAAGCTCTTTGACATTAAAAAATATGTAAACTTAATACTGCCATTGTCCATGCAAGACCCCCCCCCCCACCTCCACCACAAACCGCCAAAGCCTCACGTTGACATCCAACTCCCCTAACAGCAAGACGCCAGATGAATTTACGCATTAATGTGGGAAGAGCAAATATCACGCAGCGCGACTCTTTATGCTAAACATTAATTTCCCAAGCATTACAATGAAAAGACCCCAGCTATTGTTTACCATCAACGACGAGCCACTTAATCCAGATTAGATCCCCACTGGCGCGCCAAATATTAGCCTATAACACACTTTGCTTAAATCGCCTTCTCTGCTGCGTATCTTTGATTAACTTTTGCAGGTAGCGTTTATTGTAAATTATTACCAAGTATTTCTTTTCATTACGTTCATTCGGAACTCGCTGGTCTGTCTCGATGGTTCGGGGCTGTTTCTCGATGATGCAATTACGTGTCGAGCACCTGACAATTATGGAACAAAAACTTGAGCGATGCACGCAGCAGGGGACAACTGGCTCGCCTAATGGTATGAACAAATAGAGAATGGTGGGTGGTTCTGGGTGGGTATTAATATGCCGGGGACATTAATACAAGCTACATGGGTAAAGGACGGAGCGGTTCAGGTTTCTCTGTAGAAGCTTCGATCCGCGCAGGTCGATTCAAGGACCGATACTTAACAATAGAAATGAATAACTTGACCTGATCTTCACTGTTTTTGAACAAAGACAATAGCAACACCTTAACAGATTCGGTAGCCCACGTCAACCGAATATTGGACGACAGTGAAGGAAGGTTATCAATCAATCAGTAAATCGCCTGCCACAAGACACAGACACAGGGCCCAGGGGAGAAAGGATTGTGCGATCAATATGAATAGCAAAAGGGTATTAAATTAAAAATAGGTCATGACGTTTGTGTGAGGGACACGGATGCAGAATAAAACTGATGATTTTGCATGGCAACACTTACCAGATAAAGCCAAAAGGAATTGACAGAAAAGAGTACGGATTTTGCATCTGTGAATTTTCCGTATTCATTTAGCCAACTATTACTTTCTTTCATTGTTCTATTGTTTGCTGACTAACTAAATAAAAATAAAAATGTATCTGTGATGGCCAAAACCAATATTAAAGCTAATAAACTAATACAACTAAAGAGGGACTAATGGAAAGTAGATTCAAGCTCTCAATGACATTTTGAATTAAGTTATTTTCAATCAAAGATAAAACCTACAAACTCAATGTCCTTGAACAAGTCTTTGTGTGGAAGAAGGACTTGATAAACCATTACATTATAATCTGAATTATATCAAATCAATTAAAAAAAAAATATATATATATATGGCTCTTTAGTTGGCTAAATGTAAAATGTATTAACCAACTAAATTGGCATGACATTTGTTTGAGTAAAAAGTACCACAACACGTCTTGGGCGGTTTCGACTTCGGGCCACATTCTCTTCTCTTTGGAATTAGACAGTCTGAAATGGACAGCTCCCTTCAAACCTGGAAGGGCCTCAGGAGAGATTAGAAGAGATTGAGTCCTGTCACACTATTGGTTTGAATCGCGCTATAACATCCGTGTGCTGAATGCTCCATAGATTTTACTACGTCTCTCCAAGTTAAGCCAAAAGAATCTAGAAGTTGTAGCGTTTTTTATTCCAGACACTATTTACCCATGGGTGCCCTCAAACCGGTCTTTGCCTGCAGATTAATAGCCGAGACTCCGGTGGCTCACTAAACATGGGGTTTTTATAATGTGTTAAAAATGGAAGGAGGAGGCTTCAGGCCATTTGTCAGCGAGGGGAGTGAGTTTCACTTGGATGGCTCCAAACAGTAAAGAAAGGGCTAATTCAGTGCGGAGCAGGTGCCTAGTCGGAGCGCAGGGAGCTAGGGGGCATGGCATTTTGGATTCCACCATTTGATAGTAACCATCCTCACTGCCGCACACGATTTCAACTCTTTTACTGTCTTTAATTGGCACGTAGGAGTTCTAACGTACACACATGATGACCTAGAATGTTTCTTTTTTCTTTTATCAGATAAGGCAGTAAGTGCTTTTGACCTGTAATAACTTTGCCGCTCGTGCATCGCCTCTCCCACTGATAAAAACAACATGCTTTGATGCTGAATCATGGTCGGGATTTGGAAGCAGATTGTTAGCCATGGCTCTTTCATCCCCCTAGATTTCCAGTAATGTCAACCCTTTAGATACACATCGTAATTTGTTTATGAGTATTATAATGCTTGATAAGCCTTGCCGTGGCGGTGCCGAGTATAAACTAATGTTTGAATCTATGTACATTTTGCAGTTGGAATTAAAAACAGCATTAAAAACAAGATATTTTCCTGAATTAAATCTATTTTTCCCAAGAGACTAACCATTCAGAAGTTGGTGTAGGTCAGTGCTATTCAACATAATGCCCGGGGGCCAAATCAGGCCCGCCAAGCAATTGAATCCGGCCCATGAGCCATCTTCCAAATATTGAAAAAATAAAATAATAATCTTGTTTACTGGTTTAATTGATTAATTTAAGACCTGGTTTGGTCTTGGGTTTAGTCCCTGTTTCATTCTGGGTTAGTTCTTGTTCAGACCTGGTACTAGTCTAGTCCTAGGATAATTCTGGTTTAGTTCTAGATGGGCAATTTTGCAAAGCTGTTGGTAAAGCACTTTGTATGTTATTTCTCACACAAATCTAATCTAGCAGTAGTTATTTTATTGCATTAACTACATTTTATTGAAATTGTGCAACCCAAAATGTTACAGTAGTGGCATGTTGTGCACCTCCGGCCCAGAGACCTTGGCCCGCCGAAAAATCTGGCCCTCGGGAAAATATAGTTGAATAGCCCTGGTGTAGGTTTTGTCCTGTACACCACCTGCTTTTCTGCATGTTTTTTTTTTTTTTTTTTCGTTTTTTTTGCCAAGAATTATCCTTAAATGGCATTAAATGTATCTATCTCCATTGAGGCAAGTTACATGTCTGGGATCTCATTTCTAAAACTTTATGTGGAGGTGCTTTATACAGACAAAACACAACCTCCCTCAAGCTTGCCGTCTTAATTGAGACGCTCTCTTCTTTTAGTTCAGATCGCCTTCTGGCTGAAAGCTTAAGGCTCTGGGAACCAACTGCTTCTTTTCAAGTTAAATTGTCTTTTTATAGATCACAAACGTAACATGGAAAGCCTTGTCGCTATATAAAGGAGACCCCAAATCTGTTGACAGCACAGTAAGAAGGTATTACTGAGCATCAAAAATACCTGTTATGAAATAATGTAATACTCTTAAAACATTCCAGGCAGTGCAATAACATACTCATGCAGACAATCCACAAGAAATTTTACGGAATTCATCTTCGTCACAATCCTCTGATAGATACACAATTAGTCCTTGGTGCTAATTCCCACGACATTCATTCGAGCTATTCTAACTCCTTCCATCTTACCATGTCTTCCTTCAATTAGTCCATGATTCCTTTTGCCCTCCTGAGCAATTTCCTAGTCTCCTTTCCTCCGCACTTCCAACACTGTTTCCTCATTGTCGCTCCTCTGTCTTTCTAATGGACTTTAAGCTAGAACCTGTAGTACAATCTCAATGGAGTTAATACTGTACTCTAGAGGGCCTGTGAGTGCGACGTGGGTTTTACATTTGCAAAGAACATGGCCTCTCACCTCAATGGCACTAAATCAAGTAGTTTCACCTTGTTTCTTTTGTAGCCGCTCTACATTAGAGACACACGTAGGACCTACGCCTACTACCGCTGATCTGAATCTGATTTATTCCGCCGAGCATGTACTGTGTGCCGTTTTGTGATTTGGATGTTCTGTATATTCCTGGTGACTTTTTCCCTTGATTTTCTTGGAATTAGACACTCTTCTTTAGGAAAATTGCTTTATCTATGTTGTATGATAAGGTTTGATAGTGGTTTTGCATAATTCGCTTTGATCTATCGTGAAGTAGGTTAATATTCATAGATACATAATTTATATGTAAATGCAGTGTTTGTAGTAGCTGCTCATGTCGAGAGCTTTGAGCTTATAGCATCAAAAATCTGTCACAAGAGTGAAGAGTTTTAATTGAACAACATTGAACATTGTTTTATGGCAGGTCAAGATTCTCATTATTTCCCAACATAATCAATTGACATACTGGCATACCTTTTGTTTCACTTTCAAATGGCAATTTTTCTAATCCTTAGTCTAATTCAGTGGTAAATGTCCAGTTATTCACCAAAGCCATATATTCTCAGTCCCTTTCTGTGTATTTATGTCTGTGTATTTATGTCATGAGCTTTTACCATGTTATCTTGGCGTACCATATATTGGACTTGATCCATGTATGTTGGAGTGATGGTATTTCCTATCCTTGCTTGCGATTATCACATTCAATTTAAACTCCGGGTCATACATTTTGGGTTAAAACATTTATTGCAAATACATTTTTCAACAATAAAAACGTGAAAATGACAATCCGATGCTTCCTACAATGTAATGCCACTATGAAGAGGCGGGGCCAATCAAATTCAAGACACAACGCCCTCTGAAACATCCTAAATTTCTAGCAAAACATAAATAATGATGCTGTATTGTATTGCAAGATTAGGTCCACCTCTGCCTAACATTGTCCCATTCATTCAACCTAACTTTTTTTTTTCTCAAGCCTTACAAAATCGTTTTGTCCTTTTCAGCTCTGTGGTGCCTGGAGTGGCCTCTGCTCCTAGCCATGTGCTTGAACAGGAGAAAGCTAATTATATATGCCAGGCTATTTTCTGGCCAGGGAGCATGTCAATATTCCACAGCGGGAGGGCTCTCAGTCGCCGCGCGCCGCATTCTTATTCATGAACCTTAATTCCATCAATGGCCGTCTCAGCCACTGGACCGTTGTTGCACTGGGAGCTTTTTCCTTTTTTCCCCTTTTTCTTCATTTAGAGACGAGTGCTTGTAGCTGTCACACAGAAATGCGGTGCCATAAAAAGGGGGTAACTTGTAGCTCCGCCCACCTGCCATTTCCTTTGAGAGATGTGTAAAATGTTGTGAATAGAAAGAAGGGAGATGGCTTTTGTGGGTGTTGACGTGGACCTAATGGAAATGCCCAATGAGGTCAAGGGTATCAAGTGTGGGAGTGGAATAGATTTGAATGATGTTGGGAGTTGGATACTGATCCGTGATACTTCTGTGCGTGTTGATTGGTTGGTTTGTATGTTGAGAAGGATTTACTTCTGTTGGAAGTATATATCGCCGTATTTTACAGCATTATGTCAAAGAGCTCTCTAGTCACAGGGAAACACTGGCTGTTGGAGAAACTGTGAATGTCAAGCAGCTCATCACTGTCAAGTGTTTCGGGACTGCCATTTTATTCTTAAATAATGGACTCAATAAGGCAGCACAGACTGTTTTCAACACCAATATTCCATTTGACTTTAAATCAGATTTAAATTTAAATTTGTTTGAGATGTAGGGAACTGGCGATGGAGATGATTGATGGATACCTGTGGAATGTACTTTTGGTCGCAGCAAAAAAGGCAATAACAAGAAAATGGATGACAGGGATCTAGGACTGGACTGAAATAACTTAAATGTACTTTTACTTTCAATTTAAATATGTATACATTTCCCAGGCACTGGGACAGATGTGACCGATACATCTGACTGACATTTTTCTTTTCTGGTTGATTCTTTGGGCTACTTTATTTTCTTTTGATTTTATCTTTTCACTCACTGGTCTTCTGCTTGCTTTTTTTTTTATAATAGGGAAAAAAAAAATAGAAAATAAACTTTAACACGAAAGAAAAAGTGCAGGATTCCTATCAAATTTAGGGGTGCACTATGTACGTGTTCTGTTATATGTCTATATGAAGTTGTTATTGCTTTCCTTGAAATGTTTCACAGTAGAGCGTTAAGCATGTGACACGTTGTTTTTTTTTTTTTCTATTTAAAAACATACATTTTTACTGTGTGCGTAAGTCCAATGCCATACCATGGAACATTCTGGGCAAAGCAATAACATACTGTATTCCTGGCACCTGAAGTTACAAAGTACACCTTTAATTGCAAGGTTTGCCTGCAATACATTGTAGTTTGATGCCATAGACCTTTTGAGGTTGGCTCATAGATGTTCTCTACTTTGTCTAATTTTGGCTTGTTAGTTATTTTGTAAGGCTACAAGGTCAAATGAAGATAAATGTTTTAGATTTTGAAAAATAATGTGTTGAGTTAGATATTCTGAACTCTTTCTTCAGATGAACACTGCCTTTAACATATTTAGCATTAGCATTAAAAAGCCTAAGTATTGGAAAGTGGTTGAAAGTGTTAGTTTTTGTTTTTGTTTTGCTTTGCTTATACTCCCATGCCTTGAATGGGGTCTGCTGCCTCAGGGCTTTAGTTATCATTTTCTTTCACTTCAAAAGCTGCATCAAAACATTCATCTTCAGTTTAACAATCATGGAAAACCTCTGGAACAGATAATCCATGATAAACAGTGACTCGTGTGGGTTCACTGACTGGTCACTGATTTGATTAAGAACACTGCGTTTTCCAATTAATTAAACAGTTAATTAACTAAAGAGGCACTTGATAGAGCGGACAGTCCAACCCTTTTCATGGATCTGTCCTAAATTTATTGACCTCCTTTCTTTGCCAGTGTCCCACAGGCCAACTAAATTATATTAGATTCTGTGAAGTATTTTTTATATACCATAAACTACAGTCTGTAAAAATTCTCCATGATTTGAAAATAGACCTTCTTATGGTAAAGCAACTGCGCTATTTTTAGTCACTTGATTATACTCGCTGACATATTTTAATCAGGTAGTTTCTACAGAGATTAAGCCTCTCATTTCCAAGGGACATCAAGGCAAATTTTAATTTAATTTACATTTTTCATCAACATGACTTGGAGGCAGGCTATCTACCTGTATCTCATATGTGCCAAGTGAATATATATATATATATATATATATATATATATTCTATTTCTACATTCTATTTCTATGTAACTTTTCTGTTGGAGAGTCCATCACTCGCACTCGCTTGTCTTCACAGAGATGTGATTGCTTTGCCTGGAATTTTCCACAGTGTGGCATTAAACTTGACACCAGGCCAAATTACGGGCTCGCAGAGAATTTCTGAGCAATAAAAACACATGTAAAAAAATAAATGCAAGATCCTGAGTAGGTTTAATGCCATAATGTGGAACATTTTAATCAAACCATTGGCAGACCCTCCAGAAAAGTGCCAATTTGTCTCAATGCATTATTCATAAGCACACTCTTACACTTGTAATAGTCCTTACTTGTCCTATACCCGCCACAGGAGAAGAGGCAGTAATTGTGTATGCGTTTAGCCTTAAGCCCAGTGATGGAAAGATGCACTGAATGCTTTCGCTTCAGCAGTCAAAACCATGGCAACAGAGCCCGGTTTGAACTTGAAACGTCTTTGTGAGAAACTCCGAGGGATAAGCCAAAAGTTAGCTTGCCTAGCCACTAATCCTTCCCTTTGAGACTGGCCTGAGGTCATAGTAGATATCAGGATAAGACATATTATTTTGTGCAGCCCAACACACTGTGAAGAATTGTCATGTTTTCAAAGCTCAAAATCTGGACCCAAACAGATGTTGACACTAAAGTTGAAGTTTGGAAAGCCAGCCGAGCAGAAAGAGGTAGACAAGCTGACATGTTGTGCCCCTCTAAGGAGACCTGTTGGTATGGTGGAGGAGATAAAAGACAGCTCAAATTGTGGACCTCGTCTTGACAAATGTATTAAGATGGCGTCGGGTGAAACTTAGAGAAATGCACCACTACAGTGAAACCGCCAGAACTGCATCGGCCTGTTGCGGCGTTCTCACACACTTCACCTCACTTGCACTCGACCTGTTGCTCTTTGCATAAATCTAAGACAAAGATGGAGTAAGAACTTCTTTATAGAGATGCAGGAAATAAGGAAACGCTATACATGTATAGTAGTTCAAATTTCCAAAACAAAACGGCATTTATGTGTACGTTATGAGGATGTAGAGAGTCACATGTAAGAACATTACTATCCATAAATGGCTCAGTTGCAGACATAAACTATATACTTTTTTGACTGAGATCGTCTTGTCTATACAAAGTTGTTAATGATTTGCATGAAATATTCCACAGTATAGCATAAAACCTGGCAATCTCCATAGAGACAAGCTGGGGGCCAGGTCAAGTATTTATCTTTGTTATTTATTTCAAAAAAGAAAAAAGGCAAGCGAAACAAAGGATTTACTATCATCGTAACTTCTCTTATTGTCACTAATATGATGAACCACACTGCACCTTTTCCCGAAGCTTTTTTGCCATTGTCACTAGGAATGTGCTTTGGCTTTATGTCGCTAACATATCACAAGATCTAGTCATCAGATTGAAGATTTGCCTCAGAGAACTAAGATCCTTGGTTATCATCCACGTGGGCAGCGTATCTTCACCCATACAGGCCCAACGCGTGCTTATAGCTGCTTCATGCTAGACGACATACCCCGGGCATATTGACACAAGGCGACAGAAAGCTTCAGTCAAACCCCAAGCCCTTAATCCCATCCATACATCCTCCATGATGATTTCCAGCATACCAATGGGACGAGCCTGGCCTCTTGCCGAGATATTGACGCCTGCACCCTTCCCTTCCCCCGTCCCATATCGAACACAGGGGTTACTCATAACCCCTGCTCGTCTTTCATTATTGAGATGTGAATGAGGAAGGTCAGGAAGGGGCCCGCATCGATCGGTCAACACAGGAATAGTTGATTGTCGCTCGGCTTCTCTGCCAAAGCTCTCGGTGGCTGCGCAGTGGCCATTTTGAATCCCTCAAAGTGAGCTTGTAAGGATGACTGTTGAAGATGATGCTTTAAATCTAAATCTTAAATCAAAAACATTTAAACGCTTCTCCCCGCCCCGCTTGTATTGCAGTAAAGCTATAAAAATCAATAAGTTTTAAGAGATGGAGGGGAAACGAGACCCGAAAGCGCTTCACAATATGTCACAATCGAATCAAAATCGCAATTTGAGACGGCACAATTATCAAAGCACAACGGCTGTAATTAATTGCAGATGTTTTTATAGAACAATCATGTTGTACCTGTAGTTTTGACCTCTATAAGCA
Organism: Chaenogobius annularis; assembly: GCA_015082035.1. Lineage (NCBI taxonomy): Eukaryota > Metazoa > Chordata > Actinopteri > Gobiiformes > Gobiidae > Chaenogobius > Chaenogobius annularis. The sequence goes on along the minus strand of BJKM01000085.1, from coordinate 1,118,643 downwards.
TGTTCTGAAATTCATTGGTCTGGTTTTAGTTTCATCTCTGTGTCTGTTCACGTCTCAGTCTCCTCTAAATTTTTAATGCACCTTTAGTTGTTTAAAATGTGCACTTTGAACAGAACCCTACTTTTAATTCTACTACTTTTAGCACTGTAATTATTAAAAACAAAACAAAAAATCTGATCACAATGGCAATATTTAAGAAGTGTCATTTGGCTAGTTTTTATAATTGTTTGTTTTATTGTGCAGCCCAAGACGAAACTGTGTCATTTGCAGTCTCAAGCTTCCAAAAAGCTTGTCATTCCGAATTGGAGCAGGGTCACGTTGTTGTCCAAAATGTGAGTAATTACAAAAGGAGGTCTAACTTCAAAAATGCAGATTCCATTATATGTAACTGCAGTATACAAAAAGAAAGAAAGCTCCATTTTAAACCGAGAATTTTTCAGCCTCAAAAGCTTCTTTCTTAATGGATCATTAAAAAGGGCTGCTCAGTGCAAGAAACCTGTGGCTCGTAACACATTTAGTCCTTTCTTGTCATCGTTTCATCTCTTTTGTTATGCGAGCTAATTAGCAGTTAAGTATTCCCCTATGGCCCGTTGCACTATGGGTAACTATTAGTGAAGAAATGTGGTTTATGGCTGTTTTCTAAGGGAGCATTGGAGACGCATTGTGGCCCAAGTTGGACGCTGTTGGCGCCCTAGTTACCATGGTGACAGGGACTGAAAATGAAAAATTTGCTTAAAGGCAGGCCTTAGTGTGTGTGTGTGTGTGTGTGTGTGTGAGCGTGCTCGGGGATGTGAGCCGGCAGAGGCAGAGACGCTGGAGACGGATCAGCGATACAGTGTGCCTATTGATTTGTGTGTACATTATAAATACTGCACTCTCGGACTGTGGCGCAAGCAGTTTGTATTCTTTGTTCCCACAAGTCTTCCAATTTCTTCCAATTTTCGAAAATAGAGATTGAATAAGAGTCAGAAGAATGGATTAGAATCTTTTTGTGGTGGTGGTGTTGTTGTTGTTGTTGTTGTTGCTGTGGTGGTGGTGGGGGTTTTGTGTGGCCCCCCTCCCGTCCCCAAAGCTGCAGCAGACGTGGGTCTTTGTGCGCTGAAGAGTCGAGGCAGTGGCATTTGTGACTCTATTTACCCGTTTTGGGTCTGACACCACAGGGTATCTGCAGGCACAATCAGAGGCTCTGGAGATGGCTTTAGCGTCTCGGCAGGAGCGGTTCAAAAGGCTAAACCTAGTCAGAATTCAAAGCAGCCTGTTTCTGTCATATTCGGATTCTGTGACGTTTGAAGTTGAGGAGGAATAAATCGAGGATGTACATTTGAAAGTTTTGCATATGGAAAATAACCCAATGCTATATTTTACTTGAGTTTAGAGTAGAACGCTCACCGTGTACTATATACTTAGAGGTGGGTAGTGCTCAATTATATTTACTCAGTTATATTTACTTGAATTGTACTTCTCAAAGTAGTTTTTGAATTGCATACATTTGCTCTTACGGTTGTAATATTTAGTTTGAAGTAACGGTTCTCTTACTTAAGTAAAAGTTTTGGTTTCTTTTCCCACTGTGAGTAAGTCTAAAAGGGACAAAACCTTAATGTCAACAATATTAAACTATTTAAACATTTCTTCAGATGTGATTTGTTTTTTTCTCTTTAGTGGTTTATCCTTTTAAAATAACAGATTTCACTTCTAATATAAAGTAACAATAACTTTCTTACTATTTTTGGCTACTCTACCCACCCTTTTCAACATTAGACCTAATCCTGATTTACAATGAAACAACAAAACAAAAGAGCTAATGAATTAAACCAGATTTACTTTATCAATATACTAACTAAAGCTGGTTAATGGAACAAAAATGGACCAGGCTTCAAGTAGATCCTAACCACATCTTTGTAAAATCTTTCTCAGACCTGGTCATGGGTTTTAGGCATAGGATTTCTTCCTGTTTTGATGAACCTTTCAAGGACCTTTGCCCATTCAAAATATAAAATGAATCTACTGCACATAAAATAGGATGATATCTGAAAACCAGGCCCGCTTAGGATTTAAAAGCGCTTGTACCTGACTTTTATGTCTTCTAGTTCAGAAAAGGCCTTTCACTCTCAACAGTACATAGTAAAAACACTTATTTGTGCAGCTTTTCACTCATGGATTAAAATCCGTGACAGGTCCTTCAACCAGACTACACAGATTACACTACTCAAACAAAAAAACGTCTCCAAGCCTGGTAAAGAAGACTGGAACGACAAGCACACTCAATGTTGTTCTTTCCGCAAACCTGGTTCAGTGCCATTAGTTTTTCCACATTAAAATTCACCCAACTTGTGCCAGTATAAAAATATGACCCAATCCTCACTTTCTCACATCTCCCCTGTGGAATATAGCCTAAAAAGGGCCTACTGGCTGAATGTCCCTGGGGCCTTTTGCGCCGGAAGATAAATCAAGCGTCACAGGGAAGATAGGGGAGCGGCATCATTTGTTGGCAAGAATAGAAAAATTCCTCCTGAAAACCGTAAATCATTAGACGGGCATGCCCCAGTGAATACGCCTCACCACCAAACAAATCGATTCGGGAAGTTATTGCACATTTCAATCCTGGCTTCAGCCTTTTTACAGGCACCTGGAGATGAGCAGTGGGCGCTGGATGATTTACATGGACAACTATTTAATACATGGAGATTCTTTGGCAGCGGGGCCCGTGGTTAATTTTGGTTATTTATTTGTTTGTGTCAGATGGAGCGTGTGAACTGATAACAGAATAATGCAATTAGGCTTTTGTGGCATGTTTGATTTATGATGTGGGCAAGAGTGAGCGGTCTTGACCAAATGGTTTATGAACTTTCAAAATGATCAAAATGCCTTGGTGAAAATGAATGAATTACAGCTTTGATATCAGAGCAATAGAAAATGAAAAGAGTTACTGAAGTATTTATCAGTGTAAATCTCAATGTTATATATTTTGAATGGGCAAAGTCATCAGAAAGTCCTTCAGAACAGGAAGATGTCAGGTAACTGAAACACATGGATAGCTTTTATAGGTGGGGACAGTAGCTGATTGTAGTTGCTATTTATTCTCTTTCTCAGGGACTAATCAGTCTGCCATTTTTTATTCATGGGTGGGCATCTGAAACTCTAGTGGCAATTGGTGGTTGTTCAACTTTTAGTCAGTATTTTTAATGCTTATTAAGACAGTAATTTATGTACACTATGGACATTGGATGATTGAAATGTTGGGTACGATTATCATTGCCAAAATAATTAGGATTGGCAATGTCCTATAATACCTGACAGTTTAAAATGGTGTGTAATTTAACATTTTCAATAAACAATATTGTTTATTGTCCCATCCCCAGTACAATAGCATCCATTGCTAATAATGCAAATGAAAAATAGGGGGAAAATATTTAGTAGCTAAATACTAATACATAATAATAAAAATGATTAATAATAAAACGTTATGATGTACTATAAATACTAACAAACATCTAAGCATTATGTGGTCCCTAAACTCAAGTGTTACTGAAACTCTACAGTCATTTTTATTCAATTTTATCCAATTTATTATATAACAGCCATACTGGAAGTAGAGTGTACCCGTATCATCTTTGTCCTTTGTCATTTTCCAGTGTGAATTTTCTCTAATAGATATTTTAGTCCTTGATCAGAAATTAGTAGCCTTGGGGAAACATGATGAGGCTATAAAGAATACCATCAGCTGTCACCGCTGGTATGTTGGCTTGTCATTGTGCCGTGGCAGAATTCCCTGTTGCCATGTTTTGAAGGGGGCTATGTATCGACAGGGAACTGTTCAGCTTTAATTAGTCACATCAGCGGTGTGTGTCTCTATTATATATTGTATATCTATGCATGACATATCGTTTACATACGATACCTCTGGAGCTCTTTGTGCCATCAGGGCCTAAACGGGTACGACGAGAATGTTGATGAGTTCAGAGTATTTTTCGAAAGATGTTTCTCATTTACATGTTCAAAATCGTGTCAAAAGTAAAAAAAAAAAATAGATATAGATACAATGACTGGACATTTAGGTTGGGGGATGGTTACAACAACAAGTATTATGACTAATACATAATAGAAATGTGCGCTGATGAGGAGGAGCTGAAGTGTCCCAATTCTTTAGCATGTTTTGATCTGTGCTTCATCCCCACAATGCATTTCACTTGTTTGTTTCGGAACAGCGCAGCACTTGTACCGCAGCAACTTGAGCACGAAAAGGAAAAAGAAATATTAAGCTGCATCTTATTTTAACAGATGAAACTGTACAAACTGTTTCACATTGCTGGATGTTTTACTTCTTCACGAGAGTTAACTGAAGTGCAGACCGTCTCAATTCCCATTCTTATAATCCACTTTCAGAAAATGCACACTTCATTGAAATGTGTTGTGAGTTGTGGGTATTGGGACAGGGCCCAATATGTACAAATTCACTGGTGTTTTTGATGTTTTTGGAATTGCAAGTAGGTATTTTAGGCTTCACGTCTTAATGTGGAGATGTATATGCGATTGACCCAAACTATGGTTCTATAGCTTTAGAGTAAATGTGAACTAAGACCTAATTTCTCACCATTATTTTAAAAAAATCCAATGAAAGCAATGTTTCCTAGTTTCGTAGTCATATACTTTTAGCTCGACCTGATCAATCTGTGTTGGAGTTCAGTATTCAGTATTTTAAATAGTTATGTATCTTTTTTTATTTCATGCTGTTCTTGACCTGTGTGTTGCAACCCATGGAATTTCCCCCATTGTAGGACAAATAAAGGTTCTCTTACCTTATCCCTACTTTCCTTACAGGAAGAATCGTATGCTTGGACTGTTTCATGCAACTGCTGAACTATCTTTCTAGCCTAGGCCCTGCTTAAAGTCACCCGAAGCCCTCATAATGTATTTGTTTTCTTTCTAAGCAGCATATTTTTATGCATCTCTTGACATTTTGGTACTATTTAGCGGAGTTTATCTTTGCCCTTTTGGAGAAAGACCTTCAATTCGTGGTGCCAGAGACCTCCCTCTTAAAAAGCAGAGATAAACCGTGCAGCTGAAATGGCCACATATAAAACTATAAAAATAAGCCTCTACATGAGCTACTGTCTTGTGAAGTATTATGACTGCAGCAACTCTCATTTAAATTATTATCATACAAGGCCAGCATTTATTGTGCCGTCCAAAGAGTACCCAAGCGGATGGTACTCTATATAAAAACTCAATCACTTAGAACTGTATACTTTAGTCCATCTACAAGCCAAAGCAGAGCATAAAGCTCATAAAGCATTAGCTCTGTCTCACAGTAGTAAAATATATTGTCCAATTTGAAATTGGGTATACATTCTAGTTCTGGGCAAAATGCTCAGCCAACAAATCATTCGTATCTGTCAAATATACACTTCCAACTTTATTCACAATTTAGCATAATTCATAAACAACCAGTTTCCAAGGTGCTGCATGGATATGGAGGACAATACAAAAAAAAAGAAATAGGAGTCCTAGTCCTAAAACAATTAAACTGGTAAAATCCAATCGAAGTGTAGCTAAAATGTAGGGGTGAACTTGCTTGTCAAACTAGCTTTTGTTCTAAAAAAAAATAATAATCTAGTTCTAGGGTAAATGCTGAATTAAAATGTGCAAGAAGCAGCTTTTCTGGAGGAAAGCTTGCCACTTACTCGTCTCCTTGAAGATGTTATTGCTTTTTTTCTGTTATTACCTTGCACAGTATAGTATTAAACTACATTCTAAATCTAACTTGTTGTTCTTTAGACTAATACGTTATGGAATTGGATCTCGCGCTGCCAGAAAGATGTCGACCGCATGTGTAGAATCACGGAATTGACCTTTCAGATGGTGAGAGCAATTGCATCACGTAATACCTGTTGTGGCGCTCAAATAGATGGATTAATTTCAAAGAGGCTCACAAGTTTGGATCTGACTTTGAGAAATAAAACGAAACACTCTTAAATCAAAAGTCGGACGAAGATGATGCATGACTCCTCAAATCTGATGTCATCCACTATGCACGTGTAGACCTCCAATCAATTTATGAGATTCATTTGAACAAAAGTCGTTCTGTTCTTTGTCTTCTTGCTACGTGTTGAAATCAGGTGGAGCAGACAATCTTGTAAAACCTTTAGGGGTTATTATAATCAAGTAAAGGTTAAAGAAGTCCGATGCACTTTTATTTGACGAATTTTATCACACATCTTCTTGAGTGCACTTATTTGTTTTAAGCCTTATTTTTACACGCATGACATTGAATCTCAACTGACACACTTGATCAGATTTAATTTCTTATAGACCATGCAGTATTGGCTCTTGGGCAAACGGCTTTTGTGTCCTTAGTAGGGATGTCAAGATTATTCGTTTAATCGATAATCGCGATTATTCAGTGTCACAATATAAACATAAGAACGGAAAAATAATAATCGTGGCAATTTTAGAAGCCAAAATTCTGTACTTTTACACAATCTATAGCCCAAAATTTGACCCTAAATGTAAAGAACGTTATTTTATGTAAAGCCGATGACAAACTTGAAGAACAGTAACATGTCAGACAATGTGAATGAAAGAAAATAGTAACTTCACTGTTGTTTGTTAAATTGTGACGCTTTTTTCTCACAAATATTGTAATCGTAACAATTTCATATCGTGACGTCGCTAGTCCTTAGTCAAGACCCCGCCCCCTTTGTATGGCCTTGTATGAATCTAGTGTGCAGTGATTCAATTCCTTACTTTACTTACATTTAATTTAAATACATTACTTTTACTTTTGTACTTGGTTACTTTCTGAATGAATTGAGGGGGTCGATAGCGCACACGGGCTTCAACAGTATTTGGAATGAATAAATGAATGAATGAATGAATATTGCCCACAATTGTAAAGTGACTTTGAGCATCTAGAAAAGCGTGAAGAGATTACTAATTTGACAATTTTGATGATCACAATTGAGGTTTGTTCTGCTGTTTTTGCTTTGGAAGGGCACATCGTCTGCCCCTGTTTATGACATTCACCCAAAATACTGAAATAAAAAAGATATGTACAAGAAAAAGCCACATTTATTAAAACAATTCTGAGGCGTCGGACTGCACTGCGTGTTCTCTGTGACTTTACCCTTTATCACTAAGAACATGTAGTGCAGACCCACTAGGATGGTTTATTGCCGCGGTCCAGAATTTTTGGCTCCACCCGTGCTTTCTTTAGCTAAAATAGTTTGATTGATATAACATAGACATCAGCTTTTTGACGTTTCGTTTTAATTATTTTACTTGCGTCTAACTTTGTACCATTTCACGTTTTTATTTGGTTTGAAACATATTCCCCAAAAAGTCTCTTAAATATTTATCTTCCCTCCGGTACTCCCTTGCGTGTCAGATGTGTGGGAGAGGTAAATAAACTCCTCAGAAGCAGCTCATCATGGCAGGAGCTCAAGATCCACCGAGCTGATAACCTTTCTGCTCTGACCTCCAAACCCCATGATGCCCGCCAAAGCAAAAAGCCCAGAAAATTCCCCATTTATATTTCCATCTTCTTCAAAACAAGCAAAGTTAGTTAGTTAGTTAATAAAACGGGCATTTTGGAGCTGATGTTGGGGGGACACGCATCAAATTCACCTCAATGATTGCAGGGAAAACAAATCGAACAGTAAATTTTAATGTTTATGTTGTTTTCTTGGACTCTGTGCATGAGAAATAAAGTTTTTGACCCCATTGTACAATTAGACTATCCACCCCAAAACTTTGCTATTCTAATTTTTTTTTTAATATATTTTAATTTATATATTGAATGATAACTTTTCGACTTGGACACACTTATTCAAATATTAAATTCTATACTCATGTTCAGTTTTCAAATTGAGCAATCAGTGTTGTGTTTCTGTTTAGCGTTTGACCCCGTTCTACAATTTACAATTTGGCTGACTACACCAAAACCTTTCTCAGAATAGATTATTTTGTATCCAAGATTTTATTTTCAAAAACAGAATTATTCAGAAGCCAAATCTATATCCGTGGAAAAAGACTATTATTTCACCCCTTCTTTAGCAAATCCCAAAAACTATCCTGTTATTAATTAATAAATAAATAAATGGGGAGATACCTTTTATTTTTTTAAACTTAAAAATATAAGAACAATATGGAATGAACTCCAAATCTATTGTGCTCAAGATTTCTCTTCAAACTATTTCGTGACCACCAAAATACGCAGTGTTTTTGGTGCTAAATTCTTGGCCACTCCAACAAAGTACTCTGATTACATTCCATAGCGTCGGAATCCTGTCGCACAAACGGAGCATAAAGAAAACATTGTGGTCGTTGCTTAAAAGTACCCCATCTCTCATCGCCGTCTATAAACACGCCAAATCTTTCTTGTCTCACTTTCGTCACCGGCTAAGTCGAAGTGCCCACTCGTCCAAACACACACACACACACACACACACACGCGCCTTAGCTGCTCAAGCCCCATGTTTATCTCACTTCTGCTTTGGTTTGTTGGACCCCTGCCATATTGTACACCAAATATTTATCCACAATGATTACTAAAGTCGAAAACTGCAGATTTGTTGTCCCACATTTTGTCTCTTGTTGTGGCACGCAGCTTATCTTCCCCCAGTACAATATTAGAGAGAGGGAAAGGAGTGTGTGATGATGTAAAAATCTTGTGAAAGCTGCTAATCTGTGTGAATGGCGGAGAGGGATTATGCTTGTCACGGCGCGAGGAGGAAAATTAGCTCAAGATGCTTGTCTTCCTGAAATAAATTTGAAATGGCATTGGAATTATGTAAGCAGAAAATAAAGGACTTCATGAAAGCTTATCAATATCAACTTTTATTTAGGCCTTTTAAGAACTTAATTCAAATGTATACCATGCTAGTAGTGGTAAGAAGGAGGTAGTAGATGATGGAGGGATGCACCCATACCGATATCAATACTTAGTCCTTGAGTATCTGTACCTGGTTACTTTGCAACCACTTCAACATGTTAGCAAACTTCCTAAAATAAGTGCGACTTTTAATACTTTAACTACCATAATATGTCAATTTTACTATTTGAACACCCATTACAGTAATTTTATGACCAAAAGCATTGACTGCATTTAGTTGATTCTGAGCTTCAAAATTAGGTATCAGATGTTGATATTTACTGGTTTGTAGTTGGTAAAATAGTTTGTCGATACCATTACATGTTCCTAATATCGGCACCATATCGATACTAGTACGGTGTTATTTAATGTTTTTTCTTTGGTTTGCTCCCTTGACAAAAAAAAAAAAAAAAAAAACGTCTTGGTAAAGGTTTAAAAAGAAATACTCTCCCATTGTTTTAGTTTATATTTTTGTTTATCCGTTTGCTTTATTTTGTCCTTTTTGATGACATTTTCGAACGTATAGCTAAAATTTCGGCACACCACCACGCATGTAAAGCTATCTCACCAAACAGCCTCTTACCTTCTCTATTTCTGCTTTAGTTCACATAGTTAATCTTGTAACATCCAATATGGTGGATACACGTGTGATGTTTTCCTTTTTTTTTGTCCTCTCTCTAAAGGATTTTTTGGCCCGTAGGCTTTATTTGACAGGACAGTTCATCGTGAAATGGGAATGAGACTGAGGAAGGCCATGCTGCAAATTGTCGAGAGCCAGATTTGGACTCACGACGCAGGCTATATGTGCTATCCACTTCACCACGAGCGGCATGTGTGATGTTTTTCAACGTTTCTTGCGGCCTGTGCCAACCAGAACATGCTCGATCGCAGCTTCTGCGTCTTGAAACCACACGCTCATCTTGTGAATGCATACAGCAGGTGGAGGTGAACATATTTATTTGTGTTTACTTTCAAGCTTAAGCACTTGAGAATTGCGGGCCCTACGGCACTGCACTTGAAGTCTTTGCACGCCTACGCTGAACCATTGTATTTGTTCTTGTATGCATACATTGCTTGCCTTTTCACCATCTTACCCAGTAGCAAGTATATAATAGTCTGTATACTTTGTACAGGTAGACTCTGTAGTGCAATTAAATACAATTGCATTGAAGATGATTGGTTCCGATTGGAAGTTTTTCAAGAGCTCCATACAGACAAAAATGTTAATGTTCAACTTTGATGCTGTTGAAGAAGACTATATAGAATATCATTCTGATGACATAAAAGTAATTGATTAATTCGAATTTGATTACCAAAAATATCTGTCATCATAATGGGGTCTAAAGCTAAAATATAACACAAAAATGAATTAAGCAAAAGAATAGAAGTAGAAGTAGAAGTAGTAGCAGCAGCAGCAGCAGCAGCAGCAGCAGCAGCAGCAGCAGCAGCAGTAAAAGCAGTCAGCAGTAGCAGCAGTAGTAGTAGCAGCAGTAGTAGTAGCAGCAGTGGCAGTCAGTAGTAGTAGTAGTAGCAGTAGTAGTAGTAGTATGTCCTCAGTGCATCAGGAGAAAATCAAAATAGAAGAGCAATTGGGCTAAAAATATGGCTGTATGTGTAAACAATCATGCAATATATGATGATATATTCAAGATATATTATATTTACTTAAGTGAAAAGTTAGTTGGTTAAAATGGGTGGGCCTAAATATTGGTTATCAGCCAGTAGCCACAACAATAAGTCAAATATTGGATCTCGATGTCGGCTCAAAAAATCCATATGGGCCAGTCCTTATACTGTATTTGAAGTGTTTTGAAACGGGTGCATGTTTTTTCTGGCTCTACTTTATGACAAAACTGTTGTCCGGCAGTGTTTAAGTGATTCCTGAGTTATTTAGTGTTAGCAGGGCAGACAGCTGTCAGCATCACTTTCACTCTTGAAAAAACTTCCATAAATATGGAACTAAAGCAGGCCAGTTTTTATTTTGTTCAAGTCTATTCAATAATGCACTTTTTTAAGCCGTACTCAATCTGCAAAGAACCATTATTTTCATTTCAAAGTATAAGTTGGACAGTTACCAGTGCGCTTTGCTGAAATGTCTTTTGAGAGATATAAACGATGTGCCCGTTAAAATGTAATCCCACACGGCCGAGTTTACGGCGCACTTAACAAACATGAGTGGAGATTTTTGTTGTATAATCCATACAAGCCACCTTTTGAAATGACACCAAATAATTGAAATGTATAAAAAATATATTATTTGGGATTACAGCTGAAAATGGGCTGCTTAACAAATCCTTCATGTGAACAAAGGGCTTTAAGTGCACGGAGCTCTGCTTCAACCGTAAATGTGAAAGAAGTTTTGAGTCAGAATGAAGGGGCAATATTAGCCTGGAAGGGCATCTGATGTAAACCAAATCAAAAGACAAACCCCCATAAACTACATAAACTACAGTAACAGAAATGTGAATTTCTTTTACCAAAAGGAAAGTACAATTCCATGTAGTGCTTTTGTTTTCAGCATGAATGAATGTTGTTTTTCTGGACATATTTCTGTCACATTTAGATACAATTACACATTATACTTAAATACTCGTAGTACTAATACTACTACTACTATTGCTTCTTCTTATCCCACTTTACCGCAGGAAAAAGCTCTTGAATAAACAGCAAAAGTACTCTGATTGCATAATGTATATAAAAACACTTAAGGTTAAAAGAAGTCGAATAATATACATAACCCATATGTAAACAAACTCTGCTAAAATACATGATGATAGTAATGATTTGTTCACAACCCCGATCCGACTCTAACCCGTATAGTCGAGTTTTGAGGCTGTTTTTTTCCTTTCCCATCTTGCATCAGAGAGACAGACTGAATGAGAAAAGATGGATGCTGGTGGCGTGCAGCTGGGAAAGATAATGAATGAAGTGGACCGTGGGTGGCCAAGACCATCAACTAAAGCGTAATAGGTCCCAGCAGAGGCGCAGGATATTGACCTGTCCGTCACTTTTTCCAACTCGCTTTTCTTCTCCTCTCCTCGCACAAATACAAACTCCGCCGCCAGTGTGTACACAGCCAGGGACTCACAAAGACATTCAGTCCACAGCAGCAGAACAAACACGCACACACACACACACACACACACACACACTTCCCCGAGAGACCCTTGCATCGTTTTCTGCTACTCAACACTGGGAAATAATGATAAGTATAGGCGAGGACGGAAATGGACAGAGTTTGTCTTTTGTGTAAACGAAAACAAATGTATTCAAACATGTATGCGGTCACAAAATGGTGGCGTCTGCTCACAACTTTGTTTACTTAATACTTTAATGGTAAAAGCAGAGCACTAGGTAAATGTTTGCTGTAATGAGTAAAGAAAAATTAAAACTAAAACAGGATATGATTCAAATTGCGGGGAAAATGCATAATTTGTGATGCCATTGAGTTGCTAAACAGATGCAGAAATAATTGCTTCCTGATTATTATGATGGGTTAATGATGTCGGTAATTTTTGCTTCTAGTTTATAATTATGACTATTTAATTTAGTCATTTAATATATTTTTCTCATTACGTGATACTTTTGATTACCTTTTGTGCTTTGTCTTTTTGAGTGTGGTAGTCTATAAAACAGGTTAAGGACGTTCTTGAATGCGACTCATAATTTAATTTTAAAGAACCAACGCGCCCACATATGCCATGTTAATCTTGTAAATCCTTTCACGTGACGATTCCTTCTGTAATTGAACAAAACCTTCACATTTTGCCTCAACAGGAAAAGAAAATTCACGTCAGTTTGTTTTTGTCTCATGTCGGTGTGTCCGTTACAGAGATTTAAAGCGTATTCCTTTTGAGTCCGGTCGTGCTGGTCAGTAGACTCGGTAGCCCCGCAGTGCCATGGGCGGCGGCAGCAGCAGGATCAGGGCAGATTACAGTGATTAGAGTTTGTGCTTACACGAGGCTCGGCTGCTTTGTGCCACAGCGGCTCTGTCAGCTGGCAGCCTGAGCAAACACATCGCCGAGGAACAAACAGGAAATCTGCACCAGAACTGCACTTATAAAGGGCCAGTTGGTGAAGATGAGAGTGTTGAATTTAGTTTCATTTGAAGGAACCCTAAAATCCAAAGCACTCATAAATCTGTAGTAGCGATACAGTGCTCCAGACCCTATATTTGAATGCGATATAATTGAAAATACATACTGGTGCTGAGGCTGTATTGCAATATAGTACTGCCACCTGTAGTAGTACTTCTAGACCCTTTAAAATGGCACATTTTGAATAGAACAGAGGCAAAAGTGAAGTGGAACATAATGTGATTTCAAAGGATTATTTTTTTTAACATAAAAAAATACATTATCAGCGACATGCAGTTACACAAAGAATGAATGAAAAGGAGCAGACAGAAGAGCAATCATATGTTATCTGCCCCCTTTTCAACTTGTGCTTAACACTGATATTTTAAAATTATGATTAGCCTCAATTTATCATAATATATGACTTTGTGAAATCAAGGTGGTCCTGACTGTTGAAAAAATACTCGGCAAGTAACAAAAAAACCTGATTAGAATATATTTGAGGTAATTTGCTTAGTTAATAGGCAGTTATTATATATACTTAAAACATGCATGAATTTAAAATGTTTTACTGGACAATAGTTTAGAGGATTGTTTTATCTACAGTTTTATGACTAAACTAAAACCTTAACTAAACTTGTATACTTACTAATCACTTCTGCTACCACATGTTTTGAGAGGCTGAGTATATTTACCATAGTATCCATGAGTTTCAAAGTGATGAAAAATCTGTGCCGTTGCCATAGCAGTTGATTGAGATTTATCTTCCAAACAAATTTTTATATCTTTTGAATGATCAATAATGGTGGCTTCAAAGAAGAGAGTGATACTGATGCTATTGAGTACTTTTGTAAGAATCCACTGTCAGTTTGTTGTCGGTAAGAGTGGTCATGAATCCTGTTTTCCATTTGAAACCACTGCAGTCCTGTGTTGCTTTGTAGTCCAAAACCCCACACTTGAGCCCACTCTGATCCGACCCTGATTACGTCTCTAATTGGTCATTGTGAAGCTGTTGTGGCAGGTGATGCGTGGAGCTTCTCCATCTATCGATCGCCTCCTGCTCTGCCATCGATCGGAGCTTAAAACATTTAATTGTAATTATTTCTCCCCTTTTTTTCTCCCCCTTTTGTTGGATTCTGCTGAGCGTATGTGGGTGCCTTCAGGACAGTGGCATAGGAAAGCTGATCAGCGGTTATTTATGGTCGGTGCATTGAAGTAAAAGTGCACAGCAGTCATAAAAGGGATTTTCAGAAAAGTGGGGCAAGATAAATGTTAAAGCTGGGATTAAGTTTGACAATCCAGAGTAAATACACATTATAATGTTTAATCCCTCAAGAGGAAGTTATTAAAACACAGATTAATGCTGCAGATGTGGTAGTATCTTAGCTTTTGTTGATGATTTGTTCTGTTCTTTGTTCTAGTTTGTTGAAAAAAATAAATACAAAATGGTCACATTTAGTGGAGGCTGTTAAATATTGTATACATGAAATCTTAGTCTGTGTGTCTATCACCAAGATATCCTACAAAAAATATCTTGGAACTATTGTGCTTTGCCATTGTCAGTGAACAAACTTTCACAAACTAGGAATGTTATTTGGTGCATACATACTGTACATACTGTGAGAAATTATATGTACTAAAATAGAACATTAGGGACATATAGTAAAATAAATACATAATCTAAATATGAATTATGAACAGATTTATGTTGAGTCATTCTCAATCTGTGAAACAAGTGAGAACTCAGGTTTTATGTCCTACTCTGTGTAAACCCTGCCCACAGGGCGGGACCTCCTGATAATGGGCCATTGAAACTCCCTGATGGACCATTAACACCCTATTGTACACTGACTTTCGCTCCGTCCTCATTGAGTACCTGATTAGCATCCAAATGTTTCCCTTTTGTCCCTTTTTGTCCCACAGAACCATGAGGAAAGAGTGTCTCTATCCCTTATGTCGGAAAAACTGCAAATAATTTTTAGACAGCACAAAGTCCCTGTTTATTTCAAACCAGGCAACACGTTAAGACAAAACTGGTTCACCCTAAGGAAAAGATGCCTACACAGAAACAGAGCAATGTAGTGTATTCTATCCAATACAGTGAAGAAAGTTGTAAAGAGCGGTACATAGGGGAGACCAAACAGCCACTGGTCACAAGAGGACTTTATCAGCACAGAAGACACGCAAGTTCAGGACCCCAGAGCGTCGTACATCTTCATCTCAAAGCCACAAACCACTCTATTGAGCAGGGAGAAAAGATGGTTCGAAAGAGGAGTTAAGGAGGCCATCTTTGTTAAAAAAGAGAATCCTTCCTTAAATTGTAATGGAGGTTTAAGATTCAACCTTCCAATTGTTTATAATGGTTTGCTGAAACCCTGGAGACGCCCAAGGCATGCAGATGCTTACCAGGTACTAACTGAGGAGGGAGCGAAAGTCAGTGTACAATAGGATGTTAATGGTCCATCAGGGAGTTTCAATGGCTCATTATCAGGAGGACCCGCCCTGTGGGCAGGGTTTACACAGAGTAGGACATAAAACCTGAGTTCTCAGACTTGTTTCACAGATTGAGAATGACTCTTGGATCAGAGTCGAAACGTTTTGTTGTTCTAAAACAGAGTCCATATGACTACAACTGAATCTTTTTCTACAACGGAACACTCCTGGACGAATGAGGGATTACACAGACACAATTATGTGTTTTAGTATTATTGGATTAATTGAGTATTTGCACATTGACTAGTGTTTTTAGTTTAAGTCATCTTAATAAATGATATGGCAAATGTCAAGTATTTCGAGTTCTTCACTCATACATACACATCAAATAAGATATAAAATCTGAAATATGATATGTTTTAGAGAATTAATAATAATATTTGATTCATTGAACATTACCACTTAGCTTTTTTTTTTTTAATTCAATTGGCGTGACACAGGACAAATACTTGTAGTTGATTCGTTCATTCAAACGGGCCGCATTCACATTAAAGAGGAAGTGGTAATCATCCAATGTACCAAAAAAAAAGAAACTCGAGATGAATTAATACAAATCATGATACGTTCTTTCGTCACATCGCCCAGCCCTAAAGTCAAGCATATTGCCATCAAAACTAATGTAACTAATGGTAAAAGTGAGCTGATATTGAGGTTACAGTGGCCACAGTGTTCGCTTTTCTTCTTTCAGGCGTCACAATGCTGTCATCATGCGAATCATATGTGTATCTCTGCTGTCTTGTCATGCACAGCTCCCTCACTATCACACACCGTCCTCTCGCATCCATCTAATTCAAAGTGACACTTAATCTTAACTTGCCTTCGCACGCGCTGATTACCAAAGCTCTGGTCTCAAACAGAGCAAACCAGACAGAAATCAAGCTTTGCGAGGAGATGGAGAGAAATGCCGTCGCCATAATTGTTTTGAGCATTTGATAGTCCTGACCCCCCGTATTTTTAAATATGACTGGCGTTTACTACCGGCGAATTAACTCCTCACAGACGGCTGAGTGAGGGTAAGCAGAGGAGGCGAGGGGTGACACGCTAGGTTCATGAACCCATAAAGTTGATAGGAACGAGGCAGTAGACCATATCTCATTATCGAAATGAGATGGAGGGCTCCTTCTTTGCTTGTCCCTCACTGGTTCGATTGATTAGTCGGCAACTAATCAATGTTAATTAAGGTGTAGAGAATCCTTTAATTGTGCTGTATGAATCATGGTGTCAGACCCCGCCTTGACCTTCAGTGAGCTAACAGAACGAATGGCCACGCTACAGCTAAATACCTTTTATAAATGGGGAGATAATGGTTTTGAATTGATGGTATATTGTGTTTTTATATATGTGTGAAAATATAGATACAATGATGATAAAGTGGATGCTCCTTTTTCAGTTTCATGGTGTTATTTACAGTATTATTATTATTTCTGTTGTCGTGTCCCTGGGAAACACACTCCACATATACAGCCAATATTCCAGTTCGGCCAACTGTACTGAGAAGGTAGGGAGGGTTTATTATTGAAAAGTTATGCTCCTAAATATTTTGAATATAAGATTTATTGACGAGTCGGTGTGATCCCTCATTTGTCCTTAACAAAATGTTTCAAAGTACAATATTTTCAATTTAAAAAAAGTATAATTATTGACTTAATCATATATCTGGGGTTGTTTATATTAGTTTAAGAAGCAACTGCTGTTACAAAGATATATTTAATTGAAGATTGTTTTAGGCATTTAGGTTATAATGTCTAACGTCAATTATCAAAATTAAGTAGATGCTTTTAAAGGTGCGCTATGTAACTTTTCTGGTGTAGAGTATAAGCAGCAGAACCAGCATAAGATGGACTACGTTCGCCACCTTGTCGCAAAGAAGCACATTTTCCAAAGCAATCACATCTCCATGGAGACGAGCAGGCGGCGCACCCTCCACCGGAAAAGAAACGTTACATATTGGACCTTTTTAAAGACTTCAATTAACTTGGATAAAAGCGTCCACAATAGTTTGGATAATAGACGTTAGACATTACAAGCACTCTAAAACAATTGCTTGTCACAATGAAATGTAGCACCACGTTCATATCCTGTCCTTCATTTTGCAAACACAATTAGATCAATACTTGTCTAATCGCTTAAGAGTTAATGTGCGGAGATGAGTGCAGAGATGATGTGTGTCAGCCAGCCCCTCTGTGCATGTGAAGTACCCACCTGATTGATGACTGTCAAAAACAAAATGGCACCCGAGCACACCAGCAGCACTGTAATTGTGTTTTTAATGAAGATTCACATTTCACGTAGGTAGCTGATCTGGCACTGGCTTGATTGCGTGTCACCCCCTCCCCAGACGCTTCCACCCACAGCCATCTATCATGTTGTAATAACTATGTAACCCGTACCGCGCTTCCTCGCCCCTGCCGTGCACTGCCTCACGCTCGACAACAACAACAACAAGAATGTGCCGTCTAAATTTCATTTCGGCTTTTCGATTTGGGTTTGATGATGCCATTTATTAACCAATTACAAAAATTATCGCAAAATTGCTCCGCCTTGATTACAAAATATTATTTTACAGACCACCCAGATGTCTTAATTTGTGCTGGCCTGGGGAAATGGATTGCAATATCTCGCTACTAAATTAGAAGGACCACTATTTACCTCTGCCAAATGCTGTTTTGTCAGTGGTTAGTCATATTAGTTTACTATATTTACCATAGTACTTTTAGGAACAGTTAGGGCTGGGCGATATGATAGAAAAGATAATGATGATTTTTATTTCCCTTGCGTTGATGGATTATTATTTTCAATTAATTCATTGTATTTTGTCTCATTAAAACCAAATAAAAGTAGCTTTCAATGTAAATTCCTAAACGTAAACAATACAGACTTTTTATTATTGCCTTTTAACGCAAAGTGACATTCATTCCATCAAAGTCTGAACTCTGCTCCAAATCACATGCTTTTCCTGACAAAGGATTGGCCAAATTGAAATGGTTAAAGCTGATCATGATGATTTGAAATAACTGAATCTCAATTACAACTCAGCCTTGGTAACAAGTGTAGATCCAGACTTATTTGTTTGTTTCACTGTTGCAGAAGAGTGCTAATACCCCAGTGGAGGTCACTGTTCCGTCACTGGTTTTGCTTCATTATTTCAATTATCACCATTGTTACGACCCTGATCCTAGTTGACCCTGCTTATACTTGCACAATGGTATCCATGCAAATAAATGTGCAGTTGTACTGTGCTTTCCAAATACTAAACAGTGTGAAAGCGGGAGGCCTGTATTGGTGGGTATTAGCTAGGCAGACCATGCAATAACTTGAGACGGACAAGCCTCCCCATAGATAGAAACACGAATATTCTACTCCAGCTACGACACTGTTCTTCATACTTTTCTCTTTTTTCATATTAAAGGTACACCATCACCAACTTTCTTATCTTGCATTCATTCAACTACATTCAACTAAATTTAATGCAAATCTGTGGAACATTCCAGGTAAAGCAATAACAAAACAAAAAGGTGTTAATCCTCCTGTTATGGTTTTCAAGACAGAAATGAGCAAAGTGATGTGAAGAACACAATCTTGTCTCAAATGCAGAAAAGACCCCAGATTAGTGGGCAACTACAGCCACGTAAACATCAGTGGGAGGGACATAGAGCAGGTAGCATGCTATAAGTATTTGGGAGTATATTTTTACTCTCAGCTCCAATGGACCCAGCATGTACAATTTGTCTGCTTAAGAATTACATTTTATAGCTCATGAATTTTAATCTATTTTACAACATGGCATGTCAACATG
This sequence comes from Chaenogobius annularis, assembly GCA_015082035.1. NCBI lineage: Eukaryota > Metazoa > Chordata > Actinopteri > Gobiiformes > Gobiidae > Chaenogobius > Chaenogobius annularis. Next base: position 1,099,409 of record BJKM01000085.1, on the reverse strand, counting down.
GTTTGGAAACCAGTTAGACTTAAATCACAGATTTTCTTACTCTGACCAGTATGGCTCCTAGTTTTTGAGGAGATTGTTAAGAAACTAGGCAGGAAGGGTGCCAACTCACTCTCTCCATAGCCAGTTTGAGTTGATGCCCTCAGGGAGAAGGTTTAGGGTCCCAAACCGTAAACTGAATAGTCTTTTTTGGTTTCCTATTTTTGTGTTCTTTGATTTGTTGGTGATGTCAAAGCATTCGACCCTTGTCCCAGGACAAATTTGGGAGACAATAAAGCATTATCTTATCTTATCGCTACATGTTTTTTGTGTATTTCAGATGCAACAACCGGACGCAGTGTGCAGTGGTTGCTGGACCCGATGTGTTTCCAGACCCTTGTCCCGGAACCTACAAATACCTTGAAGTCCAATACGAATGTGTCCCATACAGTACGTACTCTGTTTCCCTCCTCTATGTCAAAGCTTTTTATTTTTACTAGGAGGAATCTGCAGAAGCTCAATGACATATCAGTGAAGGCAGTGTGATGTCTACAGTGTGCAAAATATAGCATTCACAACCAGAAGTATTATTGTTTACAAGATATTTGAATGGTATTGAAGGTGCACTATGTAACTTTTTTGGTTTACCACTTGGGTGTCTCCATGGAGATGTTATTACTTTGCCTAGAATGTTAAACTTTATGGCATTAAACCTCTATCTCCATGGAGACAAGTAGCCACCATCCAGGCTAATTTACAGGTCCGAGGTGACCCCACTCATACTAAGAATGAATGCTTTTCAAGGTATTTCGTAGCAATATAAACACTTTAAATTAAAAAAAAAGTTTAATGCTAAAGTGTGGAAAATTTCAGCCAATATATTATCCCCACGGAGAAAAGCAAGTGACAGATCCTCAACCCAAAAAGTTACATAGAGAAAAATAAAAAAAGGTAGTAAATTGTTTGCTCATTCATAAAAACGTATAATGTATGCAATACGCCAAACAATGGACATGAATGTTAACTTAGTCATGGCATCAATCCTGACCTTTCAAACACTGCTCGGATACAATAGGGGAGGGGCCTTTATAACTTTTTTTATAAATTTATGATCCACAAAATGCTGACCCATATCATTATTTGTGTCGAATTGGCTCCACAAACATGTTATATCAATCTTAAATCTTTCAAATGACAAAAACCACATCTTGGGCTTGAATAATGGCACTACGTATTGAAGCTAATGTGGACACATAATTTATCTTTATTTGTGCCAACAGAGAAGACGTTGAGCTTTGTGCCAGTTGGTAGAAAGGTTTCTAAGTCAGTCTATAAATCGGAAGGTATTGGTCTGAGAATCTAGTACTTACTGTATTCTGCTGGAGATTAATCCTGCCCTATTGGAGGAGCTTTAACCTGAAACTGCTCTGACTTTTTACCTGTTTGCCTAATGTTTGCACTATTCTCTGCCGGATGACCTTTTGTGGCAGTTTTATTGTTTCATCAGCAATAACAGAGATATCAACCGTAAACCAGTCAACAAATCCGCAATCTGACAGTTAAACGGCAAATACCACCATCAAGAACTGACCCGTCCTTCAACTCAATTTTAAACTATAGGGACTCTACCATGTGATAATGCCATGTGAATACACCCTTTAAAGTGTGCCAAATGAATGCACTTTAAATGAATGGTCAAGTTAATTATTAAATTGTTAAATGTCAAAATCTGTTTCATTTAAGGATTGTCTCGGGTTCTGTCATTTCAGAACACTTTTTTTTGTAGCCAAACAAAAAGCTTGATTTGTTTTTGGTTCCCACCGTCGTGCTGGCTGGCAGTTAATGTTCAGAAGGACTGGTGAGGTATCTCTAAAGAGTAAATAAAACGAATTTAATTAGTGCAACCAGTGGGGGGAGAGCAAAAACGCTGTCAGGCTTCACTTAATGTCAGTGGAAACATTTGGACAGGGAAGAGAAGACACAGCGTGAGGCGAAAGGATGCGCGAACAGGCAGGAAGTTCAAATACGGTCAGAGGAAACAGCCTTATGACATTATTCATTGTGTTAAATTGACCTTTGAGGTTGAAGATACTCACTTTAGCCTGCCAAAAACGCCCATATTCCACAATAAAAGTGGAAAAATTCAGTCATGGGTAGTTTTTGTAATAAAACTAATAAGTCCAAATCAGTTCTATTTTTCAAATTTTTACATCCTTACCGGCCCCCTTCAGCAGTCTGGCTTACCTCGGCTTTCCTGTTTTCAAGTCAAATCATTTCTACCTGTGATTCTGAGCTGTCAGATGGATCTTTTATGCCCAGACGAGCTGCAGCGTGCACATTCTCCCTATCTCGGCCTCCCAGTGTTACCGTCTTGTACGCTATGTAAAAACCCAATCCATGTCATGTGACGCAAGCTTACTGTCAAAAACCACACAAATATGGAAACTGCTGTACCCCATTAGGAAGTGCATTTCGGCGAGATGGATTGAAAATCCGTCCAGATGCAATTACGAGTAGATTTGTGATATTTCCTGGGCTATTACTGACAAAGTAGTGGGTTTGTGATCACTGTGTTTTTTGCCCTGATTGGTTCCGGACATTTTCCTCCGGGATATTTCAAGTTTTAGAACACAATATCTAGTTATTTCAGTCCCTGCGTCTACTAAAATGTTCATTCCTTTGCTTTTTAACCAACAATTTTCCAAACATTACCTACAAGCTTGGTTAGCTATTGGTTGTCAGAAGTATTAATACCCAGATACTAGTCGCTACTAAAACCAGTATCAAAATGACATTCTCATTCGAGCAGGTTTGGTATTGATGCTGAAAAAAATCACGTAACGGCACCTTTCGTCAATAGTTTCAGGGTGTATTGACACTTGCACATTTACCACATCAAAATTGGGACGTAAGAGAGACTAAAACTGGGCTAAACTTGAAACAGACCAGGACTAAATCAGGTCTAAGATGGTACCAGACAAAACATCAGGCCTAAAATGAGCTAAGACCAGGACTGAGCCTGGACAAGTTTGAACACACCCATGAGTTAGAATCGAAACCAGAAATAAAGAAACCCTACTTTTATTTTGTGTTTTAATTTTCAGCTAAAGCATTTTTTAGCATTGTGGTATTGGGTATCCAAGCTTTTCCTTAGTATCAAAACAGAGGTTAGAAATGATTAGATCATGACAATACAATTAGTTATTGTGAGCTGATAATGGACAAGAGTTTGATTGTCCACAACTGTCTGTTCATAGTCTTTACCAAGCAGAGAAGGTTCAGTATTTCTGACTTTTAAATTGTGATCCATATATTTTGAAAATATTCAAAGAAGATAGTAAAAGCAATGTTTTAAATAATTAATTTTCTTATTGATTGAAAGATGATCCCCTTCTGTCTTGGAACAGATAGCTTTGTCATATCAAGGTTGACATGTAGCAACACAGTTGCAAAACAACAATTTCACGGATTGCTCTTGTCGCGCCAGAAAACTTCTGGCAATGGATAAATAGATATTGTTAAAGTGCTGTAGGCATTTATAAAGTAGTGGCCAAAGTCAATAGTCGATAGTCACTGGGGACTATTAATAGCTGAGTGTGATTGCAAATCCTTAAAGCCAAGAGGACTATTTTTTGGACTACAATAAGTCACTTTTAACCAGCCAATACTAAAATATCCCAAAAATGCTAGGCTGTTCTCCTACTAATTGGTTAGAAATAATTGGGTGCTTCCATTAGCAAAACAAAGTCTGGGAAGAAGAATAGCAGCTTGCGTGTGAATGGGGATCTTAACACTAGTCACTTAACTAAAGCTGCTAAAACAGGAAGGGATTGAGAGTCTAATGGGGAACCAGCCACCCATGACTCCCCCTCTCCCTTCTCAAGCCTTCACGTACAAAGCCGCTTATGCTCTGCCCTTGTTTTATGTACACCTTCAACCTAAAATGTACACAGTTTACATTGTTCTATTCTACTCAATAATTGACAAATGCATATGATACTTTTAATAACTATAATGACACTAAAGATTATGCATTTAGTTTTTAATGTTTCACCTACCTGTCTATCTCCATGGAGACAAGCAGTTGACCCCCATCATGTCGAGTGACAGGTCAGATCTGTGGAAAGGCAACCCTGCTCACAGCAAAAATGCATGATATTCAAGGTATTGGTTTGAGCAATAAAACACTGTAATTAAATAAATGTAAGAAAACAGTATGGTAATAAACATTAAAAGCATTAACATCTCCATGGATACAAGAAATGTTACTTAACACAAAAATAAAGCCATTTTAGTTGGTATTTAAGAGCATATGAACTAAAAATATGTTAACTGACTTTTTACTCATCCTAAGCAAAGCGCCAGGCAGGCAGGGCATCCAGCTTAGAAATGCATACCAAATCAAGGTGCAAATAACAGCCACAGAAAAAATCAGATGATTGTCTCTAAATATAGTTTATAAACAATAAGAATCCCTATTTTTCTTTGACTAATACAATAATGTCCCCAACCGCTATTTCTGTGTTTTCTTTGAACATTCGTCTGCAGCCTTCATGACTTTTTGTCTTGTCTCCACCTTGAGCAATGCCCTTTCATCTGCTGCCTGGGGAGCTTTTGGTTTGAATTACAGCTCTGGTCTTCATATCTTTATAAGCCCTGTCGATTGCACAATCAGATCCTTCATTCATAATGCTGCTGGAGTGTGCTAAATCGATAGACGCACGCTTCAGATTCAATATTGATTTTATTAATTTGCGATCTGATATGCTCCATCAATTGTAATGGAAGAAGAGTGCTGTAACTCCCTGTGTGGCAATGTCACGGCAAAAGGCAATCCATCGTATATTAATATGAGCTGCAGTCGGAATAATTATTTGATGCCGAAGATGTAAAGTGATAGCAAAGACGAGGAGGGTGAATTGTCAGACATATTCTATTACATTTGGTTTTTGCGTGCGTCAATAAATGAGGAAATCAAAGAATATCTGTGAATATGACCCCTCCTTCCAAGGCCGCTGGGACGACCTGTCAGGAGCACTGGGCGACTGCAGTTCAGCGCTTTGGTTTCCATCCAGAAATCTTGTGAGGTTCAAGTTTGGCCAAACAGTGGGAGAAAGTGCTAAGTACACGCTAGTTTGGGGTGAAGTAATACAAGTTAGAAAATAATTTAAAAATGTAGACAGCATAGTAAGTATAGTAAATAAAGTATCAAAATATTATACAAAGAATACTACCTGCATTTAAATGTATTTTGCAACGTATTCCATAACATGACCCAACCATTGTAGTATATTCTGAATGCATACTAATATTAACTTGAAAGTATTCTGCTTAAAAAAAACATGACATAGAATCAAAACAGCTTCATGAATGAAACTTTTATTGCCAAGGAGAATTAGTCTTGTATATAAGTGCACATTATATAATTACACAAGGTAAGGAAGAGATATAGAGGCAGCAGAAGTATAGGTAGTATGTGTATTGCACTGCCTTTTAATTTATTTAATGTATATTTAATTGTTTTATTTTGTTATTTTGTTTTACTTTTACACTGTGCAGTTCATGATAGAGTACCACAATGTATTTATTTCGTTGATTTTAGGAAAGTAACTGTATTCCACCCCTGGTACATATAACACACGGACCATATGTGTCAGCGTCATGGAAACCACAGTAAACCCATGTAATGTTAATTGTCCAACCAAAATGTAACTACCATGTTCTAATTTACGGGAAATGCATTTTGTTTTACCATGCACTTTTCAGATTGCTAAGGCTTCGTCTTGGCCGAACTGTCTTTACGATCGCTCGTAAACATGACCGCGCACCACTGGCTGACATCTGTCTCTGCCCTGCCCCTCTACCTTGACATTGCACACACCTTGTTCTGCATCAAGTCCTCTGCTACCTTTTTGCTCCATATAATTTAGTTAGACATGGCCCCTCCTCAACGGTTTAACTGTGAAGAAGGTCAGTGCCATTATGTGTCCCTCGGCCATAATAATCAAGCATGTTTCCACAGTCATCAGGCCATAACTTTGTGTTGTTTGATAGTTTTCCCCTACATTACTTTCTGAATGGTGGTCATTTCTCAAGTCCACAAAAAGTCATGTTTCTTGCCTTGGGTGTGTTTCGGAAATGCCCTAAAAACAAACTTTTTTTCTCTGCAGTTTGTTTCTGCTTAGTCGCCAGAATGCAAATGTCCTGGAATGGCACAGTGAATAATGCTACTTTTTGCTCTACTTCAGAGCCACACTTTAGTCTTATGTGATCTGTAATGCTTATAAAACTTAAGGTAATGCAAACTTTATGATGTCATTTTTTGGTTTTTGTTTTATGAATGTACATTTATCAAAATGTCTGTAAATGTGCTAGTGTTAGTGTAAAATGCCAGCAATATACAAAACCCAAATTGACATTATGTACATTATACATTAAGGTTAGATAAAGGTTTTGAGAATTAGAATGCCAGGTGAAAGCAGATGAAACACGTCTTAAGAAATGCTGTCCTGAAATGCAAATCAGGCAGAACAAGTCTATCAATTTCACGTGCAAGTACATACATTTTGTCTCTAAGTAGTTTAAATTATGCTCCTTTATCTATATTTCCACTAGCGCTACAAGTGGGTTGATTTTGAGTATTTGAGATTTATGAACTCGTGTCAGGATTAACTTCGCAGTTCACATTTGTAACACATTCAGGAACATTTACATTTGAAAGGAGATTGCGCTGCTAAACTAATACAAGAATACCATACATTTCAGAACATGTTTGTACACTACAAGGTTTTTAATTTATAGACAGGATATATTGTGGTTTACCAACGACAATACCTAACTAATTGCAGCCTTTGCATATCAATAATTGCAAATTGTAATTGTAGTTTGATTGCTAATAAATAAAACATTTTTGATGAATTGACCATTTCTCATTGTCATCCTACAATCAAAAGCTAAATAACTCAAATTCTAATTGTATATTGTCAAACCTAAGCTGCTTTTGAGTTTTGAAGCCAATGGTCCAAAAAACCACGACTGCTGGTGCTCTTTTGTCCTGCACACTTTTTAAAATCTAAACGTACACTCATCTGCGCCGCCGCCTGCAAGCTGGGAGGCGACCACAGACTGGGAAAAAACCCCCACAAAAGAACAAAAGGAAAATCCTGCTGGCGGCGTGTCGCTATGCATACGCTTCTGGTTCCCCCCACTGTTTGCAGCTAATAAGGACAATGTAAAAATCCTGCTTTGCTCAGTGGGATCCGGCTCAGAGCTGTCAGATATGGCGCACAATTCAGGAGAGCTAAGCCAGAGCATATAATCACGCTATCACGTCCAATTTCAACAGTGTAATCCCTAACTTATACCTTGTAGCCATCTAATTCATGTAGTCTCTTTCATTTCCAACGATCCCAATTGGCTTTTAATTCCTTTTGCTAATAATAACTCACCTAGCAGGGTGCGCAGGAAGAAAGGTATGGGGGTAGCCTAATCGAATAAAGCACTAGATTGTTTTGGCAAGTTTTGCTAAGCACCTGCTACTAGCTTTCTCTCCTTGTGCGCTGGCAGGTGAGGCTGTTAAATTGATGCGCAGAACAAGGCTATCGCTTACACTGAGGTATTAAAAGCATTGTCGTTTCAAGGGCCGTTATGCAGTGGTCATGGCGAATGTAAACACCATCTGTCCGACCAGGTTGGGAGTTAATGTCCGTTTGCTTATTGGACGCTTGATTGTTTATGCGGCTGGAGTCGTCTTCAGCTTTCAAGGATCGCCCCAAACAAATCAAATGCCTCCTATACCCTGCAGTCGTTTTCACTTTCGGTTTGTTTACATTAGTTGCTCTTCCCTAAGCATACAAAGAGTTGTCTGCCAAAAAAAAAAAAAAGAAAGTGTTGAATGTTTACCGTTTACTCTTTGTCTGCCTCAACTCGATGGTGTCAGAAAGAAAAAGCTTTTAAAATGTTCAAAACTGAGATAAATGTGTCTATACTTGTTGGCTTTGTCAAATTATGACATTTTTAGACATGCCGCATGTTAAGTGAATTATCAAAAGTTTGTCTCGTGAATGAATGAATCGGAGAATACGGGTTTTAATCATTTGTGCTAGTCCCAAAGGTGGATAATCTGAGGAAGAATTAAACCCCGGTAGAGCACCATAACATCTAGCTCAAATCAATACAAATGCGTTCCACTTTTATTTGCTGTGTCAAGGAAAGGAAAAGCAGCTATTGCATGAAACATTGACTGTTGCTTTTGACTAACTGGCCATCCAATCCAGAGTTCCAACATAATGCTTCTGGAGGCGTGAGCGATAGTCTTATAAAATGTAAAAATTAATGTACACAACCTAGTCTTTAAGATGTAATTACAGTTATATTCTTCTTCTGAGTGTTCACCCTTTTTTGTGATTGGTTAAACCCAGCTGTCACTCACTCAGAGCGTGGCAGATGCTGAACCAACAGGAAGAGGATTTCAAACACTTTTTTTTTTTATTTTTTTTTTTTTTTTTTTTTATTTTTTTTTAGCCATTTTCTGTATTTATAGATTGTGTATTCGCAATGTGCTTTTCTGTGTGCCATGTTTGGCCGTTCTTATTGTGTACTGTATGTTCTGCGTCAAATAAAGTTGATTTGATTTATTTATTAAGGAGTAGGCGCAATACGACTTTGATACCGCAATGAAAAAAATGCTCAATATACTACAAAATATGAATGCTTTTTTATGATTAAATGTGGTTTTATACTACTTCTGATAAAGCTCAATGGTTTGTTTTTTTATTGACGCTTGCTCAAATTAGTATCGAGTTTCTGTATCGATTATATTTTATACTCTGACAACCCTAAAAGAGAAGAGTAGATGGGGAAAAGTGTTTGAAAATATAGCAGAATTAAATGGAGCAACACTGAATCACAATGTATTGCCCAAGAAAGAGATCGTCACAGGGATCAGATCACAATTCGATTTTTTATCATCGCTCAGCCCTAGTCTCCATTCATCCCTGTTTAAACCCCACTACCGCACTTTAGCAACTCAAAAATCTTCTGGAGTACTATAGATCACTCCATTTGCTGCTATCAGTAAATCTCTTAAGCAGGCCCTAGTAGCTTTTCTGCCCTTGAGCTCCCAATCCAGGCTGGTCGGACCTTGTGTGGGAGTCGACACCCTGACAGACGATACATCACACCGACGCACCTATCCCGCTCAAATGCCGTTTGTTCTTTATTCGCCCCTGCTCTCCCCACCCCAGTGGCCAGCGCTCGCCCCCGTCCCCCCCCCATCTGTGATTCTGCCCCTATAATGTCATCTCATCAGTCACTGACAACTGACCACTCCCATCCTGCAGCAGCAGCCTCAGATGAGTGTGGCGTCCTGTCGTATATTTCTCAACAAGTCGGCACCACTGTCATAACAGTGATTTTCAAAGATTGATCTTGCTCCGGCTTTACAGGAGGAAATTGTTTGCGACATGGATGGGATTGTGGACAGTCGTGTACAGTACAGATGAAAAGAAAACGCTGAGACTTGAAGGGCATCTGGGTTACATTATTTTCTCCTAGCGATTAGTTGCATAAATAAATAGCATATTTCCTTCTGTGCCTTTTGGAGTTGTAAGTTGAAACTATTTAGGCTATGTAACATTTTGGGTTTGTAAATGTTATTGCTTTACCTGGAATGTTCCACAGTATGACATTAGACTTGTCTCCTTGGATACATGCAGGTGTCTCTACTAGGCCAAGTTTTTGAAGGTATTTTAGAGCAATAACATTGCAATTTATTTAGGCAAAATAAAAGCCCTTGAAGATTGAAGCAATAACGTCTCCATGGACAAGCAGGTAGCAAACACCTGTCCGAAATGTTACAGAAATAGTGTACCTTTTAAAAATAAAATGCAAAATAAGATACATTTTAGGTACAAAACAATCTTTATACTTTATTTTTTGGAATACATTTTTCTGTCAGGCCAATGTGTTTACAATGAAGTGTGTGATTGACATTTTAGCTTCCAGGCTCACCTGCAGCGTGGACACAACACAATTAAATTGCAACAGATGACAAGTAGAGTGACAGTATTCTGAAAAATGTTGCCACCACAGAATTTAAATAATTTCTAAGTAACAAAGAAAGTATACCCTGAACTATACTGCCTGTCCAAAAAAAAAGTCGCCACAGAAAAAAAGGGGCACACACTAGCTTTGATTACAGCACACGTTCGCTGTGGCATGGTTTCAATAAGCTTCTGCAATATTAAAAGATTTATTTCCATCCAGTGTTGCATTATTTTTCACCATTTGATCTTGTATTGATGCACTGCACAAAGCCTTCTCCAGCTCATCCCAAACACTCTCACTGGGGTTCAGATCTGGTGTAGATTAGTTTCTGCTTCTCCTTAGATGTTTTCCCCGCTAGATGCCAATGATTTGACCCTTCTCAAACACACTGACATATTTTCCATGACCACAGGATTTGTCTTTCTACATGGTTGTTTCAGAAATGAGAAGCCGCTCACTGCGTCAGTTGGGTTTAAATACCGTGTTGCAGCTGAAAGATCTTCACCCATGCAGCAGTTACCCAATAGGAGGAGAGGACCTACTGTATTTGTTTAGTTGAATCCATGTGGCGACTTTGGATAGGCAGTGTATGATTGGCTAATCAGGCACATACTGCATTTTTCACTGAGTTATTTTAGGTGCAGTTTTTATGATCTATTATCATGTATTATCTTTGTAGTCAAGAGGGAAGATGAAGTGCCGATTACTATCAATACCTTTTATAATCAGAATACTTTTAACAATCTGTGTAAGCACTTTCATTTAAGTAACAAAGAATGGCTTTTATCATTACAAAGGAACAACCTCGCACACATAATGTATGTGGTCTGTTGGTGCTGGGGATGTAGCACTAATTAGGGTTTGTCTCCTCAGGGGACCTGCTGTAAAAGAGGACATATTATGCAAAATGGCCTTTGATAAGCTTTTGACCATGTTTTAATGGTATTTCATCATCATTAGCTTATTCAGAGTTGTATTTTGATTGATATATGCATGTTTGGATGAAGGCTTGAGAGCTCAGTTTGTTCTTACTTACCCCCTATTTCGGCCATTGGCTCTGTATTACTTGTGATTTTTTTTTTTTTCTATTATTATTTAGTTTTATGTATAGGTTTCAATAATGTCACTTAGCAATTTTTCAACAATACAAACACATACATGAAAATCTGCCCCTTGTTACGGTGAAATGCCACTTTGAAGAGGTGGGGCTATAAGTTCTGCTGTTTTAAACAAGTTTGAAAAAGATGTAAAATAATGATCTACATATGTTATCGTACTAAATACCCCCCAAAAACAGATCACGGCCCTAACCATTTTTCCATTTCCTTTTGGCCTCGTTGTAGGAGGGTGGTATACAGAATTCCCCCCCCTCATGTTCTCAATGTCCTCAGAAAATCAAGATATATTTTAAGAGATGCAATTAGATTATTTCTGCTCCAGTTGCTGTTATGTTCCACAAAAAATGTATTTAATTCTGTTTTGCCTGGGCCGTGCTTGCTTTGTCCGTCTGTTAGGTAGTCCCATATGGTTAGACGGATTGGACGTCCGCCAAGTCCTTGCACCTGTCCCTCAAATGGAGACGAACCGGTTGAAGGAATAAAGAATCTTGCAGTCCCTTATTGTCAAGGTTATGAGCTAACTGCATCCTGGTGGAGATGGGGAGAAGGGGATGGAATGATAGACGAGACTGAATAAGAAGAGAAGCACAAAGAGAGCAGAAAAGTGTTTGATGAAAAAGAGGAGATGAGAAATGGAAGCTGTAATGATGGTAGGGGAACGCATTGGCGCCAAGGAAAGGACTGATGGGAGAATCCTCCGAAAGAGAGATGTCCTCCCCCATCCTTAGGCACATGCTATTCAAAGCCATGTAATTTGTGCCATTAATTAAAAAGCTGATGAGATTGAGTTAAGGAGTTCATACACTGCAAATCTTGAAGAGAATACGAGGGCTGTAAAAAAAAAAAAAGGGAATATTACAAAAAATATGTCCGTGCCACTCGGCCATGAATCTCTATTAGCGCCTAATGATGATGCCATTCTGATACCTCTCAACCATTAGTGTGAAATTGGAAAGCGTTAATTATTCAAATGAAAATCCATACAGCTGCCTCTCACATGATGTGGTCAGTGCTCGCCGGCAGTCCACATTGTTAGGAGCTCAGCAGGCAGCCAAGAGAAAGTGCTAATGTTAGTATCCAGGCAAGACTAGCACTGCTTGACTAGTTCGGCCACCGAAATTTGAATCTGTACTTTTGGATTAGCCACTGTTAGCTTTTGTTAGCTTTTTTAAGCCGCGATTGATTTTGTAGATCTCAATTAGTTAATCAACAATTGTGATCATTCAGGTCAAGATAACAAAAATAATAATCATGGCCATTTTAGAAGCAAATGTAGTTGAAAATAAGGAAATATATTCTCTAAAAAAAGTTATAAAAAATCTTATGTCTGTATGCCATTCAGAAAGTTTGATTTCATAAAGTTGGTCACATAATAGAAGAATGGTAATCTATTAGACAGTGTGAATTAAAGGTGCATTATGTAAAGAATGATTAAAAACAACTATAAATTAATTCCACTTTTAAAATCGGCGTAATTCTCAATCTGTGGTTCGAGTCTGGGAACTCAGATATTTATTCTATTCTGAGTAGACCCCATAATTAACGCTTTCCAATTTCACACTATTGGTTGAGAGGTGGCAGAATGCATCAACCACTTTTAAACACCAAAGGGCAATTTTTTGTGCACATTTCTACATCACATCTTTATCATTATCATGTCTGATAATGTGGGATACGCCCATACCACCATGGCTCCTCCCTGTGAACTGTTAATTCACTCAAATCGATCCAATCCAAACCACTTTCTTTTCACAAATAAAAGCTGTTTCCAAAGTGCAGCACACAGTGAAATAACACCCACTTTAACACAGTGATTAGATAATAAAATAGAATAAAAACAGTCAAACATTAAAAAACTGGGTAAAATAAAAATAATAATATCATAAGAGGACCACACAACGTACGCAAAATTAAAAGCCAGAGAATAAAAGTGGGTCTTAAGACTCCACTCTAAATCACTCCGCTGTGGGGGCCGTTCGGACATGGGGTGGGGAGGAAATGTATTGTTGGGCTAGTCCATTAAAAAATTTAAAAACAGGCTAAGATTTCAAAATCAATTCTGCAATGGACAGGAAATCAGTGCAAAGACGCATGGATTGGAGATATATGCTTCAGTTTACGTCCTGTTAAAAGCATCAGCGCTTCTGGACTAACTGCAAACGATAAAGTGACATAATAAAAGCATGATTAATACGCTCAAAAACTGAAAGATTTTGGCTAAAAGACAAAGATGATAAAACTGGATAACACAAGCTACATGTATGTGTTGACGGGAATTGTTTATACATTTTACATAGTGCCCCTTTTAAAGAAAATTAAGAATTTCACTGTTTGGACATGGTTGTCAATAATCATGAATAATCATAAAATTGTAATATTTCTTCTTGCAATAATCATAACACTTTTTTAAATATGTTTTTAATATATCGATTGTGACATCCCTATTTTACAGTAAACTGTAATAATGAATAATAGATGGTTTGAATAGAGAAAGTGGGGAAAAAGTGGCCTTCCTGTATCACTTACCTACATCCATCTAGTTGTAACATATTGTCAATAGAAAGAATGAGTTTCCTGTTCTGCTTATTAAATTTAGCTCGACAGCTTGACCAATTAGGCAGATTCATCCGCGTTGCCTTTTTCGACTTTATGTGTTTGGCAGGCGAAACCAATCAAAGCTGCGCCAAATGGTTACAAGCTGGACACCATGGTTCACTGAGTTATTGTTTAGACCAAAAATCACTGCCAGGTGTAGTCCATTTCTGGAGCGGTCTAGTGTTTACCTAAATCACACTCTGCTAGGTAATTTATCCATTACATTATCTCTGTAGTAGAAAAGAGACTCAAGAGGCAAATGATTTTTAAAGAAATACTTATCTGAATGTGGCTCAATACATTTTTGAAAGACTTGTCGCGACCATTTCTAAATTAGAAAGGAGCAGATACAGTGTTAGTATGAGCTTGGTCCTGCAGTAGATTATCAGTGTAGCCAAAGTCCATGATAAAGGATTAAGAGTCTGGTCCATTTTGCAAGTCTTCCGTCCCACAATGAGTTTTATATGGTTTTTTTTTAAATAGCTACCGGTAATTGCCAATGTTCTGACAAATACGGCGTTTGCAATTTAAGTTTTAAAATAACTATTCAGATTACAGGGGTATTAACAGTTGAGTGAAGGTTGAAGGGAAATGCTAAATTGATACAAGAATCCAGTGCATTTATGAAGCTTACCTTTTTATTGATCCTATGGAGAAGGAATTATTTTCAGATAAACAATTTGCTTCTAGTTCAGGTGTTAATGCTATTTGACTTTAGTAATTAATAGCTAGATACTAAATCATTTGACAAATCATCAAAATGTATTAAAATCTACAACTAAACAAAAACTTCTCCTGAAATGGCTTGAAACATTTCTGCACATTAATACGTATTTTGTAATTATTTCTCTTCTCTAAAGACACAGGGGTGGAGAGGGAAAAGAGGAATGTGAGGTGAAAGATGACTGGATGGGAGAGAGTTGAGTGCTTTTTAGTGACTCAGTGACAGCCGTGACCGAAATCGTATTAGGGTCACAATGGGGGTGGTCGGGTGGAGTAAAGCAGCTTTTCAAATGAATCAATTCTCTCCCTCACTCTGCTTCCCCACTTCCTTCTGTTCATTCACTCGAGTTCTGCTATCGCTTGCCATGGTCCATCATGCAGTGAAATTATTACAATAATGAACATTGTTGAACATTGATACATTAGGCCTGTACAATTTTGGGAGTGGAATCTATTTTTTCTTGCACGCATTGAAATTCCATATATACATATATATATATACACGTATTTTTGGTTTGTTTTAGAGATAGAATTTTTATTTTTGATTTAAGACTGAAAAATGGTCTGTTATATACTAGAATCATATGAATTCTGCTGTGTTGTTTGAAAAGTGCATTATGTTATTGTGATGTGAAAATGGTCTTCTACAGTTTTCCACATTTCGACAGTATGTTTTCAAGGTATTTTTGGGCAATAAAAACGCTGTAAATGCAAGATAGATGTATATGTTTAATGCCAGAATGTGGAATATTTGCATATTTATTGTTTGATGTCATCTTCTGGTCGAAACGGAAAGATTGATGCATTTTATTTGCAGTTTGCGCACATGCATTCCCGCTTAACCATTTTGATCTGTGCCACTTCACACATCTATGTCGCTAATGCCTTTTCCCATAGATCATTACCCCACTCTACCCCGGCCTCTGTTGGCGATCGCTCAATCAGAAATGCCTGGCCCCCTATGGTCCCTGTTGTGAGGCCGAGGTGAAGAAGCTTCGATCGTCGACGTCCGGCTGTTTACTTTGCTTTGATCTATGAAAGTGCACATGCGGTTTCCCAGGTTATTGGCAAAGTTGGAGTTGGCGGTAACGGCGAACCAGATTTAGCCCTAGAGCTATTGTTGACGTTGTGACTGGCAGTGTGCTTTTGGCATTTCAATTGATGTTTGTTGTTGATGAGTTGTCACGCGGCAACAGTGCACAATGCAGCTCAAATGTAACGCACACTTTGACGCCCGCCAAAGTTCTGGAAGTAAATTTCCCATTAATTTTTCGATAGACGTCGCGAAAAATGATAAATGTTAGAGCAAACGACAATTGAATCGTGTCAACTGGACAATCGTTTTTTAAAGAGTGAAGACGCTGCTCGGATGTGTGTCGAAACATCTTCATTCTGACAGAATTCAATGGCTTGGACAATTTAGGGTCTACACAGACATCACAATTTAAAGGAACGATGAGGGCAAACAAGCTATGTGGTTACTAATGTCTATTATTTTTAGTGCAAACTATGTTATCAAAACTTAAATTTTGGCTAAATGTTTTGCAATGTATACAATTTCATAACAACATTTTGTGTCTTATTCTCATTAGTTACCACATAGCTGATGAGTCCACAAAAACTTCCAACTTTTAGAATTTTAATTCCGTAACTTGAAACTGACTTGATTAAAGATCGCTCTTTTTATTCCTTACTCCATCACCGGACAATACATTAATACAGTTCCCCTCTAATAACTTCTCCATCTTTCAAACTTCACCCCTCCTCGGTCTGCCCACTGCCTGACCTCCATACCTCACTCTCCATTTGGAGGAGTGGGCCCTTGTAAGCCCTGGTAACAGAGGTTAATCCTCTCTTATTAGAAGCGGGATTACTGCATGGGAAGGGACAGGGGCTGGCATGCTCGCTGGATGCTAACCTCTTTTCTACCAAACAGAAGAGATCAGGAAAAATGCCATGGCTGATGTGAAAAGCGTGTCCACATCTGTCTCTGCAAATAAAAACATTTCATTGTACAAAAGGTCGGGTATAAAATGAAATGATGCAAAACTACTTTAATATATTTTGCAGTATTCATATTCAGCCTATCACAAAGGTAAGTACTGGGTTATGACAAAATGTTTATACAATTGCAAGCTTTGACCGAAATTTATTTATTATGTTGACAATATCTGATTCCTTTGATCACTTTTTTGTAAAAGATGAGCCACATTCAGTTGGGCAACTTATGTACTTTATACAAATGTTGTTGTTTTGTCTATTTGATTATAGACTATGTACAATATGTGTAATGCTGATATGTTTTTTTTCGCAGACTCTTTCCTGCCTTTCCAAAGTGTCAATTCTACTAACGCCACACTGTTCTACTGTGATTGTAATGCGCACAACACGTTTCCTCCCAATTCAATTAACCAATACTTTATTTTTTATTTTCTCTGTCTCTCTCTCTCTCTCTCTCTCGCTCATCCATGCATACAAATATAGAAGTGGAACAAAAAGGTAACTAAATACAGACAACTTTCCTTTTCACCTGGTTTTCCATACTAGCATTTCAAGTAATTTTTGGTGTTGGGACATGGCTTCTTTCAGCTGCATATGCCATTCATGGGGAAAACACAATTTCAATATACTATGATAAAAATCAACATCATGCAAAATTACATTCATTACTTTTATATTAACCAATTTATTACATAAGAGATCGTTGTTAAAGGGAAGGTCATTACCACCTCTCATGGACCTTCCTAACCTCAGGAAGTCTCCCATTCCCTTTAATAACACAAGATTATTCTAACCTGCTTTATCAGCTGCATAATATTCAAGTTGAGGGCTATATGGTATGATCAATAGCCTGTCCAATAAGCTGTCAGCATTTTTGATTATGGCTCTAACATGTTGATGGATGTAACCTTCAGGGACTCACTAGTCAATACTGTAGACAGCCCATAGCAGCCATATTCTTCCCTTATCAGCACCGCATGATTGTGCACAACATATGCCCGTGCTTCTGCCCCCTTATTTGGGGGGGGGGTTTCCAATCACAAAAGCATTAGGACAGTGCCAGCAAAGATGTAACACATGTACATATACATTGTATTGAAATAATTTTATGAAGAAAACACTTTCTTTATCCTATAACAGCCTAGTTATTATCAGTGTTTCTTGATTTATCTGGCTCATAATGCTAGTATGTCTATTTTTTAACCAAACACGACATTTCAACCTGAACACACTTAAATAGTATTATCTCAATTACAATGCTTTTGTATACAAGATAATATTCTGTGATGTCTGGCATGAGCAAAAGTGAAACTCAGAGGCAGCTGCATAATAAACATTGTAGTAGTATTAATTAATGGCATAAAAACTTGATGACAGTAGAAAGGATAGAAACTTACTGAAATGGTTCAAGTCCTGCTGTAACATAATTTCCCCATGAACGCCATGATTGCTTTTGTATCATTACTTTAAACTGGCATTCACTCCACTCATCTTTGTGCCTCGGTTCACAGACAGCGTATTTTTACAATCTTCCTTTTGCGCCGAGCTGGTGCAAAAGCTTACCTCCTCTGACCTCGAGCACTCCTTTTTATTTTCTGAACCCTTTTAGCATTTAGCAGAGCACCCACAGTGATGTGTGCAATGTCAATAGGACGCTGTCTGACTTAACTTTACAGCCGTTGGTAGACATCATGTTTAATCTTAGGAATTACAAATGTGAGGGAACATTCTGGTTTGGCTGTCGCTTGCTTTCTCTCCTCCTCACCCTCCTTGAAGAGATCTGTCAGTGCATTGCCAAGCTCCAGGGCTAGTTCACCAAAAGGAGCATTCAAACAATATACAACGCTTGATAAGTCAGGGCCCTATGTTAAATGCAGATAAAAACGTAACTGAATGACTCACAAATGCCTTAAGAAATAAATCTTCTTACAGTATATCATAGCTGAGATCATAGTTATAGGGGCACCTTTTAAGCAAAGAAAAAAACTGCAGTATATAGCTACGCTGGAGAAACACATACTTAAATTAGGTTAGTCATTTTATATTTATATTGTAATCTTCCGTGTCATTTTGCTCCAGTCCGTGGAAAATTCATAATGAGGCGAAATTAGCTCACAAAATGGTCAACTGGTATTGACCTGCTGCAGCTGTATTGCCTTGGACGAGCCTTATCAGATTTGAGCACAAACCAGTTCACATATAATTCGTTTATTGTGCGCTGTATTGTAAATCATGTGGCAGACGTCGAATGTCATGTGGATGCAATAATGGACAGACGGCCGTTCTAATGATTGTGTAATGTCTTAATCAGGGTTTTTTTTGTTTTGTCTTTGCATCGTGCCAAGACCAATAATTACAGCCTAGTAATTTATCAAATGGCTGAGGATCATTGGGTTCAAAATTAATTTTATTTTTTAAGTCTATTTCCAAACATTTGCCTTTGGGGCTGTCACATGATGTTTCAGACATTCTGTGCTATATTGAATTGCATTGTACAGCATTTATGACCTTGACTTCAATCTGTTCATCTTTTCATGCAAGTGACTTTGGAAGTTAATTGCTTTTTGGGTCAGGGCATTAAATGAATTAAAATAAACTCTAAATTGCTATTGGTGATTAAATGTTGAGCCACACTTGATTCTTTTCATTCCATGTCCTTGCATGATCAGCTATTCACCAGTCACTGCATTACTAAAACATGCACAGATCAAGTTGAAATTGTCCTTGCTATCCTTACCTGCCAATGTAACTCTGTACTTGTTTTTTCCCCTTTTTGGCTCCTCAGTTTTCCTGTGCCCAGGGCTTCTCCGAAGGGTCTACCAGAGCGAGCATCTCTTCGAATCAGACCACCAGTCTGGAGCGTGGTGCAAAGACCCTCTCCAAGCCTCCGACAAGATCTACTACATGCCCTGGACTCCTTACCGTACTGACACGCTAACCGAATATTCCTCCAAGGAAGATTTCATCGCCGGACGACCGACAACAACCTACAAACTTCCCCATCGCGTGGACGGAACTGGATTTGTCGTCTACGATGGCGCGCTGTTCTTCAACAAAGAGCGCACTCGCAACATCGTTAAGTTTGACCTGCGGACTCGCATCAAAAGCGGGGAGGCCATTATTGCAAACGCCAACTATCACGACACCTCCCCGTATCGCTGGGGTGGCAAATCGGACATTGACTTAGCTGTAGACGAGAACGGACTGTGGGTCATTTACGCAACAGAACAAAATAATGGACGTATTGTGATCAGCCAGCTGAACCCTTACACATTACGAGTTGAAGGCACATGGGACACCGCCTATGACAAACGTTCAGCCTCCAATGCGTTTATGATCTGCGGGATCCTCTATGTGGTGAAATCTGTATATGAGGATGATGACAATGAAGCAACAGGGAATAAGATTGACTACATCTACAACACAGAGCTGAGTAAAGATGGCTACCTGGATATCCCCTTCCCCAACTCCTACCAGTACATCGCCGCAGTGGATTACAATCCCAGGGACAACTTGCTGTATGTGTGGAACAACTACCATGTCGTCAAGTACTCTCTTGACTTTGGAGCGCTGGACAACAGGCTAGGTAAGGACAACCACTCTTGCTAATAGTTGCCTGTAGTTTTGGTCTATATTTCTCCAAAAGTATTACAAAGTGGTCTTAGTGGCGGTCAGGAAATTTGGAAGACCAAAGCTTTGGTTGGGTGCATTAGAAAGTTGATAAATTTGATATAGTATCTGATGAAAGTAGTCCATGGACGAATGGTCGTACCAGTACTAAAATACATTTGAGAACGTTTGTATTTGTAGTTTTGGCTCTACCGCTGTAGTTTTGAAGCTAAAGTTATGTTAGACAGTCCTTAAAAACTTAGTTTGTTGTGTATGAATTATTCAACAACTCATATTTGGCAGATTGGCGTTGGTTTATATGAATTGAAAGTGGAAGACTGAGCTATTCTTAACTTGTATCCCGCATTTCCCACTTGGCAATAACAACACTTTGTAGTCATTTAGTGAGTGTGGGCATTGTGTTAATTGGCTATAAGGCGCATGTGTTAATTTGGTCCTATTCAATTACCATATCAAAACCAGAACCAAGATGGTGTCAATCCAAGTTGTATTTTTCCACAATGAAAAATTGACGGGGAAAAAAAAAGTTTTCACACAGAAGTCTCTCATCTCTACACTCTATTGTTCTTTTTATAAATTGGTGCTTGTTGGGAGAGATGAAACAAAAAAGAACCTGTTTTGACACACACAGGTAATTCTTTGCGCTCACTCATCAACAGCTCAAGTCAAAAGTGTCACAAGTTATTTGACTGTGAAGTCCCTGCCTCTGCTTGCAACAGAGGATTTTATTCCTTGCTTTCTGCTTGCCATTTAATTCATTTTGCCTGCTTGACTACTCGCTGCATCTTCACTGAACCAAAATTTAATATATTCATTTATTCAGCAAAGAGCGAGTTTCCGATGATGCACTGTTAACCACAATATAATCTGTTGCAGCTAAAGAGACAGAAAAGGTTTTGTTGTTGGCTTTTTGTATGAAATTATTATCCATCAATTTTGAGACATCATGTACAGTACAAGACATTCACATGCAAATGCCAATTCTAAACACTACACCTCTAAAAGATGTATTTGGCGGCTCCTGCGCTGAACAGGCTGCCCTCCAAAGAATAAGCAAGGACTATGCCTCTTGAATATAGATAGTAAAATGTTACATTAAGTGGATGGATGAAGTCAAAGCACAAATAAAAATGTCAGATAAACAGACAGAATGGACTCCCAAGCAATAAAGCATTTAGTTTGATAAAGTCAAGAGGAGCAGGAGAAGCCAGACTGCCTGCAGCTGCTGTGCGGTTAGCTGTTTGTATTTCACACAATATTGTCTCACAAGGGGTTTAATTTTGTAGATGGCTGCGTCTTTACACCAAAATGTTTTGAATCAGCATCGCCGTCAACCACTTCACTCCACATAGATTCAATTGTTTTGAAGTTTCTGTTCAATGGATTTTCATTCCTTTAGGCTTTTAAGTGTATTCAGGGATGTTCAAATTAAAGTTGATAGCTCAATATGCATTATTACAGCTATTTTACAACAAGCATGTACTGTATTTGAGTGTATCGGACTGGTGGGATTAAGGTGACCGCCTCAAAATGTTGAAAAAGTCGGACATGTTTTGGAAGGTGGTGGAACATCGAGGGATGGACTCGGGAAATTTAAACTCATAGATAATTACTGCAATGACACCATATTATTTTCAGTTTCCATCAATTGAAACACACAGAGAGAGATCATAAAAGCAATAGGTGTCAACATATTACACAAGAATGCAACAATAACCGGAATATCGTGATATCGTATCGTCAAAAGTCTCACAATATATCTCACTTTTTATACAGTTCTTGCATCATCAATGAAAAGGTTAGACATTCTCTAAATAAGTGGGACCTAAATGGCTGTGCACGACAACCAAAAACCCCAGATGTCCTGTTCTTTTCTCGCAATATTACGTAATCAAAGGAGAAACTCTTGGCTTTTTGGTGTTCCCATGCTACACGATGAGTAATAATTTCTTCCTAGACCCGTATTCAAACTGATGGCAACAGTTTTCTCTTTCTTATAGCCAAGCAGTAACAAGTGCATAGAGACATCACCACCATCAAGTATATTCCAAGATGGCAACCAAACCAGAGCCTGATGCAAAGATTTCATTTCACAGTCTTTGATTTTGGGTCTTAAATGTAAAGTGACAAACCACATTTCGGTTGCGATCAAACAGAACCAGCGTGGCGGCGTCGTTGTATTTCTACACTAACACAAACTCGTTCCCACTCGCGCTTCCACTTGCCTGGGCTGACGTGACCCGCCGTACCAATGGAGCATGGGAAATGGGCAATGGAGCAGCAGAGACACCAGCAGCTGTGGCCCATGCAGAACAGTATGCTTCACCTCAAACTGCGTAGTAGACTTGCACCAGAGCGTATGAATGGGTCTGTAATAGGTTTTCTTTCATTTCTGATAAGGATTTGGTCAAAAAGCATATACCTTTTGCTTTTATAGTGGTATGGTATTAATGTATGGTAGAAATTGTGACTGTATATTTCCCATAAAAAATGAACAACCTATACATTTCTTATACGTCCCTGGCAACTAGGGCTTCAGTAGCCCTCGATCTCTAGTGATATTGTGGGAATATAAACTGTGATACCGATACTTCTATTGGAAAAACATAGACTTTATTTTGACAGTATTATTCGGCCTGAAATTTATATTTTTTTCTTGTTGTTGTTTTTGTTTTTTTGAGGTGGGAGGTGTATTTAAAATAGATAATATAGCTAAAAATAAAATAAAAATAATAAACTCTTGAAATGAAAATAAACAGAAATTTGCATTGTGTAAATAATCATCCAAACATGGGTATTGAAGTGATATTTCTGCTCTTCATGTTGGGCTGCAACTAACCGTGATTTCAATTAATTGATTACTTTGTTTAGATTACAGAAGCCCTGTGAACATAAGATTTTTACGTTTGACCAATTTAACATATTCTTAAAGTATTCTTACAAGTAATTTATTTTTCCCCACAGACTATAGAGGCTCGACCAAGACATTCATATGCATGTTTTGGCATATTTAATTACCAAAAAGTACTGAGATAGTAATATTTTGTCAAACTCACCCATACTTGTTTTTAAATACATTGTGTATATTTTATTTGATGTAGGTCTTTTACATCAGATGCTCATTTTGACAACCCTTTCCCCTTGGACCTGCTACACAGAGTGAACTTGCTACCTCTCTTTTGACAGATCTGTGTAGTTTTAGTTTTTGCTGTGGTCTCAGATGTTCTCGCCGAATGAGCAGTATTTTATTTCCAAGGACAAAACGAACTAGGCCCAGGAGTGCTTCCATGACAACTCCATTGATAATTAAATCCAATGAATTGATAATAAACAGGGCGCCAGCACAGCCACTATTACCCGTATAAAAGCCCTCCCGCAAGTTTGCCTCACTTTTGATGATTAGATTTGGGTGTAAAATGAGCAACGATCTGTGTCGCTATACATCTTGTTTGAATGAATTAATGAGGTTGTACCAAATGGCTACACAAAATGGCGACAACATACGGCAAAAAGAATGTGCCAAATATATATGAAATGCACGCTTTGTCGTAGCTGTTAATGAGAATGACGCAAATAAATGTACACACAGACGGCATGCCCTCTGGAGATGCTGCGCTGGTAGGTGTGAATGTCAATGTCTCCCTGACCCACTTCTCCACATCTAACCAATGAGAGGCTTTTGTTGTAGCGTGGCTCTGTTGTTGTCTGTGAAACTTAAGCGATTTATTCATCGTCGCAAAGGCACAAGCAGCTTTCATTCATGGGTTGCCTCATCCGTCTGCAAGATATTTGGCTGTAGAGTACTTCAATGAAGCTCATTAAGTGAACAAGTGTGTCAAGAATTATTCTAGTCATTGTCTCTTTTTTCTCTTCTCGTTTTTTTGGTTCGTAACTTTACATAGATACCAGCTTTGTCATTGATCAAAAAATTGGTAAAAGCAAAAAGAATCGTGGATTTATTTATTTTTTTTACATTTTCAGACACTTACAACATTATCTTAAAACATCCCATATATTTATGCCTTTCTTCTCCTTGTGCGCCTACTATATGGTCTAGTGCTTTGAGCCGATTTAATTCTTGCAGAGGAAAATAATTTTAAAGATAATACAGTGTTGATAAAGCCTTCTTGTATTTGATGTAATAGATTGACCTCACTATGTATTACTTGTAGAATTACATTAATTGTGACTAAATTGATGTCCTTTAGATATTTGTGTTACAGTTGTGGACTAAAAACAACCCATTTGCTAATCGAATAATTGTTATTTGGACTATGCACGGACTTCAAAACTGAGAGAAGAGGTTTATGAGTCGTACAAAGCAAGGATTACATCAAAATGAACACAGAAAACATCCATACGTTTAGGCTTCTGATGATAAACCTGTTTTGTCTGCATGTATACTCGATAAAGATGTCGTCAAATGGCATCACTTAAGCTTTATCTCGGTCGCATTTGGTTAAAGATCTCTTTTTTTTAGTCATCAATTAATCTAAAGAATAATCGCTGGACTAATCAAATAGCAAAAAATAGTTAGTTGCAGGTCTAGTTACATTAAATAAGAGTACAATCAAAACGTTGCAATGTCATTTCTTTAAAAAAAAAAGAAAAAAGAATCCTAAATTATGTTATAATCTCACACACTTCATGGCAAATAAACTTGACACACTTTGTCTGTTTTAATGGTTTGAAGATTTCAAAGTGAGTGCTTCAGAGGATGTTCACAAGTGTTCATCAAGGACAAACTCAGCAGCTACAGTGAAAGTGACTGTGCTTGAAATAAATTAAAAAAAGTAAAGTAAAAGTACTTTATTTATTCCTTGTCCCGTCGTAAAAAAAAAACGACTTTTACTTTATCACCGAACAGAGTGCCTCAGAACCTTTTTAACTGCTCTTTTTATTTGCCCAAAGTAATTTTTTTTTTTTTTTTTTTCTTTTTTTGGAGCATGGTCACTTTCACTGCTTTCGCTCTTAAAAGCATGTTGTGCAGGATTATTGACAACAGTTAGCGTTGTTTCCCCGTCCAAACATGCTCTAGTCCGTAAAGCATCGCCCTCTCATTGTAATGTCTCAATACCGCCCTGAGACGCATGACTGTCCGTCTCAGTGTTTTCTCGCGCTGGCTCGTGCCGTCTTGTACAGTGCGTGCCACAGTGTGTGTCATGGATACATCGGCTGTCTGTCTCTCCTGTTATTTTGCCACATGTTGCCATCTGGGCGCGCACCGTGCCAAATCTGCCCTGGCATGGGAGAAGCCCACATACGCCGCCGGTCCGACCTCAGCGCCGAAATGGCTTTGGAGCCCGCTCTTAGTCTGTGCTCTCTGTTGAAGAGCCTGACACATGCTAAATTGATTAAGAATTTTTAAGCCGTAAATGCAGCCTGGCAGAGGCAGTGGAGATAATGTGAGCTTTAAAGACCACTTTCAGTTCTGCCTCTTTATGAAGTTAGTGTCCTGGAGTTGTCTCGAATCATTATAGCCATTTTAGTCTGGATTACCTTAACAATAATCTAAATAGGCATATACAAATGTTGTGAAAGCTTGGAAATATTTTTTTTATATTTTAGGGATGTTTCCTTCATATTGGCAATCATTATATTTAATCTGTATTGTGTGTTGTTGTTGTTTGTTTTGTTTTCTAAACGTAAAATACATAACACTGATCACAACAGAAGAACAAGAGAGAGAGAGAAGAGAGAGAGAGAGAGAGAGACAGAGACAGAACAGAGACAGAGACAGAGACAGAAGAAAGAGAGAGAGAGAGAGAAAAAACAAAAACATTCATCCTATGAAGTCCCTTTTTTTCCAAAGTCTGTCAAAAAAGTACATTTCCTAATGAATAAGAAAGAAAAAAAAAATACTTAATGAATGTAATCAGTGCCATTTTAATCAAAACAAAAAGGTTAAATGTATTCTCTAAAAGTCTGCCTCTACAAACCATTATGTTTTTTGGCTGTGGACCTCTCAATTAATAAGACTCAAGCTGATTATCGGCAATTTGAAACAACTGGATCTTGATTAGATTCAAATGTGATTAATTGCACAGCCTTAGTATGTTGTAACTGGTTTGTCAGATGGTCCATAGGTCTATATTGGCTGCCAAATGCGTGTCAGTCTGCCCCAGGGCACCTGTGTCATGCAGAACAAAACAAATCAATGTATTGAAGTTCCCTTGAATCCTTGGCTCTAAAGAACAGCCACAGAACTATTGAGTGCACCATAATGCAGATATATAGATTCCAAAGCCGCTTGTGTCTCATTATGAATATTTCTGTCTTGATTGCTTTTAGAGAATATCCTAGTTGGAAATTTAATTTTGCATGCAGCATGGAGCACTTTTTGATGTCAGGGCTCAGGAATGTAGGCTACATGCTCATTTGGCGGCTACGTGCTTATCACATGCCTCGTGCACCTCGCGCAGAAGGCCAATTTTCTTCTAGGGAAAGTACAAGGATTTAGGATTATGGTTTTTTTGAAGGCATTTACCAACACACAGACACACACACACACACAGATGCACATGCAAATACACAGGCTTCTCACAAACTCCTTTAATGCCGATGCACAATGGGGCTCTGTTAGTAATGCAGCTTTAGAGTTGTAGCAGAGAAACAGGAAAGGCTTTGTTGGTGTTTTTTCGATGAAACTTATCCATGTAAGGATAAGAAGTCTAATGTACAAAAATCACCTTGAGAGAGGTTGAAAAAATGTGTTATTTTATCTTTATCATTGAAGGATATAATGTTTTGGTAGTGTCTTAATGGGTCTTATGCGTTATTAATTCTTATTCTTGGGTTTTGAGGACTTTTGACAATTCAGATGATTACATATTTAGTTTGTGATAGAATAGTTTTTTTTTATCAGTCTAACCAATGCTCGAGTGATACTTATTGCACTTACTTCTTACTATTACTGATTTGATTTGTCTTTACGTTGAAAACACACAATAGCCTTTAATTCTTTTAAATCATTCAAGCCTTTTATCAAAAACCTTTTGCCCATGAACTACAATAATTGGAAATGTCCACAGTCAACCATCATCTTAATACGACAGACATGCACCCTTAATTTCCCATGTTGCTCACCCACTGGTACCAGCTTGTATCTCATGACTACTAAAAAGGACATTAAATATAGTCCGATTTTTCATGGTACCGTCTCTGCCTATATTCGTGTCCATGTCAGTATTGATGGATAGGGCCTGGCTCTTAATTGAAGGATTGCCTGCCACGTCTCTCACTACACAGGTGATCTGTGTATGAGTTCTAGATCAAGGTAAAGACGCAGAAAGGATCATGATGGATGGCCGGTCGGCGGAGTTTGCCAGATGGGAATCGTGTGATATATAAGGTGGAAGTGTGCACACTGATTGAATAAACATGACAGAACCTCCGATCAGGCTTGAAACATGGTGGCGATGGTGGAAATTTGACAAAGTCTTCATTTAGATTCTGCATCAGAGTCAGAAAAAACTCTGAGATCAGCAAAACAATGCACTATCAATCTAGTTTATGATAATAGGGGTCTGTGGAAAAGGAAATTTATGTCTTTTGAATGGACAAAGTCAGGCATATAAAATCAAAACAGATCTCTGGCAAGGCAATGATGTGGTCTGTTACATTTGGTAAAGACAAAGGGTCCATTCAGAGTCAAAATCTAAAGAGAAAAGCTTTCGGTTCCTGCATATGGAAAATGAAAGGTAAACATATGGAAATTGGAAAAAGTTTCAAGCAGATGGGTTTTCTTTATCATCCTTATGTCTGTTGACATATTTAAAAAGAAATTGCAGCCTTTTAGATTATCACTTAATAATAAATGGCGAAAATTGTCCTTTGACTGTTACACATACAATACATACAATCGATACAGTGCCACACCCTGGTGGGAAGAGCCAGCTGTAGATAGTATTGTCAAAGTACGTTGCCCAGTGAAGAGATCTGACATCACTCTGGGAAAGTCTGGTTAGAGAAGAAAGCTTGCCAAATGACTGACCTAAACCAGGGGCACGTTTTATCTTCAGGTTTATCCTCATGCCCTCAGGTCTACACTATCAGATGTCCCAGATCAGAACTAATCGCTATTATATGTCTTTTATTCCTTCTACGACGCTTGAACTCTACTCTTTTTGTTCTTTTATGTACCTTGTGCTACTCGTTTTTGCCCCTCAGAGGTTAATAAAGTTTTCCGATTCAAACACACATGACCAAAATGACCGAAGTAAAAAAAAAAAATACAAATTAAATGTCAAACTAAATGCACTCATCATCAAACTTAATGTTGAACTGCTGCTCTTAAATAGTAAATTGTGTATTAATAAAGATCAGTATAAAGATGGACATCATAGCGCTTTATAATGATAATATTGACCCAGTTAGGATGGTGCTTTAAAATCAATTAAGGCTTTATTTATTATAGACCAGCAGCACTCTTATGTCGCTGACGTACGTTTGCGTGGCACTCACCCGTGTGTGCGTTTACAAGCCCAAGTCCGGCTCCGGTCTTCTGCACGTCGCCACTGTCATCAAAATTCAAACACAGGCTGCGTGTCTTGGTGCATGCATATGAGCGGCGCGCGCTCTCTCCCGGCACCGACTGACCTCCAAAGATGCCCTCTCGAGTCACAGCTGGGAGCGCGGGGGGAATGAGAAATTAATTGCCAAACAATGCATAGCGCCCATCCATTACGGCCCTCATCATGTCAGATGATATCGGGGCATTACCGGATGTCTGGCTGCATAATTTACCCGAACAACTCTTTTCTTCTCTCTCCTAACCCTGTCTGCGATCACTGATGGGCTTGCAAGACTGCCACCAAAAGGATCCATTAAATGACACCAAGCGCTAATCATGGGTTTATTTTTATAGCGTTCAGGAGGAAATGCATGTTTCTAGTGTGTTGGAAGGCTCGGGTAACACGAGCATTAGAGCGTTGATAAGCTTATTCAGGAGTGAGTCATGCCATTATATGAGACGCTTATTGATCCTGGTGAAGGCAAAAAAAATCAATAAGCTTGTCTTTGCGAGTCGAGAGTAACTATTGTTCTAGTTTCAAATACCTTACTATTTAAATGTATATAACTTCCCAGCTCTCACAAAGGAGCAAACGGACTGAAAAGTTATTTTTAGCGTTTTCATAGTTTCAGTTGACTTTCCAACTTGGAGCAAACAAAAATATCCAAATGAAAACGGCTAGAAAAATGAGGAAATCGATTCAGCACAGTTTTTTATCCAGACGCTTTATTAGTGCTCATAATCTGTCTGTACTTATACTTCTTAATGTACATATTTACATGGGTGCTTCATTACTTTTACAGTTTTTTTTGTGTCATACCTTTACTACATTTTTCACTACTTCTAGTACTTCTATTTTTTGGGGGGGGTTTTTTGCAATAGATAAGAGGAAAACAATATGTTGTGCTCTTGTAGTATATTGTAGGTTTTGTCACAAAGTTTTGCTTTTACAATACACTTTCTGGGGTAGAAAACAGAATTGACTGTGTTTATGAAGAAAGAAGTTGGGTACGTAACTTTTAATAGATTTTTTGACTTTTGCACTTTGGCTGTAGTGACAATTTGGTACTGACACAAGCCATCCTCTTTCGTCCAGGCTTGGAAGGGTCTCAAATTCTGCGATAAGACCTTCTCCTTGGTGATTAGATTTAGCATTATTTAACAGATAAATGTTGATATGTTGCAAATAAGAAAAAATGGACTCTTGAGCGAGTACAACCAGTGCAAAATTGTGTTGGCTATTATAGATGAGTGGATCAGAGTATCTCCAAGACTGCAGCTCCCAGTCTGCAGTGGTCTTTATCTACTGAAAGCGGTCCAAGGAAGGAAACTGGCAATAGGTGCTGCTTGTGGGGAGTGAAGAGGCCAAATCCCTAAATATTGAGGAATTGCTGTAGAAAGTCAAAATTAAGGGTGAATAAACTTCAAAGGAATGACTATATCTTCATTATTATTATCCCAGTCAGGAATTTGAGGTTCAAAACTCACATAAAAGGGAAGGGACAATAGAATTAACCACAACAGTGCAGAAATATCAGCTACAATCTGCTTTTTAGCAGCTCATCCAAATATATAACACTTTACATTTAGTTTTGTATTGGACTGCATATTATAGGTGATCAAAGTGTTACGCCTTATTTTTGTTTATACATTTTTTATGAAAAATGTGGATGCATTTGGGGACAGTGAAGTCGTGGAAGGGTGACTGCAGCGTTTCAGTTTTAGCCCCAAAATCCCTCTCCACATCTTTTTATCTTGACTCTGCAAGATTTCGTTGCTCGCGGTGCGGAAATAGCAAGTCCTATGAACCGGATCCATTTCATAACAGCAGTATTTTTTAATTTAATTTTATATTTTTGCCCCAGAGCGGGATTGAGTAAGGCTTATCTAATTGCGGCGGCCCCGGGATGCAGACAGAGAGGCTAATTAGTGAGAAATGGAGGCTTTGAAATGAGACACAAAACGCTGTGTGGTCGGAGGACGGTGGTGGTGGTAGTGGAAATGTGTTTTTAGTGAGAGGGATTTTTGTGCATCAGAAGCCAAGTGTAATGGGGGAAACCTTGTGCTTTCTCTCAATGAAACAAAGCTACAGGCCAATAGTGACGGACAACTTTGGGATAATTGTTGATTTGAGATTCTTTTGTTTCAAATTGTCCTTGAACAATTTGTTTCTTTTTAATCGAGAGTTCAGACTTACAGCAATATTTGGCTTTTTTGTATGTGCTAAAATGACTGATTAAATTAAACGGGGGGGGGGGGGAAATCTTGAGTTCTGGATTAAATTTAGAACCATCATGCAACCAAAGCCGAGCCACGACAATAAATGTGACCAACAGTAAACACAAGAGCTCCTTAAAGTAATGCAGAAGAGTTCCACCATGAACAAAACCAAATCTCTCATTTTTTCTTTCACTTAGTAACTTTTTACAAGTGCAAAAACACCCCTAGCATGCTGCGCTAGACTCCGCTTACCGTTAAACCTGGTTGACTTCACCACATGGCGCTTCGAGCCTGACATTCGCTCAGACAAGCTTTGGTCGTAGCCAGGACTGATCACGTGAACCATGAACTCACGTCGAGTAGTGGGACATATCCATAAATCTTACGAGGCCAAAAAAAAAAGTGCAGTGGACATGAGGCTTAAATAGAAATCCCTTTTTTCAACCAAAAGGAGATTTTTATTTTTTGTTGTTGGTTTTTTTTTCATTCAAGGTCACAACTGCAAACCATCTGGCTCCTACAGGCCAGCGGTGGATCAATGAACATTTGCTCAAGCCTAACTCCAAACAAGTGAATGCTTTCGTTGTGTCCTCGGGCAAAGACACTTCACACACCTTTCCCATGCATGAATATAGTGTGTGAGATAGTAGCTTCACGTATGTCAGTCTACCAAAGGGCAGCTATGACTACTGAAGTAAAGCTCAAAAATACAAATTGTGTCTTTGTCCTTTCTTCCACTACATTTAACTTGACATAAACTTAGAAACTATTGTTGAATTTGAGGCAATTAGTAATTGAATACAGCATTTCAACATTTATTTTTTTAGTAGTATTTTTTGGCTCGTAGGCTTTATTTGACAAGACTGTGCAGCATGTTTAATTTCAACAACAAAGGATGTACTGTAGAAAAGCAGAGATTGAACAGATTTAGAGGGCAGGTATATTTTGTTCTGGTGCAGATACAAAATACTTTGGACATTCAAATCTGGAGGTCAGTTGAGTGTCCTTTAGCGCATACCCAAATGTTCCACAGTGCTTGCTCTTGAACTTGTTTACTCCCCCCGTCGTTTGGACAGTTCGGAAGAGCTTGCAAAGCAAAACAAAATGTCCTTGCATTGTCTCTGCAATCTGCTAAGTTTCTGCTCACCTCATAGAAAAATATACAGCTTTAAGCTCAAGGACACTCTTTCCTTCCTTTCTTCTTCCATGGGCCTGCTGTGCGTCTTTGTAGGTGTATTTAACGCACTGGAACATACCGTAAAATGATTATACGCTCGTTTCGGAGGGATTATCAAAAATCAGGACTGGGATTCCAGATGTGACTTTTTTTTATTAACCCCACGCTGCGTCGCTGATTTTCTAAACCCGCGTAGACGTCTGTGTACCGAAAAGAGATTACCAGATGTAAACTTGATCTCATTGTCTGCGAAAGTTAAGACAATCCCACCATGTTCAGTTCAACATGTGGTCGATCTATTTGCATTTTGTTTAGTGGTGATGACTCTTGGTCATTTTAACAGTGGGGCCACCTGCTTTTCTACACCGTATTGCACAGTGTAGCATTCAAATTATCCCTAATATATATATTTTTAAAGTTTTTCTGTCTCCAAATACTTTGAAAAACATGCTCATCTTCATGGAGATTGGTAGCTTTAATGCATACTGTGGAACCCATCCATCCATCCATCTTCTGCTGCCCCCGCGACCCGGGGGAACGTGTGCAACATTCCTGGTAAACCAATAACATCTCTATGGAAACAACAAATGACGACCCGAACTGTTACATAGTGCAGAATGTATTCAACTTGGTAACTTGGTAGACTGGCCCACGTATTAGCAGTGCAATTCCAACTCCCACAGGTAAAAACTGTTGTTATGTCCTTGAGCAAGACACCCGCTTCACTCCTAGTGTCTGCATACACTGGTGTAGAACGTGTGAGTGGTTCCTTGATGTAAAGCGTGTTGAGTGGTTTGAAGATAGAAAAGTGCTATATAAATGTGATTATTGGAACATTTTTAGCAGTCCGGCATTGCAAAACTTTGGTGGTCTTCCAATGAATTTGCATCTCTCTTCCCTGATGAATTATTATCATTGTTGTTTTGTGTTTGTTTGAAATGTTGTTCAATTCAGGGGTAATACATTCTGATTGCCAGACTGATCTTTTATGTACAGACTTTGTTTGGACTTTTGCAATTTCCCAGCAACTTTATGTACTGTTCCTTCCTTGACCATACACTTTTGACACTGACTACAACATCCCACAAAAGCTTCGAAGATGCTCTGATCCAGTTATCTTAAAAACTGTACCTATGCTTGGTCTTCACGTTTTAGAGCATGATCAAATTACTGGTTAATTACTTAACTTGTCAGTTGCTTTGATGGCTGTTGATAAATCATTGGTTAAGGTCTTACTAACTAGCTATGTTTTGGAGCAATTAGACTACTTACTTTAGCCAGTCCACAAATCGCTTCGTAATCCCTAAATGAAACCCCCCAAACTGTGATTTAGTTGGGTAAATTGTAACCAATGAGCTGGTTGTACTTGATAGAGCGCCAGCACAGGATAATCCTAAACACCCGTGGATCCTAAAACACACACAACACAACAAATTCTTTTCTTTGCTCAAGAAAACAAACGCTCAATCAACCTTAGACGCTCGCTGCGATTGCAAACCGTTTAATCAACTCTAGCTGTTTGCTCCTAAATGCATCGGCCGCTGATTGTAATTTGGATTGTTTTATTCAAATCTCAATGGGAAATCTGTGACTTATGGTTTCGCATTTAGCATCGAGAGGGATCCGGCTAAACAAAAATTAGCAAAGTGGCCTCTCGCAGGTGATGGCTGTTATCTGAGCTCACTTGATGCGTGACATCCATTACAGCTGACAGCCTAAAATCGACGCTCATTAAATTTTGTTTTACTCTCCTGTCATTTAAAGGCTGGGGCTATTTGTCACTTCTGTCATTCTGATTGTATCTTTACAATAAGCAGCTATCAAATTGCTTTCCCGTGGCATTGGGCTGGGGTCATAATGCTACTTTCAGTACATTAACCTTACCCTAATCCTGGTGCTGGTAGAACCTCAGGCAAAATTAAAACCTAAACCAAAGAATAATTCACTAGTAAAACAGTATTAGTATTAGTACATAATTCTAATTAAAGCATTTGATATGTTTTGGTGTTTTTTTAATTTTAATTTTTTTAATCACTCTTGGAAACTATGGAATCTAGATACTAATTTGGCCAAGTATTGGTGATGGAAAAAATATATAAAACTTACTTATAATAGGACCAAGTTGGACTTTTCTTAGTACTTCTCTAAACTAGTTCAAATATCACATGGTTATATTAAAGTAATGGCTCTTATTTTGTGTAGAAAATGATGTATGTTGTAGAAAAAATTAGTGTTTTAATCATCATTGTGTCATCAGAATAAGAATCAGACAGATGTTAGTGCCATTGTGAACAAAATTCACAGAAACATAAAACAATAAATAATAATATAAACTATGCTAATAAGACATGCATAGAATATAAGTTGTTACGATACATAGATTTATTGATTACAAAATAATAGTATACAGTGTGGGATGAATTGAACAACAGTGCAAAACTACCAGAACAAACCGAGTCGAAAGCTGCGTTGAGTATCAGGTCTTTTCCTTTGTATCGAGATTGAACGTTTTGACAATCTTAACAGGACATGAACGCGTCCAAACCAAGTCTGCATCAGGGTCAACCCGGGCCCATCCTAGGACCATACAAGGAGCAGTGTGAACGGCCCCATAGTCGCAGGAGACTCTGTTGTGTTGACTGTATTCACCTGAACGTGTTTTGATGCCCATTTCTCCGAGTGTCACATTAGCGGATTCCTCCTACAGTGCCACCCACAGGGAAGACGCGCACATAAGAACAGTCTGGTTGACATGGAAAGCACATGTACTCACAACACACTGTTATTGAGCGTACTTGAGGCTGTCCCGTGTCAACAGCTACTTTTAGAAGCCTCAGCAGGAGACTGTGTGTGTTTGCTGCTTTGCCAGTGGGGCTCTAGAACTACGCACTGTGAATGTTGATGCAAAGTCACACCTGCCACATCCAAGAAATGTTCAAACGTCCTGAACCGAGAAATAAGACTGACTCTAAATATGTGCTCTATCTTAGAGCTCAAAATTATGCTTGTAAGGGTTACTTTATGTAAAAACGAGAGACACAATGCCACAATGGATAAACATTCCACATGTGTGCTACTGTGCACACGTGGAAAATGTTCTCGTGAGTAGTCTTCTCCCATGTGTTTACATTTATGTTGTACCAAAAAAAGGGTTACGTGCTGGTTAGTTAAAGCTATTGTGAAGCTGTAGTTCCAAAAAGCAGTACAATGGCATCAATATTATTCAATACAAAAAAAAATTCAATAAATCTTGTTGAAACCGTGTCTCGTTCTAATGTGATGACCATTTTATCTGTTTAAATAAAGATGCAGAAATTATTGATATTTTCCTCAAAAGAATATGTCAAAAGTCATTGCCCTTTCGTCACAATGATGTGGAATTTAAGAGATTATGGTGAAAAGTGAACATTACTAAATGACTGATGCCTTGTTCCATTGGAGTGGAGTCTTTTGTTGTTGTTGATGTAGTTGTTGTTGTTGTTATTGTTTTAATGTACTAAGTGCAGAAGTAGTTGTCACAGTAGTAATAGTGGTAGTAGTAGGAGTAGTACTTAAAGTTGAATCCTCTTTTACTTCTTTTTACTGGTGCTGAATGTCAACTTGCCCTTTTCTGCTCACAGTGACATAGACTTTAGAAATATTAGATCCAGGCAGCCTTCAGGATCATACCGTTATTCAAACATTCCTCTTCAGACCATCTTAAAATCTGCCCGTTTGAATCATTGTACCAAGTTCACCTATTCCTTTTATCATTCTTTTGCAGAATCCTCCTCCTCTATTATGGTTTACATGGATCCCACCACCACCACCATCAGCAGCAGTCGCACGTCGATTCGCCCCAACACCGTTACCATGACGACCACCACCGCCAGGACGAGCACCGCCAAGACCCCGACCACCACGACCACGCCGGTGCCCTACTGGGCCCGGACCACGTCTACGCCGGCGGCCCGACCGTCGTGGAGGGTTTGAATCCGGAGGAAGACGACAGGTCAGCGGCCTCGTCCAACCTGCCCAACACGAGAGCCGCCGAGTCCTGCAGCACCATGGTCATGATGGACATCACCTGGCCCAAGACCATGCAGGGGCTGGTGGCCAAGATGCCCTGCCCTTCCGGAACAATAGGTACACTCTATCATGAAAATAGAGCCATGAATAGTTGAATATAATCAGAGGTAGAGTGTAGGGCTGTCACGGAAATTACTATATCCACTTTTCGTTCAATAAATTATAGATGGAACAGTCATTTTGGCTGAATATTTATCGTCATCATTTATAGTTTATAGCTTCTTCAGCAATGTATTGCACTTCAAAATGTATTATCGTGACAGGCCTAGTAGACTGGCCAAAAAGCATCAAAATATTATTAATTGAGTTGAAGTACAAGGTAATGGGCCAAGAAATTACTCAAATAAGAATAACTAAGTGGACTTAACATATCATTTGAAGTTATTGTACAGTAATTGAAACGGCAAAACATTATTTTTTGCACAAAATCCAGTACATTCAAAGAATAGACACCGTATAGTAGGGACAGTAAATCATTTCTCGACACGTTGTGCAAGAAAAACATTAACATTATTTGATATAGTCATGAACGTAAAAGTAGGGTTACTTCAAAAACAATATTCAATCCGACTTTATTCCATTTGTAAATAACTTGATGACAAGTAAGTATACTTGTGTGCATTTAACTAAATACTATCCACCTTTGAACAAGTTTGTTGAAGTAGTGTGTAAAAGAAATGCCCCTTTATATCCTACAAAAGAGTTTCAACTAAAATGTAATAGTTGTAGTAGTAGTTGTTGTATTATTGGAGGTTGTAGCAGTATATTAAACACTATCTGAACTTTTAGTTGGTTTTTTTTGTTTTGATTATGGCGATAACGGCAAGTACCTGGAGTTGTAACAGCTATAATGGAAGTAGAAATGAAATCGGTTCCTGATTAATGTTATATTGCAACTATATTTTTAATTACCATGGCTTTTGTTTACTTCATTTACCTTTTTTTTTTGTTGTTTAAACATTGACTTCTTTAAATCTTTATTGCGTAGCTCTTGATGTTCTTTTTTCCTGTACTTTGCCTCTCTCACCGACTCCCTGATGCTGTTAAAGCTAAACATAGCCCTGCATTACATCCACATGGCACGTGGTAACTAGCACGACGCAGCCTTATTTATGCCTCGTCTCGGAGGATTCAATTGGTGTAATTAATTAGTGGGTAAAGACGTTTGTATTAGTATCACCGCAACGGCGCCTCTGCTTTGTGCATCAGCTCTGAACGCATATTCCCTTTGAATTGCAAAATATTGAAAGTAGAGATATAATTTAATACATTTATGCAAGATGTGAACAACATAGATTTGTTTTTAGTCAAGCAATAAAGAAGAGTATTTTTTTTATTAAAGGAGACAAAGGAGAAAAAAATTGTCTTTTAAGACTTAAGAACTTTTAAACTTGTCATAATTGTTTTGTTTTTTTAACTAATTTACCCGGTCATTAAGTTGTTTTTAGAGTGCTTCATGCAAGTTTGACTAAACTTTATTCTCCTCTTTTATTCTCCTTACGCTGGTGTACTGTAAAAGAGCAGGCTGAAATCACCACATTTGTTCCATTCAATTCTTTTTAGATTAATATTGTTATTTAAAATCCCCAAAACATAAAATAATGATCCTCGAGTGTCCCAGATATAACTATACTGCAGACAAAAGTATTATACTCTATGTCTTCTTTAAAACAACAACAACAAAATCCTTATTGTATCTTTTCTTTTGTATCATCTATTTATTTTTATTTAACAAAAATCAAACAGAAGGAAAAGTAGGTGCAGGTAGAGGCATAAAACCAACGGGATTGATTTTACTTTTGCACCAAACATAACAGGCCTGCTAACCATCCATTTTTCATAAATGTGGAGGAATGTGGCAGTTGTACTTTTTCTTCTGCAATTCGATTAAAATTCCTCGAACTTCAATGCATTTCAAATATGTATTTTTGACTTAGAAAGATGAGAATGTTGCTGTAATTAATTTCGTATTTAACCCAATTCTATTGCTCACATTGATGAATACATTTAGCAACAGCAGCATGGCATTCAAAGGAGCACAAATTAAAAGTATAGTTTAAGAACTTAGTAGATTCTCTTTCATGATTTTTTTTCATCAGCCGAGTCACCGTAGCTCGGATCCTGCGGCGCATTCTCAAAGTCGTCTTCTCCTTTTCATTTAGGGTTCACATAGACACATCCGCATACACACTTCATTAACGGGTTACGCCAGCAGAACCCGCGGAGACCTCACTAACAGCCGTCATATGTGCGAGATAAGAGCCAGGCAACCCCACCTCCTCCTGGCATTCTTCAAAGACGCGCAGCTCTTCAGACGACACTGTCACTGACACCATTTTCCTTCCACACGGCTTTGAAACTCCACCGCCGTCCTCTCTCTCCCCCCTCAACCCGGCAATAAAGTCCCTTATCTTATAAACCCATCAAACGTAAGGCTGTCCGAGGTGTACTGCGGGAAGGAAATTATGTGTCAATCAAAATTTATATCTGCTAATGTTAGCCATCTCGCCCGCCAAAACACGCTGGGCCTTTAAGTACAAGGAAGGGCAATTTAAAGTCAGTTTGTTTGGCAGTTGTGGAAATATAGACGCCAGTCCGTCAACGTAAGGTGAACTTATCACTTAGTGTAGGCTAGGTTAAGTTTAAAGCAAGTGGAGTTCCATCCTTGTGTACATATTTTAATTAGAGGGCAGTGTTGAGCAGTGTACTTCATGGACAGTTACGACAATCACTCATTCACAGAAACTGTCATTACTGATGGACAGGATTTGCACTGTCCTTTTTTTCTTTTTTCTTTTCTTTCCCCCCTATACTTTACGTCAGTCTTTCACACTTAACTCTTAGCAGGACTTGTCAGGGGGTCCTTGGAACGATTTCAGATTGTAATAGAAGGTGAGATATAATAGTATTTTAATATCAAACGTAAACAATCCCATTTACTGATAATAATTATTCATAATTTTCTAGTTGACGGATACATAATTATTCATGATTCACCATTACATTCACATAGTTTGAACCTGATTATTTCTTTTAGTGGACTGAATTACAGAATTACTACTGAATTACAAAGACAAAAGTGTTTTTTATCCCTGATTCCAATCGCGCTTGAAGTGCATCTGATTTTTTTCCAAGTTTCAAGTATATGGCCTCAGTATAAAGTCTGTCTGAAGACGTGACACTTTTCTCAGCCTGCCTCATTTGACCTTTTGAGACGAATCCAACTATGGCAGTCTTAATTGGCACCTATTTGGCTATTTTTGTGTTTTTCTCACTCTCTCTTGTGCTCACACTCTTGGACACTGTCTGACTTTTAATGGCTCTACAGACACCTTGTCTGATGAGGCATTAATGAAAATGTTTTATTTTTATATTCAGAAAAACAACCAATTACACCTCGCCGCAAGCATCCATTAGTTTAATCAGTGAAGTACTGTGTTACTTAAGAGACGGAAATGTTTTATGTTCCCAGGTGTTGCTTCTTATTTATGCCAAGGTCCAGAAGGATACTGGGACCCACAAGGACCGGACCTGAGCAACTGCACTTCCCCCTGGGTCAACGTCATCAACCAAAAGGTAAACGGCTTTGTCAATGTTTGTTTATTGATCCTTTCTTAGAACACACCGATTGGGGAATATATTTGGTCTTTTGGGGAAAAGGGCGTGTTCAAAAACAGATGAGAATGCATTATTTCTTCCTTTTATGGAATACTGAATCAATAAATTATAGGGTTGTATTGAAAATCAGATATAAATCAATACTGAAACAAGTATCAAAAACAGCTAACATGCTAAAAAAAAACATCACAAACAAGGGCAAAATGTGACTTTCCTGAGCAGTTTTGAAAAGATCTTGAGCTTTATCAGAACTACTATAAGACCGCAACGTAATGTACTTCTTGTTTGAAAATTACAATCTGTTTTTGAAAAAGAGCATTTCTCCTTTTAATTGACGTTCATGAAATGGAAAAAAAAAAATCGGACTCTATTTAAAAATTGACTTCTTGAACAGACTTTGGAAAAAACGGGGCTTAAACATTGGACAATTTATGCCGTGAGCTTTTCTTAACTTTTTTTTTTTTTTCTAGATGTCTTGTGCCATTTTACCTGTTTCTTTCTGTGTCATGTTCTGTGTTTTTTCTTCTTTTTTTTTTTTTTTTTTTTTTTTTTTTTTTTTCTTTTTTTTTAACTGATAAAAATACCATTTAAGGAAAAAAGCTTTTTTATTATAATTGTATCTAAATCTGTATCGAGTATCAAGCCTATTTCTTGGTATTGAAATGTTAGTATCACACTTGTAACTGAAGAACTAAAGACATGATATTAAGTTTTGCGATATAATATATACATCCACTCAATAATCTGCAGGTATTTTGGCAACCATGTCGACCATATTTGTTTGGCGTCGTTTAAAGCTCAGCATGTTTTTGTCCCCTGTCTTTTGTGAGTGTTTTTAATCGGTAAATTAATCTCATTGATTGGCTGGAGGCTGTGCCCAATAAGAGACTTACAGGAGTGTGTATTTGATGTGAGCGGGGGGCCTAAATGAAAACCAATATCACAGTGCCATTCTGCATTCCTCTGTGGCTACCAATGAGACTATTTCCAGTCCTTTTTCAGTCTAATATGGCCACACTATCTAAGCACAAATTGTATCTTCCCTTCTGCAGGCGAGGTATTATGCAAAGCTCTTTTCAGTCTTTAATAGCAAAGATTGGAAAAGAAGCGGGCGAAAATGTGGATCCGGCTATAGGGACGGAGAAGGCCCTCCCCTTTAAATACGTGAACACTTATGGTGTACTGAATGGCACAAAGCGCGCATCATTAAACTAATGGTAGTTTGCGGTTATGGACTGAGCGCAGAGAGAGCAGAATGATCAGGTGCGATAAGCCACAGGCGCAACTGTTGAGCGCAGAAGAGTTTCTCGCTGAAGTCGGTGGCTTGGCGTATTGCACCGGCTGTTAACTTTGCGTTGCAACCCCCCATTTTGTGTTTCTTTTTTTGCGGAAAAAGAAACACAAAATGCAAGCTGCTGCCATGCCTAGAATACCTGCAAGGTTGTTTTTCCAGGACCATAAGTTTGAGCCGCAGTTGATGCCTTTAAACTGGATGTATGGATGTGTATAATTATATTTTTTTAGGTTACACATGTTAATATTTAACCAGGTGTTATTTAGTATTTTTCAGCCCTGATTAATGTCCTAATCGTATTCTTTCTAACCTTATTCTGCTGCTTGTTAGACATTTATTACCAATTTTACCCGTATTACTGCTTATTAGTATGATGTTAGGACAGTTTTGTACATGAATAATGACTCTATATAGGTTTTTAATTATAATAATAATAATAATTGGGTGTTGTTAAGGGCTAGAACCACAAGAAATGTAGTTTTTACTTATTAACAATTTGGTCTTGTAAAAAGTGATAAACAAAAAGTCCAAACATCATACTAATAATCTGTTGTAAGGAGTTTAATAATAGGAAAATGTCATGTTTTAATAATGGTTGAATAAAAACTAATGAACATAAAATTAGCTATCTACATGTAAGCAATTTAGAAAGTAGTTGGATAAGTCTACCATATTTTTTTAAATTTAATTGTGGCTATACATTGCAATTTACCCGTAAATATGAATATAGTGGGTTAACTTCCTAAACAAACACCACTTTTTGCACATTCCTATAGGTCTGTACTGTCCAAACTATGACTCAGGGGCTAAATGTGACCCCCAGACCATTTTTGTTGGTCTCAGGCCTTCTTTTGAATTGTTGTAGGTACTTTTTTACAGCAAATTCTAATATATTCCATGGTCATAAACATTGCAAAGTGATAGATACAAACTTCAAATTAATTCCAAGTCTTATTAGCTGAGTCATTATTGTATTAACTTCATGTGTATTATAATTGTTTGTATAAATGTATTATTGCACTTTGCTGTACAACACTTTGGGATTTTAAAGTTGTGCTTTAGAAATAAACCTTTATATTGATATAGATATTATTAAAGCTGTGATCCCTCAGTTGTTTGCTAGCCTCTGGCCCCCCAACTTCACTTTGCAGCCCTCTGTGAAAAAAGTTTGGACACCCCTGCTGTAAGTTCCTCTGTTTTTGAATTGTGTCGCATTATGAGCTCATCATAAGGTGACAGAAGAAAGCTATTCTCGGAAAGCACGCGTCAGAAAACAGTCCGATTTGACAGACATTAGATTGATTTTTCTTTGTTAAATCGTGGCTGATGAAAAAACGATGTAATGTATTTTTAACAAGTGTCTTCCATCTTTTGTTTAACTAATCAAACTGGCTGCTGTCGCTATGGAGGCCGGAAGACTTTTAATGAAGATCAACCTGCCAGCGCGGTGTAAAGCCCATCTGGTCCCTGGTTATATGTAGAGCCATTGTCCTGGACGTGGCACGGCTCATTACCAGATGGTTTGCTGTTGACTAAATGAGAAGGCGAGGTGTAGGGGAGTATGGGCGAGTGAGGTGACACCCTGTAGCAAAGACAAAGAGGGAAAAAACACGCTATTTACACCTTCTGTGCATGCCGACACACAGTGCAAACGCGTCTCCTATGCGCCTGTGCAGAAAAGGCTGATTTAAGTCAAATAAGTGGCTATACTTTTATTACTGATGAACTAAATTACAATATGTTGATTCGCGTTTCAGATGTTTTGGTACTGCGCAAATTCAATTGAACTGGTACGTTTAAGCAAACTATGAAACAAAATGATTTGAAAATATAGATGTTTTTCCCCCAAAACATGTGTTTTAAGTAACTCTGTGTAAGTAAGTAAGATTTCCGTGCTATGTCCTGTGCACTATACTTGCTACAGTGACAAAAGGAGGGTAAAATTGTGGCTGCTATTGTTAAAGTTTTTTGTTTGCAATGATATGTTTTAATCCTTTTTTTTGAGATCAGCCAAGAAAATAAACATTTCTGTTTCTGAACTTTTGACTCTGAACTTAAAGGTGCACTTTGTAACTTTTGTGTTGGGGTTGCTCCACAGTATGGCATTAAATGTATCTTTCTTGCATTTCGTTTTTATTGCTCTCGACACATCTGTCCTACTACTTGGCCTGGTGGCAATTTACCTGCTTTTTCGTAAAGTTTAATCCCATGCTGTGGAACTTTCCAGTCAAAGACATAACATTGGTTACATAGTGCACCTTTAAACCTTTATTCTAAATTACTATAGATGGTCTGATTTTTAAGTGATTCCAAGTTGCACTGGTCAATTAAACTGCAGACTGGAGCACGTTTGTATCCTTGAAATCACCTAATGGTTCAAAAAAAGTGCTGAAAT
This sequence comes from Chaenogobius annularis, assembly GCA_015082035.1. NCBI lineage: Eukaryota > Metazoa > Chordata > Actinopteri > Gobiiformes > Gobiidae > Chaenogobius > Chaenogobius annularis. The sequence continues at coordinate 1,056,035 of BJKM01000085.1, read as the reverse complement.
GTGCATTACCTTATAAACTAATCCCATCCGTGCAACATGTAATACTTCCCATTAGTTTCATAAAGGTGTTGCACTCTCGGGAACATTCTCTCAACAGTTGATTGCATAATTGCTTCAGGATACAATATTGGCCCCATTGTACTTTCTAATAGTAACTCATTAATTCAGTGCCGTACTTAGACCCATAGGAGACATTCTCAGACTAAATGCCTTCTGTTGTTTTGGATTCTGTTTGGGGATTTGGAGGAGCGTAAATGTTGATATGCAACGATCAGAAATGACGAGACGAGACCACCTAGGCTATAAATGCTATGGTAGCTTAATTAGCATTGCCTGTTCATTATTGTGTTGGACTGCTTTACTTTATGTTTCTTTTAAATGTCCTCTCCCCCGCTCACATTTTCAGCAGTAATCAGTCATTTGGTATGTTTTAAAGGCGATGTATTCTGCCTTTTCTCAGGTATTGAACTATAACATAAGTAGATCTTAATTTACGTATCGCTCATTGTAAAACGCAATGTTGATCTAAAATGGCTTTATAATTAAAAACGGAGCCACGGACTTCCTGTTCAAAGCTGCAGAACTGATGAGCCCCGCCTCGCCATAGTGGCATTTCACTATAACAAGCAGCAGATTGTCATTTGCATGTTTTTATTGTGGAAAAGTGGCATTTTAGAACCCAATGAGCATATGAGTCTTTTCAATTAATCTCAACTAAGTACATGGATGTGGTGATAGGGGGTAGGTGTAAACAGGAATTTTCTGAACAGTCAAGCCTCAGGTGTAGGATAATACTGGATTACTCAAACATGTATAGATCGATCAAAACACAACTTTGAGTAAACTATTGATGAGGAAACATCACTGTAACACGGTTTAACGCTTATTGAAATTGATTTGGCATAATCTGTCCCCTTTTATTCAATTATGGACTAAACCAGTATTCTTTTCGGTATCACTTTCTGTTCATTTAGCCATTTAGCCAGCTTGAAGTAAAGATACAACAACTTGGAATAAAATAGATAAGCGCATGACAATTTGGTTTATCTAAAACACACTCGAATAGATATTTTGCATTACTGCATACTTTTGTTTTAATTTAGAACAGGACTGTATACTTACTACCTACTCCACTAAACTAATAATAATTTTAAAGGTTCACCATGTTATTACTTTGCCCTTAAACATATGTATCTCCATGGAGACAAGCAGGTGACGCCAACAGATCAGGTTTTGGGTTAAATCTGTTGAGATGCATCCCTATTCGCTGTAGGAATGCATGTTTTTCAAGATAAAAAAGTAAAGCACCTTTTAATAAGCATTTTCTGTTTTGATTTAAAAGCCGTACATTTTCTTGTCCCCGCATTATTGTAGCTCTGCAGCTGATAAAAACATTGCTGAATTTACTGTATGTACGTACGTGTATTTCAGATAAAAGCCGGGGAGACTGCGGCCGTCATTGCCCGAGAGTTGGCGGAGCAAACCAAATCTAATCTTCAAGCCGGCGACATCACCTACACAGTGAAAGCCATGGTTCAGCTGGTGGATCTGCTCGACGTTCAGCTGAGAAACCTCACTCCAGGTGGCAAGGATAGCGCTGCCCGCAGTCTCAACAAGGTGAGGCAAGAATATTCGCACAAAATAATAGGGAACATGGTGGAGGTGTGTTGTGAATGAGGCCTACTCGAGCAGTGGGTAATTTTTAATGATCCTGCCACTTGGCCCAGAGCTGTCATATTAAATTCTGTCTTCCATTTGCACGTGGTCCCGACTGAGCTCTCCAAACCAGAGCCTACGCTGTAGAACAATGTGAAATCTTGTTTTAATCCAGTGGTTTAACACCGATTCCAGATTGGCAAGAAATTTTAATAATGTTACAATATATATTTAATCAGATTTTATAAACATATAAATTAATAAATATTTGTGGCCTTTTTCTGTATCCATGTGGTTGCTTTACCTGAATATGTTGTATTCATATGTTTGAAAGATTGATGGGGAATAATCTGCAATATGATAACTCATAATAAAATGTATATAATAATTTCAGTTGAAACCTCAAATATAAAGATATATTTTTCAAATTTTTAAAGTTTTTATTTATTTAGTATTTGGATCTCATTGATCTTTGTGGATGTAAAATATTTTTGAACAAAATTTATTGTGATTTGAAACCTGCTGTTGAGACGTGAGCCCAAGTTTCGAGCTAAAATAATCGGGTTTGCATTATACATCCATGAAGAAATGCAAACATTTGTGAAAATCTTAAAATGGGCCATTAAATCTTTGGAGCACGTCACTTGTAGAGGAAGACCAGCACCTGTTCTGAAATGGCCCTCTCTGCTGTATTTTTTATTGTGTTGCTGCGGCGACACAGATGTCCCCATTGAGATTTTAGTGGCAGTTTTCCCCATTGGAGAGCCGGCCGTAAAGGTGGCCAATAGGACTCGGAAGGGAACAGCGTGTGCAAATTGACAATGTGGAGCAACTCGACTTTATAATACCACTCGAAAACACAGGCTCATAAAACTCAAGTCACAGGCAACTGCTGTAGTCGCCAGTTTAGTTATACTCATCTGAACAGCATAAAGGGGATTAAAAGGGATTAAACCAAAAGGTAATTTCATTCAACGCAGGTAATGATATCCTTTTCACTTCTACCACTCATGGATTCAAGAGGAAAGTAAAGACTCAAGCTTCACAATCCTGGCTTCAATTTTTGACGTTTGATATGTCAAATCAAATTGTCAAAATCCGAATCACAATACAAGCCAGCAGGGAAATTAGCTTGTCCTGGTTTGAGCCACAGTTTTGATATGCACACGAAAAGTTTTAACTTAATACACATTTTCTTCTTAAATGTTTCCTTTTTTTGTGTGTGTGTGTGTGTGTGTGTTTTTTGTGTGTTTAATCAAGTGCAATGCAATAATCTTACATGCTTTTTCTTCTGTGCTGTTCCTTTGTGATGTTGCCTTCTTTTATGCTATAATCAACTCTTTTTTCATACCTCCAAAAGAAGTAGCAAAATGAATGAATTTAACACAGATTTTCCTTTTGAATGCACATTTGTGAGCATTTGCTAATTCCTTATCTTTCCGCTCCTACAGCTCCAGAAAAGAGAGCGCTCTTGTCGATATTATGTTCAGGTACTGGGCATTTTTACTCTTAATATTCATCTCCACACCCGTCGTCCTCTCATAGCCAAACAAATTGCATGTCATCCTTTCCTTCGCATGCCTGTTTTTGTCTCAAGCATCTCAATCACCCCACAATGCATCAGCAGCACTTTTGCGTTTTGAAGTGGATCAGGAATAACTTTGCACCCTAACTGCCCCCCAAAAGTGACCTCATTATATCAGCAAGTTAACTCTGACTGCTAAATGTGCGGCTACCAAATCTGTCCGCTCCGCTCAGCTATTTCTCAACACACGTTTTTGCCATGTCATTTAGATACAACTCAAACTCATTTCCAAAGACAATCATTTTGCATATTATTTTGTACAGATCTGTTTTTATAAAGCTGCATCTCTGCCAGATGTTGTTTTGTGACATACAGCACGCATTCAACAGTGATTCCCCAGAGGCTTGTCAGAATGGGATTGCTGCTATGTATAGTCGCATCTTTGTGCAAATCACATGCAAATGCAATGTATGTTTGGCTACATATGCGCCAATGAGCGGCTTCCTGTGTGAGACGCATTGGGAGCAAAAGGAAGCAGAAATTCTGTGTTGTGTTCGATGTCAACTAAACAGCTGGAATCTGTCAGTTGTTGGTTGCGTGTGTTGACAAGGACATTGCAGTAAGATTATTTATAAAAACTGTGGCATGTTTGTCGTTGATTAATTTTGAATTTCAATTTTGTTTCTGACAGAATCTCTAATTTACATAATGTTTGCAAAAGATGTTGCGTTTTGATATTTGATTTGTAGATTATGATAAAAGTGATTGTCAACTCCAGCCACAAGGGGTCAGTAAAGTAGAGAATGATTTGTAATATAGCTATATCAAGGCTGTATGTCTCGATAAAGAGCATTTACTCCTAAACTAAACATTCTCCAGGTTAGTTTTGACATTAAAGCAATTTTAATTTTAATTAACATTGTTCAACATCAAAAACATACCTGGAGTTGTATTTACTGCAGATTCATTCATGATAGTTTGATGAATCCTGTTTAGTAGGTCCTCTCGCTCCTCCAAGTGTAAAAACACATTTTGAATTCTGAATGTCCCCGATCTGTGATGTCATCTAGCGCTGAGATCTTCCATGCTGCCCATAAATTATCACCAAACTCGTTCTGAGCAATTCTGTCTTTCACTGCAACTGCATGCTTGCGTTGGCATGTCTGGGGCAAGCTAGGTTTATTTAGTTAATTGATGTACTCCCTGCGTTTTTTTAACATGAGATGCCAAAGTTATTGTACTCTTTTTAACTACATTTTTAAAGGGAAATCACAATACAAATAATGGGTATTTGTCCTAAAAGGTGCACTATGTTACTTACTTGAATAACTAGAGCTTTATTCGTCTTTATATTGCATGGACAAAGACTTAATTCATAATGAACAAATCGTTTATTTAAAATGCTTCAGTAACTGCTTATTTAAGGGGTTAGGGATAGGATCATTGGCTGTATTATATCAACTGGATAAAGTACGCCCCCTCTGCCCGCGATCCAAATTGAGTAGTGGCCACTCAAGGCCCAGACCATTCAAAGAGTTTGGCTTGTAAAATTACCGACAATGCTCAATTCTTTTTAGTCTAAAAATGAAATAGAAGGAATTTCATTCTTTCGCCGTTTAAAATTTTTGACATCACAGTGAACAGTGAACGGTAATCTACTGTCTGCGTGCAAGCTCCCATCATGCAAAGCATCGTGGGGAAAGGCCAAGGGCTTGCTCCATAATCAGGAAGTAATGCGGAAGAATGAGATTTTTTGGGCTACATGCGCCAATGAGCACACGCCATTGACTTGAATGGACCGCCATCTTGTCCCCCCGGGGCTTGGATAGGATATTAATGAAGTTACTAGGTGGCTGACCTTTCACCAGAAAAGCTCTATAGTGCACCTCTAAATGATATTATACATTGTGAGATAGAACTTGGATGTTCCTGAGTGAATTGAACCATAACATTACCGAATTGAAACATTTTCAGGGTATTTCATAATGCTTTTTCATTTTACATTGACAACACATCTTTCTCAAAATATTAATTTCAAACCATGACTCACGATGGGTGCACATAGGACGTCATGTCAGTACAACATAGAGATACTCTGCTCCATCTGGAACCCCGCATTACCATTTGAAATAATGCACTCTCCAATCTCACTCCAGCTCACTCGACCATTTTTGTTTGTTGTTTTCATTTGTTGTATTTGCTATTCTTACTGTCTTTGCAAGAAATCCTACATGGGCTTTGATAGAAGTGCAATGAGTAAAATAAAAGCGATACAGCAGAAATAAATCAAAAATCTGAACAATAGATTAGATTTAGTAGATTAGATTCAGATGCATGGTCTTTGCTCTTTTGTGCAAAGTGCAATGAAGCAAAACTGAATTAAATACTTTACATTGTACATACATTTACAAGAATATATTCTATAACAGCTTCATACATGAGCTGGTACTTTTATACTGGCATTTTGCATTTATTTTCTTAATCATAGCTTTAGGTTATAGTTTGAAATATGTTTCTTTCATATTTGTAACAACTGCCAATTTTATCAGAGCAAAACAACATACAAACATATTCTCTGGTACTTGTAATTTAACATAATTCTATCCATTGAATTATACTGCACTAGATTGAAAATCATTGGAGTTACTGAGTGCAGTACAAGTACAAGTGCGGGTTGTGATTTAAAAAAAAATTACTTAAAACTTTATTCATCTTACGACTATTTAATCAATCAAGCTTTGTATAAAGACTTAACTAACTAGTTAAGTAACTAGTGTAGTAACTGTTACATTGAGCAGTATTTTTCATGCTACTTTTAGAACAATTTTGGCAGCAGTATATAGGATTTTTGGCCCGTAAAGACCTTTTATTATGGGACAGTTTAACGCAGAATGGAGGAGAGCAGGGTGGACATTCAGCAAATTCTCAGAGCTGGTAATCGACCACACAACGTTTTATTATGCAAGCCCAGGTCCAGTCCTAGAACGGGTGTGGACGACGGCAACAACGTAGCAAAACTCAAGATGATTTTAATGAAGAGAATTTCAATGTACTCGGTCTCAAAAGGGAAGCTTGATTGTGATGTTAACGAAATGTTTTGAGTGAAGCTTAAAACTGTAAATGATTGACCCCGTCTGCTGCATCCTGCACTTGGCTCTCAATGCGTCACCACTTTACGTGACAAACCTGAATACCAAGCAACAGCTGCGGCCTCAGGTAAACACTAGCATTCACAGCTAGCTCACGCACACCTTTGAGGGACTTCCATTGATTAGGGAAATTGTTCAGCGTTTCCTCTTCACGGGGCCCCCTGGTGGTTAGTGGCATCACCGGAGGGCACGGCAAATGAGAGGCGCACCTGCTTATGTTGCCCCCTTCTGTAAACAAAATGTGGTTGTGCCATCGGGGACCGGGGCAGGTGCGCTGAAGGAGACTCTAAAGTATAGTACCCAGATAAGATTATGAGACAGACAGCTTGTGATTGATGGTTTCAATCTGGCTGATGATACTTGAGGATACTAGTTGTGAAGTCTTTATCCCCTCACAGTATTGCCGTTAACAATAAGTAGGCACAGACCTGCGCGGAGCTAATGCAAAGTGGATGAAACTATCTAATTAATTATTTCTGAGCCTTTTGAGTCTGTTCAAATGTATTAGGCATCAACAGAAGGGAATACGCCTTGATAAAGCTACAAAGTGAATAATGATGTTCTCCCTACGTTTTGAAATATTTGCCCTCCAGGAATGTTTCTCTGCCTTTGATTTTGATTTGTAGAATCAGACCCCTTCTGTGCTTTTTGGTTTAAAATAATAAGGTACTAAGGAAAAATGATAATTAGGCAGTAAATGAGAATGATAGAAATAATCCCAATCAACTTTAATATTATAGCTGCTATTTTATTGTCAGTTGTCACTATTAAACTTTTTTTTATGCCAAATCTTAAAATGACTACAAATAGTTTCTAGGCTTATGTTGTTTGATTATTTATAGCCACATTATTATTTTTTTATGTGATTCTATAAAAAATAAATAATAATTATAATTCAAATGGTTAAAACACCTCTACTCATTTGCAGACTTTATCATAGTACAATAACATCCATAGAACTCCTCCAACCTAAACGTTTTTGAATACTTGCCATTCTTACCAATAGTTTGCTGTTTTAGTCTCAGTCCCTCGGCCAAAATTGTCCACCCAATATTTCTTACCGCTCCGAAGCCGGTGCCAGGGAGTATATCTTGCTCATTAAAAAAGCACCTTTGCTTTGCTCAGATGACTGGGGGGAGTGTCGCGGCGCAGCGTGACCTTACAGCGAGCGGAACGGAGGGAGGAACGTAACAAGATGATAAAAATTTCTCCCTGCCAGCCAATTTGTCGAGAGATGAAGATAACCACAGCCCCATAAACACAAGAAGTCCTCATCTGGCCCGGCAGTACAAGAGTTCTGCCTGCGTAATCAGTAAGAGGCATTCAAGGCCCACTGTGGGAGGAGGACCCGCCAGCACCAGGGACAGACTTTGGAGTAGTGGAAAAATAGCTCAAGTGTTATAGCATTTGTGTAAGGACCATAATACAAATGGTTTGTAAAGTTGGACTGGAGTAGAATCTGGTTTGGGTTAGAAGTTAGGGTAAGGGTATTAATTAGGTTACTATACTTTTTATGTATCATTAAGGCTTATAAAAGGGTTGTTATTGTAAAGTGTTACTTATATTTTGATTCACTCCAACACACCAAACGTGACGTCTTGCTTTTTTTCAATGTACATTTCAATCTATTCCTCTATAATTCGCATATAGAGACTCAATCTCCCACATACTTGAGAGATGAGGTTTCATGAAATATTTAACAACGATGGTTGCCGAGATTCAAAAGAAGACAGACGATTTGGCCGGGAGGTAGCACGCGCGCGGGAGAGGGGAATTGCAGAGGTTGATGCAACACCTGTACCATAAGACCTCCCGTTCAATACGTGAAGACATTGCAAACACAAATCCTGCTTAGATTATGTCATGTGCCTATATCTGCCTTCAAGTTTGGAGTAGCAATCAGGAGTGGGGGACAGTAAATGGCTTGGGAAGAGCATATAGCAAGCCAGCGAGGAGCCAGAATCAATTTACCCCAGCCTCGAGTTCATTTCAGCAATCAGCAAACAGATAGGAGCACAGTCCCTATTGGTTGGTCGCCCGGTTGGTTTGGACCTCTGCCAAGCGCTCAGTGTAACGGCCACCTTCCCTTTCCTACCCATGCATCCTTCCTCCAGCATCCTTGAAGCAGATTTGCATTTCCTCATGTACCACCCAGGAACTATGACTTTTAGTTCCAAAGTACGTCGTACATTTTTAGCTGCTGAAATGGATGGGGCGTTTTACAGAAAAGGTTTGACAGTTGGAGTGGCACTGTGCTAATGGCGGTAAAAAGCGGCAAGGTACATTTAGGCACCTAGCATTAAAATCGTTAGCTCTGCTCCATTCTCATTGATTTTTGAAGCAATAGAAGATTCGTACTAAAGGATCATTTTGAAATCCTGATAACACAGTTTGTAATGTTATGAAATAGGATTATCCAATCTCTACTGTCCAAAACCATGTAAAATGTTCATTTACTGACCTCTTGTGGCCGGAACTTGAGTTTATTGCTTTTACGACAGCTTAACTTTACTGGATTTGTCTTTTTTCTCCTTATGCTCTTTTGACTTACCTTGGCTAACAGAACCATCAATACAAGCCAAACAAAACCCAACAAACTCGCATACATTTCTTATGGGGAAATCAAAATATTAACTGCTACTAATGAATAACTTTGATAAAATATGTGTGGCTTTTTGATGTGTTTTGTATCAAAGCGATGCATTCTTTTACATGGCCTAAGTGTTCCTTTAGTACATTTTTGATAGATCATATGCATCATGCCCTTGTTTTTTTTCACTTTAGTTTATCTATTATACAACCTTTATATACCATGCCCCAATCCTCTTTGTAAAGGTTTTTTGACCCATCACTTAGGCACTTTATGTCTCCTCGCCTTTCGTCCATGCAAATCCAGTACATCAAGTCTTACCTTCTTATTTCAGTATTGTGAGTGTGTAGAAGAGAAAAACGTATTTACTTTAAGGAACAAAGAACGAAAAATAGACCATGGCGCTTTGAGAAAAAAGGTTTCTTAATTGAGAACCGTCTACCTCTGCCGATAGCTGAATGTCAAAGGTGTGATTGGAGATTGGCTGCAGATAATAATAATAATGGCATGGATGTTGGCAGAGTGCATACAAGCTGTTAACACCGTCATAAAAAGATCAACGTAGCATTTTGAAATGAATTGTTCAGGTTTTTTTAATTTGACAGGACAGTTATCGCGTGAAATGGGGAGAGGAGAGGGTACATAGACATTTGGAAAGGGTTGAGGCTGGGAATCGAACCCACAATGACGCATCGGTAGTATGTGTGCAACCCCTCATACCTCTGCACCACCAGCGAGCATGAACAAAACCATTTAAAAGCTGTGCACATACACAAAAATTCAACCACGTGAATATTAGCAGTATTAACTAGTAACTGGTTAATTACATGTTGCATAATTATTGTTTTGTTTTGTTTTTTTGCATTGGCTTTTAGTTTTGTATTCTACAGGGATCACTTAAGCATTTTATTCAAGTAATTACCAGCAGTTATAAGTGATGCAACAATTCACCAAAATACTAAAGTGGGCATATGATTGCTTCAGTTATTTGTGATTACAGAAATGGCTTGAAATCTGGCAATTACCCACCTGCCATTTCCCAGCCATAGCTTTTTATTTCCAAGGACAGCCAGGCTCTTGTTCCTCTCCAAAACACTGTTACTGGGAATGAATTGCACTAACTTGCTCATAAATCTTACCATTGGCATTTTTAAATCTTTAATGACTCTTAAATTTTCATCTCCTTCTCAGGGAATGCTTTTTGCATTGCTTTACCGCTCTTGCAGTATTAAAAAAAAACAAAAAAAACAGGTCAATTGTTTATTCCAATTACTCGTGGAAAGAATTTTATCTTAAGCAGTTACAGATATTTGCTGAGAACCAACACCTTTTTTACATACTTTAGCTCCGGGCCGTGGTTGTTTCAATGTTTTGTGACATTTTTAAAGTACGTTTTTAGAAAAGCTTATGTGTTTTGGGATTGTCTTGAGCAGAAGAACATTAATCACACCAATTAAGGACTGTAGCCTGAAGTCATGTAAGTTTTGGCCTGCAGTCTCGTACTCTTGCTCTGGCTGTGATTTATTTACATGATTAATGCATTCAACTAATGGAAAATTATAACAACATGGCCAATGGCGTAAGATCATGCCCAAAAGCACACAAAGATAAAACAAAATGCCAAACTAAGCAAGATGTATCTCCTAACCTTACTAATATGATGCTTCCATTGACTTTATGTGAGATTCACAGTTTCTTCAAGACATATCAAATCTTATGATACACAAATGTTTCTCATTATTTCTTATTTGATTGGTTCCAAAAACTTGCCATATTAATCTTTTGGCTTAAAGTCCTTTGAAATGACAACAATCATGTCTTTGGGGTTGAATAGTGGCACCATTTCCTGAAGCTATTGTGAACAAAATACTTTCACTTTTGTTATTTATGCTAACTTTGTACCCGTTTATGTATTTGCCCAGTCATTACAGAAATATTAACCCTAAGCCAGTACAAAAAAATTGCAATCGGACAGTTCTGACAGCTTTCCTTTTAACTTATTTCCTGTTGCTACCTGGTTTTCATGATAAACTCTGTAACATTCTCGGTTACATCACATCGTTTTATTTTGAAAACCACCATTTTGAAATGGCCCCAATCCAAGCCTGTCTCGATTCTTTTCTCTGGTACTTTTTGGACTAAATCGATATTTCTTCCCCTCCCCAGGCCATGGTGGAGACAGTGAACAATTTGCTGCAGCCTCCGGCTCAGGCTGCGTGGAGGGAGCTGAGCACCGGAGACCAGCTGAAGGCGGCCACCACCCTGCTGGACACTGTGGAGCAGGGGGCTTTTGTACTGGCCGACAACCTGCTCAAGACGGACATAGTGCAAGAGACAACAGACAACATCAGTAAGTTCAACTAAAAAATTATATGTTGATTCCCAATTCCCAGGAGTTTTATACAGACAGGAAGTCTTCTTTCAGATGTCATTTTGATGTGAATAAACAGGATTGTTGAACGTGAGATAAAACTTTAACTTAATAATATGCACATTACTTTCTGTGCATTGCAGGGAATATTTGCATTTATTCGAAATGAAAAAGTAAAATTGAAGGGTATTGTTACATTTATAAACAGAACATTTAATTTGCATAAACTTTAAGTAAATAAAATACTGTAATTTAGTCAAATATTATACTGTATAATGTATTCCAAAATTTAAATAATCTGTTTATTGGCAAAATTACGATGTTTAGATGACCAGTAGAGTAGCCAAATAATTACTGAAGTAAAAGTAAAAATGTACTTTGGAAAACTAATACCTGAGTACTGAGTAACAGTTTGGCAGTAAAATGCACTTATAATGAGATTTTTGATTTAATCAGACAGCAAAACACTACTTACTCCAAGACTTTTACTTAAGAAAATATTGCCCCCTCTGTAGATGACAAACGTATTGAACTGTAGCTAAAATGTGGATTTTGACCCTGGTATTTTTACCATTTCCACTTAAATTCATCAGTACATCACTCGGTTTAAATGTTTATCAAACAAAAATAGCATTAGTGTCCAGTGATCCTACTCAATATGGATTAATTTACAAACTTTGTACAACTAAAGAGAATGGGCTTTTTAATTATGCCTTTGTAATTCACAGCTCTTGTAATTAGTCAGCTTCTTTCCGCTCGAGCAAACTGCTTCTTGCTTCTTCTAAGCAACAGGTTGCCATCTCAGCGTGTCTCTACTGTCTGATCAATTATGACACTTAGACAATTAGCCTCTCTCAAAGATGAATTCTGGCCTTCTCATTTGCTATATTCCTGGTTCTATCGCTTTTATGGTACTTTAAGTGTTTCATTCAACTTGAGCCAGCCTGTTTTATGGGGTTACATAGTTCACTGTGGAAGTATCGATTAGGGCCGCTCCAGTATTGACGGATTCAGCTCAGCAGGCTGAGGAACAAGTGTGAAGGTCAGTGGATTAATGGCTCCTTCTCGGCTGGAGGTGAAGTTTAACGGTGGATGCTTACGACTGATAGCTTCAAATGAATGATTATTGTCAATGATCGTGTTGATATTGGTGTCAGTTACTTACTGGGCCGCGTCTACAGATAATTTGACCTCCAATCACGTCCATGCGCCACTCGAAACTGCCTCTAATACTGTGGGATAATCCGAAATCCATAACGGTGTCATTAATTTATTAGATTACATGCTTAGTGAGGGCTGTCCATTTTATTAGGCACAGTGTAGCTTTATTTCTATGTACTTTAGGCCTCTGATTACTTTATTTCATACAGGAACTCATAACATATAAGAATTTCACATAATCAGATTTAAGTGTTACGATACTAATGAGAAGTATCATTGAGCTTTTAAAAATTGTTCACATATATTCACAATATGACGAAGAAATTGTCATCCTGAATTGTCACATTGCTTAGTACGAACATTTCTTGATGATTAAGTTATGATAGTGTCAAACAAATGAACACGAACAGCATTTTACTTTTACATAGAATAGAATGCAGTTAAATGACTTGACATCCCTAATGCCACTTTATAACACACGTCCTTAAGCATTTTAACATTCTTTTTTGCATGTGCGTTGTGTTAACGTGTTGAATCTCATCCTTGTCCTACTCCCCCTAGCGTCACTTCAAGATTAAAAGCCTTGTTTTATCATTTGTAGCGTGCTTTACTTTGCATTGCCTCTTGTTAACACCAAACCTATGGGAAAAGGAGATTATGTTCAAAAATGCTGTTATGATGAATGGCCCAGTCCTGAGTGAATTCGGCTGCCATGGCAACCTAAAATATAGGTCTGCTGATTTTAAAAAGGAAGCTGAGAATTAATAAAATGGATTTTATTGTATCTGGCACACAATTCATCTGGGTATTAAGCAGCTCGTTTGGAAACAGGGACGGGAGCAGCGGCGGCACTTACCAGCTCGCGGTGGTAGTCTGGTTAATTATGTGCTGGTGACATGTTTACTAGGTCTTATCTCCCTGTTTGCGTGGCTTATTTTTCGCAGCCAGTTGGCTTTTGTTGGCTCCAGCAATCCCTCACGCCATGCAGGGCAGTTAAATGAGGACAAGGAGCCCCATTAAACACTAGTAATCACTGCAGAGGCTAATGATTGATCTCTCGCATTTGAAAGGCATGGAAATGGAAGAAGGTGCGGAATGTTGTGTGTTACAGATGGAGCTTGCCGTCTAATTAGAAAATATTTTTTGGAAATGCCTGCAGATAAGGTACTGTTGTTTCAAATATCAAAGAAATATAGTCCTGAGCAAGTGATTATTACAGTATTATTAAGGAAAGGTTCATAACATGTGCAATAATGTATTCAACGCAGCAGTGACGGCGTTTGTCCAGCAAGCCAAAGGTCCCAGCGGTGTGCAGGGTCATTGTGTCCTTGGAGACATTTTATCCAATCTTTACATGTATACGAATGTGATATATAAGTGACTGTAGGCGCAGATTGGCACGCTTTCATCAGTATACCCCAGGCCAGTTCTCCCTGCGTACCACCACCCAGTGTGAGGAGTGAATTTATAATGGTGAATTGACTTTGAAATGTGTCCATCTGGAAATGTGCTGTATAAGACGAATGCGTTATGTTTAATTATTCCATACACCATACAAAAAGGTTATGTTTTTTTGTTTTTAATTCGTGAGCATTTGAGAAGTGCTCATGTAATGTGTGAGGAGCGTAGGCGACGTACTCTTCGACTACCACTCTGGCTTAACGTAGATTTGCTCCAGACATAGACATAATAAACAAGCAAATGTATCAAATTATAAGCTCCTTTGTTTACATTAATTGTTTTCTTGCAGCAACAGCTAAAACAACATTATGATAAAAACAAGGCACTACATAGACGATGATCCATAAGCACTTTTATTACGCAATTCTTTGGAATGTCAGTAATGATTTGCGCAAATTCTTGTTAAGGCTTTTTTAACGAAAAAAGTGGTATTTCAACTATTCTATTTGCCTCGCCACAATATCACAATAAATATTGTGCCTTGAAATGGATATTGTAACATCATTAATGACAAATCCAGTCATGCAAAAAAGGAGATTTGCTCAAAGCCAAGTTTGCAGATAGAGCGAGTTCACGGTCAGAAGACCAGACCAATATATTCGTTTATCAAATAGCACTCTGAGGTCTTGAGAAAGTGGTGTAATTCTGCGCATTTGTTATTATTTTTGTATACAATTGATGGCGCAAGGTCTCTCAAATAAGGAGTATCACCATCTAAAGCTAAATCATTATCTAACAAGTTATTACACATTTGGAAGAATTTGCCCTAATATGCGGACAGGTATAACTTTGGACAATAACATCTGATCTAATCTTATTTTTCAAACTTGGTGGTATGGCTAATAATGCCAGGGGTTACACTATTATGTCTGTTTCCTTGACTTGAGAGCAAATCCATAGCTCTCCTCTATTCTACTTTTCGCCTCTAGCCGATAATAAGATCCTTCACTTTCAAAGAAGCTCAACATTTCCTCCGCCATTGTGTCTTTGTTTGTGTTTACACGTCACACCTTCTTGCCTTTGTCTGCCGCTAGTGCACTCCACTCTCTCTTCACTCGCGGCATGATAATCTTACCAAAAGATTTCTGCCGATTAGCGTGTTATTTAAACCCCGGCTTTGAAGGTATCGCCTTTGGGTCCAACATCTACCACGGCATCAAAGAAATTCCCCAAAGCCCATCATAAGCTCTTTTACACAACCGCGTGGGGGAAAGCAGAAAAGGAAAAAAAAACGCTTCCTCTATTCAGAAGCATGGGTTTAGGGAATCGGCAGCTATCTCGGGTATTGTCTTTGCTAAGTTGCGTAGGAATTGTATGGCCAGCTGCCCGTGGCCTTTTGCAGATGGAGAAACAGCAGAATCTCAAACAAAGGAGGCTGGAGTGGAAACGTGGCTTGCTGTGAAAAGAGATACAAAAAAAAAAGAAGAAAAAAAAAGAAGGGATTAGCTGTTCAATGGCGCTAACCTTTATCAAAGTGTGAGGTGTCATATGCGGCTGACATCAGATCATCGGCGGAATGCCTTATGGGGCTTAATGAAGGTTGCACTTTCTCGCACCTGATGCCGTGATGTCGCGAGATGAAATTCCTCTGTGACAGTGAGCAGTTGGAGGGAAAATAACATGCTGAAACTTCTTTATACTGTGTAATTTTGGTCATTCATTCGAAAAAGGGCTTTGATTACGTTTGTTCGTTTTGGTTTATTATGGAAGATTTTATGAATTTTACACACAACTTTCAGATTTTAGTTACCATTTTTCAAAAGGTGCTTGGCATAGACGCATTGTCCGCATTATGGTTGCAACTGGGTAGTATTGCAATAGGAAAAACAACAAACTAACATTTCAGTAACGCTTTAAAATTAGGTTCAACTGTTATTTGTTTATTCGCACTTATAAGGCATTTACTAGCATTTATCACTTGGTCACGGAAACAGTTTAATAAGGGGCGTATTCATGATTTATAAGGTATTATAACCCATCTGCAATCAATTTGTAAGTACTTAAAAACAAATAACTATTGCTCATTAACAGTTACCAACGTCATTTATGTATTCGTAGCGTAAAGGTTCCAGTCATGGGTGCCCTTTTGAAGATTCAGAAGATGTAATATTTTGTTTTGAACTATTAATTGCTTAGTTTCATCACTCTGAAACTGATAAGAATCCTTACTCCACTATTTTATGCAGAAGTAGTAGGCCCTGAGCATTATACTACCATTATATAACATAACTTTACAGTTTCTAAAGAGTTCAATGGTAATGATTTAGCTGCGAATGCCCACATTGCATATGCCCCTATCTTGTCCCATCTATTTATTCCTTGTAGACAGTGACATTTTCAGATCCATTGCCTCCAATGAATCCATGGAAAGCGCTTGGAGTTAACATGACATTTAGCGATGCCTAAAATCCATGCTTGTCACGGCTACTTGAGACTAGAGCTGCTTTATTAAACTGAATTGTATCTTATCCTAATAACTCTGACACAATGAGCTTTATTTCTGCCAGGCTTCTCTATCTGGAGCTATTATTCCTTCTGCTTTATGACCAGAATCTGTGAACTGTACGTTTCCTTGAGGCACAACACTGGGTTATTGAACTATGGCAAAAGCAATGTCTGTCTCGTTATTCTCTCCATGCGCTTCAAAAGAAACTCCTGAATGTCCCTGAAGTTAATGTATTTTATTTGTTACTTTAAGGTGCACTCCGTAACTTTTCTGTTCTTGGGTCCACCCCCCTGTTTGTCTACATGGAAATGATATTGCTGCAAATCTGTGTCTCAGCGAAGTGAATCTCTATACAGTTCTATTTGTTAACGTCTAGTGCATATTTCCAGACAGATTTCTATTTACTCGGGTATCATAATCACAATAAACACGTAAACACATTGCTTAAAACATGTTTTTGTGTTATTTGTGTGTGTACAGAGCTTGAAGTTGCAAGGATGAGCACAGATGGGAATTTGCCTGATTTGAAGTTTCCACAGGCAGGAGGACAAGGCAACTCCATCCATCTCTCAGCCAACACACTCAAGCAACATGGAAGAAACGGTGAGTCCTTCAATCCGAGAATCTGCTCGTGTTGCACATGTTTGCAGCAGTTGGTTGGTGTGCTGGATCTGTTCTGTCTTAATTATTTTTCATATAGAGATCGGGATTGTGTACATCAGTAGTATTATCAACTATCTTAGTAGTAAGAAAAAGAAATTCATATAACATGTTTATCAGTGTATTTTACATTTAGTGCTGTATTTTGCCCCCGGCGGTAGCGTTAACGTGGGCGCAGCAGAGCTCATTGCGTCACACCTTGTAGTCGCCGCAATTGATGACAGCGCAGGGCGTGGAATTCTAGACAAGAGGTGTGGTTATGCCAAAATATGAGTTGGAGTAAAGCGAACTGTGAATGGCCAGAATCGTAACTAATAAACTTCAAAACTATAGCGTTAGTTATAGATTGGGGATGTTTATGAGTTTTAGATATTTTCCTCAAGCATAAATGGCCAATATTAACCTGAGTGGGTTTTATATTCGAGAAGAGAGCGGAGCAGATGAGGGGAAACGCCATCTGTCCAGCTTGATACAGGACACGCTCACACGGCGCAGCGCTGCGCTGATGCGCGGTTGTGTTTTGACGCACAGGTCGGGTTGGGCCGCGACAAGAAATTCTCATTTCATTACTGGGCAGGTTTGGACGGGTTATAAAATGCTGACCATGCCTCGCGCGTTCACGCTCCATCGCGTTTTGTAACATTGCGTCTAAATTAATTTCCTCGTTTGGCTCGTTTGTCTGTGAATATTTGACTGATTGTAATAAAACACGACGCAATTGTAGCATATAGAGAACACGTCTGCAAAGTTCTCTCTTTCTCCTCTCTCCACAATCTCTCAACTGAGCTATCTGTGATAATAATCTCCATAGCAACGGCGTAAAAACAGTTGGGGATCACGGGGGGGGGGGAGATCTGTCTAGCTGCGGTGCTTCTGTTAAAGTATGAATGCCAGTGCCGAAACGAACTTTGTACTTGTTCTGGCAGCCCTATAGGTAAACGAACAAACGTCTTGCTTCTTATGAAGTATGAATTGGCCTTTAAAGCTCTTTGCGCTGCGTTGGACCTGTTACTGCACAGTCGGGCCAGACTGGACCTGCAGTATGAAAATTTCAAATAAATCCCCACTGTAACAGCATTCACCCAAAATCTTTGTCCCAGTCTGCGTAAAACTGGCACAAATTGACAGCCCAACACGAGATCCGCACATAAGATGAGCTGACCACAGTGCCCTCCGGACCGTAGCACACTCAGGTCCGGCTAAATTGGCACAAGCCGAACCTGAGGACATACTCCGCATTGTGCAAAACAAATAAAGGTGAATTAAATAAAGAAACAACATCTGCATTTCAATATTTTATTTTATTTATTTATTTATTTTTGATTTTGGGAACTCATTGAAAAACGGGAAATCAAACCGTTTTATTGCTCGCTTCTTTCATTGCCTGTATATGAGGCCATGACAAACATCTCCCACACAGGTGGTGCCTTTGAATGCCACAGTTCTCAGTCATTGGATCAAACACTATCACCATATATGGACTGACACCATCCCAATCCAGCCTCCAGCGGCCAAGTCAAGCCTCTTTATGACAGCGCTAAAGTCGTGAAGATAGCAAAATTACGCCCCCCTGACTCCGCCCCCTGGAAAAGGCTCACGTCAACGCTACCGCCGGGGGGCAAAATACAGCCCTTAGTGTCAACTGAGCAATTCTTTCAACCATCTCAGATTCAGCACCTGTTCATGTTTACCTACTATAAAATACAATTTCAGTTTACAGAGTGCTTTTTTCCCCCTCAAAACTGAGATTGTTCATAGGCATGTTACCCCCATACTGTATATTTACATATTAATAGCCTCTCATTACAGTAGCTACAGTATAAAACCTTGGTTGAACTGCATAAAATAGCTCTTTGATCTTTTATTCAGTCAATGAACACAAAAGCGTCCATAGAAATATATTCCTGTGCTAGTTTCCAAACTGTAAACGAGGCAGTTAAGACTCAATACATGGCTATATTCAGGAGGCCATTTTTAGACTTTATTACCTGCTCATGCAAATCAGAATGGACTCCTGCTGTGCCCAGTGCCTCTCCACTGGATGACTAACTCCGTGTCCAGCCGCGACCGGGCCGATCATTATACTGGAGCAGCAGATATTTCCATCGTCATTCACTACTGTAGCACCCCGATTGTTTTCGTTTCATCCGAGTGAGTGATCTCGGTCCCGGCGGGAGGGAACTTTCTTTTATATGTGTGCTCAAAAGTGAGACGGCAGGAGGTTAGAGCGGTGTGAATGTGAAGAGAAAAATAAATTATTCACAAGAAAAAAAGCCTGGCTTTGTCAGAGGCAATACAAGAGTGATATCTGCATTTGATGGCAGAATTGAAATGGTTGTTTATTTAACTGCTCTGGAGTGTTTTGGCAGCCTTGACATCTTCTTGTTCTTGTTAAAAGCAAAAAGCATTGATTTAAAAAGTGTAACACTTCAGAAGGTTTTGACAACTAACAAAAATATCTTTGAATTTATTGGTGGCCTGTATTTGATTATGTTTTCTGTAATTGGAAGAAATGGAGTGCCACAAGGAATTGTTCTTGATCCGTAATGTTTTCATTAACCTTGATTACCAAATGAATCCTGCATATAAAGAAAAATGGAAGAGAAAATAATTGTATTCACAAAAATTAATTTGTGATAAATCCTTTTCCCCAATGTCACGTTATTCAAAATGTTTCAAGTGGACAACGAAGGCTGGAGTGAAAGATAAAAATTGCATATATTTAGCAACTATTATCAGTAGTGGAAGTATTATGTTGATGGGTTTCGACTTGCACATGTTTGTGTTGCAGGGGAGATCCGCATTGCCTTCGTCTTGTACAAACACATCGGCGGCTACTTGTCTACGGAGAACGCTAGCATGAAGCTGGGCAACGAAGCAATGGCCACCAACTATTCAGTCATCGTCAACTCTCCAGTCATCACAGCCGCCATTAACAAGGACTCCAACAAAGTGTACCTTTCTGATCCAGTTATTTTCACCATCAGACATCTGCAGGTACATCTCTTCTTCTCAGATTCTCCAATTTTGGAAAATATCGAAATCGGATTTGGATAAAGATTCAAAATATTCACCAACTTGATGTACTTTCCGCTCTATCCTTTAGCATCTGGTTGCACAATAATAGCTACACAGTCACTGACATCACACACATGTTACACACTTACTTTGTTGCCAGCAATTAAATACTCAATGTATGTGTTTTGTGAAATGGCACAATCTCCTATCAAATCATTTAACGCATAAATTCAAGGCACTTTCATTTTAGTATTAGCATTTGTTCACTGTAACAAATCCTTTCTGATTCAAACTTTGCTATTCTCGATGGCCAATGCAGTTTTATTACCACAGTCCTCCTCTGGCCATGTTGTTTACAAACACCAAAAGACTTTACTCCTCTCCCCTTATACTCCACTACACCTCCTTGTGTCTTCTGTGAATGTTGCCCTCAGCAATTATCATTGATGCGGGCGAAACCACTGGAGAATTGCCGCGTGGTCTCTGGAGTACAAGCGACCTGGGAGGAAGAGACAGAAATAGAGCTTGAAGGGATATACAGGGGGTAAAAAGGACGGTAGCTCATGAGTGTCAAAATTAAACTGCGGGGAAATGTCATAGGGGCAAGGGCAGCACAGTTATTGCAGTGAGTCACCTTTTCTTAAGTGTAAATTGCGATTCTGGTTAGATATAATTTTTATAGTGGCTGTTTCATATTCCTGCTACAAAATTCGAGGCATTTTGCTGAGACTCCGATAGTCAGCCATTTTGTGCTGCTGTAGAATTGATCATAATATTTACAAGTCAAGCTTCCAGTCTTAATTAAAGGACATTGGGTGTGGAATTGACATTTTGTTGCGCCTGCTGCAAAGAATCAAACACTCTCCACTCGCTGGTAAAGTGATAACCAATCACAGACGGTCTTAAAAGAAACTCTAATTAACTGATCTTGGTGCTCCCAGCATGGCACAAGCTGCAAGTGAGACTGGTTTATTGATTCTGAAGGGACGCATCCGTTTAATTTGAGTTTTATTGGAGTATAATGCCTATTATTCCTTCAAACGGCGAGCATAATATTTGGATTAAATGCAGGTTTTAATATGTAGAGGGGGAGGAAAATTAAATGCTTCAAAATGACAACCATTCAAGACCTTTTAAAAGTGGAATTTATGCAGTGCTGTTCGTGGATGTTGCTTAATACTGAAGATGATGGATTTTTATTGTTGTTTAAATTCACGATTGGGGAAATTACCGGTACTGTCAGAGGAATATGAAAGGATGAAAGGTATAGTCTACACTTTTTGTTAAATAGAATGCAGACAAAGATTGCGACGTATTAAACGTGGGGGACATTTAAAAAAATAAATATTTCCAGTCATATATTTTTTTGTAATCTGCACCGCTGCAATTGTTAATACATTTCTAATCTCATAATTTCCCCCTTTCTTTGTAAAGGTGATTTTCCGCCATCTCTGTTTAATCTTCTCTGCTTAACCATTTGGTTTTGGATCATTGTCTCTAGGCCGAAGATGACGCAGTCCCAAAGTTATTGTTACACATCCCCGCCTCGCCTCTTAATGGGCCCAATTAAAGCCATTAATGGGACAGGGGGTCATCCCATCTCCTCACTGTGGCATTTTTTACAGTACGTTTGGCGTGTGAAGGGTAAACCCACTCAGCGGCAAATTTACATTCACAGAGTATGAACCTTATTAGACTAATTACCTTGCACAAAGTGTGAAATTGTGGCAACTGCCGCTCTTTTACTGTTTATAGTAAGGGGGAGCTCTTAACCTTGGAAGATGTGAGCAACAAAGGCAAAAGGAGATAGCGACTGGTGACTCCCTTTTTGTTTTTTCGAACCACAAAGTAATTGGGCTCGAGAGGAATGGGGTTTGATGTATCTATTTATCAGCAGTTATGTGTCACCGCACTGGGTCCGTAGTGTGCGGATGCCTTTAAATAAAAATGGCGAAAGAACAAGCGGGGAGGCAACGGAGGTGGCGCACATTAAACGCCAAGGCAGGCCATTGTCAAACAGTGGAAGTTAAAGACCAAGGTCAGGCAAAGTGTTTGAAAAGTAGCATGGGTGCTGCATAAATGAAGCCACCTGCGAGCATGCATACAGAACTGGAGTAATGTCTAGAATGTAATGACTTTGCTGACATTGAGTTAGTAGTTTGTCAGTAAGATGTTGAAAGTCATAAAGTTGTTCAAATTAACTGCATTGTAACTTTTAAAAAAGCGCTGCAAGTACCCCAATTACTTCATGCCACTATTGAATGCTAGTACTAGTAATACTATTCAGTTCATACATTATTTCATAGCACCGTAGTTACAAATGCAAGATATATAACGCTATGTGGCTAAATTTGAATACGCTGAACAAGAAGAATTTTGAGTATACATATCACTGCAATCTAAAGCTTTGGTGAGGTCTGTCCTTCCCCAGCACTTCTACTTTACTTCCTGGACTGTTTGTATTTCTCATTGTTCATTTGTTTGCCAACCCTTACAGCAGTCAGAGGAGAACTTCAACCCCAACTGTTCCTTCTGGAGTTACTCAAAGAAAACTATGACTGGATACTGGTCCACGCAGGACTGCAGATTACTGGGGACCAATCGGACGCACACCACCTGCTCGTGCACCCACCTCACCAACTTCGCTGTTCTGATGGCTCATGTTGACGTCAAGGTAGGTCCAGACAAATGTAAAATACGGTCATTATACTTGAGAATGAAAATTAATTCTGTTTTCTTTTTCAAATTAAATAAAAACGTTCTTCTAACAAGACTAAGTGTCTTGTAAGAAGAAAAGTCAAATTTAAAATGCGTTCAGTCTATCTCACCTTATGCAACCGTCTGAAGTTGGTTGAAAGCGCTCTGAGTCATAGTTCAGTGGAATTATTTGAGATTTTCAGACCTCCCAGTGCTACACTTTGAAATCCATTGAAGATTAAAGTCGCTGACTTTACAAGTACACACTTTTGTTGGACATATGAAAACCACAGTGGTGTATGCAATAGAAGTGTTATTAGCCAGGATTCTACTCAAAAAACAAAAACACAAATGTGGTTAAGCATGTTATTGAGCATATTTTAAGCTTTATTGGGTAATTTATTTATTTCATAAATGGCATACACTTTTTATTGGGACCAGACATATACCATTATCGGCATTATTTGTCCACCATTCATAGAAAGCGATCAAGCTCCTGGGCATAACAAACCCATTCTGGGTAGACTCAGGATCAGTCAATAAACCCACAAATAGAAGAAACAGGACTAAAATTACCAAAGGCATTCTGCCTAACAAGTCCTTAAATCTCATTTTTAGTGATAATGCTTTTGAAATGGGAACCGTCAAGGCCCAACAATTGCTCAATCTCTCTGTCTGCCAGTCCATATCTCCCAACAGCATCTTTACTCCTCCTTATATTTACCAAAAAATAAATCTAGGCAGAGTTTGAAATCTGATTGTCTTCTATGCATATTGTTACCACTCACATTTCCAAAGTGTTCAAAAACGGCTTCATTTTGAATTGAGGGGACATTTTAGTGACGGGTTTTAGGCAAAATCAGCCAAAAAAAAAACCCTTCTCAGACTATTGTATATTAAGCCCCAACCAACTTCATGCTTCTCTGTCATGCATTAGCTTATACCATATTGGTAATTATAATAGTCAAAGTCTTATTTCTATGCGAGAATAACTACAAAATAGTAATTGGCTGAGAATATGTTACAAATGGTTCTTTTGAAGGCTCAGAGAAATACTGGACGAGAAGTTGCTCCTTCAGATGGTGACAGACGGCTTCATTATTTCTGTAGAAGTTTGAGGAGCTTAGTGCTGACGGCGCCGACCACTTCTCCCTATCTGCTATGGCATCTGTCTCTCGATAGCCTCAATCGAACGAGAGGGAGGAAAATCACTCCAAGACGTCTCACTTGGCCCCACTCCACAAAACCACTAAATTCCTCTATTGGACATTCTCAATACAGTCTGTTGAAAGCATGCAACAGTCACATTTTGGAATCATTTCTGGATTGACAAAATGAAAGTTTTTTTTTTTTTTTTGGGATGACCTGTGTGACTTCTGACCCTGCGGAGTTCTTGGAAAGGCATAGTGCTGTGTCCACAATGGGCGGCAGATAATGGCAGCCTTCACCCAATTGAGGCAAAGTGTCTGGAGGGAAAAGGAGCATTTTGTCAAACTAGTTCTAACATTGAGCTTGATGCTGTTTTTGTCCCGTAAAAGTAATGGACAGCACGTTTGTAGTGTACAGTGTTGTGTAGTTGAAAACCTGTAGTAGCTAAAGTTGTAATAGAATGTATTTTGTCAGTTACTAGTGTGTTAGATGTATCCTACTAAAAGAAAAAAAAACACTCATACAATACTAGTGGAAGACGGAGCAAACGTGAAAGTAGCTAACCGATGAGCAGAGTTGCAGTAGCAATAGAGCTTGGAATTGAAGTTATTGGCAAAAACGGACTTGTTTGCTGCAACCGTGCCAACCATTCAGGGATGCATTAGCTAAAACAATGTTAAAAAGTAAGCAAGAGCTGTAACTGTCAGAATAATTTTGTATAAATGTCAGGGGGAGTTTTAGGGAGCGGTTGGAAAAGACAGTGGGCAAAACTGAAACTGAAGTGGGAGCCAAACGTTATGCAACCAATGGAACCAAACATACAATTTATTTAAAAAAACGATTTGATAAAATGGATGAATAAAAAGTTGTGTTGGGAAATGCAGAAAATACATATTTATATACTAACTGTGAGTAATTCTGGTAGAGTTACTCTTTCATTTGGTGATATGCAGAATACAGTTACTTTCTTAATATCAAGCGAATACGTGGTAATTATAAGTATTGATTAGAAAAATAGAAAACATCCCTCTTGTGGTGATTGAATGTGCAATTTTTCCTTTTCTATTTGGTGATTAATAAATACAGCAACAACTAAAGTTGCAACAAACATAAAGCTGTTTTAATCCTATGTAGCTTTTTTACACTATAATATTGTGACACTCAAAGTTTATTACCTCCTGAAATATAATGTATCCAGGTATTCAGTATTCTGTATCTAAATACATTTTCAAAGTATTCTTCCCAGCACTGCACATGAGTAACATCCCAGAAAAAACAGTTTATTGAAGTAGCAAATGGCACCAAAATTAGTGTACATGCTAACCACTATGTAACATTTCTTAAATCTAACGCTGGACTATAATGCCCCAAAGACATAGTGGGCCACAACAGATTGACAATGAATATTTAGATAGAAGATTCATGTGAGGTGTACTTTTACTTCCACGCAGATTTGCAGTAGCGGCCTGCCTTCCTCTTTTATATCCATCTTTTCATATGATTAGTCATTATTAAAAGCATTTTACTTGACGGCCCCTTTTCTGCTATATGACAAAACTGTGAATGGAGGCAAAGCTAGAGAGTGTAATGTCAGCGAAAGAAGGACAAATATAAATTGACCATTTTGTGTCTCCATGGCAACAGGGCATACCTCCACTCCAGTCTGCATTATCACTCATTACTCTCACTACACCAGAGTTATATTATCTAAGTTACACAAGAATCATAAAGCAATAAGACAAAAAGTCATATATAGTTTGTTTTTCTTCTTTATCTTTGAAGAACTACAGCAGACAAACCAAGAAATCTGTGCTGTGTTGTAATAAGCTGCAGACTTCTGGGTTTTTTACTTACTATATGAGTCAAATGCGTATATATACACACACACATGACTTCAAAGGTTTTTAAGCTCTTTTGCTCAGCGTTTCTTTCTCAACTGAATATTGTGCACAAAGGTTAAGTTCAAGCGCAAACTTTAAGCGAAACAAAAATATATACATACAATTCCCTCGATGAATCCAAAGTCTGCACAGTTCTTTGTCAAAATCACCACTCATCTGTGTGAAAAACTTTTATTTTTTAGCAATACATTTTTAGTTTAGGACATCTTTTTTTTAAAGGGACTTAAATACTTTTTACATTTTTGTACATGCTACCTTTACTTTTACTTGAGTTATTTTTTATTTTTTTACTCCTGTATCTGTACTTTTAATTACGTAACAAAATTGAGTACTTATATCGAGTACTCATATTCATAAAAGTTCAGTAATTCTGATATTTTTTCCCCCTTTGTGAATTCAAGTACTAATAATTAATTTGATACCGTATATTTGTAAATTAGAGGTCAAATATTCCTGTATTCTAGAAGCAAACGGTGTTGTTAATGTTGATAATTACTGAGTTGAAACGAGGTGAATCTGCCTCATCTCCCATATGCCTGCTAGAACACGAGTGAAGTGTATGTGATGCCGTTACCAAGTCAGAACAGAAGAACAACTCCAAAGACACCTCTCATTGGGATTAATTATTTTAGTTTCTGAATGATTTGCGATCTGCATATTATAGAGACTTGATTAAAACAAATAGCCAAATGTGTTTAGAGCTTTGGGTTGTATTTTTCTGATATTTTGCTCCTTAAACAAACAAAAAAACAAAAAAAAGATCTATTTCTGAGTTTGGAAACGAGAGTAATTCAGGTAGTGCGATTTAAACTTTTTCAAGGACATTTGAAGTCACACGTCTCCATTTATAGATTTTATTTTCTTATTTTGAACTCAAAATGAAAAGGGCTCATGACTGGAGTTGCCGTTGGCCACATAAACAAATTAAAACTGGGAATCAGCAGCTGTGAGCGAGAGATTATTGGTCTGTTCTACATTCAAATGATTACAAATCGTGCTATCATAGAGACTTTGAAGTGACTTTGCTAAAGAGAAGATGGATAGATTTGACTTCGGGATGTTCCTGTACTAAACCACAGGGCATATTGTGATTAAGTGAGCTTAGAAAATATTGGAATCAAATGCATTTCAGCGATTGAAGGCACGCATTGGATCCTGGGATGATTTTGAATAATTTAGTTTTCTGAGCGTAATTGTTTGGCGCTTATGTATGTGAGAGTTGTGCTAAAGGTTTGTGTTGGCAATAGGGCCGTCACTAACGGTTGTTTTAGTAGTCGGAATGTCAAACAATGCTTTCTATTGTAAATTGAGACTTTTTAAAATTATTAACCAAATAAATGTTGAAATATGGTGACTGAAGGCTTCTAGATTGTGAATATTTATGAATGAAATATATTATTGATGACATTTTGATTTATTAATGTCCCTGTCTTAGTTATATGAAAAGGTCTTTGTATGTGTGTTTTATAGTCAGTATTCATTCATTAATTTTATTTATTTATACAGGGAAAACCCAATGAGAAAAGTTAAACACAAAATAAACAACAAACACAGGATACTAAAACACAAATAAAACATTGAATAAAATTAACCAATACATAAAGACACATTTACACATACAACATGAGATAAAACTGTATAAAACAAGAGCACCGGCACTGCGGGTAGTCCTTGACAAGTGCCTTAAAATCTATATATATATATTCAAATCTATAAAATGATTTACTTATTTATTATGTGTTTTGTTCCACAGGAAGGGAGCACAGTTGCTGAAAGCCTTTTTCCATGTCTGTGTTGACACGATGGGACTATAAAACAAAAATGTCCTGAGACCTCAAGCGGTTACAACTTGATTTGATGTGCAACAAACTTGATAAATAATCTGGCAAAATTCCAACAAGAGCCTAATAAATAAACCAAAGTCCAGTTAACAATTGGAATTTTTTCATCATAGTTAATTGTTGCAGCCCTAATTGGATTTTTCTATGGCAAGTTATAAAAAGTATTAATTTGATAGATAAGTCTAATAAAGATATTACCATGATCTAGTTAAATCTAGACAAGCATAACACTTAATCACACAGCAATCACAGTCAGCTAAAGGTGCTCTTTTACCTGGTGGAGGGTCCTCTACCTGCTTGTCTCCATGAACATGTTACTGCGCTGAATATTTCACAGTAGTAACAACCTGTCTTGCATTTACTGTATTAACTTTTGGGTGTTTTTACTGATTTACCTTGAAAACCTGTACTGTCAAACTGTGGAACATGGAGGGAGACCCTCCACCAGAAAAGTTACACAGTGCACCTTTAATGAACAATTGAGAATTCACACCAGAAATAGAAAGCCTCTGATCAGGACTATATACTATAGTATAAAATATATATATATATATATATATATATATATATATAAAATCAGTGTTCCTACTGTAAAATTTATAACTGATTTTTAGGTTTTATTGCTTTTCTGACTGATTTAACAGCGTTATTTCAAGAAACGATAATAATTGTAATCCAAGCCACTTTTCATTGACCTCTTTGTTGATGCAAGGATCCCACGCTGGCAAATTACTTACGTCCACTATTTCATCAAGAAATAGTTCAAAGCATTTTTTTTCCACATTCCCGAATGGCCCGTGCTCATTTGACCTCCCGGGGCTCTTATTGAGTCATTTCCCTTTATTTAAGCCCCCCATTTGCCAAGATCGCCAGAGGGCAGTAGGATTGAGAGAGAAATCGTTTTAAGTATAGCTAAAGGACAAGTACAAGTTCAAGAAATAGAGTCCTTCTGTTGCTTCCATCTTGTGACCATTATTTAGGCAGTGGATGTGGTTGAAGAGAGGCCCTAGAGAGACATTAAACTGCAGGGAAGAGCCTCTTTAGTCCCCGAAGGCTCGTAGTAAGTGTAAATCTGCATTTTCCACTAGTTGATGGCGGTGATATTTGGCTAACATTCATCACTGTCTTCAAAGAACATCGCTTATGCTGACAGCGTCTTGTAGAAAAACGGGAAACGAAAGGACAGTCAAGGTTGCTTTGGTGTGGAATAGTCGATTTATGTATATATATTTATATGTGTCTTCAAAGGATATATACTAACTGCCATAGCAAATGCCCACTGACATGCTATCATATTATTGTGCGATGACATTAGTTGCATCTGCTGAATGTCGTCTCCCCTTCATGTCCCCCCAGCCCTTTTTAAATGTGACGAATTTTGCAGCAGCTCTGATTCATACGCCTCACTGCGCTCGCCGTATCGCCCTGCACTTCATAAATCCTGTTGCGTAGCAGAGGTGAACCTTCAGTAAGGGGCCACCACCCTCTCTGCCCCTCACTGGCTGTATTTCATGACTCAAAGGCCAGTGCTGGGAGCCGGAGAAGGCAGATTTATGCATTTTAATTGGATTGGCTCTGCGGCCGCCATGCTGAGAGCGGCTCTTTGAGGTGTTTGAGGATTGACGTTGTGATTTTATACGTGCACCACTTTATACATGTTTCAAAAGGAGAAGTTGAAGAGGTGTTTGGGTTAGGATCCTATGCTAATTAAAGTTCGTTATGTGATTCTAAAACTGAAATAGAACAGGGCTGCTGTAATAATAATGAAATTAGATTATGGAATTAGGAGATGTACTGACAAATGTATATTGCTTTTGTTGTACTGGAAATGTGCCAAATAAATCTATAAAAAATTACAAAAAGAGACAATTAAACACAAAATGAACAGAAAAGTCTTGTGCAGTGGTAGTGGAGTTATGAGCTCTTTTCTCAGGATGCCTTATTTTTCTTAAAACATATTTTCATTTTCAAATGTATCCATTCTGTTTTCTCTGGTCC
This sequence comes from Chaenogobius annularis, assembly GCA_015082035.1. Taxonomy (NCBI): domain Eukaryota; kingdom Metazoa; phylum Chordata; class Actinopteri; order Gobiiformes; family Gobiidae; genus Chaenogobius; species Chaenogobius annularis. Next base: position 1,026,412 of record BJKM01000085.1, on the reverse strand, counting down.
TGCCCTGTTTGTTTTTGTTTGTTCTGAGGGAAAAAAGAAAACTAATGGTGCCACGCTGACAATGTGCTAAGATTGTATTTATTTATTTTTTATTAGTAAAATTAACATTTAGAAATATGTTATGTTAGTCTTAGACGAGCGATGTTCTATGTATATCAACAGCTTTGTAAATCCCACAATGTACAAATGCGAGATACAAGTTTAAAACACTTAAATACAACATTTTCTATGCACATTGTTTAATCCGCTTTTCACTGTCGCTCTTCGAGGCAACTGCTGCTGGGATTTCGGCCGTTACAAAAATAAATTGAATTGAATACATTGAAACTGCTAACTCCGGCCACAAGGGTCAGTAAAGATTTAAATGTTTTCTTTTTGGTGCCGTGACGGATCATAGAAAAAATTGTTAATGGGATTTTCCAAGCTCAAGTAAGAAATATGTTGCCGTACAGAGCAACTTGTGCAATTGAATACAAAACAGAACACAACTTGCTTCTACCTGCTCCTGTGATTGCTTCAGCGTAGAAGGTAGTTTCTTAGCCTGACCGCTCCGGTGGCCGAACAGTATATATTGTTCTCCGAGCCTCAAGATCAGGGGCAGAGCCAATCTCCTCAGGCATCCATCCGTAATGAAAAATATGTGTGTTTAAGAAATCAAAAGAAAAATGTGGTCGTCCAGAAAGATTGGAAGACAAACCGAGTCGCCCGGCATAAGTAACGTGAATGTGGTATGACTCCGCTGCCCTTGTGATACAGCCTGCGAATTTTAGAACAAATTACGTGGGCGCGAGCTTGAGACCCCTACATGGATTTCTATCACACTGGCTGGTCGATGTGAAGTAAGGGGCAGAGAAGCTGTGTAGATCACATCATTTGCCTTCCTGCTTGGGCAAACCCTGCGTAAAGAGAAGCTTTTAAGGCAGGGTTCGAACAAAGAAATCATTGCAGTAAATCTATCACCTGGTTGTAGATACACCCCTGCCCTCTGGCTCCAAAGCTTTTTCTAGTTCCTCATATGGAAGATCGTGATGGATAGAGTGTGCCCTGCTGCACGGATCGCTAGCCCAGGGGACCCACACAATGAAACGCTGCTAGGGCCACCCTCTGCATCAATATCAAATACCAAAGCCACGCAATGAATGGGGAGTAGCCACATTCGCAAAGCAGGAATCATAAGCAGCTTTTGCATCCTGTCTGCAGTAGAACACATAATTTATGAGCTATAAAAACATCCTCAAAATACTAGTTCGACCACTTTAAAGGTGCACTATTCATTTTTCTGATGGAGGGTTATGCTATTCATGAGTTTGAGGCAAATAATTCTTTCCTGATTTGAATGAATTTGTATAGCTTATGTTGTAGTAGCATTATGCGATTCAAATCAAAATATTATATATTTTGAATGGGGAACCGTCCTCACAAAATGCTTCAGAAGAATCATCTTCCTGAAACCCATGAATTGCTTTGATTGGAATGTTCCACAGTATAGCATTAAGGTTATCTACTGTATCTGGACAAGAACAGGTCAGATCTGTGGAGAGGTGAGCCTGCGCACCGTGACTGCATGTTTTAAAGGTACTTTTGAGCAATAAAACAAGGACTATAACAAAATAAGTCCTAGATGAAAAAAATAAAATAATAGCATACTGCGGGCCATTCCAAGCAAGCAAGCAATAGCATCTCCATGGAGACAAGCAGGTGTCAAACCTTCCACCTGAAAAAGTTACATATTGCATCTTGATAAAATTGTGATGACAGCTGTATTTCTGAATTATATGTATTTTATATATTCATTTATATTTATCTTTTATTTATTCTTTGCATTAGGGCTGGGCGATATGGCGATAAAATAGAATTGTGATCTGATTCTTGTGACAAGCTGCTATTTTGGTGAAGTTGTCATTCAGTGATTTTCTGTTTAAGACACATTTTCCCTCTCAGTGCTCTGTGTGAGTGACAGGTGCTTAGCCAGTGTATTATGGATATAACAGTGTAATTAAAAGTAAAGTAAAAGCGAAAATATAGGTCTGACCTTGCAGAAGCACATGACTTTATATAAGTGATGCTAACTTGCGTGAATTGTGATTAAACTACTATGATCGAGGCTCGAGAATATTGTATGATTTTTTTGCATATCATCCACTTGGCATATGATTTCTTCACAGGTACAATTTAAACCATTTCATTTAGTTTACATCGTGACATCATTTCATCCTTTTTTTTTTATGTACCCCAACATAGTGAAGTCTGCCTCATAGGCCATGGCTGATCAAAAAAAAAGGTCCTCCCCAGACACGAGGAGCATTGCTGCTGTTATTGTACCCGATAATGATGAGCATCTGTTCCTCTCTCTGGTAGCATCAGCCAGGCTACCACCACTACACAAGCCCCCGTCTTATCCCACATAGGTTTCTCCACTTAAACGGGTAAACTGGTTTAGTGGGGAGGTGCGCAGACAGAAAAACCTCCAGTGAATTGTGATAGTCCCTCTCTTTCTGGAGAATCCTGCTGACTGCGGTCGGAAAATGATTTAAAGAGGGCTTGTTTGAGAGATACATTAGACGTATATAGTGGGGTTATTTCCCCGTGTAAGCAAATATTTTCCCAAGGTTTTTCTACACCAAAGCTCTGTATCATATATAACTTGCTGGAGGCCATGACTGCGTTCATATTGTAACTGTATTTTAAGCAGACTGTAGTGTCGGTGCTGAAGAAATGCATGTTTGAGTCCTTAGTGTTTTAAATAGTCTCGTAAGTCTGGTTAAACCATGGTGTCCATATTTATGCAACATATTGTTTCATTATATAGCATATTTTATGAACTGAAACGTTTATAGAAGTGAAAAGTGCTGCAAAGAAAAATATTTCAAAAGTAAAACCAGTGGTCATAATAGTAATAAAACAATAAATAGTAGCTAGAAACAAAACAAAAAAAAAAAAAAAAAAAATATATATATATATATATATATATATATATAAAAAGATAAAATGGTAATGAAATAAATAAATGTTTGGCGATTCTGTAAGAAGTCTAACTGAAAGTGTGTGATTTTGAGTGCTGAAAACAACTATACTTCCAACTCATTTGCGCACTCTGATTAATTGTAGACATACTTGCGCGATTCCTTTCTTTGTTAGAAGTGTTCCAACCTTGTTAGTATTCATGTGACGTGCCTCATTAGCATTCCAGCTCTATTGCCATTAGCATCGAAGTGATCCAGTCAAACCCAAACGCTCGAGCCAGATTGTCCCAGCAGGGGTGACGGCTTCAAGCAAGTTGGATAAATTCTTCCTCTCCTCCCACCATGTTTTTAAATCAATGACTAGGATGTTTAAAAAAAGAGAACAATTCCTATGGGAAATTAGGAAGCCACTCTCCAAACTGTTTAGACTTAGTGATTAAGTTAAAGTTAAGTTAAAGTTTACTTTGATGACACACTGTGCTGTTTTGTTGGGGAAAAGGTCTTAGTTAGAGACGACGTGAGCGGTCTCATGCTAAGAACGTACCATCTGTTAAGTGACATGGGGTCAAGATGTTTGAGGTGTAAAAAATTAAATTTTCAGCAACAGATTCTGGATTTAGATAAATATTTTCCCATTGCAGTTTAATTCATCTTTTTTTTTTCATTTACCATTTATTTTCTTACATTTTCTTAAAGCTAAACTATTTTAAAAAATCTGGTATACAGAAGATACAGAAGAGCTGCTCTATCACCCACTGTTCTACAAGAGCAAACACTGACTTTAGGATATATATTGTACCAAATACACGCAGAGGGATAAAACGGTCCAACAGCCCAAATTTGTATACATGTCCAAGAATGCTAACGGCAGCTGCGGCCTAAATACGACCGCAATGCTAGTGCCGCCTGCTGTATTCTAACATCTACAGAGATATGAACATCCGTTTACATTTTTGAGGTCAATAACCTCTATTAAGACTCAGTTGTAACATGACATTAATTTGTTTGGCTTTAAATACACTCAATTCACAGAGAAACATCTTAAAAGTGGGAACATTTTGCGTTTCCTATTGAATCAACAAACCACGCCCCATAATATGGCGCGTTGGTGACTATCTATGGCATCTTATTTCCATGGAGACAAGCAGGGGACCACAAAGTCAAGTTACAGGTTAGATCTGAGATGTGATGCCGTTGCATGTGCATGTTGTTCAAGGTATTTTCGAGCAATAAATACACTTGCAATGAAATAAATGATCGATTGTTACGCTGAATGCTAAATCAAGCAACATGACCTTATCCGCTTTACTGAAAAGATTATTTTGCAGCATGTTCAACAACAAAATCACAATATCCCTCACCAGTACATAAGAGACATTTTTATTCACCCCTGAACTCTGAATTCTCAAGGTTTCAAATCATCCCAGTCACTTTAAATCGCAGGGTAGTTCCATTGCCTTGGCGTAGATTTGCATTCTCAAGTGCCAAGCCTTGGTCACCGCCTGCTCTCGGGCCGCACAGATGCGATGTGCGTACAGTCGCGTCCGCAGCGTGTTGATTCTTCCATCCACAAACTTATCAGCTGTCAAACGTGGCCACAGCGGCGTATTAGTGTCTGAAAAGAGAACATTATCTAAAAAGCCAGAGTGAAAGTTATCGAGTGTGTTGGCTGTGATTGCGTTCCCGTTGAGCCAGGCCGAGACACCTGTGGCCCCTTTGGACTGCGCACTTTGTATTCCTTTTGTTGGCAGACCCGAATGGAACGACGGGGGGCATTTTGGATTGATTCACGCTGACTAATTTATGATTCATATCGCCCACCTGTGGCTCCCTGTGTTGTAGCTTATTGGAGGGCTCAGGGAACGCACCTCCAGGAAACAAAGATTATGATTTGCCTTCATGGTCATGTTTTTGGGCTTGCAACAATTGATTACTTTGTCTTTTATTTATAACCGTGTGAATAAGTAAAGGCGGTCTTCCGATCCCTGTGTTGTTATTGTTAAAATGTATTTCATTTTTAACTCTAAACCACACGCACAAAAGGCAAAAAAAAATAATTCAGCAACAGAATGAAATATGACTCTCCCTACACAAAGCACTCTTCATTCACCTTTTGACTTATTGGTACAAAACTTCACCCAGCGGACGGGTGAAGTCTTGCTGTACGAAAAAGAAATGCAGTATAATGTCCAATGTGTAAGACCAAAGCTCTTGCAAAATAAGTTTGATTAAATAAATCATACTGGATGACCAGAAATTACAGTTTAAATGTACAATGAAAACATGATTTTTTTTTCAGGTAGGTCGAGTGAGAACCAATTCTCATTTACAACGACAATCTGGTCAAGAGGCAGCAGCAAAATAAATCAGAGTTATATTACTTACAATTAAAACAAACAGAGATAAAACATCAAATCTTTCACACGTTAGACTATTTGCAAAATAAAAGCGTAGGAAAGGTGTGCATTGACAGGATGGAAAGGGCATGGTAACTAGCAAAACAAGAAATGTACCCATTTTAGACTCTCGTACTAGAGTAAATCATAATAATATGAAAAAGAGGAATGACAGATGTGTCTTGGGTTAATAATTCCGTTAATGTTGTATTACCATGTTGTTTAAGTCATGTGCTCGTGCCAGCCAAAAATATACCAAATACGTAATAACTACACCTTAATAAAGCATGAACAAAGACATAATTCGTAACAAAGTAATATTTAATAAGAATGTTTAATGCTTCTTCGTTTGTTCATGCTTTATAAACTATTACAAGGCTATCAAAGGTGTAGTTAATATAAAGAGTCACCATGTATTTTATTACATGGAAAGAGTCAAATCCTGAAGAAAATATTAGTACTGTTATGTAAGTACTGTACAATTAAAAACCATTCCCTTCCTCGTTCCCGCAGAACACAGACCCTGTTCACGACATGCTCCTGGACGTCATCACTTGGGTGGGCATCCTGCTGTCTCTGGTGTGCCTGCTCATCAGCCTCTTCACCTTCTGCTTCTTCCGCGGCCTCCAGAGCGACCGAAACACCATCCACAAGAACCTGTGCATCTGCCTCTTCATCGCCGAGTCGCTCTTCCTCGTAGGGATCAATCGAGGGGACCAGCCGGTAAGTTATTGTGTTCGGGGCGTTTGGGGGGGAAAAGGTCTGCTTCTGTGGGACAGAACTTTCATGACGTAGCGCTTGTTCGTCATGGTAATGCATAAACTTCTATTGCAATGAAACAGTATTTTGTTACGGTCAATACATTTGGGCTGCGTTCACACTTGTCATTATTTGGTCATAAATTGAGCCCATTTTAGTCCTGATGTGGACTTGGTTTTGGTCCTGTCCTAGTCCTTGTTTAGTCCTGATCTCGTCCAAGTTTAGTTTTCTGTTTAGTCCCAATTTAGTCGAAATGTGTAAATATGAACGCAGATTTACCCAAACTGTTTTCCTAACCATAACCCTGTTCCTATCAGCAGGGGGAAAAAATAGATACAGTTTGAACCAAGATTATGAAAAAAAACAAACATCTAAAACGGAAAATCTACAGCTGTTAAAACATTTCATTTTCTCTCCAGGTTTATATCCTCAAATTTGCCATATTAATCTCATGGCTTAATGTTCTTTCAGCTGATCTCAATTTCATCTCCGTAGTTTAATAGTGATTCCACTTTTATTACTAGTGGGAAAACACACACTTGAATTAATTTGTGCTGTCAGAGAAAACGTGTAACTTTGTGCCAGTTGCTGTTTTATGCGGATAAGCTCAGCAATTACAGAGATATTAACCCAAATAAAAGACAAAATATCAAATTCTACCCAAGGATTCTGACGTACCTTCCCCCTCCATTTTAAACGGTTGAACTCAGCCTACTTGGGATTCAATCGATTTTCGTATATGCTACAAGAAAGTGGTCCATATACGCCATAAGAAAGAACACGTGCATAGGTAGCTGAAACACTAGCTTCAAGAGATGGCATTTCATTTAATTGAGCAATAGTGCGTGATACAGACCTTTTAAAGACGTGCATACATCTTGGCCATGCTCAATAATACATGACCTTTACAGTAATAGGTGTTTGAGGTGCTTATTCGAGACATTGTATTACTTATAGCATGGTAAATTGAAGAATAATACAAGGGCGCCAAGAAATATTATCTTATCTAGGCATCGATTTCGCCCTTCAAGTACTAACTCCCTGCTCTATAAATACTGCCTCAAAGTCAGAAGTATTTGCTTTGCTACTTGTTGCCATGTTACAGAATAAAATTGCCTTTCAGAAAAATGAAATGATGTATGACAAATGTATGAAAGTTGTAGTCCCGACCCCCGTCTACTCGTTCAAGTTATGTATTTTAATAGATGTTAGTTTGGATTTGGGGCTGCTTGTTGTATAGCGCTTTTGATGTAAACCTACTGTGATCCACGCTCTGCAATCCTGCTGTGCCCTAAGCCAGTGGCCGTGAACTTATTTTTTTTTGCTACATGAAAAATAAAGTAAAGGGAAGCCCTCAATTTGACAAAAGCACGTCCTTGACTGAAAAACATGCTAAAAACACACTTAAATTCCCTTCATGCTCTTGGTTTACAACCCCTACAATGGAGATTCATGATGTGTGCACGACATTTGTATGTGCTCTCCTGCTGCTTCAATGTATAAAGAGCATAATTATTATTTTATATGTAATACTCAACAGCTTGACAATCGTTTCAAAGAGTCCCGTGGCTTATTTGACACATGCGCCATATATTTTCTGCAGTTAAACCAACCCCAATACGATGCCTTTATGACGTCAGTATTTGACCTATTTTAAGGCACGTCACTAGGTATGCAAAAATCACCTAAATATTGTGATACGGCATCATCAAAAGTCTCATAATAATATCGTGGGCTGTTACAATATATCGAATTATAACCTTTGCATTGTTTTGTTGGAGCAGCAGCTAAAACAAAACAAAGGGAACTACATAGACCATGATCCTTTGCTCCATTTCAGTGCAGACCCATGAAGAATGGTACGCTCCAGTTGTCAACTTGTACATTTTCACTGGAGCACCCGGTATTATTACTTTGCCGGGATTGTTCCACAGTAAAACGTCCAGTGGGTGCTGCCTTATCGAATAATGACATTTTAATCAGTAAATTGGAGCTGATTGCATATTTGTAGATCACTTTTACATAATTTTATACTTCCAATTACTTCTGTTTCCCTTCTTCTACAGTGTATACAGTGAAAGCTTCTGGCCTGAGCCTACACTTTTGCTTCCATAACCTTTTATAACCTTTTATTGGCTTGATTCACCACCGCCTCTACGATTACTCTCCTGAACTGCAATTAACATCCACTCAACCTTTTAGCCATTTAACTAAAATGATTTCGGTGACAAAAGCAGCCAGTTATGTTGAACTGTGCCTATAACGACACCAACGTGGGCAAGTGCCGTGTTCTGTTATTCTTGGAAAGGGGACCGCTCCAGAAGTGAATTATTCTGTCTTTGCACCTGCTACTGATGGACGTTACAGCTCCTGGATTGTCTTTGTAGCTCTCATTCGTCCATGCCAGCTAGCAAACAAGCACACTGGCTAAAGCGTCTTCTGCCAGCAACCGCAGGCAAAACTCCTGTCCCCCGAGCCATAGATAGTCCAATGCAGCAAATAGTTGGAAATGTGCACTCATAACAAGGTCAAAATCACTCTTAGCATTTAGCATCGTACTTCTGCTCCCCAAGAGTTGTATGCGTCATCTGTTGTCTCTTTGAAATCCTAAGAAGTTATGCATTTTCTTCATATAAACTATACTTAAAAGCCAGTGGTTGTCACAAAAGATTGTGTTTCTTGCTTTTGAAGTGGATATGTTGAACATTTCTCTGCTTCACACTGATGATGATAAATAAGAAAAAATGCGGTAAGAGAAACCAAGGTCTTGCTCACCTCCCTTGACAAAAGATCTGGATTATTAAAGCAGAATGTGGAGAATGTCGAGTGTAAGGGTTATTGTATTTATTTATCCACTGTTTAACAATGTGTAACATAGACATTCAATCATTTATAAAGTTCATGGTCTGGAGAGCATTTCTGTGGGATTGGCCTCACATGCATTGACAAAAATTAAACAGTGAAAGGAAAAGATATGTACTTAAATCTGCTTCTTGCTCTAACAAACCCTTTGGCACATTCATATAATATTAATATGCATACAGTCCGGGTGCGTACATGTCTTTAACAGCTTTTTGTCAGAGAGAGAAGTGACCTCCAAAGCACAGTCAAGCCGAGTGATGCGTACAGTATGGCTCTTACTTTCGAGTTAGCCAAAGTGCACAGTGTTCACAAAGGGATGCTTTTACAATGCACACTGTGGGGGAAAACACAAAATGTACTCATTTGCAAGAAGAATTCCAGGGACCCCAGCTTTAAGTTGATGTGGCAAATTGGTAAAGGAAACCCACAACTTGTTTCATAGAGCCAATACAACTGAGATCAATGTGCTTCTTTGTCTTCGGTACAGCATGACATTTTAAGTTTAGTATATTTCTCTATTTGTGAAACTATATCATACAGTATGCATTTGCTATTTTGCATGGATGGACTATGAAATGCTACGATTTTATGTTATGCTGCATTTAATCTTAATTACAATCTCACACAATTCTTGAACTTGTAAATGAAAAGGATTTGCCCAAAAATAAATGTCTTGATTTTTTTGGTGGGAGCCAGATCACGATTTTGATTTAATTCATGTCCTCATACATTGCTTTTAAGTGGTAAATAAAGTAATCTGCTTGTTGTGAGGGTTCATACTTCACTTTGATTGGTTAATTCCATCTTTCGCTCTCTTTAAACCTTTTTATCGCCATATTGACCGATCTGTACCTTGTGTTTTTAGATACACAAAAAGAAAGTAAATCCTGACTATATTCAGACTATAACTCTAGAGTTTTACTTCTAGTATTCTAAATATATTTGTATAATTGGACGTTTGATCTCTTTCTGCACTCCAGATTGCCTGTGCCGTCTTCGCTGCCCTGCTTCACTTCTTCTTCCTGGCGGCGTTCACCTGGATGTTCCTGGAGGGCGTTCAGCTCTACATCATGTTGGTGGAAGTATTTGAGAGCGAACACTCCAGGCGCAGATACTTCTACATCGTGGGTTACGGAGTTCCTGCTCTCATCGTGGCTGTGTCGGCCGCCGTGGACTACAGGAGCTACGGGACGGAACGAGTGTAAGTTTTGTAGACGGCTTGATTTATATAGGAATTCAGTACGGCGTCAAACGATAACATATTCATTCTGCTCTCAAGCTTGGGTAAATAAATGGTGTAGGGATGTCACAATATCACATTTTAGTGTTAAGAAGAAATATCACAATTTAAACTGTTATTCACGTTGGAAACATCAAGAACAGTACAATATTTGTATATATATTGTCTCATTTAAATTGTCACCAGCATACTGAAATCAAACTTTCTGAATTATAAAGTAAATTGTATAAGTTAACAATAAGCTTATAATAATATGTAGGTTTACATAAACAGCCAGACATAAGAGCCTTTTACATTCAGAGTATAGATTGAATTGAAATAATTCATTTTGCTTCGCGGTTGTTGTATTTTCTTAGTTCTTATAATTATATTGTGACCTGAATAATCACAATTATCGATTCACTGAATAATGGAGAAAATTTTCACTTCCTAGCCAGCATAAAGGTAAATATTTAGTATGAATATGATGGTGGAGGTCATAGTCTTAGTCTTGTCCCACTTTCTTTGCCACATTTATATCTTTTTTTATCAAAGCTTTCCATCATCAGTACTGGACTGACATCAAGTTGTTAATACTTGATTTTATCCCCTTTTAGGAAAGAAATATGCCATAAATAGCAGTGTGACAACTTGCAAATCTTTCTTTTATTGCATTGGATCAAACTATCTTTTTTATCTCTGGCAGAAGAATGGGCATTGTTGTAACCGTTGAGATCCAAAATACTAACATGTTGGGACCCAGTTGTATTGTTGGAGGAACGTCAGGGTGTTAACACAGATTTGGAATAGAGCAGAGAGACTTAACCAAAAAGACATCCGATTTCTATTGAACAACAGAGGATTTTGCTCAAGCCAGCGCGGTGTAGCATCTAACAGCTTTGTCCGCCGCTGCTCATTGTTAATCTCAAAGCCATCTGATGATAATGAACAGGCGCGTCAGCAGTTTCTCTTCTGATGTTTATCACACTGTCTTGCACACACTGGGGCCCGTAGACACTCGGAGTTGAGCACGGTCGTAGTTCTCCGTGATGGATGAGCTGATCACTGCCACAGTCTGAGCCCTGGCATCACGTGAATAATTAAAGCCACAGGGACAATTATATGCAGCCACTGAATAATGAGGGCGGGGTGGTGGGAATCAAATGCATACTGTGGGAGGAAATATTTGTTTAAAAAAAAAAAAAAAAAGTTGTAATGCAAAATATTGTAAGTCGTGTTACGGCGTACAACTAAGAAACTAGCATTGTCGCGCGGTAGCTCATTCTCTTTTTTTTTTTAACTACTTTGAATTTTGACACAGTTTGTCAAATCTCTCTCTTTTACAACTAATATTTAGGGCTGCAACGACTGCAAAAAATCATGGTGGTTGCATTTTGGTTATAGTTATCTGGATAATACAGATGCTAAAACACAAACTTAAACACCTTAATAACAAAGACAGTAATATTATTCAATCAAACGGCATCAGTAATAACCTAACACTAAACATAACCATTATCTAACTAAAAGCCTTCAGCCATATTTTAACATTTATTTAGATAAAAAAAAAAAAAAAAAAAAGTTAGTTGTAGCCCTATTATTGTTGGCGTTTATAGAAAAGATCATACTGCTTTAAGAACTTTATTTGTTATTTCCAAGACAAAACTGAAATTTGTCTTACATAATCAGTCACCAGCCAACAAAAATACATATAATGTAAAATGGAGAATGCTTGAGCACAAAAGGTAACGGTCTTTGTTGCCCCTGGAATAAGAGCATTACTGTAGCACTATTATAAGTCATTGTCTTCATTTAATCAGCACTGTGTACAACAGTAGTAAACATGGTAATGGCTCAGTTTGGGGTCTGGGAGCAGGCACAATTACATTTACATAAACAAGGTCTTGCAACAACAATTTTGTGTATACAACAAATTAGCAAATATTTAATTTCCTGTGCTTGTGTTGTTTAGGTATTTGCAAGTAAGACCTGTTAAAACATAATGGCTGTAGCAGGGGAACATGGTAGCAAGCAAATAGAAAAGCAAACTCTATTAATCTCTGCATTAGGGCTAAGCAATATGACGATCCGATCACTGTGACAATCTGTGTAAGCTAGTGTTATCATATTGTGAGTCAGTTCTCATTTTAATGCAGTTCAATGCTCAAATACTCTTTTCTCCACTCGCTCCTCGTATTGGTCAGCCTATGCCGTGTTCTGAGTGACTGACACGTGGGTTCAACCAATCACAAAAGCTTTCAGAATCTTCCAAAAGCTTCACACGAGCTCAACGACTATTTAAAGACACTAAGGGTTCCATTCACAGTACAGTTTTGATTCGAATCAGGATCAGCGAATGTGCAGTTGAATTCTGAACAAAGTGCCAGACTTCTGGTCCAGTTGGGGAGTTGAATTTCGCCATTTTAGAGTTAGCTAGACTGATAATAGTTTGTGAACGTCAACTGCACAAGCTGAGAGAATGATTGTTGCAACTTTGCTCTCCAATTGAGCCGAGTCCGCTGAAGTATGTGTTGTGAATGTTTCATAAGTCTACATAAATTTTGATGAATTCGAGTTTGTGATCTGGGTTAGCAAGAACAGGAAAATCATTGTTACATTTTTGGGGCATGTCACCCACACGCTCCGTTCTCAGCGTCGTTCTGTCCATCATTTCCTGAACATGTGCTGACCTCTGGGGCCAGTAGGGAACACAGCACCACAGTACTAGCAAATATTTTAAAATAAACAAGCTGCATAACAAATAAAAGCTTCTCTCAAATCTTTTTTTTTTTTGGCTCTTTTTCCGACAAAGAGGATCTAAAAACCTGCCGTAGGCGCCTCCATGTTTGTTTTTGTTGACTATTTCTTCTGTGTTGGTTATTTCTCTAACTGACTTTGAGCTCCCCCTGGTGGTTATTTACCAGAACCAGTTATTTACCTTGACATTAGAAACGGTTAGCTGTATAAATGCAGTGACGTACTCTTGGAACGCACAGATCTGGAGCATACTAAGTGAGCCTTTGTTGAACCTTCTATTTGACTTTCGGCATGATGTCCAAAACAAACATTGGACAATTTGAAATTCCAATACTTAAACATTAAATATTTGCTTATATTCTTAGCTTTCCCCTCCTCCATGGCCTCGCTTTGGTCAGTCTCACCATCCATCCAGTGAAATGACTATCTACGTTACAGTGATTTTTGCACATTGAGCCGTTTTGACAGCGTGTGGCGGCTCAGTGCAGTGGGTGGCAGGAATCTCCAAAGTCTCAAGCTGTTGGCATGAGCTTGGCTAGTGTTTTGACTGGCGCGAATATAACGCTCTTATTTTGCCACTAAAGTGTAAGAAAGTAGCTCGGGAGGAGGGTGGAGATAAAAGTATGTTCCCAAAAGCTGCCATGACAAAAGTTGAGGACAGCCCGCAGCTCTCAACGCCCACTTGCTCTTTAAATCTTTCTATGATCTGAAGAAGGGAAAAACATGAACAATAGCTGCTTCAGAATAATTTAGCGCACTTTGATGGTTTGCCAGATCTCTACGCGTGTTTTCAGCTTTTCTTGTACGCCCATGCGACTTGTGCAGTGTTGATGCGGCGGTATCAGCCCACAGTGGAAGAGCTCACGGCAAAGGAACAGTCGATTTGTCACATTCACGACACAGGCCTGCTCTTGCATTTTGTGAAGAGAAGTGAAAATGTGACGGTGTCGCTTTGCGATTCTGTGAAGTTTGTTGTACGGCAGCGCAGAGTGTTACCCAAATATTCACACAATGCAACAATTCGAATTTGGAATATTTTCTGCAGCCAATACTAGAGGTGGGAGATGTATTGGAAAATGGATAATACCGTATATCAATTGCTGTTTTGGACATTTAGAATATCGAGTGCATTGTCTATAATTAAATTTTAAAAAATGACCTCAAAAAGAGACAGAAGTGTAACGTGATTTCAGCCCTTTTGTGTTTCATGTTATGGTCCATTCATGTTTTGTACAGTACTTGAACCTCAACCAAGACATTTACAGGCACATTTTATCACATTCCTGATGCGCTGTAAAAATACCATCTGAGTATCGTTCGAGACGTCGAGATCGTGCCATAAAATATAGAGATCCATTTATGTCAATATCACCCACATCAGTCAATATCAGACTCAGTTTGATCATTTCAGTGCTCGAATTGCCTTCACTGCAAAGAAAACTAACTTCACTTTCAGCAACTACGGTTTTTAGATTGATTCGAGCTTCAGGAGTCCTTGAGCCTTCTTCTTTTAAATGCTTTTAATGCTTTTAAATGTAGGGATGGGAAACTTTTATTGGAACTAGTACTCAAGCGATACATATTCAACAAAATGTTCATCCATTTTATTAAATACTATTTCTTTGAGGGAAAATACATTTTTATCATTCATTTGTGGCTGTGGTGTGGTGACCTTGCCAGTGCTCTCCCAGGACCCACAAAGCCAGTTTTTACAAAAAGTTTTCTTTAACTGCAATACCTCAACTTTATGGAAACCCAGTCCTATTCATATATAAACAAATGTTGTTTCCACAACTAAGGTTAATGTAGAGTCAGTTTTTTTCCTCCAAGTCTATCAATGTTAAAGCAAAAAATAGTCCAAATCCTATTCCAAGTCATACATATGTTTTCCCAAAGCCTGAGTTCGAATCCCACTCTGTGCTGTCCTGTCTAATAAAGCCTACGGCCAAAAAATCCTTTTAAAAAAACTGCGGTTTAGACGTCTTTACACCGTGGCCCGTAAAATGCACTTATCCCTAAATGCTTGTAAAACGTGGTTGATCTTCCTCCACTTCTCTTCCCTCATTCTATTGCTCTGAATGACAATAGCGCTTCTTCGACTGTAATTTGCTAGTGTCCAAAAATGGAGGCGCCTGTCTGCTGCAGTGGCGGAGATTAACAGATTAATAATTCAGCCACGGGTCATGAATCATGTTTTTGTTCTGTTTCATTTTTCTGTGGGCGCGATGTCGTGTTTCGAGGTCCTCTATTGTTGGCTTTAATCACAATCATTTGGTTTTTCGCTCATGTTTGGGTACAGGGTGAAAAGGACTGGCTTACTACAACATGGAAAAAATTGGACTTTACAAAAGCTCAGTATTTTCATTGCTTGATGTGCCCAAGGTCAATACAATTCTTTTGAAATATTTAAATGGTTTAACTTGCCTCTAAATGGGGTTGCATGAGAAATAGATTGTAACAAAACATCTTAAATGGTATTAATATGAATGCAGGCGGAGTTATTACATGACGTCAAAGCCAAATTCACTTATCTGGTCGAGGAACTTCCTTTGTGCTTTGTTTTGAGAAGTGCAAAAAAAATAAGCAACATTTTTCAATATCTCCACTAAAATGAATATTTAAGGTCACGGTCAAAAGCTGTGTGTGGTTTCAAGGACCAAATTATTTGTTTTTGTGCTATCTTGACTATTCTGGTTGAGTTTGTCTCCATGGACACGTCATAAAAACCTGTGTAATGTAATACAATCAAGATAGAAGTAAGTATAGGCAAATTAATAACTTCCAATCAATAACATCCAATCAAAAGGTACATAGTGCACCTTTATTGTGTCGAGTTTTACCCCTGATCTCAACACTTTCTTGTTTGAGTCCTCTATAGTTGTGGGCTCTATTACACTCTGACAGATATAAATTATTATCCCCCATTCGCGCAAATCCCTTAATCCCCACTTCCTACCTTCAGCCAATCCAAATATACCTTAAATCAGAACAGTGCTCGCCTAAGGACCCATTTCCTCTTCCTGTTTTTATACAGTTTAGCCTACAGAGCACCATTATTATTGCTGTCATAGAGTCGCAACGCACCCCTCCTTTGCCACTAAATTCTCCCTGTCGCTCATAACTCTTCTCGGCCCCTTGTGGCGACCCGTGCCTTTCCC
This sequence comes from Chaenogobius annularis, assembly GCA_015082035.1. Taxonomy (NCBI): domain Eukaryota; kingdom Metazoa; phylum Chordata; class Actinopteri; order Gobiiformes; family Gobiidae; genus Chaenogobius; species Chaenogobius annularis. The sequence goes on along the minus strand of BJKM01000085.1, from coordinate 1,010,298 downwards.
AACTATGTCACTACAGCCTTGTACTTGATGTATTTCCTCTGAGCTTAAATCTCCTCTTTCTCCCTCTCTTTCGCTCTTCCGTCGCAGTTGCTGGCTACGGTTGGACACCTACTTCATCTGGAGTTTCATAGGACCCGCAACCTTGATAATTATGGTAAGTGGACACAGGCACACACACACACACACGTTGGGTTTCAATGCTTTTTGGGGACATTACGTTCACTTCCATTCTATTCCTTACATTAACTATAGTTACTACTTTACCGTTACCTGAGCCTAACCTTAACCGATTTCAACCCATAACTTATTTTAAAGCACACATATTATGCATCATTTGAATCTTATTGGGCTTTATGTTCCTTTACTTTTGCATCTCATGTTTTTGAAATGATATAAAAAGAAATGCACACTGACTGATATGCTAATAGAAGCATGCAGTTGTAGTGAACGCAATTTGACGAGTCTGGCGATGATTTATGGACATAAAAAAAGCACAGGGGACCTCAGTATTTCTACCTTTGATGTCGAAATCAGAGTGTCGTCTGAGGCTCAGAGAAGACAGCCTCGTAAACCGGATTAATGAAACTAGCGTGACTGAAGCTAAATACAACTCCAGGTATGTTTCTGATGAGGGAACAATGTTACAATATGGTAAAAACCATAGAAAGGTATATTTTTGCATATTTGTCCTTTTAAAACTATGTTGTTTATCTCATAATAACATATTTACGTCAATCCCCATGAATTGAATGTTTATACAGAGTTGAGTCCCCACAATGTGATAAATCCCCGCCCACCACCCCATCCAGCACGCGCACACTTTTGCTCATTAACCCGTATTAGCCTCCGGGTCGTCTGCTTAAACGGTCCGCCGAGATCCCCCTCTATCGCTAACACCTTTCTATGCTACCTCCGGGCACGGCAAAACGAATGAGGGCCACACAGAAAATATGGCAGTTTGTCACCCCAGCCGTGGTCACTGGCCGGGAACATTTGTGGTCAGGGTTGGTAGGTTGAAAAGATAGACTCTACTCAGTATGCAGCGTGGAGTAATCCGCATTATGATTGATTTTGTTCCAGCTCTACACTACTTTTTTATTTGGCCAGCTTTTTTGGTGCAAGGCATTATGCAAAACGGACACACGCACTGACATACATTTCGCAACTAGGACAAGCCTAATTTTGTATTATTTATTGATTTGCGTCAAGGAGTTTAAGAACAAAAAGAAGAATATCTACTCGTAAACATTGCGCTTTAGGAATAGTTTCAATTGCTTGGATCTTGCATTATGGATTACAGGATTATTTACTGGAGCCCTCAAACTCTTCAAACAAGTCTTTTTAGTGGCTGTAGCGAGCAGCAGTTGGCTAAATCTGAACATGCATAATGCAGTTTCACGCTCCACTTTTAGCATCTACAATGCATTTCTGTGAGGCTCATGAGTCACTGGTTCTCAATGCTTCTGTACAGTCTGTGCAAGTCATGGCTTTGAAGAAGGATTTTACCTTACACAACCTTAAGATCACAAACAAGACAATCGGGATTTGTGTTAATGGTAAAAGTGTTACTTAAAAGCACACGATGTAACTTTTCTGCTTGTCCTGTATTATATTAAAATTATGTATCTTGCATTTATTCAATTAAATACCTAGAAAAACAATAACATCTCCATAGAGACAAGCAAGTGACGAACCCTCTACAGGTTAAGTTACATAGTGCAGCTTTAGATTTGAAATTGGCTTAAAGGTGCACGATACTGTAAGTTTTCGGGTTGAAAGTTTGTTACCTTCCTGTCTCATAAAAACATTATCGATTCGTCTGGAATGTGCCACATAAACGTATCTATCTTTCATGTATTCAGTAACAAAAAAATTGGACCTTCTATCGAAAAACGTATATAGTGTCCTTTTAAAAACAGTGAATGCAACAAAAAGTGTTTTGTTTTTCATCTGAAGACTTAAAATGGGCTTTATCTGCAGTATGGTCAAAAGTGAGTCGTGAGATGAGTTCATGAGGAATGATAATGAAGGATAAATCTCTTCAATTTAGACATTTTAAATTCACATTCTTAGAATTAATAAAATATATAATATAATCCTAAAACTTTAGACCTAGTTTGACCTATGGGGCATTACACTTTATATTGAGTTTTGTACTGTGAGCCTATCTTTATTCTTTATAGAACATTGCAGCATTGCAGACCGAAGTCTTACCTTTTTATCACACTTACTGTCGGAGCATCCAAACTACGAACATTTGCTGTTCCCACAAGGTGTTAGATTTTTACCGTTATTGTATCAAATAAAAGGAACACCATTGTATCTTTTCCTGGCAAGATTTCTTCACCAAACTTTTCAAACCTGGCTGAAATTTCTTGCCGTTTCTTCCAAGTGTGAGTAGCTGCTGTTCTGTATCTCACCGTAGACATTTCATAGGATTTTGCGCTCTGGTTGGCAAAGTGGGAATCCAAGTCCACCAAAGTGCCTTGATTTAAAATGAATGGAATTGAAAAAAAACACAAGCCTCATCTGTGTCTTCTTTTTCTCAGCTCAACGTGATCTTCCTGGGCATCGCTCTCTACAAGATGTTCCATCACACGGCCATCTTGAAACCAGACTCCGGTTGCCTGGACAACATCAAGTAAGAGCACTCGGATTGCGTGGCCAGATCCATTAAAGCAGGACCGAAATAGCAGGGCCCTCTTACGCTTTATGCTACCGATGGAAAGAATGTTTCACAGCGACAGCAAAGATTCTAGCACTTTAACAGCTGGAATATCATCCGGTTTACAGTTTTTAGAGTTTTGGATAACTTTGGCGACATATCCACATATTAATGATATCACATTTAGATTATTGAGGAGATTGTTTATAATAAGAATAAAATATAACAACAAAAATCATATCAAAATGCAGTTAAAATAGCAGATTAAATATAAACATGGAAAAAGGCTATGCAATTAACTTACAAATTAATTATCAAGTGATCTTTAAGAACTTTTTTGCATGAATGTATTGTCCACATTTTTCTTATATGAAGCCTTAACTAATACACTTAAAGGCACATTTCTGATTAGGGATGTTTGGTTTATTAGGTTAATTGATAATCGTCTGGATTAGGTCATAATATAATTGGAAAGACAAAAAAGTATAATCGTGACATTTTTAGAAGCCTTTTTTTTTTCAATTCAATTTATAGGAAAGTGACAATTTTCTAACTGAATGAGGTATTTTTTAATTACATTAAAAGAAATGTGATGATTTTAGAAGCAAAATTAAGTCCTTTCTGCTCAAAAAAGTAAATGTAAAGTGCTTTTTTGATGTGCTATTCATGTCAAATTGATTGTTCAGAAAGTTTGATTTCATAAAGCAGGTCCCACATGGAGGAGCGGTGATGTGTTCAGAAAACAAGAGGAAAAGAAAATGTTTGATTTTACTGTCTTTTTGGTTGTGATGTTAATAATCGTAAAATTGCTGTGTTTATTCAGGTACACTAAAGTATGAAACCGTGACATCCCTATTTCTGACGTAAAATCTTCTGAATACTATGATACTTTTAAAAAATCAAGACAAACATTTTTTTTTTCAATATTGCCAAACCCTAACCAAGACAATAAGAAGAAACTGTAAGGGCAAAAGTTCAGACACGACGCAGAATTTTGAAACACATTTTCAATTATTCTCAAAAAGCGAAGGGAACTGTGTTTTTAAAATGTTGCAACAAAGGTGTTTTTAAGTCAACTTGGCTCAAAACTATAGCACAGTGTAAAAGTTTCAGTGAAGTGTGAAGAATGCTGCACTTTCAGAGCTTTGTTAAACACAGATCTTTTGTTTTGTTTTGTTTTTAGTTTTGGGTGAGCATATCATAACAACAACATGCCCAAGCTATTCTCCTCAGACTTTCAATAACCAGTGAAAGACATTTGGTGGATGGGAGGACAGGAGACAGTCTGGCACAGCCCTCAACCTCTGTAATCTGCCTGTCACTGCGGCTGTGATGAATATTCATAGTGTTTATGAGTTATGCACATTTTCTGCTGTTTATCTGTGCCTGTTTGCTCTCAGATAATACCAACGCCTCTGGGACACCGCTTAACAAACTTCCCAACTGTTAATATGATTCTCTATCGGTCCAGAGTGCTCCGTCAGCTCGGAGTGTCAGAAATGTATAGCCCGGTTGATTTTTGATGCACTTTAGACGCATGTTTCAGGACAACTTATATAGTGAACGCAAACCTCTTTGAAAAAAATAAAATAATCCCTTTATTGGTTCAAATGATAGCTTCAAACGAATCCATCTTCTCTTTATTTATTTATTGCCCCTGCAGTCCGCAAGAAGTCGTGGGTGGGACTAGCCGCTGCACTGGAGCTAATTTCAGCCTGACGATCAACTGTAAAGGGAGAATCTGATTGGTCAGTGCCAGGTCAGCGAATGAGCAGCCAGTTCTGGACGTGTAACCGCAAAAACAACGCCGAATCTGATTGGACACTGTCGTTTTCTATACTCAGAACAATAAAACATATTATTTTATTGACGTAATGAATGCAGAGTAACACTAATTATAATATTAAATGTAAGTTTTAAATGCTTAAATACATATTTTTGAGGCCTAGAAGTCCCTGACCTTTCTCCTCTGTGGCTAACTAATAGTAAAATGCATAATAAGTGCTTAATTGTGTCTCTGTTAGTATTTATAAAGTTTTTGCTAATGCTTTTTGTATAAGGCCATATTTGAGTACTCAGCCACTGACTATTTTCTGCCATTAGCATTATTAGCAATGGCTGCTTTTATATACACGATAATAACAATAAGTGCTTTAATAAATATGTATTAACTAACATACCAGTAGACAAAATATTGTCATGCATTATGACAATTAAACAATGAAGTCTATACAAATCTAACCATGTCCTCCAGCTCAGTTTTGAATACTAAACATTATGATGGATGATTTGCAACGTTGCCACAGCAATTACTAATTCAAAACAAAATATTGTATCTTTTTAATGCTCAAAAGGGCGTCTGTAAACAGGAAGCAGAAACACATGAATAGGGTGATGTAATGTAATAGTATAAAATTGATAAAATTGGCTTAATGTTTTCAACTGGCAACATTCCACATCGACACAACAGTTCTTGCGTTATTATAAGCAGAAGTCTATTATCCATTTTGTTCACTTTTGGATTTTAGCCGAGATCTATTTAGTGTTTATGTTGATGTATTTTCCATATAGTATCTGAAATCTATCACAACCGTCTTTCATGGCTTGGTAGCTGCTTGTACACAAAAAGAGCAAGTGGAAACACAGGCTGCTGAAAACAATGAGCGATCATCATTACATCTGACCTCGTTCACATTACAGCCATTTAAGAAGGCTTACTTCACCACTATCGATCTGAGCTGCTTAAAGTGTTGCTATTGTTTACTATAGAGCATTCATCATTGGAGGCACTAAAGCCGGCTGATGGACCAAAGAGTTTCCTTCACAAGCCTGAATCTGAAATGCATTTGGTTTCGAGAGCGCTTTGGGAAAGGCACTAATGTCCATTTTTCCCTTTTGAATTTTTTTACTAGCTACTTCTTCAAAATTAATGGATTTGTATGCCCAGGTGTTGTTTTATTAACATTTTAGCAACTTCTAAAAGATTTCTCTCTCTCTCAAAATGCATCTTGAGTGTTGTTTGTCGATTTTAGTTTGTGATAAAATCTGCTTCGAAAATTATCCTAAATACTCTGGTTTTGAATATTATTTGAATACTATTTGATGATGTCAATTTGCATGTTTTAAAATAACGTGCAAATATGTCATCGCAATTTTTGTGTCAAGCGCTACAATTACAGTTAGATCTGCAATTGTGATGTTTTAATTGTAGGATTCTGTTCAAAGTTCACATTTAAACACGCCCAGGGGCACTTGAGGGAAGGCTGAAAGAAACTAATCCAAGAATCCCATGCTTTTCAGTACATGTTCGAAATGTGATAATTGAGGATTTTTTGTTGTTTGCGGAGGAAATTGTTACTAAAATAATTGCACTATTTACAATTACCACAGACAGTTTTAGAAGAGACAAGCCCAGATATATGTATACAGCCACTGCAATAGATTTTTCTATTTAAAACCATTTCAGACACTTTGCTTTAGCGCATTATTTTTCCTTTTTCCTTTCATAGCATCATGTCAGAAGGTTTGTCTCGCAGCACACTGGCCTCTTTCTGCTCCTCTCCTCCCATTCACACTCATATAAAGAACCTATCTTCGCCTGGCGTGATAGAGCTTGCGTTTGCCTGGTCATGGAACTCTCTGACCTTTTGTTATTCAATCTCAAATCCCCATAGGATTCAACACTGTCAGCTGTAGTTCCTTAAGGGTACAAGTGCAGCTTAATGCCACAGTCAGCCAAGCTAATTGGTGAGGTACAGTATCTTACAGTTTGATGTCATTTCTAGTACAAAACTCCATTCGGAATGCACAGGAAATGTTTGACATGGTAGAATGTTTAATGGATTCACAAGAGGACTGGAATATAAATCGCAATTTGAGTTGCTGCAATTATCAAGTAAAAACTGCTGCAATCATTTGGGTAAAAGAATTGTCTTGGCAAAAAAACAAATATCCTGTCTATTTACTTATTTATTTAAGTTAACCCTGTAGTCTAAAAATGTATGTATATTAGTTATATTATAGTTATATTTAAGTCTTCCCTCAAACAAAAATGCATTACCAAACACAATAAAAAATGAAAAGTTGATTTTTTTTAACCAAAATGCTGCAGCCCTCTTGAATGGTTGTCACAAATGTTAATACACTGAGATAGATTTGCCATATGAAAATATCCAAGTCTATAAAGCTGATGACAACACATCTCAAAGTAAGTTGGGGCTGGACCAATAAAAGGTTAAAGGGCCTATGTTATGCCAAATCGACTTTTCAGAGCTTTTAACCTTCTTACAGTGCTATTGGTAGCTCATATATGTGCCAAAAGTGTTTTTTTGATTGATTCCTGCAGTCTTTAGCTAGAGAACAGTCTCTATCCTTCCCCGCGGAGGAACCGCGGCTATTTAGGCACAGTTAGCTTCAAACGCTTCTTTTGTTCCAACGCTGCTGCCGCTAACATGTACCGCTGTGTACCGACGCACGCCTCGGCCTCTGTTTACACCACCATCTCCACTCAAAGCTACATCACGAGGTGGGCGTGGAACGCACGCTCTGAGACTACACCACCGGGTTGGGCGGGGGAGGCGGCCACTCTTCGCGAGGGTGGGGTCGAATCTCAAACTAAGCCGTTTGCATTTCCGGGTAGAGGAGCAGGGTCCAAGATATGGGTGATACTTTATAACTGTTATGTTATGCCCTTAGTGTAGACTATGAAGCGAGAAAAATAGCATAATTTTGGATCTTTAAAAAAGTAGGTTTTATCAATAAAACTGCCCCTACTATGTTCAGTATATGGCTTTTGGAGACATTCTATAAATGGGGATATTCAAATATCCCATTAAGTCAACATTTTTTACTTTCATGAATGTTTTTCTCTTAAGGATCATGTTGTTTATGGTCTTGGTTTGAATGACTTTTACTAATGATGAGGCTGCAAATTGTGCTGATCCATCCAATTTAAAACTGAGTTTGTGACTGAGCCGTTGTCTAAATGAACTTGAAATTATCTCCTTATCTTACTGTAAAATCACAATTATCCCTTCATCTTCACCCTCTTTACACGGCAGTCTTTCTGTTCCTCTCAGCGCTAATCATATGTTAATCTAAACTTCTTGCACAAGCTAAAGATATTCAGCGGCATCTTCTTTCTTCAATATTTCATTAGATTCGGGTGAAGTAACAGGCTGCTGTGTGCTTAGCTCATGTTTGGTTTTTGATTAGAGTAAATCAATAAAATCCTGAAAACACTTGGAACAACCAAGGATAGTTTTTGTTGAAAGTCTCAGAAGGTTGTAAAATGTACTAGCAGAACTATTGCTCAGTAATCTAAACAAAACAACAGAAAAAACTGTCAAATGGCAATTTAACTACTTAGAGCTCATAATGTGCTCAGAAGAGTTCAGTTCAAATTAAAAATATGATTTAAAGGGCCTGTACACAATTTGGAACCATGAGTGAAGAACATGTTTCCCGCCCACTTAGACCCTTCTTTCACCCAGATATTGAACCATGACAGAGAAACAACTTGTCAGGGATAGTCGTCTCCGGTTTTGTCCACATGGTTCTGACCCAACAATGTCTCTGATTCGATAAAGTTGTCAGTCGCTGGTAGTTTCTTTCTCAATCAACAAAACGCCTTCACACCAAGCACCACATGAGAAAATATTTAGCCTTTTGATTATCACCAGAACTAAACGAGGCCTATAACAGGGACTACATCAGGGCTAAATACAATCTTATTTGGATTACACCATCGCTATAGAAGTTCTCAATAATTCGTACCCTTTTTTTTTTTTTTTAGTTTGTTTTTACATTATTTTATGCTTTTGGTGTTGCCTTGATTTTTATTGTGGTTTATTGTGGTTTATTGGTTGATTCATTAACCCAAGAGAGGATAAAAATCTTTATAAAATTGTCTCCAAAGTAAGCCAACACTACCCACTGGAATAGTGGTCAGTCTAAAACAAGTAGCTACTGTTACATTGTACCATATAGAATAAACAATTTTTCTCTGACGTAATTTAAATAAAAGTCATGTGCAAGTTCTTCCAAGAAAAAAATAAGATATTTATAATCAAACTGGACTTCAATTGAGATAACATTATGTAGATGGAGGCTCTTCTCCCACACGCAGCAGTAGTAGCTTGTTTAGCTGAATACTTTGATATTTGTCCAGACCAGCAGCTGTTTGATCATTATGTTCAATTATGGAGTCAAATAACACATCAGAGCTGTGCATTAGGCAGTTTAGATTGATTTGATACCGCAGTGATGCATCTCTAATATACAGTATGTTATCTGATAAGACACAAATCAAAGCAAAACATTTTATTTTGTTATCGTTTTTCTTGTCAGCTCTTAAATTTCAGTTTCGGTCATGGTCATGGTCATGCTCTGAATTTGTGACCAGTGTTTGGCAAAACTTGATTTATTTTACCGCTTTCTTTATCCATGAATTTCAAGGTGGGAAAATTGTGGCCGGTTGCCAGAACAAACAATTTAGTGCTAAATTTGGAATCTTCCGAATGGTCAAAAGTCCTCAAAATCACGTAACGAGGAATAGTGCGCCTTTAACCTTTCATGAAACACTTTTCCACAATTTGGTTTTCTGTGAATCAAGCGAAAACAATGACGACACGCAGACCATTCCTCTTTGTCCACCGCTGCCTTGTCTGCACTAGATACATGACTTTGTTTGCACTGCAGAAAAAATATTGAGTGCTTTAGTTCACAGTGTCACATGATTTATCACACTGGTCTCCCCGTACCGCTCTGACCCCGCGACCCCCTCTGACTTCAAAACCGTTTCAGACAGAGATTGGAAAAATAGTCCGAAGCCATGTGCTTTTCGTCTGACACGCCGTGGACCCATTACTCACCACGGACCGAAATCGTACAACAAAGCAACTTGTGAAATTATTGGTCAGAAATATTTATACAATGTTTTGGGGTCGACCTTTGTGACAATCTCAAACTTTTCCCACTGAGAAGTAAAGTAAATGCACAACACATTTTTAATTCATTTAGAGGGATTAAACCAAACCAATACTAAAACTACCCAAGATTATTCTAGGGATTTATCCATGACTAACTAGAACAGAACAAAGACGAAATGAGAACTGAACCGCAACAACAATGAAACCTAAAGCTGGGTTACTGATTTTCAAATTTTTAAAACAGGGCTATTCAACATAAGGCCCAGGAGCCAAATCAGGCCCGCCAAGCGATTTAATCTGGCCCATGACCCTGTTTCAAAATATATATACATCCAAAAAATCCTGTATAATGGTTGAATTCTGGGTTAGGACTAGTTTAAACCTGTTTTTGTCTTGGTTTAGTCCTTGTTTAATTCTGCTTTAGACCTGTTTTGATTCTGGGTTAGTCTTGGTTCAGACCTGGTTTCATTCTGGTTCAGTACTGGATGCGCAATTTTTATTTCCCACAAAAATCGAATCTATCAGTAGTTATTTATATGCATAGTAATGCTATTGTATTTTAACAAAATTTATTGAAACGGCGTTGGGGATAATTTGTGCGACCCAATTTATTTTTATTTTTTTACAATAGTGGCTTGTTGTGGGCCTTGTTGAATAGCCCTAGGTTGAATAAATAGGTAGGTAACTGTTACATGCAACAAAACAGTTGGGCTTTAAGCAACACTGAAGAAAGGATGGTTGTTCCAGAGCTGTTGTGATCGAGATATAGTCAATAGTTCTCTCTAATAGTCAATGATAGGCTTAAGGCTTTTTAATCGAGAGCTTTACAGCCAATCCAATAAAAGCATGTGGTTTGGAGCGGAGTAGACTTTGGAGCAATACAGTTTGCTGTTAAATGGCACAGCTAGACAAAAATGTAATTGAATCAAATCCTGATCGATCAATATGTGGGGGGGAAAATTACTTGATTAATGTCATATTGCCAACTGAGTTTGGAACTCGGTACATTTACTCATATACAGTTACTTGAGTCAGTTTTGAATAAGATTGTACATCTCAGAATAGCTTGTACAGTTAGCGCGGCGGTTAGCACTTTCGCTTCACGCCAAGTAGACCTGCGTAGGTTTCCTCCTGGTACTCCCCTACCACTACATGTGTATGAATGAGAGGGTGCTGTGAGAGCGAATGCGGGACAACGGATGAAAATGAGCCCACAGCTAATCCGGCGTGTTTACATCATGTGTTTCATGTCCCGAAAAAATAAAATACATAAATATTACATGTACAATTGCTTGTCCTTGAATGAAGGGGTTTTTGAACTGGAAAATGCTTGTTTGGTTAAAAGCAGAGTCATTTCTTGAACCAGTACTTTTAACTTCCACTAAATCAGAATACTTCTATATTATTTCATAGCTCTTTACAACTCATGTTATTCAACCATTTGCTGGGTTTTAAAAGTATGTCTTGTTGTGTTTTTGTCAGATGTTCAGTTCTGATTGCATCAAGTTGCATCTCCCATAATTTTCTGTTCTCATTTAATTTGAATGTTTTCTTGCTTTGATTCCTGTCTTTTATCTTGTGTAACTATTAACATCCTTTTTTTTTCTTCTGTCTTTTTCTATTTTCATTTTCCATCGGTTTGCCCTAGCTACCGATATTATGATGGATGTGTTATTGTAGAGTGGCACCGGTAAGATGGAACATTACTAGCTGTAGACGAGTGCGGAATAAATGTAATGTTGTGTTTGATGTGTTTGTTTCCTTCCCACACTGTGTTCATGGAGAAACTGACAACTTCATCTTAGTTAAGACGCATCTAACAGGATATGACACTCACATGACTGTTACATGGAAGTCTCCACACAGTATTTTTACATGTTGAGCATACAAGCACGAGATGTATATTCTGTTAGACGTTGTATAAGTAGTGCCAGTATTTTAATGTAATTTTTAATGTTCATTTTGGTCAGGGACAATGTCCACGCACAATCTTCATTTCCACCTGCTGTCCCTGGACAGGTTGATGTCAAAATTACAATTAAGTAAAAAATGTGGTGCTGATTGGCCAGTTAGTTTAATCACTCGTCTCATTTGCAAAACGTCTCAGTGTCAAACCACACTGTCGCACACACTTAGCACGCATTATTCATTCACACATTCACTGCGTACAGGTTTGGTGTGAAAATAACTATAATAAACTGTAGCAGATGTACAGTAGATGTAGCTCTTGAGATACAAATTCAATTTAATGCTCTATTTACTAAAAGGGAATTGTAACACTATATATATATATATATATATATATATATATATAAGAAATTCCTGTCTGGATATATACACTACCAAGTATCAGAAATAGGCTTGTCCAGTAATGCCTATTTCATGCTGTACATTTAAGGCATTTGAAAAGTAATTTTAAAGGAGACCTATTATGCAACATGGAACTATTAACCGTAGTATGATTGTTTTGCCTTCTCATTAAACCACTCAAAGTTGTATTTAGAGCGATTCGTGCATCGCTTTACTTACTTTGCGTTTTCTTAATTTTCTTAAACGGTGATATATGTAGGCTTCGGCAGCGTTACGTAGCCGTTCGCGCACTAACGAAAAGCATCCGCTGCTCGCTATGGTGAGCTGCAGCGCGCCATAGGGCCATGTATTGCGGATTTCAACCCGAAACTTGTTTTGTGCCTCTGACAGGTTGGTCAACTCATTGAACTAAAATGCAGTTAAGTTTTATATATTTCAATTTGTATTTTATTTTATGAAAAATGTATCCCAGAATAGCTCATTTTTTAGGTTTATATAATTTTAACTTCCTGACTGTAAAATTATGACATCACACTAGGAAATTACCCAGCAATCTACTCATCTAATGGCACTATTTTTTTTTTTATTTGACAAATACAAATATGTGGGAGCTCCTTTATTTTGTTGAAATATATTTAGAATATCAAAAAACTTTCTTTTGTTTTTAAATTATGCGTAAATTAGCATTTATTTGGAATGAGTGTACCTAGTGTGATGTCACTTCCTTCGTCATTTTAAACAGATTTTTCAAAATTTTCTCCACAAATACTTACTTGATTGGTGTAATGCAATCGTTCAATCGTACTTTAAGTCGTTAGATTAGAACTATATAGCAGACAAAAGCACAATAGGTCTTCTTTAACAAATGTCATTACATTTCTTCCAAATATACAATTAGAGGGTGTAATTCTCCAGCTCCTGTTTGCCACTCGAGCCTGCGGCCCTTCATTTTTCTTCATCCTTTGAACAGCTGAACGATTTCAGGGAGATTCAAAAACAAATTGACCATTTGCAATCTCATACATAAATGATCCGTGGAAATGTAATGAAAGGCACTCGGACAAATGACACCATTTTCACAGCAAATTGGTGCAGATTTGAAGCCACGTTCTTGAGTGAATCCAGGTTTCTGACATCTCTCTTTGCAGATGAGCACAATAAAGCACACATTTTGTCTTCTCCAAAAAACTCCTAATGCCTTTATAGTCTGTCAGCAAACTCTACACATAGTTTTATCACAACACAAAACTATAAAATGATCTAGTATATTGGACATTTTTCAAACGTTTTGAAGTTGATAGTAGCAATAAAGTCTGAAAGTTAAAATTTAAGTCGATATTCACAGATGATAATTATAGTTTTGTGACTAAGTGCTATTTTTAAATCCAGAATTTTCAGCAATTGTTTTAGTTAATTATTACTTCTGTAACAATAGCGATGCGGTAGTAGTAGAAGTAGTGACAATCGCAAAAGTCGTCAGTAGACAAGGAGAAACTTGTAATAACTGAAATATGTGTTCAATTAAATTCTCTTTTAATACATTCTGCCCCTGTTCCAATCCTTATTACCTTGTAGTTTATGCCATTTGGTTATTCTTGTAGAAGTGATTTATCTACCCTTGATGCTTCTCCTTTGTCTCATAGTGTCATCTTTATCTAAAAGGCTTATTCTATATTCTCCTTTGTGCTCCTCCTGACTCCCTTCTCTCTGTTAACCCCTGTATTCTATATTTTTTTCTATTTTTTATTCCTTGTTTGACTGCCCATTCCAGAGGCAATGGTTGTGATAAAGTACCTACCCCCAACAGGTCGTTAGGACAGCCCTGGGAAAATTATGTTTAATGGTTGCGGTGGTGAATTCATAAATCACTAATTTTGCAGCGCACCTGGCCTATTTAAAATGGCTTAAATACAAACGGCCTGCAAGGATTATATCATAAGATAGCTTTACCGGGAAGGAGGTAATTGTTCGGGTATCCGGAAAACCTGCATAAAGCCCTTCTGGGTTATAATTGCTATCCCAGGGAAATAAAAGCACTGGTAGTATTAGTAGGAGTAGTAAGTAGATAACAATACTGTGATATATTGCTGCAAAAAAAATCATGATAATATTGAAACTACAGGCCCTTAAAGCAGAACAATCTCAGTAAAACATGTTCTAAATGTACACTATTTTTAAAAAAAAAAGACAAAATATGCAATAGAAAAATTCAATAGAAGTAGTAAACAAAAATAGCAGTAGTTGTATGAAAAAAGTAGTAAAAAAAAAAATCGTGAAATAGCAGCGAGAAAAAAGAAGTGGTGATTAATGATATCAGATACTTTTTTGCAGTTGTAGTTTTAGTATTATATTGTCATCACTTGTGATAAGACTAGAGACTATAATACAACCATAAACAGGATCTGTTGTATTGAGAGAAAAGTTGTAGCCATGTTTGTATAGGTGACTATACTTTTACCCATCTTTGAACTGTACTAATGGTCCACTTTTTGTTCTCCATAACACATTTTATGATATCATTGTCTCATATTGTGTTGCATTATTTGATTTGATTTCTGCTTGCTTCTTTTCTGTCCCCGTTATATCACCCAGCTATCAGGATTATGAACCAGAAATCAAGTAAGACCAAATTAGAAAGGCGGCCATTTTGTTCCCTAACTTCATCTTTCATTCATTCTTCCATCCCATGTGAACCGATCAAGTCCCTAATCCAAAGAGCCGCAGAATCATTAAGATGATTTAGTGCCAGTCGTGTTGCAGACCGTTTTGGTTTGCACACTGCACTCCGGTCTTGGATACACACAGCCGACATGCCAAGGGAGATTAGTTTTAAATGATGTCTGCATCACCAGCGCATCCACTTTTGTCAAATCAATATATACTTTAAGGTGTAACTTTTCTGTTGGTTGGGTTCGCCACCTGCCGTCCGTCTCCATGGAGATGTTCTTGCTTTGCCTGGGATGTTTCACAGTATGGCATGAAACCACTTTATGTTGCATTTATTACATGACAGGCATCAAAAATCCTTGAAAAAGCTGTATTCTTACTTTGAGCTGGGTTGCCTCTCCGCAGATTTGACCTGTAACTTGACCTGGAGGCATCACCTGTTTGTCTCCTTAGAGATTCCCTTTTATTGACCTGTGACCAAAATGCATTTGTGGTGCACAGTTCATACAAAAATCAATGCTTTACAACCATAGAAACGCATTTGGTATTTTTCTTTACTCAAACTTTTCTTCTATTTTTTGAGCCGTACAAAAATGAGTTGAACTGATACCATGACGTTTAATGCCATACTGTGGGACATTCCAGGCAAAGAAATACTATCGCCATAGACACAAGCAGCTGCACTAGAAAAGTAACACAGTGCACATATTCAAAATTCCAGATCTGAAGGTTTGATAAAGAACTATTGACATGTATTTCGCCAAACCGAAAATTACGGTCGACCTTGAATGCCATTTGTATTTTACCCGACACAAAAAAGGCTCTAGATCTAAGAAATGGTGGTCTTCAAGGACAAACACGACTTGAGGATATTGTGGTGCACAGAAAAGGATCATGTATCTTAGTTCAGGTCACAAGTAAATAACCTTTTAGTAATGAAACTGCCTTCACGTCCTCACTACCATTAATACAGCAGTTAATGTCATTGTCACGTGTAACCCTGTAGCTCCTAACAATGTTCAATCCTACTAAACAAGGACAATGATTTATATTTAACCGTCAACCTTTATCCCTGAGACTTCCCTGTTTTGTTTCCATATGTTGTTCTAAATCTGCCTTCGTGTTTGGCAGATCTTGGGTGATCGGAGCCATTGCCTTGCTGTGTCTCCTTGGTCTAACCTGGGCTTTCGGTCTCATGTACGTCAACGAGAGCACCATAGCGATGGCGTACCTGTTCACCATCTTCAACTCGCTGCAGGGAATGTTCATCTTCATATTCCACTGTGTCCTGCAAAAGAAGGTCTGGATTGCAATCAGTTTATTCTATTACTTTTTTAAACGTATCGAGGTATGTTTCGTGTAACTTGGCGCCTGTGTGTAGGTGCGCAAGGAGTACGGGAAATGCCTGCGCGCTCATTGCTGCAGCGGGAAGAGCGTGGAGAGCTCCATCGGTTCGGTGAAGGGTCAAGCCTCTCGCCCCCCGGGACGCTACTCCTCCGGCTCACAGGTGCTCAGACACTTTTCATGCACTCATTGTTACAGCTTACCTTTTCTGCGTGTTCAGTTGAGCACTTTAACGGTTTAACTTCTCCTGTGGAGTGCTGAATAAAAGAGTATGTACGGGCAAAACACAAACGTCCACAGAGTTGCTCGCTACTCCGCGCGAATCACCTTCTGCCTCGTTTTTAGAAAGCCCTGATGTGTGCCATTCAGAGTTTTTGATCTGGGCGGCTCATTTCTACGTAATGTTGTCTTTTTAAAGATCACAAATTTCACATGGAAAGACTCTTACGTAACATTTTAGTACTTATTTAAGCCTGTTTTTCATTGTATTTCATATCTGTAAAACTCCTGTAATTGGAAAAAATGCAATATTGATACATTTAAAATCATTATTATCAGCTAGGCAAAACTCCTCCACCAAAAAAAATACATTATTGAAAATGTGTATAAATTATATAAATTGTTTGACACTGTTTAACTGTATTAAAAGTTACAGTTACACTTAAATTATTTATTTCATGAAACTATTTTTCTTTTCCTGTAAATATAACTTTTGATATTATACACCTAGCTACTGTATGCTCATTATAATATGGAGTTCTGCAGCATAAAACATGTATATATGGTATTAACTTTGGTAGGAGGAAAACTTAGCTAGAAAATCCACTTAATCATTTTCAGAATTTGCATCTGTTTACAATAATTTTACTCCAAACTCCTCGGAATATTAAAATGTTCCCAAGACTGACACCTACGTTTGTATTAATTCCAGGAAGTGCTTGTTGGCATTTTCAAGTCCACATTTTCGTTTTATTTTTTTTTTACTGATGCAAGCTCCGGTCACACATTGTGCCGCAGTGCGCTGACTAAAGTATTGGCTGGAGCTTGGTCAGGAATCATGCGCGCGAATGTTGACTCAACTGTCTCCGCCAAAATATGCAGGATCTGTGCAAAAGCGCCGAGCTCCCTGTAAAAGCCAGCGCGCAAACCTTCATATTCCTCCTACGTAGAGTTAAAGTGTAGCATGATTCTCCGTGATATGCCATAATCAAACAACTTATGTGTTTTTTCATGCCCTCTCCTTCATACCATGCAATTATAAATATTCCTGCTGAGAAAAAACCTGCAATACAAGCCGGATGGTGCGCCGAGATCAAAGCGCTTTAATTAAAAACATCGCTTTGATAAAAAGGCCATGACCTCACGTTTCATTTCATCGGAAGAAACATGAAAAAAAATAAAATACTTTGTCGATGATGAAAAATACTTTGTTTTTCCCTTGAGATTTCGAGATGGACAAATGGCAAACTAAAGGTGCACTTAAACCTGTTGGCTGTTCAAACAACCCGAGAAGGCAATGTTCTCTTAATGTAATGAGCTGTGGTACTGTGAGTCATCAGGTGTCAAAGGGTTGTCATGGCTGCAGTATGGTTAATGTGATAAGACTAATGTATAAATGCTCTTTTTTAAAGAAATGCTGTGAATATAAACCCTGTTGCGCCTACTGTTCGGACTGAGAATAACAAGCCCATGCCACCACAAAGGCATTCAATTTAAAATGCAATAATAAAGCTGCAGCAAAATTGACAGGAAGGCAGACAGTGTTGTGAATTAAACTCCCAGCTTCAATACTTGCAGTCACAAATGCAGTTAAGATAAATATATTTTGAATTTTGCTAAACATTCTAAATTATGTTGTCAAAGAATAGCATATTTTTTAGGTTTATACTTTCACTTCCTGTTTGTAATTGATGACATCACACTAGGAAATTACCCAGCAAACATTGGCCAAAAACTAACTCTAATGTAATTTAAAATTTTTGGGATTTGACAAATAAAAATAGATGTTGAATAAATGTTTAGAGGGTCAAAAATGTAGTTTCTTTTGTGTAAATTATGCAATCAAAGTCAACTTTGACTGGAACGAGTGTGATGTCACTTTTCAATGTTTTCTCCACAAATACCTACTTGATTGGTGTAAAACTATAATTTCTATTTCCACCAAGTATAATATATATCAAAATTTGAAAATCATAAAAACCTGTCATACGCCCTTTAACTGAATACCTCTCCCGTAGAGGTATTAGCACGTTTTGATATATCGGATTTAAAGTTCCTTCATAGGCCAATATTTTGTTTGACTGAAATAGATACAAACTATGGAAAATCATTGCTATATAAATATGTTTAATTATTATATTATGTAAATCAGTGACTTGTGACATAACTGAGTTCATAGATATTTCATAATTTCGGGGAAATTATCCATATCGGCCTCAAAACATCTGCAGATCTTATTGGCCATTGGTTGCTCTGGATTCAAAAACATCAACATCGACCATAAAAAAAAACCCGGTCAACATCGGTCAGTCTCAACTTTCCCTTTCTTCCCCCCTCTTGAATTAATTTTGTCTTCACAGGAAATCTAGAAAAAAAGGATACACTTTCATACAATTTAGTTTTGTGGGAAAAGGTATTTGATGCAATTTGATGCTCAGAGTTGAAAATTATTCTATGGTACAATCCCATGCATTAGAGAAAAAAACAAACACATTCATTCTATCTTCATGTACATGGAGAAGGCTCAATAAGAGTGCAGGACTTTCTTTTTTGTGTGTGCGCTGTTATTTCTTTCCACTGAAGTAAACAATAAACAGTACAAATTAGACAGTTTTCTTATCTAAACGGAGTATAATTAAAGACACAAAATGATGAGTTGTGGTGTGAATTCAATTTTAAATCCAAAAGTATATGTATTAAATGTCTTTGCTGAAAGCTGAAGGACTGTTGGCACTTGACCCTCCCTGTGGGTTTGCCTGAATATTCAGCCCCACAGCTTGTGCAGCCGCCCATGGGACGTATAATTAACCGGGATGAACTGTCTTGGATCGAGCCTTCTTCTCCTACGTTTTCTGCGACGTTGATGGACGACTTCACTATTGACTCTCCCGGGATTAATGCGAGTAGCAAACATCTTCAAAATATTCTCAAGTGCGTTTCTTATTTGGTTTTGTTTTTGTTGTTGTTTTTTCCAGAGCCGGATCCGCCGAATGTGGAACGACACGGTGAGAAAGCAGTCGGAGTCGTCCTTTATGACCGGAGACATCAACAGCTCGGCTTCACTCAACAGAGGTACACGACCCTATACAAGAAAACACTCTGCACCGCACTGCCCCGTACACTGACCTCCCAGCTAATGCAACACTGTATAAGAAGGCAGGGGAAGTTGGAGCACATGCGAGCACAGAAAAGTAGGAAGAGCTGTCCCACTAAGCCACCTACATTTTTTTTTGGTATTATTTAAAGAATGCTACAAAGGCTCAGACAATTAGTATTTTCCCCTAGCATGTAGCTTTTACCTACAAGGTCAAATTAAAAGTCCTTTGTCCTTGATTGCTCTTAGGTATTTTGTACCTCATGTTGATATTTGTAAAGACATTTTGAGTGTACATATTCAATTTAGATGTGTTTTTAAAGAACGGTATTTGAAGTTTTATTTTGTATTATTTATTTATTTTTAATGTTTTTTAATTTTCTTTTACAGACACACTAAACACAACAGCTGGGGAAACAAACTAAAAAAATAATAAAAAATAATAAATAAGGAGCAATAATACAAGTAATGAGAAATAATAATAATGGCGCCATATGATTAAACATAAATACATTTAAAGTGTTAATATTCTCCAAAAAGAAAGAAGTGAATTAATGTTGACGCTGTTTTAGTGTTTCAAAGTACTAAGAGTTCAAAACTTAATACCGATTTCATTGCGACAATGATGTCATTTTTAACACAAATGGTTTCGCTAGTTCTGATGGAGCTCAAGATTATTATAAAACTGTTGAGGAAAAGTCAAATTTTGTCACGTTTGAGATTGCCTTTAGTGTTGATACCTGCTGTAATTAATACAGTTTCAATACTAGTTTTATTATTGATTTGTATCTATTTTTGATACGTTTGAATAAATTCTGACACCTTTTCCAATCAGTATTTTTGTTGCTCCAAACCAAATCATTTTGATTTTAAGATTTTAAAAAATATACAGTCAAAAATAAATACAAAATATTTCAATGGAAAATATGACTTAACGTATTTTTGAAAAGATCCGTATTCGCACTCTTTCATGAAGCAGAATAATAATGTACTTTTGCATCGGTAGGTTGAATACGAACTCGCACCTCTTCTTGAGTGAATGGATTTTGAAATAGCACTTGATTCAATTCACATACGCAAATCCACATTTTAGCCTAATGTATTTGATAACTCCCGGTACCGAGTTAAGTTGAGCCTCTCAGGAGGAGTATAGGCCTCGTCCTCCCAGTCCTCGACAGCCTGATAGTGGCTCTAAATATTCTTCCTGCTACACTAATGCATGGTTACAGTGATGGATGGCTGTTTCATCTAACAGAGTGGGTGTCGGGATTGCCATTATTTCAACTGCCTGTTTACAGTCACGAGGGCAGGCGCCACGTTGGTAAAGACAACATTAATGCAATTCAAACAGATGAGATACATTTGAACAAACTATTTATAAATAGACACAGGTGAAGACCAGTTAAAATAATGATATTAAATGATTTGGCACATTGTCATTTTATATTAAACGTCATGATCACTTTGGTAAACTCGTATTACATTCCGATATGAAGCGTTCTTGTAACTTTTGTCGTGGAGGTTTTGCCACCATCACGTCTCCTTTGAGATGCTGCACAGGAAGCCATCGGAAAATATAAAAACTCTAAAACTAATATTAGCTTATTTTTTACCCCTCATTTTCTGCATCCTATCAAATATATGTTTATCAGTAATTTTAATTTAATTTTAACACCCGGCTCCAGTTGTATGTACAATTTCATACTTAAATACAGTTTTGTTTAGTTTGTTTTATTTGTTTTTTACTCTATGGCAGATAGGGAGCAACACTGCAGTGCATGGGGGGGGGAGTCTTTTGTACAACTAAGATGTTTATGCATTGTATATTTAATTGTATGTCATATAACTATATATCCAGTTGCATTGTTGAATAAACCTAAAATGAAATGTATGAATATGTAATGAACAAAGGAAAAAGTAACAAACAAACTCACAACATTAAATAAATTGTGACGATGGTGGCATAGTGTATGAAGCAAGAGTCCGTGCAAAAACAGAAGTTTGTTTGTTCATACCACATTCTAGCTCATTCTGCACTGCCCACTCCTGACCAGAATAGATGCAAGTAAATCTTGGTGACAAGTTTAAAAGAGATTAAGCTTGTTTGTTCATACCACATTCTAGCTCATTCTGCACTGCCCACTCCTGACACAGAATAGATGCGAAACTATACCAGTACAATCTTGGTTTTGAGTCTAAAGTTTAAAAGAGATTAGACGGCCGCTTTGATTCATTCCTGTGCCCAGAACCTGATGAGTCATTGCACCAAAAATATGACGAGCGTTACATAAATAGCAAATGAACCGCTGTTGTGTTCAGGAGAGCGAGGAGGAGGAGTAATGAAGAGGGCACGCGCATACTAATGTCAACTTTGGACATTTAATCTGAAACCTTTTTTCCACAATATAAAGTAGTATAATAATTGTGTAGAATAGTTTACTGTGGGTGACTTATATTTCTCTGGCCACTTTATTATATAGTTACAACTCTTTTAAATGCCAATAATTGATGTTTGATTGGACAACTGATATGAATGCTGAAGGATCAAAATAGTGGACAAAAAAAACTTCAATTGAGAAAAAAACAATGAATGTACCGAAATATTGCTTACACACATACTGAGACATATTTTTTTGAAGGGATAAAACCCAAGCAAATTAAGTATTGAAAATATTGCTTTGTTTGTAGGCCATGTTTTGAAGTGTGATTATATCGTTACAGAAAATGTTGAAACTAATTTATAACACAGGCACATAAATCCTAAAGCAGGATAATCTCATATTGTTAAAAGACATGGGTTGCAACAAGTTAATAGCAGAATTAAACTCTAAAGTATAGATAAAGTGTCATAAATGAGTTGTAGATGTTAATAATTCAGCGCTCTTTTTTTAATTTCATACACTTTAATTTTGGACAAGACAAAAAAGACAACAACAAAAGACACCTCACTCATGTAATTGTGCTAATGCGTCCTTAATTGTTAATAAGCAAAAAAAAGCATGGAAAAGTTTACTGCAAAGAATACTGTATGTACGCACGATAAAGATTGAGCCCCAAAAAGCGTGTACAACCATCTATTTATATATAACAATCACTGTGATAGGCCTAAATGTTTTTCCTGTCTAGTTGCATTTAAAAGTATTAGCGCAAATGCTTACTTAATTGGTCTTTGCAATGCATGCGTTTTACTATCTCGGAGTGCAGTAACAGGTTTCCGAACTAGTAACCAACATGAGCCACGCAGTTAAAACACACTCCCCATAGGTCCCATTGCCCTGGCCGTACAACATTACCGATCATATGTAAAACGGCCGTCACTGCTGCATCTGCGATCTGATCTGTACAGTATATGTTCTGTCTCAATCCTTCTCCCTTTTCCCCCCCCTCTCTCTCTCTCTCTCCCCCCCTCTCTCCCCTCTCTCTCTCTCTCTCCCCCCCTCTCTCTCTCTCTCTCTCTGTATGTCTGTCTGTATTTATGGCTGCTCCAGGGGCTATGGCTAACCATCTTATACCTAACGCACTGCTCCGTCCTCATGGCACTAACAATCCCTATAACACATTGCTTGGGGAATCGGCCGTCTATAACAACCCGCTGGGCATGTACAACCCTCAAGGTGTGCTGGCTTCTTTTCATTCTTTTTAACATTGTTTTGGACTAGGGCAGTGTTTTCTTATGTCTAACCCCCGCGCAACCTCTTGTGTGCTTTCTGCAACTTTATGATTGGGAAGTAAGCAAACCGAGAGGGACAACGCAGCAGGGCTATAATAAGAGAACACTGCTCTAGTCGTGTACGTGTGTTGTGTGTATGTGTGTAAGCAACGAAAATGTATCCGAAAAATCGCGCAGTTTTGTGATACTGCGGGAGTTTTTACAAGGCGGTGTATTCTGCATTCTCAAAGTCATCCCGGTGAGAGACAATAAAATACATAAATGTCTCACTAATTGTTAAAAGTAAAAATGAAAAAGAAAAGGAAAACGCTGGGAGCTTTGTAGAGACCAAATACACCCCACTCATGTAAACGTGCTTGACTATGTGTCGTCGGTCTGTTTTTCTAATGCGCTTTGTTACAATTTTATCCATGAAGTGAGTTAATCTATTCTAACAAAATGTAAAAAACTAAATTGTGGCGTTCTTCATATGCATAATTGATACTTTTTTTATTAGGAAGCGCCCAAATATACGCAAAAACACACTAGCGCTGTAACATTTTACCACTGAACATGAATACATTTTGTTAAATTATGTTTATTGCATTGATTAATTAATACATCTGCTTGCCTCTTATTTATGGATGTGCACAGTTATCACCTTCTTTGAGAACACACTGTTACATTCAATTACTTTCCATACTGTAGAACTGATCTTTCATTCGCACAGCCAGGGTGTAACTTTCAAAGTGCGTAAAAGAAAAAAAAAGAAAAAAATGCAAAACTGCTATAAAAACTGAGATAAAAACTCACATAACAGCTTTGATCAGCGAATAATTTATGTTTCGTAATACGAGCGCTGCCTTGGAGGCCGTGACAGAGGGCCCATAACTCTCCCCTATTGCAGTAGATGTAAAGGAAAATATTGAGGATGAAAATGCAAATGCGCTCAATTTACTGCTTTGACTGAAGGACTTATATGTATTTTCTGAAAGTGTTATTTTTGGGTTGCATTTTTACAAAATCATTTTCTGTCATCGCATTATTTGTATGTGCAACATTTCTTATCACTGTTATGCTTATGGTGTTTTTTCTTCTCCCTCTTCTTCATGCTGTCCCTAAAAGAGCCCTACAGAGAGACAAGTATGGGAGTCACACTAAACATTGCTTATCAAATGTAATTGACTTTGGCTTTACTTTTCCTCCTCACCTCTTGCTGACAAAGTGATAATGACGAAAAAAGTCTATCCCTTTGGAAGTAATGCCATTCTTGTACAACTGCACTAAACATAAGAACCATTTAGTAAGGCATTCGAAATAGTTATGTGACATCAGTAAATACGATTTCGATTTGAAGATTAATAATTCACTTTGATCAAGAAAACGCACTTTTCAAAGGATTTTGAATTTGTCATATTTGAAGAGGTCAAACTTCTGACTTTAAACTTCTAACAAGCTGTATGGCCTTGTCTGAGCTAGTTTACGTTATGGCCAAAAATTGTCTTTGATGTTGATAACATGGCTGTAATGCACTAGGAAAATGTTTGTCCACAGGATTCAGAGTCATTTTTAGTTATTTTATGTATATTTTTATTTTTCCTTTCTCTCTAGGTCGTTTTTTTTTTTTTTTTTTTTTTTTTTTTTTTCATATCCAACTACGATATAGATAACGAGTGTACTTTTTGAGTGTGCCAGTCTCAAGCATTAATAGTCAGTTATGTAGTTATGGAATGGCATCTGAAGTAATAGCAGTGCTAAATTATTATACATTGCTGTTTGAAACATGGGAACATTCAAATGAAAAGAAAACTACATGTACGCTCATAAGGGACAATATGGTTGAGGTAAAATGTCAAGCTTGTTGCAATACTAAATGTTGTGAAGTGCATGGCAACTTTCTTTTTGTCTTGCTGCTAATGTGATTTTTGCGGTGATTTTGGTGCTGTTTGTCACTGTGGTGATGGCGGTCATGTGTGCTCATATGTGATGTCATAATATTCCTTTGTTCAATGGTTTGCAGTGAGGTAAGTATGGATCTTTTTAATGGCAGATAATAGACTTTGAATGTAAATAATGCACCATGAGTTTCACAAAGTGCACTTAAAGCCACAGCAGCAGACACTATAATTTGTGCTTGAGTTTAGAGCACATTGGACAACACTTGTAAAATGATGGGTGTAATTTGTGGGTGACATTTAGATTTGCATCTCAGATCTTTCATTGTTTCCTCTCCACCTCTTTGTGTCTTTTCAGAGGGAATTCTGAACAATGCCCGGGATACAAGTGTCATGGATACTCTACCGCTGAATGGTAACCATGGCAGCTACAGCATCGCCAGCGCCGATTACATGAGTGACTGTGTCCAGATCATTGACAGGGGATACAACCACAAGGAGACCACCCTAGAAAAGAAGATTCTCAAAGAACTCACCTCCAACTATCTCCCCACATACCTCAATAATTCCCACGACCGTTCGGCCGAACAGAACCGCAACCTCATGAACAAACTGGTCAATAATGTCAGTAATGGTGGAAAAGATAATGGGTATGGAATGGGTTTGGGCATGGGCATGGGCATGGGGATGGGCATGGGGATGAGCATGAACATGGCTCTGAGTTTGGATGACCACTCCACTTTTCCACACCACGATGAAGGCTTGGGCTTGGAGTTGATCCGTGAGGAATCTAATGCACCACTTTTGCCTCAGAGGCCTCCGCCGACCTTAGCGGTGGACAACCTCCACAATCACCTGCACCAGTCTGTGCCCCCTGCCCTCCCTCTGCCCTTCTCCTCTGCCACAGGCTCCTCATCTTCTCGAAGGAGGATCCCTCAAGAGAACAGTGAAAGCTTCTTTCCTCTGCTCACCAACGAGCATACTGAAGACGAGAGCTCGTCCCCTCCGCACAGCCACCAGAGAGACTCCCTGTACACCAGCATGCCCATGCTGCCCGGCCTCCCAGACGTGTCCCAGGACAACGCCCACTGCAAAGATTCTGCAGACACCAAGAGCCAAGAAGCCAGCTCTGACGATGTTTACTACAAAAGTATGCCCAACCTGGGATCACGCAACCACCTGCACCAGCTGCACTCGTATTACCAGCTGGGCCGGGGCAGCAGTGATGGCTTCATTGTGCCCCCCAACAAAGAGGACGCCCCTGAGGAGGCGCATCCAGACGCATCACAACTGGTCACCAGCCTATAGGCCAGACGCTCACCGACAGCTCGTCACGTAGTCCTCGTTTCCCTGTTTCCTTTGTCCTCTCAGTCGTTGACAGTGGTAGCCTTCGTTTTTAATATGTGTCCTAAAAACTAAGGCAGAAGACTGCATTCTGTTAGCGACCACAGAAGGAACTGTGTGCTCCATGTATGGATCTGTGTCTGCTTCCAGTGTGGGACTCTTAACGTAGTGAAGACTTAGCGTGTTTAATCTCACCGTGCAAAGAGACATAGCCACACTGGATGGATTGCCCTGAAAACTCTATCAGACTTACCCGAACAAATGGGATATCAAAGGACTATTTTATTATACTTCTGTTTTGACTTTTTCAGAGATTTTCTTCCTCTTTGGTGAGTTGCAGCAGATTTTGTTTGCTGAAGTGTTCCTTCAAATAAAAAAGACAAAAAAAATGAGATCACACTTTTGGAACTCTGAAGGAATTTCTGATGTTAAGCATAAACCGTTCCCTTTTCTTTCATTTTACTGTAATAACAGTTGTTAAGAGGGAGAAAAAACTAATAAGAGAATTATGAGATATTTCTATGTAATTGTACAGATAACTAGCATTGCACATAACAATATGCTTTTTTGTTCCGAGCAAACCCTTTGTCTTTGTAAATGTAGTGCTTAGGAGCAGTTCTGTTGTGCTGGACTTTGGGTTCCTGGTACCAGTTGTTTTTTGTTTTTTTTTACTTCTTTTATCACTTTTTAAGAGTCTTAAATAGGCCAACACAGAAATACCACAGCAGAATATGATGACCCATGCAGGCATTTCTGTGTATTCCTCGTCTGTTTCTGTTTCCATTGAATTTGACTTTTTGCTTTGGACTGTGTAGATAGCAGATCCAGTGGTTACCGAGGAGAGGATTTTAGTCTGAGCTAATCACTAAAGGGTTCACTGCATCTTTACTGGAATTCCAAAAAACGCTTGTGCTTCTCGCGATGAGAGCAAACTGAACTTTGGTGAGCACCAGGCACTTGTATAAAAGATGGCTGTTTTACTTATTAAAGAAAGAGATTTTGGAGTGAGTAAACCGGATGTGTTTTTAATTTTTCTTCTCTAGCAAGCTTTGTGAAAATATCTTATGGCTAATAGTGCATGGTCATGTCTTTGTCTTTTGTATTTAAATTTAATTGACCGTTCGACAACCATTATTATTTATAGTAACTGAAAACGTGTCAACACTCACAAAACCAAATATATTCCTAGTTGATCACCAAACAACAGAAAAATTTGCCAACTTTATTGACAGAAGACATCCTAACAATTCACCAATCCCTTTAGAGCTTTGGAGTTTTTAGAGTTTCCGACCAGTTGAATCAATGCTAATAAACTTTTGCTAGCAGCTGATGTGCGATCTAAACTCTTTTAAAACAAGTTATTTCTTAAGCTGAAATAAATACTGATTTACTTACCTTGCTGAAAGCTATTTGCAGATAAACCAGTATCAGTTTTGACCCGATTGAAGATATAAACATAAATTTAATTGATACATTAACATGTGTTTGCCTCACTTCTGGTACAACAAGCAGACAACAATACAGGTACCATTATAACCTCCAGACTAATGGCAAATATTCAGCCCTTTTCACTACAAACTTGCAATATGATCTTCTGCATTTTCACATTTCGGACCAGTTTAGCATACTGACCACTGCACACGCCACCACCAAGTCATCGAGACTTCACAATTTGGACTTTGTCAAACTCTCTCTGCTTTAGTACGCGGTAAGTTTGAGCACACAAGGTTCGCAAGGCAGAAGAGAGCCGTTCCCACTTCGAGACCAACGTTATCAATCTGCTATTTCACTTGTCATGGCAACTTTTAAAATAATCATCAAAGGTGCACTGTATAACTTTTCTGGTGGGATCGTTCCCCACCTGCTTGTCTCACAGAAAGGCATCATCTTCAATAAATCCATCAATCAATCTTTATTTATAAGTGCTTTCCAATCGTATCTATACCATTCAATCGATGTCAGGTGTTTTAATTTGTTTAAAAATGTGGCAAAAAATTCCTTGTAAAACATGAATTCTTACTGGGAATGGGGTCGCTTCTCCAAAGATCTCACCTTTAACTTGGTTTGGTGGTGACATGCACAGACCCTGCGCCAGAAAAGTTACAAAGTGCACCTTTAATATGACTTTATAGCACGGCTTAAGCTTGTAGTAAAGACAATGTAACTCCAAGACCTTCTGGCATCTGAAATAAATAACATTTTTATTCCAGGTTGCATGTTTGACGCCCGTCTTCTAAACTTCCTAAGTGGATGAGTGTTGGAGAGCTATGACTGGGTGGACAGAAAGCACTCCACCGTCACTCAGATGAGCCCCTGAAATGTGCTGAAGACATGACTCCAGCCAGCCTCCAAACCCACTTTTATTAATGAGTTGTTACGCAAGCTTTACCCTGCAGACTGCACAGGAACATGCTTGCTCTGCACTAAACGCAATGGTGCATAAGCAACACAGCACTCCTCCTTGCCTTCAAACACAACAAAATTGACATGTTTAGTGCCACAAAATATTGATATTGCAGAGTCCCCGGAATCAGAGAGGTTGTCTGAGAATATTTTCTGCCTTGCACAAAAGTAAATTGATTTTATCGATTTCTCCGTGAGCCTTCAGATTAAAATCTCTAATTGCTAAATGTTTTACTGCTTCTGCGCTTAGACTTTCCAAGAAATTGTCATCAGAGTTTTTTGAGTGGGAGTTCTGATCTGCAATCGGTCTGTTTCAAATGTGTGCAATTTTTGCTGCTGTATCTTGCAATTTCTTCCTTTGTCACGATGTACTGACAATTGCGTTTGGTGAATGGGTGAATCAAACTCGTCTAATGCTAGTGACGTTCAATGACAGCCTTTTGGTTAACTAGCCATTCTGTATTTGAAATAACCCTTCTAGTCCACAGTGGCTGGACCAGGTTCCATTCACATGCAACCTTTAATCAAAAAGAAAACGTCTTCTTTCAGATGATGAGAGTGAATATAACCAACACATCTATCTTTATCACTGATAGTAAATGCAGGCCTGAAACTGTATGTTATTTCTTTATGCAATGTATTTACTCTTTAACGGGGGGCTGTAGATGTTATTGCTTTGAATTAGAGAAGCATACCACCAGGAAATTACAGATCAGGTCATTATTTTAGCATGTAATCAATAAATTATATACAAATTAGTTTAAATCAGAATCTTACTCAGAACATGATTTATCAAGTGACTGTGGCGTGATGCACAATGAATAATAATTGTAAAATAAACAAAAATATAAACGATTACAAAATAAAAGCATGCATGGAATAAGGTCCATCCATCCATCTTCTTCCGCTTTATCCGGGGCCGGGTCACGGGGGCAGCAATCTAAGCATGGACTCCCAGACTTCCTTATCCCCAGACACTTCCTCCAACTCCTCCGGGAGGATCCCGAGGCTTTCCCAAGCCAGCCGAGAGACATGGTCCCTCCAGCGTGTCCTGGGTCTTCCCCGGGGCCTCCTCCCGGTGGGACAGGCCCGAAACACCTCCCTAGGGAGGCGCCAGGAGGCATCCGGGATGCCCGAGCCACCTCAGCTGGCTCCTCTCGACGTGGGAGGAGAAGCGGCCTCTCCTCTACTCCGAGCTCCTCCCGTGTGACTGAGCTCCTCACCCTATCTCTAAGGGAGCGCCCAGCCACCCTGCGGAGGAAACTCATTTCGACCGCTTGTATCCGCGATCTTGACCTTTCGGTCACTACCCAAAGCTCATGACCATAGCTCATGACCCCGTACTCCCGCAGCACTCCCCAATAGGACACCCCGTGGGACACGTTCGAAAGCCTTCTCCAGATCCACAAAGCACATGTGGACTGGTTGGGCAATCTCCCATGAACCCTCTAGCACCCGATGGAGAGTGTAGAACTCGTCCAGTGTTCCACGACCAGGACGAAATGGAGTCCCGGTAACGCCAATCCGGGCGACGTAACTGGCCTTGATTTAATTCTATTCATAGGGGGCTTCTGAAACCTATCTTTGTCTGACCTGTCACCCAAGACATGTTTGCCTTGGGAGACCCTGCCAGGGGCTTGAAGCCCCGGACAACATAGCTCCTGGGATCATTCGGGCACTCAAACCCCTTCACCAGGTTAAGGTGTCGGTTCAAGGAGGGGAGCATGCATGGAATAAGGTGTTAAAATAAAAAATGTTTCATTAATTTTGCCACAAAAAATAAATGTGTTTTTCTATGATTTTCACACTGCAATGCAAACACAGAAGTATGAGCCACAAGCAGCGCCAGGATTGACTTTAATTTTATTTAAATACATGCTTCCTCCTTGGAAAATCAGGTAATGCAGCTGTAATGGCATAATGTGGAGCAACTGACAAGCAGGTGCCAGACCCCGACCAGAAATGTTGGTGCACCTTTCAATATCTGTCTAATGTTATTTCAGTTTTTGCAGCTATTCAATATTCACCTTTTTCCGTCCTGCCCACTTTGTCCTCAGACTGCAATGGACCGACACCTCTGTTGTTTTTACATTTCCGGTTGCGCAGCAATTCCATTCACTTATGTGGCGAACGAGGGAAAAGAGTCTGGCTGTGTTCACGTGCACAAACAAGTCAGCAATGCACAATTTCTCTGCTTGAAAACGGCTTTGTAGTCTGTGTAAAATGTATTTACTTATTTGAGAACGGCAGCACTATGCAAAAAATAATTAATTGGAAGGAGGGGGCACAGTTAATGCCACATGCACCGCACATGTGGCATTTCGGAATAAGTAGAATATCTGTTAAGTGTCCAGTCACCTCAGCCGTGATCAAGGTAAGTGTCTTATTTGTGTTCTTCCTTTTTGTAGGGCATACAGGGGCCATTGTAGAGGAACAGCAGAAGGAACCCCCATTTTTGTATGCCGCTGTCTGTGTCCGTGTGTGTGTGTGTGTGTGTGTGTGTGTGTGTGTGTGTGAACTTGTGCTCAGAAGTGATGAATAAAATGGCACATTTCATATCTGGCCCCCTGGTGCAAAATCAATGGCGGAACACCTGGCAGAATTCCAAATGAAAGGTGAATCAATGGCATCTAGCATTGTGTATTGGGACAACTTGACAGGTCGTTGCACATAAAAGAAAATACCTGGCTGGCTTTTTGAGTTGAGATAACATTGATTTAAGATGATGTGGGGATTCTGCCGATGTTTGCCACTCGGAGGATCATACTGTTTCAGGATTGTGGATAGTGGTACCCTTGTAGATGTTAAAACGACCAACTGAAATGATAGAACAGGTCAGTTTGCGAAGACTAATGGCTCCAAAGTCAGATTGCCACAGTTTTAATTTTATTAGTTGTAATTGATGGATTTAGGTATAATTTTAGCATATTTCCTTATTGATGTGAAGAGTTTTAAATGTGCCTATTTATTCCTAATACAAAGAATTCTGCAATGGATTCAGAATCGGAATCTGAAAGGTTTTATTGCCATTGTCAGTGTGCAAAATTCACAAACTAAGAACTGGCTTCGGCGGTGCAGGTACATGAAAGCTGTGGGGAAAAGTCTGTCAATAACTAGTAATTTATAAAAACAAAAGTGTCTGACCGGGGTTGTCCAAATGCCGCGATCGAACAATTTTGATGGCCCCCACATTCACCAAACTCCACACTGGACATTTGCAGGCGTGGCATTTGCAGCAATTAGCAAAATGTATCTGTTTGAGATTGTGGTTTACTGTATTTTTGCGCACAGGGATTTACAAATGATCATGCGCTGAAGAACACCAGAGCTCTATATTGACGAGTGGATTCCTGCAATTAAATGGACTAGTTGAGTCAAGCCTCACATTAACTAAGCTACAAACGTACTTCTGCATTAATTCGGGTTTTTTTTTAACCGTTGTCTCATAACGATTCAAAACATGTATCAAGACTGTGTATTTATTGGCGATTCTAATCATTATTAATCTTTTAATTAGGCTTTTCAGAAATTATGTGTGCATAATTGATTGTAATAAAACGTTATTTTTTTCAGGTGAATTAGCCTCTGCCACATTAGAGTAACATTTTTTTGTTTTTTTTTGTTTTATCAAGTTTTATAATTGTAATTGTCGATATCAGTAAACGTTATGTACTGTACAGAGATTTCCAATAAAGTGTATTTCACACAAACATCTCCAGAGACACTTTCTGATGATGTTAGACGGTAGAAATTAAATCAGATGTCCAAAGTTTGCAGATTTGGGGCGCGATCTACACGATTTAAACTCTTTAAAAGCACACTTGGACCAGATAAGGGTCGCTAATGTGTAATCCGATTAGTTTTTAAGATGTATTGTTATTTACAGCTTCATTTAATGACAAAGATAAACTCGAAGAGCCAAATGTCAGCCTTGTTACACATTCATTAACGCAGCTTCTTCCCCGCCGTAATGGCGTCCTCTACAAATGTAGTCATGTAAGTGCAGGAGCTCTACAGGCATACAGCAGTTTTTTAAGTCCTATTTAATTAGCTGAAAATTGCAACGTGATCTGGCAACACGTGAAAATGTCCTGCTTCTAGCTAATGTATTAAATTATCTGCTAAACCATGCTAAACGTGCAACTTTTTTATAGCAATGTGGATGACAAATATATATGTCTCATCTGGATTGGACCCAATGAAGCACAAGCCTCGCCTGTGTCTATTTAAAACACATGGACAAAACTTGCAAGGTGAGTTTGACAATTATGCTAATTTGCTAAGCGGCTAATGATAATTACACGGATCATTAGCGGGTGCAAATTATTGATATAAATATTTAATAATATAATGTACTACACCAGACAGACACGTGTTATCACTGTTGAAGCAAATTTTACTGAAAAATTACAAATATTTTGAATTAATTGCACGGATGAAGATTTAATGGCCAACTAGTGAAAGAAGGAGCTATGTTATCTCTATAATTGGCTAATTAGGACCAAAAATGGTTGACAAAGAACTAGTAATATTCAGTGACAAACAATTTCACTGTCATGTTTTAATCACTTACAAGGATACAGTTTGAAGTAATTAGAATTTTGTTTTGCCGTCTTCAATCCTTATAACTGATGCTTTCTTAAAAAATAAAATAAAATAAATAAAATAAGATCATTTAGCAATTAGACTTTAACTAAAAGATACAGTTTTTAATTAAAATACATTAAAAACTGTCATAATTATAAAATCAACATCTTCCAAGTCACTTTGCAACCCCCAGCTCAGACCACTCTCTTGTCCTCCTCCTCCTCGTCGTCCTCCTTCTCATCCTTCTCTTCCTGGTCGACCTTGCCGTTACTTTTAATTCTTTGGAACTCCGTCTGAGTGAGGCTAGTATCAAAAAGTATAGTAATATGTTTTTGCCAAATTTGTAATATAGCCTGGTAAATGATTTATTGTTACTCTTCCTTATAAATAGTGTCACATAAGTACAGACTCCCCAGTATGATTAAGTTTAGTAGCCTACTTTTTATTTCTACCCCTGTCCTCCAGAGGAGTAGTACTGTACTACTGTAAATCATGAGTTTTGAATTAGCTGCTTATCCTAATTTGAAGACATTTAAGTATAACAAACACAAAAAGCATGCAAAGTCATAGCCAGAACAACTCTTCCACTACTTTGAATAATACAAAGTTGTGTCTAGTTTAGCATTCTCCTAAATCACATTTATGTCAACTGTAAATATCTTTTCATAAGGCCGTGCTGCATTACTGTCTTAAATTCACTCCCAGGTGCCCTTGTCTCTTCCAGCCTATCATAAATACACTTCCCATCATGCCTCGCTTTTACGACGGAGGGGGATCAGCCGGAGTCGTACCCTTTTAATACAGCGCTGTATCACGACGCCCTCGGAGGAGCAGACGGGAGCATCAAGCCACGGGCCAAACGGGTTACGTGACACTCACAAGAATCACCTCTTAGTTCATTTGGAGGATAATTCCTGGTACAAAGACCGCAGCAGAGGGAGTTTGCTGTAGGCTGGGGGGAAAACGGTAATGGCCGCCCAGGGAATTGTGTGTTTGTGTGTTTGAGTTCTCACAGAGAGCATGCCACACATAACTGCTGTATTATAGACTCCACCTGTTACTTAATCCTTCATGGTCACACTATGTTATGTAGCTGTGATAGCGTCGCAGCAGTTTGGCCTTGGGAACAGGGATGTCTTGGTAGTGTAACCTTTAAAAAGCAACATCACTATCAGTGATGCTGCAAGGTGCAAAGGCCTTTTTGTAACCTACTTGTCTTTTCAGGCAAACTTATGTTACTGAGCCACAAGGGAAATTACTTGGAGAAAATAGCTCACAAATTACAATAACAAATAGTAAGAAATAAGCGGTAATACAATTCAAAATAATTGGTATCAAAAATAGCATAAGCCGTGTTCAATGAGGCACAAATATAATGTTTTTATTTTATTTATTTATTATTTATTGCAATTTACAGTAACTTGGCTTTGGATGCCAATTTCCAGATATGTATGTAAGTAGAATAAAAGTTAATAGAATATATCAAAACAGTATATCACACACATAATGTTTAAAATAAAAAGTAGTTTGGCACAAATAATACTTGCAAAAATACAGTACTGTTGACAGGAAATACATTTTCTCTACATTGTCTTTAAATGTGAACAATGTAACTTTAGATTTAGCTTTACTTGGAATTTTCCACAGTATAGCATTAAGCTTATCTAGCGTGTATTTATTAAATCTAGATCATGCCCGGTGGGCAGGATTTACACAGCTCAGAGGATGAATATCTGAGTTCTCAGACAGGTCTGCAGATTGAGAATTACTTTAGAATTAAAGTCAAAACGTCTTTTTAAAAAAAAAACAGTGTCCAGGTGACTACATTTAAATATTTTTCTACAATTTAAATTAAGATGTTTTTTTAATACATAAAAATACCTTTAAAACATTCTTTGGACTTTACACGTCATTGTTCCCAAGGAGAAATTGTTTTCCATTTGATTTTCGTACAGTAACTTCCTGTGGAACGTTCTAGTCCAGGTAAAAACATAGTGGACATTTTAACTCGGGCCCGACCGATATATCGGTTGGCTGATATATGTACTTGGAAAAGTATATTCCACTGGGTTATGTTTTACATTGTTTCTAGAATACAACCATTTAATCCAATGTACAGACAGATTAATGCCCCTGTATTTAGCTCTGTGTAGTAGTTTGTGTGTGAGATGCCGTAATGCAGCTGAATGCAGCTCCAGAGTGACGCTCCTGTTTGTGTGGATTTAAATACTCTGAAGTACAGCTACAAACAGCTCAAGAATAAAAGTGAACTTCAGCATAGATCACACCAGTGAAAACATAGGACTCATGTTTTTTTTAAATAAAAAATTGGAAAAGAGAGAAGATTCTGGTCGGCTAACGTTAGCACACACGCTGCCACTGCTGTTGTCAACAACAACATGCTGGAATATATTCACTACAAACAATCATTTGGAGTCAGGATTAAAATCAATCTTATTTGTGAAGAGCTGTGATCTGAGTTGGCCTGTCTGAGGGTGAGTGTTGGAAATGTGTCTGTTTTGAATATGTGTTTCTTTCATTCTCTTTAGTTAGCGCTTAAGAACATTGTAAACATTGCCTCTGTTCTCCCATTGGCTCCTGTAAAGTGATTATGTCTGTATCCGTGTTTACTGGACTCACATTGACATGTAAATGAGCAGTGAAAAGAGGCTTTAATGGTCAGAATTTACGCATATTAATTACCGCGGCGCAGGTGCATTAATTATGCTCACCACACCTTTAGGCTCTTGAATTCACTTCAATAATTAAAGTAATTTTACATCAAAAAGCTAGCCTTTCAGCGTTTAAAACGCACTGTTAAGAGGCAGAATAACACTAAACGTTGCCTTACCTTAA
Source organism: Chaenogobius annularis (assembly GCA_015082035.1). NCBI lineage: Eukaryota > Metazoa > Chordata > Actinopteri > Gobiiformes > Gobiidae > Chaenogobius > Chaenogobius annularis. The sequence continues at coordinate 974,336 of BJKM01000085.1, read as the reverse complement.
AAAAGCCAATTTAGAATGAATAGAGCTTGACACACTTTTTATAATCAGCTGCCTGTAAACTATTTATTTTACATTACTAAATATATTGGTAAATATATCGGCTATTGGCACCCCTAACCTCCTTTTATATCGGTATCTTATCAGAACCCCAAAATACATATCGGTTGGGCCCTACTTGAAACCCCTTTGTGAGGAGCCAGGTTATTTTTATCCATGGGTTCCGGAATGATGGAAAAAGAAGGAATGTTGCTTTAGCAGATAAAAACAAATGATCATATTAGTTAGAATAGTAAAATGTCCTCAAAATATCATAAATAACAGGAAGCTGAAACCATGAATAATATCTTCATGATACTAGCAAAGAGTTATTAAAAATATATTGTCCGTAATTGTTTTCTAAGGTGTGTCCTTACTACTAACTTATCTATTATCATTTTTGTTATAGTGTATTTATATAGTGCTTTTCCACCTTCAAGGCACTCAAAGCACCTTTACTACGCAATGTGGATTCTGATCTAGTCCTGGAATAGTCCTGATCTGGTCCCAGTTTAGTTCCAATTATACTATGTGTGCGCAAACGATTTGAGATGTGAACCGAAATTTGAGTCGGACTGTGTATAATGTTACAGCCCTGTTCTGTTTTTCTCAACTCCAGGGGTCGACCACTGTGCAAGGCCAGACATCTCAGTCACGCTCCAGCCAATGGTTTCCTGTCTGCAAATTCCGAGAGAAAGTAGTGCAGGTTAAAGCAGTAAATCAAACAAACCAGCAATATTGAACTGATTGTAGCGTCTATGGTTTGAATCGTGAAAGCTTAGATTACTTTCTTTGTCACATTTTTAACTTTTCAAAAAGCAGTTGTAACATATTTTTTAAAAACATGTATTTTGGCCTTTATATATATTTAGCCAACTGTGTTAAAGCTGTAATAGAAGCATGTTTTAAAATGACTGAGCTCTTCCTGAATGCAAGTTTACTATATGAAATAGAGTCTTACTTTCATTTATTTTTTGCATAAGATTTGTGGATTCTTTGCTGAAGCATATTGGTCCTTCAGTTAACTTTGCGCTGCAGTTTTTCTATCTGTGTAGTCTTTGTTTTCCCAAAATTGCAGTTTTTGATTGTAGCTGCTGCTGCTCCAAACTAGGGTCAATTTAGAAGCGATACAAATGCAGCTGTATCTGGATTGTGACAAGCCTAACAATGTTGTAATTGTACTCTCTCGCACCTTTATAGATGGACGATCAAAAGGCTGCGATAAGGGTGAAATAGTTCTGTCCCGGAGCCAGATGGCACAGTGCGATGATGTCTGGCCTGAAGTCAAGGTACTCTGCCCATATATATTTATACACAGTCGCCCATGGCCTGTCTGTCCCACCTCTGCGGACAATCACCACAGATAATCTTTTGAATTAAGAGAAAAAATCCAGGGTGAGCAGTGCCACAAGATAAGTGTCCTTTGTCAGTGCGGGTGATGGTATTTTAATTAAATATATGAACACATAGGCCTGCCCCAGATGCTCAAGTCTAAACAAAGATAGCATCATCTAATCAAAGGCGGGCCCCGAGAGTTTCAAGGGCAGAATTATTTTCTATTAGGGCCCCAGTCCTCGGGGATCCAGCCAATTTTCTTTATTATGATAGAATCAGCATATTGTAGATTGAAGTCCCCGATAGTGTTGCAGCGCGATGGGTTTCACCGGCTCCCTGGCATTTTAAAAGCTTTCAAAATCTAAGCTTTGTTTTGGGGCAGTGTTACACAAATGTAAGTTCACACAGTTATTGTTGTTTCCTATAATTCCTCTGATCCATTAATCGGTTGACCTTGTTTACATTCTGCTTTACTTCATCATATGCTACAGAGTGCATGCGTATTGCATTGTTTAATGGGGAAAGAAAAATAGAAATTTACAAAGCTTAAAGGAGCACTGTGATGCTTTACTGGTCGAGGGGTCCCCTGCTCCATGGAGATGTTATTGCTTTGCCTGGAATGTTACACAGTAACATTAAACTTCTCTATCTTCAGCAGACTGTGGAGAAGTGAGCTCGCACATAGTAACAATTCATGTTTTTTAAGGTATTTTCTCTGCTACAAAAAACACTTGTATCTGAATTAATACAAGATTGATACGTTTAAGGCCATGCTGTCGAACATTCCAGTTAAAGCAATAACATCTCCATGGATACATGCAGGTGGCAGCAGTTACACTACATAGTGAACCTTTAATAAGTTGTGTTTACACAGTCTTATAAGGATCTTATAAAAAGATTAGGATTGAGCGCAGGTGTTGAATTCAAAAGGCTCAATATTGCAACCTTTTGGCTAGGTTTTTCACTCCTTCACGAATAGAATCTCAACATTATTCATTATACTTATTTAGTCTGTTATTGTAGACCACTGTAGACTGATTATAATGGTGACATATTCTCCAAGAGCACAACCTATAAATGTGTGTAAATAAGATGTGGATACTGTTGATTAGCCTCCTCTGTGATGCAGCTATTTATTTAAAAGGATCTCCTGATGAGATGCTCTCACTAATGTGTACACATCTGCTTTCCTCACAGGGGTGGGACATGGCTGGATGCTACTAACTCACATCAGCGAGCAGTTAGGACTTTTAAGTGATGGAGTTGTAAAGGGCCATGTTTTAAATTGAGTAGATGGGCATTCCAGGGTTTCATGACTGTAGGGGAGCAATGCTCGATGGAAGTGAGGAATCAGAATTGCGTCACTGCTAAAGATATACAAACATTTCCTGCTGTTACGAGTCAACACTGTAATATTACGTTCTGTGACAGTACGATCACGCGCCCACGTCTGTCCCGTAATAGATTCATTTATTATGATCATTACAAAGCACGGACTCCAATCTTCACGCTGGCACCGTTTCATGTTCTCAAAATCTATGGCTGGCCTCTCGATCACGCCGCGAGAAATCTGAGGATTTGTGCTGTGATTAAGAAGTTTCATTTCAGGCGTAAAACATAAAACAAGGCGCTACAGCCGCTAATTGCTTGGCTTTTCTTTTGCTTTGCTAATTGGCTTAATTTAAATCAATGGCTCTTAGAGTAAAGACGCAAAGTCAAATGTTACAAATGCAACATCCACTCCCGCATCCACATTCATCTTGGACACAGCCGATTATGTGCTTTCCCATAATTCCACAGTCAAAGTCTTTGCATTTCATTTCAACTTTAATTTAATAGGCTTTATTTGGTACTTACTTACAGTAAGTAAAATTAGTTCATACCTAATTAATGTATAGCTGTTTTGACACAATAATTTCAGTTATAACAAAATAAAATGCCTTATATAAAATAATAAGTTATATTATATAATAAATGCCTTAATGCATTATAGACAAACTTTATAGAGACAAAACCAAGACTAAATCAAGGCTAATTTAGAATGAATAAGGGAAATCATGAATGAAAATCAGCATTTTTCAACGCTTTCATTTAAAAACCTTACATTTCTGTCAGATAGAGGACCTTGATGTTATACCAATATGTTTATTTTGTTGCAGTATTGATTAGTCTGTACGTCAATATTAGAGAGATGGTGTAATTTCATAAAAAACATGAATAAACATGTTTCTTGTCTCCCGGGGCAATGTTTTTGTTTTTTTTTATTAAAATTTGTATTAAATAATTTTTTTCTTGAAATGAGAGAGAGGGGAGGACATATAGGAAATTGTCAAACTCACAACCCTGCGGCCGGCTGCAAATATGGTGCCTGGCATGAATGCTATCCACCAAGCAATGAACTCTCCAAGTAAAAAAGCAGGTGGTGTACCTTCTACTAGACAAGTTACACAGTGCTCCTGTAAGTTCTCTTGAGGGAACCATTGTAGAAGGAGAATTGTAATAACCATTTCTTTTGTTCTGAATATTACACTTTCTTTAATACAGATTGCTCCCTTAGAATTAAAAGTTTTCTTCTGACTTTTTTGTCAACATTTAGTTCATATAGCTGTTTTTCTGAATATCTTCTGTACAAAAAAGCATTTCTTTATTCCATTGTGTCATAACTACCCAGAATGCAGATAGAACCCTATAATTCTAATTAATGTTAACATGAAAATTGGCGGTGCAACCTTGTATTATAACATCTAACTTTGGCAAGCAATGTTGCAATGTTGTCAGTCCGAGTCTCATTTGTACCCACATTGTGCAGTGGAGCTGATGTGTGGAGGCTGACTCAGGCTCTCAGTCTTGATGAAGAGGCTGGCGACATGAATGCAAAGCAAACAGGCTTACGAGATGCAGTGTCAAAGAGGGCAGAGCATGGAAGGAGCAGATGATGATGTTTTATTGTGCGTCCATGGTGTCATTTTGTGCCTCCTAATAAGACTATTGGCTGAGTGAGGATCAGATCACAGGGATCAGCTGTACATCACTATAATGTCTGTAGAGGGCTTGGTTCTGATGCTGTGAAAGCAGAGCAATGGTATCCTGTTACATCATAAAATATGGTAGTAGAAAAAAAAAATTCTACCATGGACAACTACTGGATGAATGAGAGATTACACTGACTAAAATTTTTTAACAAACGTAGGAAAAACATTCTAAACCAGAATCCTATAGCACAATTCGTACACATCGTAATACTTTACTACACTACATTGTAGATTACTTGCCTGCGTACAACTGGTATGTGAATGTGTGACTGGTTTCTTGAGGTAAAGCGCTTTGAGTGTGTTGAAGGTAGAAAAGCGCTTTATAAATGTGACCATTTACCATCTTATAATATATATGTTCACAAAAAAAAATCTAAAGCCACATTACAGCATTTGTACACACCCTTTGACAAAAATGACCTCCTGTAAAATGGCTTTGTTCTGCCAGGGGCGCACTGTAGCACACGGCTAAAATAAGAAATCACATTGCCGATGCATATCAGTGCCACGGCTGCTTCTTGTGTGACCTTGCGAGATCTGTATTGTAGATACAGCAGAGAGTGGATGCGGCAAATTAAAATTTTGCGTAGGAAATTGAACTGTCAGACAGATGGAGAGAGGCTGGAGCTTTTTATCAAGGGTCTGCTTGCATAAATGTCAAACTTCATGGACGTCATTCGTAGAGAACACTGCGACACACACACTTGTTTTGGGTATATATTGCTGTATATGAAAGCTATTATTGTCGAAGTTTTGCTCGAAGAAATTTGATAAAGAAAGCACTTGAAGAAAGGAATGTGAGAAACACTTTAAGTGTGCGAATAAAATACTTACCCTCACTCACAAGGTTATGTTTTCCAAGCTTATTAACAATTTAGCTACACAAAAGTCAATGGTTATATTTTGGCAAAATTTTCAGAATTCGTTGAAAAAGGGCCAAGGAGAATGGTTTTGTTTTTTAAAGTTTCTTGTAAAAATCTTGTTGTACCTTGACATTCATCTTCACCGTCTGCACTTCCCCTATCTATTTCTTCTCTTGTTTGTGACCCACTCCCACATCCACTGAAAAATTCTGCACATGACCTCGTGCAACGTATTCATGATATGTGTTGCATATTGTGTATCATTGTCATGCTTATGGCTGAAACTGTATTTCATTTTCCTAGCGTTCAAGTTCCCCAGTAGGCGCCGCATGGCTGCCCGGGTGGTTGATGCTCTTATGCATGCCTAGACATGAGACATATGTCTCATATCGCATCCGTCATCAAATCACGCTATGTTGTGAATTTTCACTGACAATGGCAATAAATATATCCTGATTCCTGATCACCGCTTCCTATTGTCTTGTTCAGACGGGTCACAAGGGCTTCTGTTTGACTTGTGAAATTCAAAATTATAAAAAAAAATAATTTGCTACAATTTCATATTCATATACAGCAGAACACGCTGGATCACTATTACACAACTCTCTGTAACGCCTTAAGCGCCGTGGCCTGCGCTGCTGTGTGTTTTTCCTGATCCCCATGTACAGATAGAGGCAAAAGCTCTCCAAACCTGTAATGAGGACTTCTAAGAACCAGTGAGGCAGTGGAGGAGCTACGCACATGTTTAGACATTACAGACTGGGAGGTTTTCATAGCTACAACAGCTTGTCATATATTCGATTCTGTGAAGACGGCATTATACCAACACGCATCAAAGTAAACTTCAACCATGCTTCACACCAAAACTGAGGCAGTTAAGGAAGCAGAAGAAGGCAGCATGCATGGCTGGAGAAAGCTACAAAGGTGCGATGTATGGCTTTAGCAGGAAGTTGTCGAGAGCTATATAATGATACAATACATGTCTGATGTCTGGAGCAGCAGTTCTCTGACAACAACCCTGAATCTGTGTGGAGAGAGCTCTGACTCCCCACGCTGCTGGTAACCAGAAACTGGCTGACCGGCTAGTCTCCTTTTATTCAAGATCCTTTTTTTTTTCACGGTTAATACAATTTTAGATTTTTTAAAATCCATAGCAAACTTGATGTGGACCATTGCGAAACAAAGTGGTTACCCTTAATAGACCTGTAAGCCCCCCATAGACTAATGTTATCCCTCATTACAAATCATTATTTTTTTTCTTGTCGTATTCTCTCAAAAAGATAAAAAATAAACTACACTGTTCAAAAATGAACTGTTTAAAAGGTTGAATAAAGACAATCAAAACGTAACATTAAGGTGTGTTCACACATTTTTGGTCCCAGTTCCCTTTTTAATGTAAAATTTGTGCAAGAGTGAACATGTCCTTATACTCCAACATTGTATAAAATTGAAATGGGATTGCTTGTGCCACCATAATTTCAGCAGAATCTTTTGGAAACATTGGAAACACAAGAACTCGAACTAAAGAAACCCACTTGCAGTCTAGGTCTGAGCACCAAATGCAATATTTAGAAGTTTGTCCAAGGGCTCAGAATCAGCTACACTTTTAGTAGCTAAAAGAATGTTAAAAATGAATTATGCTTTGATATTCTCCAATGACTAGATTTGTTCTGTGCAAAGACGCTAAAGTATTGTTAAAGTATATTGAAGAGGCGCAACCCAGATAAGCACTGAACACCGGCCCCCTGTTATTCATATTTCCTTGTGATGCATTCTCAAACTTTAGACAGAACTTTTTGGACTTGTCCAGAGACGCACTGTCCAATTTAAACTCTGAAGACAGATGCATCTTTTACAGTGTCTTCAGTTATATTTCTACAACATTATAGGTAGTTGGGTCGTTCGATATTTGACCTTGTTAGATCTTCTGTAGTCTGAACAATGTCTTTTTTTTTCCCCCGCACTGAACCTTTGACCACTTTCCTTTTAAAAACGCGAAGTGCTGTCCATCCCTCACGAAAGCACACTCACTCCATGTTACCCTGGCATCTGTGCAGCTGCCATGACCTTAAATTGTCTCCTGAGATATGATCTTAAGTCAAAATCCTTTTTCTTCTATCTAAGTTAAAGTAATGACCTCAAAGCTTTCTCAGAGCAATGCCCCGTTCATCTGAAGCGGGCTTTATCTGTCCATTTATATCAGATAGACAGTTGTGGTATTCTCTTCCCATGAGGAGCTTAACCAAGACAAGTCTCCCAAGCTTTTTGACAACACACACTTTCCAGCATACTTGACTGAACCAAATGGCTATGTCCAGGGAGCAATTTGAGCCAACAAATGACGAACCAGACAGTCGCTCTACCATTTCTAGGTGACAGAACATTTCTCGTTTTCAGAAAAGCTACCGAGTTGTTTACTTGCAGCACCGGTTCTGGCAATAAGCGACTAATGACTGAAATGATCATCTAACTAAAGCTGCAATAAGCTCTTGTATTAGGATGAAGCTCCCATAGGACAAATGATGGGGCCGCATTAAATTAAGTGAGCCTTCCGATTCTATCATATCACCCCGAGCATCTGTGTTTCTATAATTATGTACGTTCCAATAAGAAGACTTAAAAAGGCAATCTACGCCACTGCTTATTTAGCATTCCCACACAAATAATGTCAAATAAAAATGTCCCAGTAGGCCAAAGTGACATTAACAAGATGGATGGAATTGTGGGTATGTTTGGTGGGTAAACAAATGTTACAAACCTGGTTTAACCTTGTCTTCATAAATCAAGATTTGAATATCAATTTTTTGCACCTCTATTCTTGCTCAACTTGTCTCTCGGAAAATAGTGACTGAACTGGTAGATTGTAGCTCTCATTAAAAAAACAACAACAACCTGATATGAACCTAAATTTGAAAGCACGTTGACTTTCTTGGAAACATTTTCTCCTCATTGTCATATTATGAAACTGCCACATAAACCTTAACCTTGATCCATTCCTGGTTTGACTGTATTTTTCTATTTAATGATTTTGAAAGTGCACAACGATCATGATATAATGAGATACACTTTACCCTTCTGTCTAGTTACTGCTACAATATATTTTAGGAAGTCATTGACTCATGTGACATATTCAAACTTTCTTCCCAATCCCTGTGAACAACAAATTTTGGGTGTTCGTTATGATGTTATCACCATCAATTAGTCATGACTGAGGTGTTTCGAGTAGTTTTTCTGAGAGTTTTGGATAGGACTGCAGACCAAACCATTTAAGTACAACTTCATTCAATTGTAATTTGGGCTGTGGTTGTACTCAAATTCTTCTTATTATTTTGACATGATATTTCACCCTCAAATGTTTTCACCCTTCATGGCTTGCTCTGCTCTTCCTTCCCAGCTGAAGATTTTGCTCCACTTAAAGGACTCTTGTCTCATTTGTCAGCATGAAGGACTGAACAGCCTCTTTTACATGCATAAAGTATGTTTTAATAGTGCTCACTAGTTTTCTCTGTTCATCAGTTGGTCTTTAAACATCCCATTTTATATTTATTTAGCCATACAGATAATGACTCATTTATATGCAATATCATGTCTCCTTGGTATCTGCTGTGTGCAAGGGATGCAATTAAAAGCCAGCATGATCTTAATTATTAAAACTCCATATTCTTTATTAGTTTAATATCCTTGTTCAGAACCTGGCACTTTCCAATCTGAGGATCCTGTGAAGAATGCACCAAAGTGACCAATCGGCAAAAGGAAACGGCATTTAGTGTCTGATTAATGGGGTCAATATAATGCTGACGGGAGACTCTAAAACATGACATTTTAATCACAGCGTTGCTCATGGGAACAATGGCAGCAGACGACTGAAATGGCGTTTTGGAGCATCTTGTTGCCGTGTGTTGAAAAGCCTCCCAGTGCAGGGATGCTGCAGACAAAGAGCCATGTTCCAAAGAAAGAATGTCTGTCATTTCACAAGACTGTTTCTCCAGAGAGTGCCGCCATAATGGCTCAAAGTGTGCAGCATTTTACTGTGGAAACAGCAAGCCGCCACTTGTGAACTTTGCATTTTTTATGGCCTGTCATGTTTTGTCAGTGAGTCTGGGGATCTTCTTTGGTCTGTGTTTCTGTGCGCGCTGACATAAGTTTGTGCATAGGGCACTGATTAGACATGTCCATGGATAATATAACTGCACTGCAAAAATGTTTTTGTTCACAGACCGCCTGATAGAAGTGGCAGCTCATCCAAGTGTTGGCGTGTTTGTCACAAGTAATTAATTTCCCCCATAAAACTCCCTCTGGGATGATGGAAAAGGTAGGTTCATTAACCTTCTTCACCTAAGCTTCCTGTGGCACTTTACAATGTACTGGTTTCTGGCGGCTCCAGTCGCCCAATACATAGAATGTGCTGAAATGAAACGCTTTTCTTCTAAAATGGCTGTGTCTTTGGGAACAAAAGCACTGGTTCAGTTCTGCATATGTAGTGGATTTTAGGGAGCACAGAGAGACAGCGCTTCATAAAACCTCACTGTTTTTCACTGTGTCACCACTGCTCCCTCCCCAGTCTGAAACACTTTCACCGTTTACTTCAAATTAGCATTTTATAGAGGTTATTCTCTGTGGGCTGACAATTGGCAGATTCCATTAAAAAAACTACAACATGTGGCAGAAAGTGTGAGATAGACAAAATGAATATGTTACTGTAAGTGAGCCTCCCAGATAAATGCAGGAAGCACAATGGAGAGCTGGATGTTCATGGTGAATAGTGATATTTGCAAAACAGTGGTGGAGAAAAATGCTCCTTTGGAATTTGCCTTTGTTGGTTATGTGTGAGGACAAGTGTAGCTTACTAACCAGCTGCTGTTGTACAAAATGCCCAAGGTAAACCATCTGCTGTAAATGCTTGTCTACCTCAGACCAGCACTCCATGGTGAGGCTTTTTGGCATGAATAAATAGCTTCTCAAATTTAGTATGACGCAATATAGGCTGGTACAGATTATACTTGGCTTCTGGCATAGTCCAAAGACATGCATGTATCTAAAATTGTGTCTCTAAACTGTGAATGAACTGTGAAAAAGATGATTTCACATTGTTTTAGTCATGATAGAAAAATTTATGAATAATCTTAAAATTGTTAGGTTTCTTTCTCGCAATAATAAAACCAAAACTCCTTCTGGTCACCTAAAACGCTTCTTTTGAAAAAAAAACTGTTCTGATGGAGGCTTAAGTATTTTTGGAGTAAAAATTAATAATAGTGAAATTTTGCAGTTTGTACATATATGTGAGATGGTATTTTAAATGTGTAATGGAAATTGCCCCCAGGACTCCAGGAAGACTAATGGGGATCTAAATAAATAAACAATGAATCTACTTTTGGCATCAAAAGATTGGTAAGATTTGCAGTTAAACTTGCAGTCCAGGTGCATAGATCTTGACTTTTGGACTTGGAAGACATATTTAAAGCTCAGCCGCTGCAAAACCGCACTCTCCTTTGGTGTGGAGTTGGCTAGCTGAACAGCCCATTCATCTTCACCGTCATCACTGGCATCATTCACAGTCACGCCACCACCTCCAAGGCCCACGGGCGTTGGGGGCAGTCTTGTAGAGCCGTTGTGGAGGTCTTAAGAACACCACTTTCTTCACACCATAATGGATTACCTCAATGGTCAGCCTGTCATAGTCAGTGTTGGCCATGACACTTCATGTAAAATTCCTTTCCCTTGGGTGAAATATCAGCAACCACCGGCACTAGCAACTGATTGTCTGAGTGTTTGGGGTGTAATTCCCTTGTTGTCCTGTCTACTCTTTCTGCCTGTCAGGCTGTGCTTCTTGGCACTTTGGCTAAAAGGAAAAGTGGCCTTTTTCTGGGCTATAGTAATTTGATGTACAGACAATAATTGAAACTGAAAAACAATTTTGTTGAAAAAGATTTGTTTTGACCCTTCAATGAAATATGTTGGTTGGAGTCATAAAAAGCTCACTTTGAGTGTGTGTGTGTGTGTGCTGTTTTACCACTCCATCTTTTTAAACTGATCAAATTAATCATTTTCATATTTTTTTAGTTCTTATACATTGCTTCACTTTTAGATTGCATTTTTTTGCTGTGTTTGCAAAGATTTGACAAATATAACCTTTTGTATATTGGCGACAGAATCAACAATAAGCCAGTTATAAGATATTTGTGAAGGCACAAAAATGTGTTTACAATGACACAAAGAAAACTGATTAACTTAATCCGGTAAACCAGACAATTGGTTATTGTCGTCGTTATAGCTGCTATCTCTTGCAAAGTGCTATGCAATTTTTATCCTACCATTTTTTGTTGATATACAGTAGTGGTCAAACCATTATATTCTATGGCTGCCCTTTCAGTGGCTTGAGCAACTCAGACATACAAACATGTTATTAACGTGGCTTTAACATTCCTGCTTAGAAGGCTGCTACAATGCAATGTTTGCCCTTACCACAATCATGTATTTACTTTTCTTGATATTCTCCTCATGAACGGCATCATCTCCTTCAAAAGCTATTGTGCAGCTCATGGTACAGAAAATCACCGCGGGCAAAATGACTTTGACATTGGTCCATAGTACAGGCAATGGAGGGTGACATATCCAATATCGGGAGAGTGGCAGGGCTAAATATTTTTGTCAGGCCAGCGGCTTTACTGTGAAAAGATGTGGATGAAGGGTTCATTTGGGTCTGCCTTTCAACACGGCATTCTGGGAAGTCCGACTCGAGGTAAATGCTTCGGTTGGCTCTGCCCTTGACGAGGACACGGAGGGACAAGAGCAAGAGAGAGCTATTAGTAGCGATGAGGGGCCGAGCAATGTCACACAAGAAGACTTATCACACTTAATTTTTTTAAGTACACTAATGTACTTGAAAATGAACAAAGAAATGTTATTACTTTACCGGAAATGTTTCACAGTATGGCATTAAACTTGTCTATCTCCAAGGTCTCTATGGATACAAGCAAGTAGCGGACCTGCCACCAGAAAAGTTACATAGTATAGATTTTGCAAGTTCTCCAACTTAGAAATTATGGAGGGGTCTAAAATTTGGTGTCTTTCCACTCTGAGAGATAGAATCTAAAAAAACCAAAAACTCATTCATTGTATGATTTATTTTTTTATTCTTTTATGATATAGATAAATAGAAAGATAGATAGATCCAATTTTACAGTTTTTAGTAAAAGGTTAATGAAGGCAAAGTTCATAAATTATACTCAATCTCAAACATCTGTTTGTATTGTGACAACAGTATTTTGTCGAACATACTATAGATTTTTGATGCCTAAAGGCACAATGTGTGACCGACTAGTGTGGCCCGGCTTTGCCCTGTGTTTTAACTTTGGACAAGTGTTGTGACATGGTGCATTTGGGACGCTGGCTTTCTGCTCCTACAGCGTGCAGAGCAAGTCCTCCTGCTGGGATAACTGCCTTGAGAGCATGTCACAGTGGAGGAAATAACCTGGGTGAATCGATGGACTGTTTTTTCAAATGCCAATCAGACTTCGAACACGGAGCCATTTGGATCAGCCTGAGCCATCTGCGCTGTGAGGTGTGCATCCAAGGTCAAAGCTTTTAGAAATCCTTTGTCACCCTGAGCGTTACAGTGGGAGAAACTTGTCAAACCCATGCGAGCTGCAGTGTCTAATGGATGGTAAAAAATACATTGTGCTGACCTTTTCTTTTGTACTTTCTGCTTGTTTACTAGCCCGCTGTGGCTTATTTATTTGTCTCATAAGGCTGTAATTTGTAAAGTTCACTGTACAGGAGTTAAGAAGCTATTTGTGGAACTGCATGTGAATAATGTGCACTCATGTGTTACTTGGAGAAATCACTATATTCTGTGCACCAGAACACAAGCATCACTAACTTCAGTATTACCTAAACAATAAATAATTATTAAATGACCTTGATTCGTCTATATAAAAACATATTTGTGTCTTCAATAAATGTTTTTTGGGGATAATGGATCAGCTTTGGACACCCAAAATTATACAGAATCAGTACCCAATCCATTATTTGTTTCTGCATCCCTAGCTGTAAAAATTAAAATATCCCTTTGACAACTAGGTCATTTGTTCTGTAATGATGATACAAGAATCCTCATGATAACACTCTGTTTTGAAAGTAAATACTTATATATGCACATGTCAATGATGCAATGTGAAGCAAAAATACACTTAAAGGTGGACTATGTAACTTAGCTGGTGGGTAGTCTCCTTTGACATGCTATTGCTTTTCCTGGAATGCACCTGTTAATGAAATATTTTAAATATAACATTTATTCAGTTGCTGAAAATACCTTGAAAAGCATGCATTCTGTGCTCACCAGTGGTGCAGTGGTTTAAGGCATGACAATTGTGTGACTGCGAACACTATGGTGTTGTGAGTTCAATACCTCAACCATTTGCCAAATGCCTCTTTCTCCTCATTACACGCTATAGCTGTCTAATAAAGCCTTTAGGCTGAGAAATCTTTTCTTGAAAAAATAAAAGTAGTCCACTCTCCATAGATCTCACCTGTAACTTGGCAAGTGGCGAAGCCTCCACCCAAAAATTTCAGACAAACTGTATTATTTTGCAGTGAGGGTCCCGAGTCATTTGCATAGTTGTTTTACCTTTGTTGTAATTCAGTGTGTGGGATCCATTCTCTTAAACTCCTGCTCCACTCTCACAACTTGACCCTTTGCTCTTTAACTATCATATCATATATAATTCATATGTTCTATTTTGTATTAAAAACCTAAATTGATCTTGTCTTGAAAAAATACAACTGAATCATTTAACATTCTTCTTCTAGTCAGTACTGAAAACAGAATGGTCCCACTTTGCAAAATTGAAGGAGAAGCCTGCTCCTCAGAGGACGCTGTAGTGCTCCAGCTCCTCTCTGGCTGGTGCAGTGTAGTCCCGTGGTGCATTGCAGATATCCCCTATATTAACATGACAGGGGGATGACTTAGTTTCTTTACCTTTGAAGTCCGTGGTGTACACTAGGCTCTGAAAGTGCAGAGTATAGTGACGTAAAGACACACTGCTGCGAATAGTGATGCTCTCCCTCTCAATCTGTGTATTGGGCGTGTTTTGTTTTTATTAGCAGGCGGCTTTGGGTACGTTTATCCACCTCTTATCGACTGGTTTTCTCTCATGCGGCGAGGTGAATCAGAGCAGCGGCTTGTTCTCAAATACAGCATGAAAAGATACAAGTCAATTTCCTGTATTCTCAGTTAGAGCTCAAGGCTGTAACATCAAATCAATTCATAACATCTGTGTTTGTGTTTCCGCTGGAGAACAGGTTAGTAACAGGGATAGTGGTCCCTGTCCACTTTAGACCCTCCTTCTTGGCAATGCTGATCTCCAAAAATCTTTGTTAAGCTAAGATCTAGTTACCCCTGGGGCTTAAAAGTGTTTAGTCCTGGTTTAGATCTGGGTTAGGATCTATAGGCCATGAGTAGAGGGGGTTAGCCAGCCTACTGTCTATGGCAGGCATGTCCAAAGTACGGCCCGGGGGCCAAATGTGGCCCTCAGACCAATTTTTGTTGGCCCTCCAGCTTCCTGCTAAGTTGGTCCAAACAACAAAAAGTTGTACTTTTTACTGTAAAATTGGAAAAATTTAAGCATTTTGATGTTATACCAACCTAATATTAATGTTCCAAGTCTTATTAAAGGTGTGGAGGCCCATCAAAACAATGTCACATGCAAAATTTGGAATGATTCACTTCATTGTCAGGTTGTCTGTGGCCCTCTGCTCCGTATAAGTTTCAAAATGCGGCCCTCTGTGAAAAAAGACACCCCTGGTCTATGGTATGAAAGTCTTGATGCAAGTTACCTATGAAATGCTTATATTAGTTTTAACTGGCACTTTAAAAGAGATATAGTTCACATTTGTACTTGTACAACTCTTCCACTGTTTTTATAATAAATGTTTTGTCTGAAATGTGTCACGTTGCATTTTCCCTTGTATTTCAAAACATCGTCATTTTACTTTTTTGTGCCAGCCTGTTTAATGCCTTTTAATTTTCAGAAATGGATTGCAATCATGGTTGTGTTTGGGAGAGAATTTTACTGCCCTCATAAACCAGGGCCATTAGTTTGTCCAAAATGACTTTCATTAGAGCTCATTTAGCTCCCGCTTTGATCACAACTCGACATGTTAAGAGCTTGGGTCTGATTTAGTCTCATGTTTTTACATTGAAAGAGGGAGAATTTGTTTGGTCAAGAGGAAGTGCACAGAAGCTGGCATCCGAGCTATGTAATAGGTTGAGTTCACGTGACATTACAACATTCAAAAGGGCCTTTGTGTTTTAATACTCAGGGGGAGGCAGGTGAGCATTTTATGTTGCAATTGCTGTCAACTATCAAAATGCAGAGGTTTTGACCAGATTTATGGTTGTAAGACTAGGCCGACCCACATGAGACAAAAAGTGTTACAAAGTTCACTGTCTTCTCTATTACATACGATTGCAACAAAATTGGGTGGCATTAACCCAAAACAAAAGCATGGTTGTTGTCAGTTGAAGGAATTTACAAGATTAGTATGACAAGTTTGTGAATTATGACTCAAATCCAAACAAGCTTTGAAGGAGGAACACGGGTCACTTATGTTGATACAACTGGTTAGCATCGCCCACTTTTATTTATTGTTAGTGGTACGTCTGTGTTAAAGGTACACTGCAACATTTCTGGTAGAGTGTCTGCCACCTTCTTTTCTCCATGGAAATGTTATTGTTTTGCCTGGACTCTCTATCTATCTTTGAATTACAAGTATTGAATGGCTCAAAAATACCTTGAAAAACATGCATTCTTGCTATGAGCCTGTTCGCCTCTCCACAGATGTGACCTATAACTTGGCCTGCTTGTCACCATGCTGAGAGATAAGTTTAATGCTATACTGTGGAGCAACATCTCCCTGGGGACAAGAAGATCACAAATCCTCTACCAGAAAAGTTGCACAGTGCAACTTTATGTATTGTCATTTTATATTGTGATGTATTGTAGATTCTTTTCAATAAACCAGTTGAGTTACAATCTTCACAGTGGGATACATGGGCTGTGACATTCGGGGTACGTTCACACTTAAGTCCTGGTTTAGTTCGGATGTTGACATGATTCTGTCCTAATCCTGGTTTAGTCCTGGTGTGGTCCACATTAGTTTTGGGTCTCTGTCAAGTCCTGGTTTTGATGTGGTAAATGTGCAAATGTAACTCTATGACGGCTCCAATGTACGTATGTTGCATTCATTACTATATCAAAGCATGACATGTTTTAATAATGTGTATGCACTAATTTCACGCCACATTTTCCGCTTCATGTTTAAATGGTAATAGTTTCCAGTTAATACATTGACAACATAACGTAAGCAGCCCCACCACTGGACACCCAAGTATCATGCTATTGTTTTCCCGATGTTTTGACTGCTACTATAATTGACATTAATACACATCTATTTGTGTCTGCCTCTGTGACACGCTGACGGGGGCAACAAGGCCTGCCATTAGCACTCTGCCTGTCTGACATAAAGACCTGCCATAGCACACCACTCACCAAATTAAAGCCCTGATTCACTTTGAGAGCTTTACAGCATGATAAACAATGTCAGTTTCAATGTTACTAATAAACCCCTGTATCAATTTTATCCTTAAAAGACACATGTATTATGCAAATTTAGTTTTTTATGCTTTTAACCATGTTATAACAAGAATAGGGGCGACAGTGGCTCAGTGATGAGAGCACTTATACACCAACCCAAAGACCAGAGGTTCAAGCTTCCGCTTGGACCAAGTTTTGTCGCTGTGTCCTTAGGGAAGACACTACTCCTACCTTGCTTTTTATGAATGTGATGTGAGAGTGTGTGATTGATTGGTAGTGGTCGAAGGGGCCGATGGCACAGATTGGTAACCTTGTTTCTGTCTGTCTGCCCTGGGCAGCTGTGGCTACAGAAGTGGCTTACTACCATTGAGGTGTGGAGTGAATACCTAATGTACTTTGAGACTTCGACACGCCTGTAAAGCCCATTACAAGTGTAAAGCATTATAATAATTGAATTGAATTGAGTTGAATTTGGCTTCAATTGCACTCGTTTTTTAAAAATCTGTTTACATGGTCCTCTCCCTGTGAGCACTCAGAAAATACTCGATTGAAATCAATGTGCGGGTCCAGGGGAAGTGCAGCCAGAAAGTATTTATTTTGTGACCCCATGTGAACCTGCACTGTGTTGGTCAAATATGTATCACAGCACACCTTAGTTGGTGTAACAGGCAGTCTGCAAATAATCCGCTCAAAATGCGTGCTGAGCATGCCCTTATTGAACATAAATCTTATGTCAGTCCATAAGTTATCACCAGACCTGTGAGCATTTCTGTTAAGTTAATTACAATTACTATAGTGTGCTTATATTAGCTTGCCATCAACATTGCTAAAATAGCTAGCCTTATGTTAATGTTGCTTTTTCATGGTAATTCCTGCTGTTACCTTTTAGATGGTGTGCAAATAACAAATCTAGATGGGGGAGCACAGTAGGATGCAACATGATATGCATTTTCTATACACGTTTTAAAACATGAAATGCTAAAGTAAAGGTCCTGAAGAACATGTTTAAAGGCCAAGCACAATACTAACAATGCATAATACAGTGTGTGTCCTTTATATAAAATTATTATTCATTTTCATTTGCGCCACTTTATGGGAGTTGTCCTTTTTGAATAGTCCAGATGCAGAAAAAAGAAAAGCCATCAAACTGTCAATATCCCAGCTAACTGTTCTCCTTTGCAGGCTAAACCTCCTATTCTATCTGGTTTTTGTACCATAATTAGATATTGAACCGGGGCTTCTACACAATGAATGAATATAAACTTGGGAAGAAAAGAAAATACCATTTGAGACGTGTTGCCTCTTTGGACGAGTGAAATTCTATTACCCTGACATGCTCTTCAAAGTGGCTGGTATTATTGATATTTGCAATAATAGAGCAACTGTCCGTCCAGTGACCCTAAGATGGCGGCAGGCACAATGTCAAATTTAGCTTCTTGTTGTCTGGGTGAAGTGGATACAAAAGCGCTTGATCTCTAAACTACGCTCTCATCATCCATCCTTTTTGCCTTTGTCCACATCCAGTTATAAGGACTGTCAGTGAAAATAATTGCTTTGAAGATTGATTTCTCCTGAGTTACCTTAATGCAGATCAGATGATGTTTGAAGTCAAGTCAAGTGCTCTGTTTCAATTGATGAAGCTTTGTGGTGAGTAGACAGACTGCCAATCAAATGGTATTAAAAATACATCATACATCTAATGTATTATCACAATTTAATAATTGTGTGTCTATGCTTATTCGTGCTGCACCGACACATTGTATTTCTGACAAATATCTGTTAGCGCACCTCATGATTCCTCGCTTTGAACATGCGAATTCCTTCTTCAGAGAAATGCCTTTTATCTTTGATGATGGTATTTTTCTCCTTTTTAAATAAATGCTTCTTAATTGGTAATAACCATTCACATGCACTAACTGTTTTCAAGATGATCCATGGGCTTCAGAGTGATGAAGCTTAAGTGGTCCGTGTCTTGTTGCTCCAGAATAATGGACTGAAATAAACAAGGCACCGCAGAATGTTTTTGACATTGCCATCGCGTTTAATTTTAGAACGTATACTTAAGTGGATGACACAAACCACACAATGATCAAGGACTGGATTGACAAAGGAATTATACATTTGGACTTCATTTGGAAATGGACACATTTTACAGACTCGGGACCAGGTGGGACTGATGTTTACCGTAGTTGATGTCTACTTGTGCTCTTATTTTAATGTTTGCTTTCTGGTTGTTGTGTGCTGTGTTTATTCTTTAAAAAAAATTGGTTCATTTGGTCCTCTGACAAGACCAAAGTTTGTTTACCTGAAAGTTTCGACCGCTCACTCGCAATCCTCTTCACGTGTGTTTCAGGTGATGTCGCTGTGACGTGTCTTGTCAGCTGATTTGCACAGGTTATGGCGCGTAGTCTGTGAATCAATATGTGTAAAGTGTGTATTAGCTGACAAGAAACGTCACAGCAACACACCATGGCACTCTAATGAGGATTGCGAGTGAGCAGTCAAAACTGTCAAGTAAACAAACTCTGGTCTGAAATACCGTATTTTGCGGGCTATAAGCCGCTACTTTTGTCAGATGTTTTGAGCCATGCGGCTTATTTAGAGGCTGCGGCTTTTCTGTGGTTTTTTTCTTTCACCGCTAGGGGCGAACTAACCGGAATTAGAATCAAAACTACAGAAAAGTTAAGCAAAGAAGCAGATGTTGCTTTTTTATTCAGCTAGCAAATAGAACACGGACGACAAATTACCAACTATAAATTATTTTCAAATTCTTGCCGCATCATTATGGAACCCAAACGAAGAAAATTCGTACGAAGCAAGTTTTAAGCTGAAGGCACATCGATCTTGCTAGGAAGCCGCGCGGCTGCACGCAAGCTTAAGCATCAAAATGAATGTACGGTTGAGACGCTGGAGGGGGACAGCGGGACGAGCTCATGCCATGCCAAAAGTCAAGGAAAGAGTTCTGCGGCCTATACAAAAGGTGCGGCCTATGTATTGTTTTATTATCGTTTTTTTAAAAAGAGAGCAAATGCGGCTTATATAGGGGAGCGGCTAAAAGTCCGGAAAATACGGTAATCACTTTTTAAAAATATTCTTAGCTTTTCCTTACATGAAAATAAATATAATGAGAGGTATCATTGAGTTTGTTTCTGTAAAATGAAATGTAATTTTTTTTTTTTTTTCGTATTTTAGTTCTAAACACAATAGATTTGCGTGTACTCCCAAGACATCAAAACAGTTACTAAACTGTGACAAAACCTGGACTAGACCAGGAACAAACCCGGAAAAGCGTGCTAATATTCTCATCAACTTGAAAGTGTTAAATGTAGCTCTTCAATTTTGGATTTTTTCTCATATAGTTTGTTGTAGCCGCAGTCATGTTGTTGGCCTCATCAGTGTGCTGGCGCCTGGCTCTGTTGGCAGTCCTCTTGTCTTGTTTGTTGAGGCCAAAGTGGCAGCAGGAGCACCTGATTGTGGTGAGGACTGTGGAAGCCTGTTAACTCATTGATCATGCTCTGTCCACATCAACAAACTGGAATTTTGCAGTCTTGTGATATCTTCAGCAAAATTAGGGTGTTACAGTATTCAAATAACACAAATAAAAAAACACAGAATACATTCACAGACAATACCATCTTTCAGTCCTAGGATACCACGCTCTTTAAACAGCATCTCTGATCTATTGTACAATCCTTGGAGAATTTGATGCACCTGTTTGATTTGACATTTCCAGGTACATTGAGGTTAGTTGGTAAATCTATAATTGTGATTATTCAAGTCACATTCTAAGCTCTAAACCTCAATGTGGTTTTTTGTTTTAAATGTTTCTGTCTGCATGTTTTAAATCACATTAACGTCACTTTAATCTTCATAAAATGTTATAAAGGAATTATTTATTACACTGTGAATGAAAGAGAATCAAGGATTTCCCACGCTATTTTAGTGTTTAAAATTTTATATTGTGACATCCCTATTTCCAGGT
This sequence comes from Chaenogobius annularis, assembly GCA_015082035.1. Classification (NCBI taxonomy): domain Eukaryota; kingdom Metazoa; phylum Chordata; class Actinopteri; order Gobiiformes; family Gobiidae; genus Chaenogobius; species Chaenogobius annularis. The sequence continues at coordinate 953,494 of BJKM01000085.1, read as the reverse complement.
GATCACAAAGATTGTATTGTCTGACTCTAACAAAAATATAATTCTCTATCTCAATACTGTTGAATACATCTGACGTAAATACATTCTGTGCAACTTCTCCCTGTAGTTTTCCTCTCCTTGTTTTCCCACTCTCCATATAGTGCCCATGTCAGAAACTATTACACACCAAATGTCTTGCGCTGCATTGACTTTGCGTGTGGGCAGTATACTGGCTGCAGTCTAAGTAAACACAATTGTAGCCATGCCCAGCAGTCAGGAATAAGCCTCAGCATCTGTTGAGGAAAGCCTGTTATTTATTCTTCCGCAACTTTTCTGCTTTCTGTGTCTCCCCAGGACAAGTCTCCACCCGCTAAGCCAAGGATGGAGCTCCGAATGGCCCGGCCCGAACGCGCCCTGGGTTGTTTGTCCTTGTCTGGAGTGTGTCAGCTGTCCACCATGTTGAGACAGAACTGACGGCAAGAGAAGAGGAGCAGACTTTCCACCACAACTCACTGTAAGATGGCTCTTGACTGTGACTATTTTATTTGATCCAATTTGTGTGATGTTCTAGGGGTGCAATGACAAATCAATGAGCATCAATATTTATCAATATAAACCTCTGTGATACATCAACATTAGCATAAAACATTTTTATTTTTTTTCTTTCAGTAAAGAGCTTGCACAAATCATAGATGATAAGTGAAGCCAAGAGCTTGACCGCATTACTCGACATTATTTCATGTGTATTTTTGAATAGCATATTGTCAAACAAGCTAATATTGTTTAATATTGACATTGTATTATTGGCCTATGAATCCCGTATATTGTAATGCTATTTACACTCTAAGTAATGTTTGAGATGTGTGAAACTAGTTTTGAACCTGTATCGCCGTCAAAGGATGACAGATGATGGGTTAGATGTGTAACCATTTTACAAGTCACGAGTCACAGATAAGATAAATGTAGATTAGTGATCCTCTTTATTTTTGCATAGTAGTATTTTATTTATATATTATATATATATATATATATATATATATATATATATATATATATATATATATATATATATATATATATATATATATATATATATATATATATATATATATAAAATATAATATATATATACTATATATAGATAAATATATATATATAGATAAAATATATATATATATATATAGATATATAGATATATACACATACACATACATACATACATACATACATACATACATAGGCCAGACCGCAAAAGACAGGGAAACAACAACGTTCACATCAAGAGAAGACAGTCACAAACACTACAGTACAAACAGGCGCAACAGTTCACAGTCAGTTATGTCCAGCGCAGCCTTCAGTCAAAAAAGTCTGTATGCTTAACCTCAAAAAGAGGGGGATATCTTTCCAGAGAATTGTTGGTGTAGAAAAATGACCTGTGTCCAAAAGTGTTCCTAAAGCTGCTCCTGCGAGCATCATCTAGTGTTTGTGTGTGGTCACATATGTTATTAAAGCTTCCTGTGTGGTGGACATTTGTAATTTTTGTGTGAAAGTAAAACTTGATGGATATGCTCTTTACATCAATTTCAAATGTCAGTGCATCTGGAAATTAGTCCAATGTCATTGGAGATTAATTGGATACTTCAGATGAAGTAAATTAATTTGAACATATTATGAAATACAATTCATTCAATGTACTCATTTCATTCTAGTTTGCATTGATGCCTATAAAATAGGAACTATTACTGAGGAAACCAGAAATGAACTTTTATATAACAGATATGTGTGTGTGTGTGTGTGTGTGTTGCTGTGTGTTGCTTCTCATTTCATGGTCTTTGGCACATTTATTTTCCTCAGGTTAGAGTTGTGTTCCCATCATCACTTGTTCCTTAAGGAATGCTCAAAACAAATGAGAAAGTGCTGCAGTAAGTGCCCCTTGTTTTTCATTAGCACAGCCAGTCCAATGCAGGCTCCACTGACCAGGGAACAGCAGGTGTAGTCTAGCATGTTGGCATCTTGGTGTGGCACCACTTCATTAGTCCATGCAATTACTTTTGCCCTGCTGAGGTCTCACCTGCACTCTGTGAATGTAAGGGTGTGTACTGTAACTCAGAGCTTCTCAAAGTGTGTGGGGCACGCCCGTTTGGGGGTGGCAAAGAGCATTACAACCAGCGCCAACACAGGTTTAATCTCTACATACAAAGGGCAGTGGAGGAGCAGAGCAGTCTGTCTCTCCGTGCCCCAGTCTCATGCACGTTTGCCTCAGGTTTAAGAGAAGCCACAGCTTTGGTCACTGCCTGTTCAACGTCTCTCTCCACGCCCCTCTGCCGCTCCGCGCTTCTGCTCTGTCCCCCTGAGCTTGGCTCCTCTCTTTCCAAGTCTAACTAATTCCACAAACTGACCTCTCATTTGTCGATTTAAAGCCTCTTGTATCTTAATATGTTACGTGTGCATTTATATTGCCTCTGCTTTGATCCCACACATTTTTTGTGGTAAATGTGATACTACTGGTATTAAAAAGTATGTTTTGATCAATTCTCGAAAAGTCTAAGGGGAAGCTCTGTTTTTAATGCCACTCTGTAGGTTTCAACCACATTTGCATTAGTCCTACATGTCTGGTGAAAGGCGACGTGGCTGGCTTTGACGTGGATCAGGGCCTCCTGGTCCTTAAAGTCCGCAGCGTGTGAAGAGTCCAACAAGTAGCATTTGTCCTGAGGTTTTTCCGGAGCTATTTTGAGATCTGCTGTCCTGAGGCGAGGGGGGTCTCACCCCTAATGGGGGAGGAGCCCCTAGGGTCACCGCCCCAGAGGTGTCTTGTGTTCAAAGTCTTGTGTTCAGATGGGCATGAATGACAGATGGATAAGCCAATCAAAGAAATAATTAGTCTATATGTATCCCGTCAGTGTGTATTAAAGGAGTTGCAGTGTTTTCATTGATAAATGTCCCAAAGTATTTGTACTTCTGTAGCTCTGTCCTAATTTAGAACTACTCAAGTCACAAAACATGTTATAGGTTATTTTTGGCATTATATATCTTAATATATAATGCAAACTAATCTATAGGACATTGTTCCACATTCAATGTATTTGTTTATAGGCAGAAGCCCCACAGATGGGTGGGATTTGCCCCCCAGAAAACTGAAGAAATCATACGTTATTTCATATTCTGGTGAAGTTTAGATATATCCCCCTTGCCCCCAGGCCCTGAGTTTGGCCCCTCACATCTTCACCTCTTTTCTCCTTCCCTGTGGATTGAGAGGCTTCAGGTAACCCTCAGTCTGCAAATGTTTTTCTCAGGACTAAACGCTAAACGTTTGTCTTTTGCTAAAACGAGTTTGACTTTGCGGCACGTGCTTCCGTGTGTCAGCTGCGTTGGCGTCAGTTTGCACTTCCATTCATTCACTCTTTTCCATCTTTCCCTGTGAATATGAAGATTATGATAAAATGAAAGAAGTTTTGTAGCTTGACACCTGCAGAACAAGGCTGTCATTTTCTCCCGTGGTCCTGATTTGCTCATGCGTCTGTTTTTTTAAAAGTCTGATTCTAAACCTAACCAAGCCCACTTCTCTCTGCCTGCGCCTCATTGCAAAGAGAAACCTGAAAAAAGAGAGGTGACACCTCAAAGAAGTGCTCGGAGAAGTGACTGCCGGGAAAGAGGAGAGTGAAGTTTGTGCAGGGAGAGAAAGACTAACGTGCCCGAGGGTGAAAACAGTTAAGCATCAGTGATCAATACGAAAATCATAGTCTACACCACTGTTGCATCGCTTATGCACAGCCTGCTGGATTCACAGATCAGACACATGCACTTGTGGGGTGGGCCAACAATGGATTTGATAGGGCAAAAGCTTATAATGTGTTTTGACGAATCAAAATAGACTGCTAAATTTAGGTATGTTTTGGAAACCCTTCGCGAGCTACTCAAAGTGCTGCCGGTTGGAGACCCATGCTGTAGACTTATTTCAGACCAAGTGTAGGCATCCATGACAGCCGAACACTTATATCAGCCAAACTTCAGTGAGCAAAAACATACATAAAGATGGTATATTGTTTGTTCATATGTTAGCACCCGAGAGCACTGTTTACTTATATTCTATTCTGGCCAAGCTGATGTTTACTCTCCCTCCTGTAAACATCCTTCTCATCTCAATAATTACACCTCCCCACCGCACCTATGGTATTATTCTTTATTACCTGACATAATAAACTCGTACCCCCTTGTTACCAAATTATATAGTTGCTATAAAAACTCCACAATGAATGCACTTTGTTGACCCCCCTTCCCCCTGCGATACCTGAGAAACGGCAGCATCATCAACAATTGAAGCCAAGGCAAATACATGCCTTAAGTACACTTCTATCAGGTTGGTGTGTAGATTTGAACTATGTAGTAATAAGAATTACAACATTACTGGTATGTATTTGAAAACTATTTTAAATCTGTGCAAAAAAACCTCAAAAACTTAGTAATCTGAAGTATTTTATAGTTTAAATGATACCAATGGTTCAAGTAAGAGTATTTGAACACTTGTTATGATGTCATTTAAAAAAATATATATATATATATATATAACTTTATATATATATTTATTTATTTTGTGATACAGCCTAAATAAATAAAAACTAAAAAGATTACTTAACATGTTGTTGTTATCTATATATTTTTTAATATAAATGATTTCTATATTCTTTATATGAGTTCTATATTTAACACATCTAAGTTCTATATCTAACACATTTTCCATTCACCTATCATGGAAATATGTCTCTGCTTTTACTGGCACACACACATTTCCACAGTTCAAACAAATGCAAAAGGTTCTCTGGTTCACTCTGGTCAGGTGACAAAGCCATGTACACGCTCTCAAACCACATCATGTAAGTTACACCACCTGCACACCCCGGATGAGCTCTTGCTGTAGCTACTGTCGCTACCATTGGCTCTTCTGGGGTTATTTGCATGTTTTATGATTCCAGGTAAAGGGAGCAGAGGAGAAGGACAAGCATGGTGTGAGAGACGCAGAGGGCTGTTGACCAATGGTCTTATTCTTCTACCATCTTTGAGATGTGCTGACAGCTGACAGGTAGGTTGTTTTTGACAGTTTGTTTGTTACTTACAGGACATTTGTTTGTAGCTAAGACTCCTGTTGTGTGGTCCTTCTGCTGCTGTTGTTATTGCATTGTGCGCTTCACTCCATTCTTGCTCCCATCTTAAAATGGGTAAAATGTGAAATATTGTTAGCTATTTCAATTTAGTGGATGAACTATTGGGTCCTGATAGCATAAGGCTAAAACATAAAGATAAGGTTACATTTTCATGCCATTACATTACTTGTTGTAATCTTTGTCTGACAGAGTTCAATTTATCAGATTATGTAACTAGGATACTACAAACTTGATATTAGTTGATATTATTAAAAAAAAAGGTAAATGTAGTTTTAAGAAATCATATAAAAAATAGAATGTATCTTATTATGTAAAAAAAAAAAGTAAAGGCAACTAATAATTGTGAAATTATGTAAAATTCTCACGAAGCTTACACTGTCACTCGTGCCATTTATTTATAATATTTCATCTCCTTGAATTGCTTTAATTTTAAAATACCAACAAGCTACTTGACAAGTCCTGAAGTCCCCCCCCAAAAAATGCTTATTCATAGAGCAAAACTGCCCTGCGTCATTATTGAGTCAAGGTTATCTGAACTTTGGCCCTTGCCTGGAAACAGCACATCTCTGCCAATGATTCACCAAAGGTAAGCTCATATATAAATTTACGACAGCTTTCCCTTCCCCATATATGGCACTTATTGCATACTGTCATGACATTATATTTTGAATGACACCTGGTAATGCTCGATTAAGTGGCAGCATTCATCCTATCACTTTTTATTTATCAGATTCATTTCTTTTAATGAAGGGAGAATTAGCGGCTAAAAGTGATTGACAGGACGCCTGCGGTACCCCGGCAGCCACGGCTTAAGTATTATTTTTCTAAAACTAATTACCTGCAATGACTGATTTAATATTAGGTTATAGCTCGGTGAATATGCGGCTGTTTGTGATTAGACGGGGAAGTTGAAAAAGACAAAGCAATTTTAAAAGGCCTTTGATGAGCGCTGATTGAAGATAATTTAAGCAGATTGTATTATTGTACTCTACTCCCCTTCACCAAACCTGCTGGATACTTGTATCGGTGTTTAACAAAAATCACACAATTTTATAGAAAAGAAAGTGTAGGGATAGAATATTCACATAAAAAACCCTGGCAACAAGGACAACTGTGACTATATTCATTGATTTGATTTTGAACGCAAAGCCCAGATTGTCGTATCCCCCAGCACTTTCAGAAGCCCAAGATTTAAAACTACGAGCACAAAAAAAATCAATTGTCATTCATCAAGATAATACGGCAAGCAAAATTGTGTGTCTATCTTACAAAGCTCTTTGTAGCCCATTTCTTTTCTGCCCCGATTTTCCCTTGACTAAAAATCATCCTGAATTAAAATTTTGATTAAAAATAAAAGGTTCTTTGTGAAGCTGACACTCTCTAGTTTAGTGGCACTGCAGTCAAATTTACTGATGGTGTAAGTTTACAATAGAATAGAATATAATTTTTTTTATATTAATATTGCAATTGCGATTAGATTTGAGATAGATCTTTACAATGAAGAATTCCGTTCCGAGTGCTCATTGTAAGCAACAACAAACAAATGTAAGGGTTAGTTCATGAAGTTTAAACTGATTCAAGAATCCATTCATCCATTTCAAGACACATTTGTTGAGGTCATAAAACTGGATTGGCAGATTTGTTTGTTTTTCAATAAAAATACAGGATACTTTGTGGTTCACAGTGGGCTTTCTGTTGCATAAGTAATAGCAGTCTTTGCTGTTTAATATTTGCACCTACTCAAATTTTGATTTGATTGCGATATATTGTGCAGCCCTAGTTTACGAGGTCTAGATTGAAACACATTTTATTGAGCATTACTTTTGCTCTAACAATTTCCGTGTAATATCTAAACCCTGGGTCTCCAATATGCGGCCAAACGGCCAAATCCGGACCACTAGGCAATATGATCTGGCCCACGGCCCAGTTTCCCATAATTAAAAAAATGTCATTTCATTTTTTTTTCGCTACGCGGCACATCCACGGCACAACACATCGCTCTGTGCTGCTTTGCTGCAGCTCCGCCGCTGGTCTTGGCGGGCCAAAGAGCCCCGGTTCCTCTGAAACACTGCTCTGTCAAATCATAAACGTGTGATGCTGCAGACATGTAAATAACAGCTTCATTCATGATTTGGTGTTAATGTAACATGCGTGAGGACCGCGTGCTCCGTGTGTTTGGAAGTCTGCTTGTTAATGAGGAACATTACAAACCATGGCACCGGAGGACAGCGTGTTTTCCAGGCTTCGTCGTTGGATTGAAAGGTCTGTGCGAGTGCATGTTAGGCCAGACAGCTGTGCGTGTTGGATTGTAATTGATCATTGATCATATTTTACAGATTAACATAGAGAATGTGACTCTGCAGGTGAAGGAAAGACTCAGTGGTTATTGCTATTTTTATTGCTATTTTAAATAAACGTTAAAAAATAGATGCCGTAGTGCGGGGCCGGCTGATGCGGGTCAGAGACTCCAGACCTTCGCCCTCCGAAAAATCTGGACCCCTGGAAAATATAATTGGAGCGCCCTAGTTTAAACCAAGCTGTTGGGCCATAAAACAAACATTGTGTGAAGTGCACTGCAATTATTCATTACTATTTATGTACACAAGAACCTCTATTTCTTGTGCCGGAGTGTCTAAATGCCCAGATTCAGTCATTTATTTGTTATCCCCGAAGCTAACATCAGCGCGAGAAGTGTCAGCTCCGCTAACAACTGCTTGTGCTTGCATAATGTCCAGACATCGCCTGGCAACTCAAACATGACATAATTTCTTTTCCAAATAAGTAATTATAGGTCGGCGACCCTGCCAGTCTCACAAGACTAACGCACAGAGCAGATGATGCATTGCTTTTCAGAAAGAGCGATGGATGAAATGAATGCATTAAGCTAAGTTGGAAAAAATGTATAAATACAAATGGTCATAATAACAAAACTATTTCAGATGAAACCGTGTGTAGAAATAGAAATAATAATAATAAGACAGTACGTTCAAGTTATAAAAGTTTTAAAAAAAACTAACAGTTAGCCTCGACTACACAATGCTGTAAACTCACTGCTAATACAATGGTAACAAATGGCTTGCCTATTTGAACAACAATATATTCTGAATCAATCAATAATATTTTACAGTTTACACTGTAAGGACAGAGGATGTTCTGGGACAATCATCCATTTGCTTAACTCCTGTGAACACTGGTTAATCTTTTTCTCTATTATTGGCCATTGACTGTTTTGTTTGTTGATTTTAACAACAGAAAGGTTAGAAAATCAATTTTGTTCGGATTTTGGGCTCTACAAAAACTAATTAAATTATTTTGAGGTAGTGGAAGGAGAGTTAACCCAAAAAATGCAAAGAAGGATGTATGTTTTATGTTACAGTAATTGATGGCCCTTTTCATATTGCTGACTTTAAATTAAATGCATCTATAGTGAGAATAAACAATTTATGCATATATTATGTATTATTTAGTTGTTGAGGATATAGTCCCCAATCTGTCAAATACAAAACGCTGTACCATTTCCTGTATTTTAATTTATTGTTCTTTGCTGCACCACAAAATGTTATCTGCCTTGAGTTAAAATGACTTAAATTCTAAATATTAATCTTGATTTGAGTAATTTTGACTAATTAGGATTAATTTAGTTTAGTTTAGTTTCCCCGTAGTGAGAAATGAGCTCTCATTTTTTGTTTAGTTATGGATTGTCTGAACCCTCCACCAGAAAGTTATATTTTTTAAACAGTATAGCACAGATATATATTTTTGCAGTGTGTAGTTGAAGGTGCCTTCCAGGACACGTCTGGGCTGCTGTGTCACTGTTGTTCTGGTGAGGGGCTTATGACGGGGGCTGTGACGGGCCGACAGGAAAAAGACAAATTGAAAGGCGCAGCACTGGGAGCATTATACCCTTCAGAAAAATACATGGACCCTTTGTAAGGCAGGAGGCAGGTTTCTCACTGCTGTCCTCTGCTCTCATACTGTAAGACAAATATCTGTTTCCATCATCCTCCGGGTTGAAGTAATACACTGTGTTGTTCCCAGTCCCCAAATGCCAGCCATGCATCAGCACTTCTGTCCTTTCAATAGTTCCCCCTTTTTTCTTTCACCGCACACTGTTGCTACTTGTTTCTTGGGGCTCTCTGTAGAACTAATGATGCCAGAAAAGCTGATGACAAGTCTTGATACCCCAAAGAAAAAGAAAAAAGTGGAAAAGCTGAAGTGGAATTACTGCAATACAAATTAAATGGAATTATCAGTACATTAGCAAGACTATGATTTTACATTTTGAGTAAGGTTAGAATATATAATACAGTGTTTTTTTTTGCAAATATAAAGGACTGCGGTGTCTAAAATAATGGTTTATGGTCTAAAAACAACCTGAACTCTACACTGAAAATAAATCACACTTTGTTCATTGAAATAAAAAAAATATAAAAATTTGCACCATAATTTTCTCAATGAAATCAATGGGAAATACTGCAGTCGGTAATCCACTTCACTACTTTCGCTAGTTTAGTGTTTTAATGCGCATCATGTAACTTTCCCGGTTGATGTTCCTGCTCGTGTCCATGGAAACGTTTTTGCTTTTCCTGGAATGCTCCACAGAATGACATTAAACTCATATATCTTCATGGAACCTAGGGAATGACTCTACCATGTTTTTTTGGGCAATAAAAAGACCATTAATTCATGGCTAAGAGCTGGCAACTATTTATGTTTGGGAACCTTGTTTAACATTAATGCCAAAAAGTACGTGTTTGCAGTGTTTCAATCCGAAAGCACTTTGACGCAACTCAAGTAGTTTTTGAACTTAACCATACTTTTAGGATTATTCAGTAAAAATGACATTATTTGAATAATTTGGTGCTCGGAGTCATGATGAAAATGATGATGTGCATCTTCGCACTGATTTGTTCTCTCTCCAGAGGACTGAGTTCTTTGTGTTTTTTTCCAAACACTCCAACTTTAATGCAAATCCTAATCACAGCCGCTGTTGTTACTTGTTATCTCCTTCTTTAGATGTGGGATTGCAAAACAGTCCTTGAGTCGGGCATTTGCTGCATTCTCGCCCACATAAACAGACTACCGCATACAGACTTGTTAAAATATAGATTTGCAATTTGCAACCTTGTGGATTTTTCATGTTTTGTGTTTAAAGGTGGTGAAGGTTACGCCCTGCTTATCTCATAGAAATGTGACTGTTTTACCTTGAATGCTCCGCATCATGGTGTTAAACCTATGTATGCGACAAGCAGGTAACTATATATCGCATTTTTCTGTCAAATGCTGATGATGTGTGTCAAATTGATAGCTAAGTGTATATATTTTCAGTCAGTAGTTTTATAAACAAACATGAATTAATATCAGCTTACTTCAGGAGTGCATAAATCAGTGGTTCTCAAGCTTTTCTGTCTCGAGTACTCCATTAGTTTGATCTTACATCTTTATTTAATCCCCTTACTTGTGTAATGGAGATTCTGGTGTGTTCTGCTTGTTTATTGTCATTGATAACTGATCTTTTCTTGTTTTAAAGTTATTTATGTCCAAATTTATCCTACAGAAACATTCTTAAGGATGTTAAATTCTCAATCAAGAACCTTTTTTATAAATAAACTATCCAGTTTTATTTTCTCCTTGAATCTGAAACAGCTACCTCCTGCTAAGTTCTCGCAAACCCATGTACCCCTGGGTGGGAATCGGGAAACGATAAGCGATTGGGCAAAAGTATCAGCTATGGGAACGATTCAAAGTCAAAATCAAAACATATCTTGTCTCCCAACACAAATATTAACAACTGTTTAGTGATTCAAAACATTTAATTTGCGAGAGTGTGAGAAATGCCAAAGGGAGAGCATCCTGGCAGACAGTTTGGGAGGTGCAGTCGGAGATGTTGTTTACCCTTCATGCTTGACGTGATTTGAGAGTGGAGGTGGTTTGGAGCCGTCCCTCTCTGGTGCCTTACAAAAGACCAGGCTTGAAAGCTGTGTTTACAAATGCAGCACATACTCAATTATACAAGATGGAGTCTAGTGTTTGTGCGTGTGTAGGGCACCAATGTGAAGAGACTGCCCACTTTATCCTTATAGACTGGAATGCTATACGATACCATGAAGCCAAGGTGAAGCATGGTCCAATACGCAACTATACAAAATAATGTACTATAGTAACAAAAGTTTGAAACAGTTGTAGTCTGGACTAGAGATTCAGCAATCCATCTTTTTGTAGTATCGAAAACCAGAGGATCAAACATTGAAACTATCAAAATCTGATTTAACAATGTTCACAGGAGTTTAGCAAATGGATGGGCATCCCCTGTCCTTAGACCCATCCTCCGGCCAAGGAAAAAACCTTGTGGGAAAGAGTAGAAATCTCAGGGAGAACCACGGTGAAGGAGAGATCCTACTCCCACGGATGGACAGGCTGCAAATTGTCCAGGACTGACCTTCATCCATTTGCAGATGGACTGTGGAGCCAGTAACACTTGGGAGGAGAGAGGGTAACACATCTAGGAAGACAGTTCATATAGGGGAGATGAGCAGCCCTTCATCTAGTGTAGAGAGTGTTTCTCCAGGCAGTTGAGGAGCGTTCGGGTCTACAGGTCAGGGTCCTGAGATTGGGCTCCACTCCTGGAAAAAGGAGAAAAACATGTGAACAGAAATGAACAGATGAACTAAACTATTGAAAATAGAGGATCGTGCCGAGGATAAATGTGTGTGTGTAAATGTGCACACATTTTTTAAGATAAAAAAAAACAAAAAACACACACAACACACACACATAATATATAAATAAATATATATATATATATATATATATATATATATATATATATATATATATATATATATATATATATATATATATATATATATATAATGTATTTATTTATATTTATCTATAGATATATTTCTGTATACCAAAGCCAAAAATGCCACATTAATTATTGAAAAATGGAGTTGATTCTTGCCACTTACAGTAAGAGAAAACCTACATAAAGGCTCTGTAAATAATGTAAGCAACATTTAGAGGACAGATGGACCCTGTCCAGAGAGAGGAAATGGATTGCTAAAAGGTGCCACATTTGTCAAGATTACCCTCGGGCTAAAAAAGTGCATCTGTACCTGCCCCACCTCTGAACGCTCTCTCATCTGAGGCCTCAGCGGACCACCAGTGCACTGTCTGTACAAATGTTTTAAACACAGTTAGGACCAACTCAACTTCTGAGCAACAACAAAGCAGCTGAGGATTGTTTTTTGTGCAATAAATAGTGGTTATTAGATTCAAATGAAAAATTTTAATATAAGAGAGTAATTATAAGTATACAACATACACAGAGAGCCACAATCTGCTGCTATGATAAACGTAGGTCATTTGATCCATTATATTTGCTTCCTCTACAACAACAAAATCTGTGATTGCTAAAAATGCCGAGGTGGGAATTAGCAAAGTGTGTACGAGTATCGATACTTCAAAATAATATTACTATTATTATAAGTAACGGTACAAATTGTAGTGGTCCGACATATTACTTAAGGAACAGTAAATGAATTGGGGAATATATTCACGTCAGATTCATTGTAAAGAGTAACTGTCTGGATACCCCTGATCTGTAGATCTTTCAATTCAACCGAAATCCTGGTGTTTTCCAAAGATTTAGATGAAAATGAAAATGGATAAATAGCTGAAGGAGCAACATAAATCAAATCAGATAGATATTCTGTTAAAGAGACCAGTGCAGTGTTTAAATCTTTTTACATTTATATAAATTAAATACATTTAATATTTTCAACATAGTTTATGTAAAGCGTTTGTCACTTGTAGTTTATCTCACTGTGAGAAAAGTTAAATGTATTACTCAAGTAAGAGAAAAGTATGGTGTCTGAAAACTACCTGCCAAACTTGAGACATTTTTATCTATTATACTATTTATAAATATTGAGTATGTTACACTCTTCAGCGTAGTTCAAGATGTGTTCCCTGTTAGAAATTATGTGGATCTCTGTAGGAAGTGAATGTGTCTTGTCATCAGAGCAGCGTCGTGGAGTCTTCACTAAAGGTCATATTTGATGCACATGAAGTATAAAAATGTCACAGTGAATGTATTTTGTTTAGGAGCAGTGTAATCTCAGTTCAGTGCCTGGTAAAAGCGACTGTAAATGTTTAAGTGCCAAAAGTAACACAGTTGTCATTTATTTATCTCCGAAACTGAGTCATAAAAAGATACTGCTCTGGGGTCAAATGGTGTTGAAATAAAGAGATGGGTGGTCGAAATGTGCGGTCGCTTTTTGATCACAAGCTGATGTGTTGTTTTTTTGGGGGGAAGTTACAAAAACAGGAGGATGCTTGAAATCAATCAAATCATTTTAAATATAGTAAGACTGGTCAGAATAAAAGGCTTACTCTAACCCATATAAGATAATTAGGCAATCCAACATAAATGTGCAAAAATGTGTCTTCAAATTGACTAAAAACAGTTGTGCGTATGACTGAAGTGATTTTACCTGCTCTCTTCTTTTTTGAGCACATTTTGTAATGGTTATGTATGTTTTTTAACTGTATTGTGATTTTTTTTTGTTTCTGTTTTGTGAAGCACTTTGAAGTACTTTGTGTACGAATTGTGATCTATAAATAAACCTGCCTTGCCTTGCCTTGAGGTTTTAAATGATCAGATAAACGTGAAAGTACTCTACAATTACCTCATAAACATGCCTAAATATAACTTTGTCGTTGCTTAAATCTTGAGTACAACATAAGTTTTGATGCCGTTTTTATTTCAATCAGCTCTTTTTTTTTGCAGCATTCTGAGGAAAGATTTTAAAGGATCATTAACAATATACCTCATGTTCAAAATTAGCTTAATCTTCAAAACAACATTAAAAAAATGATCAAAAATGTTATTTAAGTTGCCCATCTCAACACTACGTAAAAACTTTATACATTTCATCCTGTTTTTTTCCACATTCTTTTTCTTCTTTTTTTTTAATGTGTAACCCTTAACAAAGCTCAGACCACCTAGCCCTTGCTCTCATAGTTAAAATTTTTAAGTTCGAAAATAGTGCATGGACTGTACAGCCTCCCCATGGTGAGCTATGAGCAGAGGTGATAATAATTCTTTGGAGCAGGTGCCGCACCACAAGCCCCAAGGCCGGGTTCGGAAGTGAATGATTAGTGGCACTCCCCTTCAAGATGCATGGCTCCTCTGTATTAAAACCAAACTCTGCCTTTCTTTATTCCCTCCAGGCTTTGTTATTAAGTGGGCCGGGTTGCTATAGCGACGCGTTGGCAGGATATTGCCGCGGAATCAGCCGTAATGGGTCTCTCGACGCAACTCACTCTGCTCCTGTGGAAGAACTTCACTCTGCGGAAGAGACAGAAGGTACGGCACCGACAGCCAGTCAGCAGCGTGTACGTCTGAGGGCAAATTGGTCCGGCAAAATGAGGCTGCGCTGTCCCTTTGTGGCGCTATCAAGGGCAACTTAAGTTTATTCATGGGGAGGGAAAGGTAGGGATACACTCCGAAAATGCTCGTCTGTAGATGTAAGCTGCCTCTAAGACTCCCACTAGACAAAGAGACCAATCGGAGCCTAATGCAGACCAATTCCAAATGTCACCTCCAATTTCTGCAGATCTGTCTCCTGTGTGTGTTATGTCATAGAGCCAGGATTTTACCCCTAACAAAGCCAATTCTCAGTCTTATAAAAAGCAGAAAGTGACCAATGCATGGCGGATGTGTTTACTTTGAAGGGCAAACACTCTTCTATCTGGTACACGGACATCACCTTAACGTCCTTCAGTGTTTGATGTTTGGCCATAATTGTCAAAAAGACCCTCCCCTCCCTCGATGTTACAGGAGTTTTCACTTGCTCTGAGTGAGAGGTCACAACAAAGTAATAGTCACACCTTGTGCCTCGACAGCAGTCAGGGGAATCTATGGCACTTTGTGAGCCATTGTAAATCTCCACTGTGTTCTTGATTCAGAGATGACAGGGCTTAAATGTACCCACTTGTTTTTGTGAGCGGGCCAAACCCTTGGTTTTGGGGGAAAACGTCTGGGAATGAAAGATTATACAGTTTGAAGTGTTCACTTATTATAAAGTGTTAGAATTTTTTTTAGCCTCTGCAATTATTAATTAATATTTCATACCTTGCACATTTATATAATTGAAAGGTAGAGTTGAACAGTGTTTATTTATTTGTATTTTAAATATATTTTGCTGCCAAAATTGGGGTTACATTTTACTCATACAACAAATCAACAATTGCCTCTTACCACTAAGTTTGGTTCCAATCCCCATTCAGGCACTTTGTGTGATTGCAGTACTTTCAGTTCTGATTGTAATTCAAATGTTTTACATTGAAATGTTTTACATTTGAATTACAAATTTGGTGGTGTAAATGCCCAATGACTTTTATACCAATATCAACACGATGATGATATATGTTGCTGCAATTGTTTTTTCAGAACATTGAGTTATGCATGCTGAATAGTACTTGTATGTCAATATGAAATGCTGTCATTAGACCAAACCAGTGAGAGTTAGACAAGGACAATTGTGGTAGTGAAGGGCTCATGGAGGTTAATGACCAATTATACAAATGCTTCACCAAGCATTTTTAACATTTTATAACAGGCATGAAGCAGATTTTATGGTCCAGTATTTCCCGTCATTTCACAGGAGGAGATTATCTGTTCACAAAGACGCCTCTGTCCGATGGCAAATGCCTGGGGAGGCAGACACTGAGAAAGTCCCCCTGATGTGTGTTCATTCCTTTTCATTGGAATACATTATGATAATTCAGCTCTCAGCGGAACCACATTCTCTTTGACGAATGTGTTGGAGGAGTTTCAAAAAATTATTTAAATTCCTATAGGTTCTTTGAAATATGTTATATGATTTTAGCAATTTACACCTCACTGACTAAATATTTCATTTTTGACTTGGAGCTATAGGCTTCCTCACCTGTCTTCCATCCTGATTTTAAAACTTCAGCGGTCCGTGCAGTATACATTACTTGGACTGCTTGTCTCCATGGAGATAGACAAGTTTCCAGGCAAAACAACAACATCTCCAAGAAGTCAAGCATATGGTGGACTCTACACCAGAAAAGTTACACGGTGCACCTTTAAAGCAGGTGTTCAAACAGTTTTCGCCACATTTCTTGACAATTGTAGAAAAAGATTCAGTTGTAGTCATCTGGACTCTGTTTTAGAAAAAACAAAACGTTTTCAACTCTCATCCAAGAGTCATTCTCAATCAGAGAATCTTGACAATTGTAAAAAAGTTTGCATCTTGTAAATCGGTTTGTCTTCTAAAGACGTGAGTTTAAACAAAGAATTCATAACAACGCGCCGGGTTAGTCACGAGGGCTTAGAGGTCAAATGACCAGTCCTTGCATTATAATTAATCTGAATGAGCTTGGATTGTCCTTTCTTTAAATGTAATATCTAACCTAACCTTGAACTATAGGGATATCACTATTCTTCAGTTAATCAATCATTGTGATTGTTCAGGTTACAATAAAGGAGTAAGAAGAAGTAAGTTCAAATGAATCTAGTAACAAAAGTAAAAATGTCATGGCTGTTAACTTTACATTTTCATCAAGAAAGATTGGTTTCATGAAGCTGGTCTAATTAATTAATCACATTAATTACTTTATTGGCACATGCTAGTGGATTTATAAGATGATGAAATTATTTCACGGTTTGATTGTTAGTCATGGTTTCAATAATTGTGACTAATCGTAAAATCATGATGACTTCTTTACTTGGCACTCATGTAAAGAAACCATACATTTGTTAAAAAAAAAAAAAAGAAGTGAAGAAAATGCTCAAGAATTTGTGGTCCGCTGTGAAAGGAAATAAAAAAATCACCTTGTTGCTAGAATATTGCTCAAGGCCAGCAGCAGGGAAATGGGAGAAATAACCTAGCAACCAAATAAAGCTTTGAGGGCACCCATTCAAATCTCTCTGCACTTTATTCCCTGGGGTTCAAATAAAGAAGAGCCTGCCGTGTCGTACGGGACAGAGGCTTGGTATTATACCTGCTCTGCCACTAAAGCACAGCAAGAGGAGCACACATCGGTTACACTCAGAGGAACCAGTTCTTTTGTACTTGGAACCACAAGGCTTTGAACTCCTAGTAACTGTATTCTAACGGAACCAGTGCTCTGAATATGTACGAGACATAGTCTTGTCAATACACAGAAGTCAAATACATTTTTTCTATCCTTTTGGGATTTAAAAAAAGATTTTAAACAATACTCAAATATATTTCAGATTTATAAGTAAAACAAGAAACTTCCTTTTTCTTATTTTTTTAATTGCCATAGCTGGACTAAAAATGTCATATTTTAAGGTTCACGGTGATAACCTTCTTGTCTCTTTGGAGATGTAATTTTGCCTTAAATGTTTCACAGTATGGCTTTAAACTTAAACTCCATGGTGACATGCAGATGACAGCACTATGCCAAGGTACAAGTGATATCTATGGAGAGGTTACCCTGGTATTAATAGGGTTTCAGGGTGATGGAAAATTATGACTGTTGCCATAGCAATTACCATTGAATTTAAGGTAAACTTCATTTTTATATGATTATATTATGTACGTTTTGAATGGGGAAAAGTTCTTCTAAAAGGGAATGAACCATGTGAAAACTACCAAACTGCTTTGGGAAGAGGTAGAAACCTCGAGGAGTTCCACAGTCAAGGAGAGATCCGATTCCCTCGGACGGACAGGCGGATGTGCCTCAATTTGCAGATAGACTGTAGAGCTGGAACCACTCAGGAGGAGAACCAGTTCTTCGAGGCAGATGAAGAACTGTTCATCTGGAGTAGAGACCGTTTCTTCAGGTAGCTGAGGAGCATCTGGATCAACAGGTCATCGATGTGCCTGTTCCACTCCCCGTGGGGAAGTGGGAGAAGAAGAAGAAAAAGATGTGAACAGCAATGAACAGATTGCAAGTGAAATAAAACATTTTGATAGGAAAAGTAGTCAGAAGCAGAAGATAGTGCTCAGGCTGCCATACTTCCTCCAGCATAGTTGCTCCTAGGGCAGCGTAGCTGGGAAACTAGGTTTTTATTTCTGTAAATATGTCCTTCCTGAACTTTTGTGTTTGGAGTGAGGATTTTGGCTGTATCTAGCAGTGTTATTTTTTATTTATCTTGTATTTCATTTCAGTTGCGACTTGTTATAGAAATAGCATGGCCGCTCTTCCTCTTCATCGTACTGGTTTGGGTACGCTCAACTACGAAGCCAATCAACAAAGACCAATGTAAGGAACGCAATACAGCAATTATAGGTGTATGTACCCATAACAGCGTAATAAAGGCTTTTTTCCCCTTTGTTTTCACTAGGCCACTACCCAAATAAGCCTATGCCTTCAGCCGGAGTGTTGCCATGGATTCAGGGGATGATGTGTAATATTGAAAATCCCTGCTTGAACTCCCCAACACCAGGGGAGGCTCCGGGGCAAGTCAACAACTTCAACAACTCCATGTGAGTCTTAGTTCTCAACGATAAAACACACTGCATGTTGCGTAAATTGAAAAAAAAGGAATGAAATGTGTGTGTGTTTTAGAATCTCTGGCCTCCTGATTGAGCTGCAGAACCTTTTGGTGAACAGGTCTATTCTGAGTAAGGTGAAGGTTCTGGCTGATGACATGGACCAGTGGACTTTGCTGCTGCCACAAGGTAATTCCAACTATGGTAAAATTTTATTGAGCAAAGACTCTGCTATATTTTGTGTTCAACAAAAGCTATCATTATTATATTATTTCTATTAGCGTTGTCAAAAATATTGATACCCACATACTAATCGATTTTAAAAGTTGTACCAAAACTAGATACTAATTTGAAGTATTGTTACTAAAAAAAATCACAAAAACACAACAAAATGCAGGTATCAAAGCTTTTTTTCCCCCCTTAGTATCGATTTTGAGTTTAAATTTCAATAAAAAAATAACGCATATATTTTTATCCAGCACAATTTGTAAATAGTTGATGGTTGATTGGAGAAACTATTTTCTGTGGGTTTTTTCTCTTTTTTATTTCCTTTTAAACAAATAGTGCATTGAGTTTCCCATAAACTGCATAATAAAAGTCTTACAATTCACTTGTCGAAACCTGAAACTATCCTGGAAGATCCCTTCTCTTCCTGTTGGGTGTTAGAGGTGAAGCCTCATGCAGCTGCAATAAACTCACATCTTGTTCAGTCCCAAATTTACATAAATCTGACAGCCCCAATGTCATTCCAAGATCTTGTTCTATCTAATGTAAGTAGGTTACTTTTGACTTTTGAGTTTGATGTCTGTGTTATTGTTGCTCAATCCATGCTAGAACTTTTATACTGCATTCACACACCACATCAAAATTGTGATTAAACTGGGAACTGAACCAGGACTAGACCCTGACTAAACTAGAACAGGACCCGAGTCTACATGAGGACTAATCTAGGCTTAAACTAGGGCAAAGCAAATTATTTTTGAGACCAGTGTGAAAAAAAAGTTGCCCTGTTCTTCTTTTGAGGAATAATACAAATAAAGCAGAAGGACAAGTACCTCATGAGGGAAAGGTCAAAGAGTTTTCTTTCACTTGTCATATCAGTCACGAGTCATGCTTCTGTAATAATTGTTATACTAAATGTAGCAAAGGGATTGTTACGATGGTGCAGCATCTTGGTTAAGTGCTCTCCATCAACAAAAGTATCCCCTTCACGCTGATGACAAGTCGGAGGATTTGTTATTCCCCTTTATTTCTCAAAAACAATGCTGGGGATTATTTATGATGCAATTCGCCTCCCGGACTGACAGATCGTTTGTCTTGATAAGCTGCTCCTTTGCATTAGGCTCATTTAGTCTGATGATATTCAGATTTTCATACGGAGTTTAATTTGCAAAGTAGCAGAAGGGGAGGGGTCCGGGTTGGTGGTTGGTCGGCGCCGCGCTGTTGGACAAACGCCTTGCTGTTCATTTGCATTTTTGGGGTCGCCGGCTTGTAATATACAAGATTAAATCCATCAAAGATCAAAGCCTGAGCATAATTAATGTGATTCTCTGTCTGCGTTTGGAGGACTAAAGGTCATGGAGAGAATAGGGAATGGAGTGCTACCATAAGACAAAAATGGCAGGGGTGATTGTCATGTCCTCTTTTGTTTTTAACAAAGGTTGATTAAAAGACTGGGGTGGTCACTTCAATTAGAAAGAGGAAGAACTAATGAGCCTACAATCCAACCTTCAATAGAGCTATAATAATACCACATGTTTGGATCAGAAGGTGTGCGAAGCAATATCAGACAGATGCATAATTAATTCTAGACAATGCATTTTATTCATCTTCCCCGTGAATAACTTAGTCAAGAGACACTTCCACGTCCTAATAAGGAACTGATTTCCATTTATTACATCTGCAAAAATGTAATCTAATTAAAAAACGCATCGGAGAGGACCCGCAGTACATGAATACACTTGAAGATGGACCTCTACTATAAGAAACCATTGTTCTGTCAGACTGAGGAGGCAGTGAGAAGTCAATTGGATTCTGACTCTGTAGACAGCTAACGGCCATGACACTGTAGCATGTTTAATGACAAATATTCAGCAGTTCTAATTATATTCAATTATCTACATGATTACTAGTCAAACTGTGTGTCTCTTTTTGTTGTTGTCTGATGTACTTAACAGTTATTCAGTTAGCTAGCTCAATTTACTAATCTTTCTTGGAATACTTGTTAAAGGCAGAATATGTGATTTTTACAGTCTTAAACAGAACTGTTTTTAGTATTCCTACCGTCCTAAATATTCATTGCCATGAGTTTATTGGCACGTTTAACAACTTCGATTGTCCAAAGAAGAGTTTTGTCTTTGCATTAAAGCCAACAACTACATGCGCACTTCTTAGTATAAAACACGCACTATAATTTGATATTTTGACTAAGAGCATACTTTTACAATAGATTTGGGCTGGGGAAAACAAACAAACTCTATGAATCTTAAAAGGTCTGGTACCTGATTTCTCCCACTTCTCTTTCGCTGATATTTCACCATGATAGAGAAACGGTTTGGCACAAGCAGTTACTTCCACATGGTTATCATACATCAATGTGCTTCAGTGGCCACAAAAACAGTCAAGTGGAAAACAAGTTATAGATATATATTTTTTTCAGCAATTTGTTTCCTTAAATGGCTCATTATACAATGCAATGCAAGGAGAAAGGTCAATTTTCCCACCGTCAGGTAAACTGCCTTTAAGAGAAACACAAAGTCAAAACATACAGTATTTTTCTGTCACCCCAATGCTTCCATTCACATTGCGCCACAGTTGCTGCTTTTGTTCCAAGAAGTAAAATGGCATTGTTCTTGTCTTCAGCTCAACCAGTGATCCTGAGTAAAATCCTGCGAGAGAATGAGACTTTCTCCACTTACCTGAGAGACGATCTGTCTGTTCCATCAGAAGTCATCCAAAGCCTGCTGAACGCAAAGATCAATCCAGTGAGTAGCTTTTCACAAATCTGCTGACACTATATAATGCATACAAATGGCTTCATTCAGCTCCCCTTCACTGCACTTTTGGCTCCATAGTATATGCCCCTATAGACTAACTTGTACTTGGGCTTGGTGATTTTGATCAACCAGGCTTTCTAAATTTAATTTCCTAAACACAAACTAAGTCATTATAGACTTTTAATAATTGCTAAATATCTTTGTCTGAACTCGTCTCCAAGCATGCTTTTACTGACAAAGGATTGGTGGTAGACCTCTCGACAAAAAGTATTATTATTATTATACATTGTTTTATGTTATGCACCTTAACACTGACGCAAGTTCCTATTTTCTGAATTGTCCACTGACAATGGAAATCAAACTGATTCTGAAAAAGACCCAAGTTGATCATTGACGATTAGAACTAACTGAATTTCGTTCATTGCAGAAGTCCTTTAGTTTCGTGCCATTTACAAAGCCGCAGTGCTGGGATAAAAGGATAACCGTTGACGCTCCAAAAGCTGCCTATAGAACATACTGTTAGTACTATTCAAATGCTGCCTCTGTGGGATTTATTATGAAATGTCCCATGGTCCCTTGACAAAACACGAGTTCCTTTACCCGTGCCGCCTACATTTCACTGTAATCCTCATTTGTAAATCCCAGAGTACATAATTATGAAACCCCTGTATTTGTTATTTGTAAGCATCAATGTAAATTACAGTAGGAGTGTGCGATACAGTGTGTGTAAAAAATAAAAATAATCTTGTCACAAATAGCTCGGAGTATAGATCACAATTCTGACTTTATAACGATTCCTGTGCTCTTGTGCTGCTGTTGTCTGGAACACACCATTAGTGTCTTTTTATTCCCGGCTTCAGTATCTAGAGCAAGCCTTCTGCTTGTCAGTGTTTGTTGTCAAGTTTCCGTGTATTCCTCAGGCGATGGACATCCAAACACCTGGGAATCTGAGGCGTGTCTTGTGCGAGGGGACCGGGCTGGACAACTACATCCAATTTAGCCGCCCGGGTGAGAGAGAAGCCTTTCAGAACGTCAGCTGTTCCCTGTCTCCGCAGCAGCTGATTAACACACAACAAGTACTGCAGCAAAATCTGGACATGAGAAAAGTGCTGTCTGAGGTAACAACAAGCTCATCTCAAAACATGTTGGCGCTCAGACTCTTTGAAACTTAGATGAAATGTTTTGGCACAAAGTGTGCGGCGTTGCCAGTCTGTTTTTGTATTCTTTCCAGCTTGTCGCCATTAAATCAGACCATGTTCTCGGGTAGCCACAAATTCAAGAAAAACAAGTGAGCTGGGTAAAAAGAGTGCAGACATGCAGTATATATGTTATAATTATGCATCTGTCAATAAACTATAAGTGACATATGAGCTCTTGAGAAATAGTTTATTCATCTATTACAGTATTCTTAGTGCAGTTCATGTTAAAATACTCACTGCAATCACTACTGCGACTTGCTAATCTGTACTTACTTTTGGTCATAAACATAATTGAAGTAACACACACACAAAGCTTTTCTTATTTTCAAAAATCATTTTGGGAAATGTTAAAATTGAGAAAACTGGGCTCTAGTAGCTGAGTTCAGACAGAACAATTATTATAGCTACGTCCCACCGATCGAATGTTGTTTGGAGAAAATATATGTGAAAAAGTAAAGGTGACTGCACAAATTAATTTACTGCATGAGAGTAATAGCAGTTATATATAAAGCACTTTTCCAGATTAATGAAGTATTGGCACTCTTCTGCAAATCTCTCTAGGCTTTCAGTAAATGAAATCTAATTGCAATGATTCTCAGCTCCAACTAACTTAAAACTTAAACGCCATAGTTTTGTCTCCACAATGTTAAAGAATAAAATGGCATTAGATTTCCAAGCATATTCTGTTTCCGCTGTTTCATATTTTTTATATGTATGAATAAATTATGACAGTTTTGAGCAAAAAATATTTTGTGATGTGTACCATACGCTGATTTTACTAGAATGCTAGAAATTATTTACCAGAACCAATGTCTCAAATTCCTTTAAAATTCTCCAAGTCCCTTTTGGGGATGATGAAAGCCTGCGTGCTCTCCTTTGAGTTTATCTTTGAGAGAAAATATATGGGACAGAAAATCCAATAAATAAGTGATAAGGTAGGAAGTTCGTAGAGGAGAGCATCTGAACAATTTAGGCCCACAGGCATTTTCAAACACAGGAGAAGAAACGGTGCAGACAAGATACGCTACGAGAAAAAAAAAATCTTCTTGGTGCCTCAAGCAAATGGACGGGAAAGAACATCAAATCTTCACACATAAGACTTGACTGTCGCAGAATGATTTGGATAACGACAGCGCTCTATACAGTAGAGGAGTGCATACAAGTGGAGTCGGGGTTTATCAGTTTATTTATACTTTGAGTTCGCAGTTGACATAAACCATTTGATATCTATTTTCTACAGATCTTTTCACAGTATTGACAAAATGTAACATCTCAAATTCTCACTGTATATGTCTCTTTATTCCCACAATGACAATAATCAGACAATAATTTATCAATCTCCCCAAACAGTGATACAATGTGCCTGTAAATGTTGTGGTTTAGGTGCAAATATCACACAAAAACTGAATGAACGATAACGATTTACCACAGAAGTATCTCTTTATAGCCTTGTTTGAAAGATTACACTTCACGTTTATTTAAATGTTCCCTTTTTACAGACATTTTAATCGTGGCTCTTTCTGCAGATACAACCAGTCACAGGTCGGGATCCATTGGCCACAGCTGAACTTTTCCAAAGCACCTCCGTCAATGCATTACCGGTTTTGGTGGCTGTAAGTCGCAACGTATTCATATAACTGTATTTGTTGTGAAAGGCGTTTTCATTTAACTTATATGTACAATTTGCTGCATTTAGTTCACAGAGTTTCAGAATTCTCCCGTTGTAAAAGCTGCCCGCTCGTTGGATTTCAGACAAGACATTTTTGGCAGTGTCAACACGCTTCTGTGTGGCAAAAAGCCCACCTTCAACTCCACCAATAAGGCAGTCAGCTCTCGCTCCAGCACTCCGAGGGCCGGACCGGACCTCTTCTCCAGTCTGAACAATGGTTCAGTCAGCAATGGGTCAGGTAAGACCATACTCCTCTAGAACTCATAAGGAAATCCAGTACAAATGCACCAGTCACAGCCAAACTCCCTCTTTATGTTGTAATATAGTTATAAAGTGAGAATGATGGTTGCAAATTATTCATGCCCTCTTCCTCCAACTGATAAAAGAACTTTGGTTGAACTGATACTATTTAGAGAAGAGACAGCAGCCCGTTTTGCTGTGGGAGTATTCATTGTCACATTCATCAGTATTGCAATGACTTACTGTAACTAGTTAAGTTAAAATATCCTCCCTCTCGACACAGAGGCTCTTTATTCTATCTTAAACCATCTTAACTGCTTTAAGTAACAACTCCCATAGTGACAAGTGTGGGGCACAGGAGTCCTATGAGGTTTACAAATGGCAAATTGTTACATTTCTATACAGTTTTCCTTCCCAATTTAATGCATGTTTTTAATTATGTGAGAAAGCATGTTGAAAGCTTACTCTCCTAATATCCTCTACAATATATTTCATTAAACTGGGACAGATTTACAGTGTGAGTATTTATTTAAACTTTGTCATCATGTCTATACTCAAATCTTGTAGGTACGCTTGTGACTGCACAGTTTTGGGCACCGGCTCAATCTTCTGAGCACGTTTATTGATTAAGCACCTAACGCTTCATGAACCACTTTTTACATGTAAGATTATCCATGTCAGCACACACTCTTGTGGTTAACATAACATTTTTTGCACTTCTATCTTATATTTTGCACCCTGAGGCGCCCCCTGGAGGGAAATGGATTATTATCACCCACCTGAATAGTTAAAAACAAGCCCAGCCGGAGCCGCTGATGTTGATACATGAGCATGTTCCCTCAAGGTCTAAAGAACTTTTAATCATTTTCACTGGAATCTAATTTTAGTGTTGAGGAAAAAAGAAACGTGTCCCCATGGGGATATACAACTTCTTACATTCTAGTTTTTTTTGTTTTTTTTTACACTGCACATGTTTGTAGCATCAAGATGTGATGTTCTTTGGTACACGTATTTGATAGAATTACATACACACGGTACTGCAAGATCCTCCAGAATGTGTCTTTATGAGGTTCTCATGGCATTGTGCTCATTAAATCTTAAGCCATCGTGCTTCATTAACTTTCCATCCTTCAGAGAAAACAACACAAAATTACATTTTAATAACGTGCCTCTATTCCCAGGAAATAACCCCGTCCTGTGAAGTGAAATTGCATGCTCTTGCCAACTTGAATTAGCCAAAACATTTTATCATCTATACAAAATACGCACTAACACGTCAGTTAGCATGCTAATAGCTGTTTTGGATTTGCTGTGGCATCTCATTGTGTTGGTGTATGTACAGTTGAATAAATGTTAAAAATGCAGCATGTCTGTTTAATGGCCAATTACAAGTCCTTTGTAAGTGGGAAAGCACTCAAAGGGATAGTTAAGTAGCCATAATAGAGACAGAGTTTTGTAAAAGCTTTAGAAGTGTCCCCCCTCTCCAATTAATCCCAGGAAACTTCTGAGTCATTTCACGGAGTAGTCAAACAGTTCCTCTGGCACAGTAAAACAAAAACTATGCACCATACCATTTTATGAGCACTTTTATCTAACTGCAGTGGCTGAGATTTGCTCCCACTGCTTTTCACATTATGTTGTCAAAACAGCCGTCCCGCTCATTTATATGGACCTATTTGCCTGGTACGACTCTCCCTCGATATCGCTCATAACATTTCCTAATCGTCTCGGCACTCACTGTCATCCATTGCGTATTTGCCTTTGGGTGTCTCTTTGAATAATTAGTCTTGTGTTTCGTTGGTTTGGAAATTCAAGCACAGCCTCGCGTTGAGTGGAAACTTGTACCACTCAACCCAGCAACCATTCTTTGAGTATTTTTGACTGCAAGGGCTGGGCGACTCGTGGTATTGATCAAGCACTAGTTTCAATTTAATTAAACTTTGACTTATTAAAAGAAAATCAAAACGGCTTTCAATATTAATTTCCCGAACATAAACAATGCCGACTCAGCTCAATAAATCCGTTCAACTACATTTCTTCCTCCAAAGTCAGAACTCGGCTCCAAACTGCATGCTTTTACTTAGAGTATTGGAAGATTAAAATACCCAAACAGATCATTGACAGTTTGAAATGACTAAACTCAATCTCTATTAAAATTGAATTAATTGCAGTGCCCTACTGCAAAACGCTTGATTGATGAGGATAGTAATACTTGACAGGCGCACATGTATATTCTAACATGGATATAAACTTTTACGAGGGAAAAGTACTGTTGATCGGTTGTCTTAGCATACGCGGTGTTGTCTGGCAGCAGCTGGGATGAGGCCGTCTCTAGGGTCTGACTCAAATTGATTAAATTTGCCAGGTAAGTTGAGAGGCAGACTGGAGGCTCCAAGCAATTATTTGACTGCGGCAGAAACCGGCGTCAAGCACAGAATCCGTTGTTCTGTCTCATGACTCAAACCAATGTGTCTTTGAATGACGTAAAGAAGGAATAATAACATATCGTTCATTGGCCGTTAAAGCCTGTTACGAACAGCACACACGGGTGACCTCCGGTGATCCCCCGGCTCGTCTCCTGCTCTGTGCTGTTCATACATGTCAAAAAAGTTAGCGGTACTTCTGTATTTTGCATTTACACATGGGAGGAGGGAGTACGTGTGCTGTTGTTGTGAAAAGTGATAAGTGGGCATGATGGTGTACATATAACCTAGCACCCGAACAAGCTGGGGTCTGTGTAAGCGTGCCACGTGCATGTTCGTAAAGGACTTTGTAATTGAGAGACGACTTTGAACCTTGAACAACACAGACAACCAACATTTTTGGACCTGCACCGTACAGCAGCGGTAGTTGAAGCGTGCCCTGTACTGGATATAGGCATACGGTTGACAAAATGCTTTCACTGGACAAACTTTGAGGTCATATAGGGATGGGTGATAGACAATGCCGGTTCCAATGTTTGCTAATATTTTTGGGAAGGTGCCTCAATTTATACGTCATTCCCGGTTTGTCTGCAGTGCATTATATTTGCCTTTTTGAGCTGCGCAATGAGTCGCCACTTTAACTGCAACTATTCATCACTCACTGCACTGTCGCTTTCTGCACAACAAGTGTAAATTTAACTGTAATCTTGTGTACATAGTAATGCCTATTTTTATTTTATACTATAGTAATTTTAAATTGTTTCTTAATGCATGCCCTTTGGATTGATGGATTTTTATTATTGCTCAGTGTTTTATGTTGCACCTTAATGCCGAGACAAGTTCCTATGTTTGTGAATTTTGTTCATTGACAATGGCAATAAACCCTTTCTGATTCTGAAAATAGAACTAAAAGAGCCATAAGTTAAAACTATGACTGTATGTTTCCATAATCATGCCTCAAATTATTTTATATCCCAGATAAATAAATTTATTTTAATCTTTACTAAAGTGAAAGCTTTTTTTGTTAAACAATGTTTACCAATATCAGTCACAGCCACATGCCAAATATTAGATCTGCTAAAAAAAATGGCCAGTAGATCTCAAGTCTGCATACTTCTGCTGTTCTAAGCCTTGATATGAGGACGGTTACAAGTACATTTAGTGGATTAATGTATACTGATAGTCAGAAAGATTGTTTACTGCAAGTTAAACACCTCGTTTATGAAAAGAAAATCAATTAGAAATAATGTACTTGATAAATGAGTAATAACAAAATCCATGGGGCAGAGGCAGAGCGTGGACTTTGTAATTAGATTTGTAAATCAGCGAAGCTACAATGCATTGTTTAATTAAGAGTGTGTGAAAAACAGTGTTATTCGATGATGACTCATCCTGGACCAGGTGCGCCACAGAAGTCTTTCAAAATAGGATAATTGTTTTAAACTTTGACCATTCTAATATATTAAGAAAAGCTGAGCATTTGATTTGCAAACTGGAATCTACAGAAGTGCTTTTTGTTGCCCGCCTCTTACATGTGGCTCGCAGAAGTGTCTCGTGTGTGTTCGGCTGGAGGGAACAGCTGGTCATGCTCAGAATAAAGGCTAGCCATTAGCTCGCTGCACACAGACCTCCCAGGAGCACCTGAGAAAGACGGCCAGCAGGCAGAAAGGCTAACATTTAATTGCACCGAAAATGGCCTCTAAAATCTCCCTGATGGTGAGAAAATGGTCACTGGCAAAATGAGAAACTGCTTGAGGAGAAAAAAAAAGGGTATTTGATGTAATGACAGGTGGAGCTGTTGGTACGAGATGAGAAAAGGAAACTTATTGTTTGCCAGATGATGTGAAACTCTGTATAATACCTACTTCAGACCCCAGTCCCAGCGCTGTGGAGATCCTCATTTGACCTGTTCAGTGCTCTGCGCTCCCAACTCAACAATATTCATGTTGGCAGAAGGGCTAAATTAATAATGTTCCCAGCGCCACTGCATGGGTTTTCTGTGCCCACAAAGCCATGAGCAAGTTTTTTTTCTGCCTCTTCTGTTCTTTGACAGTGCTTTGTGAAGTAAGCCATATGTTAATTAAACTCTTTGCCAAGTCATTGCCCCTGTTTTACACTGGCTCCAGTCATCACATTTAATTGCCGTTAATCTGATTTAATTCCAGTTGTTTACACATTCACACATAATGTAGATATTTATAAAGAGTAATATAGATATTTAGGATATGTGATACTAAATTTGGTGATACAGTATTGATATCGGTGGCCAGATCTCGGAAGCTAAGCAAGACAGGGTTTGGGACGGTTGCGGGAACACTATTCCTAGTATGAATGTGGTGTGTGAGTGAAAGGTGGGTGGTGGTCAGATGGCACACATGGGCATCCTCTCTTCTGTCAAACTCACATTAACTTTGTGCAGGTTTAACCCTTTGACCTACCATAGAGCAAGTGCGCCAAAGCATTATTTTATATTTTTGCATTCTGTAGGTATCAAGTTATTTTTTTACACTTATACAAACCTACACTTTAAATTCCATCAATGTCAAACACATAAGAACATGTTTAGCATTTCAATTAACTAAAATAAGTTGTCAAACATGTAAAGATCTTCCATAGTTTTATATATCTTTCCCAAATGATGACATTCCAGTGCTCTATGCCTCAAAATTGTAAATGACAAAAAGTTTCAGAATAATTTTTCAAACCAGAAAAATTATTTGAAGTTTCTGCCTGTTTGAAATGTGTGTTTTGAATTGCTGTATGAATATTAATAAAAACAAAAAATCTAAATTTGACTTTTTTTACTAGCAAAAGCTGTATACAAAATAATACTCATTTATGAATTGGTGAATAGTTAAAATCTAATCTTTAGTGGTTCCAAATCAATAAACATTTGTCATTGGCTCAACGTTCACTAAATGTACAAAACAGACAAAAATATTTACATTTGTTTACAATACTGGAATATTTAAATGGCATTGTTCTCTGGATTTTATATGCATCTTTTTTGAGGGACCCTGTGATTCCCAACTCTAATGAAAAGGTCTGGACAACTAGGTTTTCTCCCAAGTTTTTATTTTGTGTACACCACAAAAACGGTATACACCATACTGTTTTGGGACCAGCTCGCTACTTAGATTTATGGATGTGCGTGGCTTTTCTCCCAAAAGATACTGCAAAGCAATAACAGAGACAAGCAGGTGGCAGACCCCCCACTAAAAAAGTGTCCCTTTAACATAATGTTTGATCCAACTGTATCAAACATTGGAGTCTTCTCGCTAAGGAGTACATACTTTTTGCACTGAGCCTCAGAATTTACCTGGACAATGTAAAGAATGCAATAAAATTCATTGAACTGGCTATAATTGTTTGTTCGTATGTTTCCGAATTTGTGATACTTCTGCTCTGAAATTTATGCTACCGTCTCACGTCAGCATTGCTTGTCTCCTCTCCTCTTTTCCCAGATGCATTTTGTCAGACCCTAGTTGACATCTTGGAGGGAACACCACAGCTGCGCTACATTTGGAGCACTTTAAAGCCGCTGGTGCAAGGAAAGATCCTCTTCGCACCTGATACACCCGCTGCTCGCCTCATGATACAGGAAGTGAGTTTGTTATGAACTAAAGATCAGAAAAAATCTGTTAAAAAAAATATATATATATATTTATTTTTGCAATAGGTGTACAGTAGGTTTTAAAATACATTTCACTTTAAATTACTCTTTCATGTTAATATCATCTTTATTCATCTTTAAAGGCAAACAGCACATTTAACGCTTTGGCCATGTTAAAAGAGCTGGTGGATTCATGGGAAGATGTTGGACCGCGTTTGTACAACTTCCTTCAAAATAGCACTCAAGTCAATGCAATTCGGGTAAGTTTTTATTGTCTACAATATACTGAACTTTATTGTTGCCGTTGTTGCTCTGAACACAGTTATACTGAAACGTTAGTAATAAATACCAATCATCATAAGTCTTCAGTTGAGTGTTTCCCCCATCATTTATGGTACTTTATTACATATTTTATTTGAACAATTCAATAAAAATAAATCCAATCAGTTAAGTTAAAAAAGTAAGGTAAAAAAACAGTTCCACCTTCAAGCTGTCTCTAAGCTTTTGTGACGTAAAGGATAATTCTCTTATCTCTAAACAGACAAATCCAAGTTCAAGGGCACCTTTTTTATTTTTTATTTTTTTAATGAAAGGCTAATAATAATTCCCTCATTATTGCATGTTGTCATTTGCGGTACACACTTATACATACCCCATTGCTGTTAAGTGACCTTGCCTGCCCAAACAGTGGAATGCGTATGAAGATATACTGCACACATTATGTTTATTAATTTGCGGCACTTGCTCTTATATGCGGAAACAGCAGGGGAAGGTAATTATGGATAAGTGCAGGATAATTTTGGCGGTGGCAGAACGGATTATCTGCACAAGTAGAGGACATGGACACTTTGCTGCCTTCTCCCTGCCTCTCTCTGTATTTCCTTGACACCGACATCACTCCAGTGTCACTCCAAATGAGCTTATAGGCAGCAGCTGGAGGGGAGCAGACACCGGCCGCACCGTACAGCCCGAGTATTCATTACCCTAGCCCTAACCTTTACACAAATGGGCCGGCAGTCCTCCTTTGTCTTCATTTTCTCTGCCTCGGTCTCCCTCTCTCTATATCCGCACCCAGCTCTCCCCACCTCTGCGCTCGGGCTCCCAACGGTCCGTCATCTCCAGAGGTCCTTCAAGGTCGCAGACGCGCTTTGCGTTGATGGACCAATTACCATCACAACAACGAACAGATCCGAGATAGGGAACAGAGGATGAGGCAGACATAGGCAGAAGGACATTTACTATTGGGGCATTGCAACGCAGTGGTATCGTTACATTGATCACATTACAGTTTAAAAGGTACACTGTGTAACTTTTCGGGTGGGGCGGTAGGCTGCCTGCTTGCTTCTCGGGGATGTGTTACATGTTGGGATTAGGGATGGCACATTATCACATTTTTGCTTTACAATAATTGTGACAAAATACATCACAATTATTCACAATTACTGAGATCATGACCAACAAACAATGAAAAAATCAAACGCATGTTGCCCGGTGGTCGAGTGGTTAAGGCACAGCACACGTATGCCAGGCTCCAAATACAGGCTCCGACAATTTGCTGAATGTCCTCGCCTCTCTCTCATTTTTTTTTTTTACCATCGATAGGATTTTAAAAAAAGTTATTGGTCAGATCTGTGGAGAGTCACCTTTGAAAATGTGGTAAATTTTACTATCTTAATGTTTACTATCTTAAGACTGACAACAGTTTTCTGGTGTGGCAGTCAGACGTCAGGGCGCTCTCAGACCAAACACCAGAACATCTGTCAGTGGGGATTGTCTTGTTCCAAAATTTAAAACATCTTTTGGACAGTCCAGTTTCTCTTTTACAGGGTCTAGATGGTGCAACTCTCTTCCCCCTGACCTAAAACTACAAAAGGAAATCAAAACGTTCAGCAGGACTTTGATACTGTGGTTAAAGTCAGGCCAGAGTTTCTCACATAATGTATGAAATTAGACAATGTAATTGACTATTTTTGAACCTGTGTGTTTGGACTAAACCCTATATATAAATAAATAAATGTACTTTTTTAATAAACTAAATTTGAATAGTAAAAACACAATTGATTAAAACATTATGAGTTTAATAGCATACTGTGAAAAGTATGCTGCAAAAACAGCCCATCCACCAGAAATGTTACATAATGCACCTTATTAAGTATACTTTTATAGCCCATCGTAAACTACCACCAATAATCTTCTTTGACAATCATTTTATAATATATTCCACAATTATTTTGCCAACATCCTTCACACATCTCTGCTCCACAGGAATATTATCAAGTCCCATCACATGCAGTAGAGAGAAACATTGGTTGATATTCACCAGATTGATTCCTCTCAGCATTGTCCATACATATTTAGTTTGGTATTTTTTATTCATCCAAGCTCTTAGCCCTGCGACTATCCTCTTCTACATTGTGACGTCAGCATTGCCATAACGTATAATCTTGAAAACAATCCCTACATTTGTCTTGATTCTAATATACATGACAGGTATATTATCACGTTTAATTTTAGCCTATGTAATCACACTATTATTACCGCTGCAATGCCCTACCATTACTTGGGTGTTAATTTCACTGCTGAAGGCAACTATGCAAATACAAGGTGGGAGTAATGGGAATGGTTGCGGCTACTAAATGGAGGGCAACACATTTAACCAACAAGAAGGGAGGAGACTAGCTTAATATGCAAAAGCTAATGCGTTCTGATCTTGCAACAGTTTTTTTTTTTTTTTTCCCCAGCTGCCAAAACATTTTCCATATATTCATTTATTGTTGCAGCAGCCGGGAGGTCGTATTTGCCCTCACATCAGCGCGCCTCCTTCAATTATTTATCATTTGATTAGCGCAATAGCGGTTTGATCCTCCAACCTCACATTATGGGGCCCGGAGTTGATTGTAACGGCATCAAATGAAAGGCTGAGGCAATGGCAAGCTCCAGTTTCAGCTTTGCTTTCTTCTGGGGTTTCTCTAATAATACATTATTCTGTGCGACGTTAAAAAAAGAAAAAAGAAAAAAAGTGTGAATTCAGACATTAACGCTACAGTGATTAAAATGCAAACAATAGCTTCTCCATTGGACCCAATTAAATGGATATAAAATAAATTGGTGGTGTCACGGTTCTAACATTTCAAAACTCTCTTTCTACAACAAAAGGAAAGACTGAATAACGATTTTGATACCTTGCACGATGGTGATTAAAAGACACTTAAAAATATACAAACGATAGAATGCCGTCTTCAACACTGTTTTTTAATATATTACTCTCTGATCTCATAGTCGTTTTGATTTACTGTTCTGACTAGGGATGTACTCAAAATGTAGATATGACAATATACTTCTACAATATGTGTATCCATACAGAGATATGCTTTGTGTTACTTTAAAACAACATCAATTATACACTTTTTAACCTTCTGACTACTGCATTATGGCTTCTGACTACTGCTGGGCTGAAAAGGTTGACTATCGTATTCGGATATTAAGAAATGAATAGTTTAAACACTATTTTTTTTTTGTATTTGTGTTTTGTTTTTTTGTGTCATGCTTTGATTTATGATTGTTAATATTGTTTTTCTTCCAAATTAGAGCTTGCTGGAGAACCCTGTGTTTGCTGCACTTATCGACCAGCGTCTCCAGGGAACCGGATGGACCGCAGAGTTGCTGGCCAACTTCCTGTACAACGGCCCCCCCAGAGGACCGCCCGCCGGACATGCCTAATAACGACTGGAGGGACTTGTACCAAAGTGTCACACAAAACCCTCAGTTTCATCTCAAAACTTCTTGGGGTAAGACATAATTGCATTGCGCTTTGAGTGTAATGGGATCCTCGACTCTACAGATAATGTGAAGAAAGTAAGTGGTTGTACTGTGATTTGTTGTGAGATTGATTCTCGTCTCTTGACAGTTTGCTGAATGTCTCTCCCACCTAATTTTATGCTTATCACTATCATGTCCAAAACATAAATAAACAAATACATTTTCGACATTGTCAGATTTTGGTCTTGTATCTGTTCCAGATTAGCTCAATTTGGAAGTGCAAGCCAAGTCTTGTTTTCAAATATAGACTTATTTATTGACTATAATCAGTTGACATCTGTATGCACATTTTAATTGAATTGAAATGTCTGCTGAATTGTTATGAGTAGTACATACATTACAGAGTGTAAAACATGTCTTGAGATGAACGTAACTCTTTTATTTCACATAAGGCTGAATCTACACTGAATAATGATTATTAAAAGAACAAAGCTGGATCTCATAGTTAGACTGCAACAGCCAAAGTGCTATTCTTTCTTCCTTATTAATTCTTTCCTCCTATTGCTGCCAAGAAAAACTGGAGATTTGCCTAAGATTAGCATCAACTTGTCAGTGGCAAAAGTACAATAGTAACTTTTTAATGTCAATAAGTGAAAGATAGTGTTTTGTTTTCTTTTGCCGTAATTACTAAGATATTTTACACCAAGTTTTTTGAAAACCATGAAAGAAATCTTGCTTCTCATTCTATAAAAAATATGTCAAAACCATGTTAATAGATCTCATTAGTACTACATCAAATGTGTGAAAGGCTGTACACGCACCCACACGCAGGTGAGCTGGTTAGTCTGTGTGGTCAGTGAAAGCCCCGAAAGTGCACTTCTCGAAGCTCTAATAACAGCAATATTGCAAAGGAATGGACTCAAGGATGGACCGAGCTGCATAACAGAATTAGCGCAATGTTCTTTCCAGGAAAGTTAAAAGCTTCATCAGTCAAGATAAGAATGTACAATGGAAAAGTAAAAGAAGTGTGTCATCTTGACCAAGTCATGTTGTAACTTGGTGTAACTGATAATTGCTAACACAGATGTTTAAAGTATATTATTGGTTATTGTTGCAGTCGAACACATTTGAATGCCCTCTGGTTCTGGTGTAAATGTTTACCACTGGATTCACAAAAATATATAAAACCTTTCCATAATGACTGAAAATATGAATGAATGAATGATTACACCACATCATGATTGGAACTACTCATTAGCTTTTGCTTCCAACTCCTTTAGGGCTCTGTATAACACTACAAAATGAAATGTACAATGTAATGTATAATAATTGCCTTGATTGCCCAAATCAACTAAATTAAACTAGACTTTTTACACACTTATATGACAAAAAAGTTACACATTTTTACCCCTCACATTGATTGATTATATTTTTATATTATTTCCTTTTGTCTCATTAAAACAGATAAGCTTTCAGTATTGCTTTTCTGAACACAAACAATGCATATTTTTCATCCTCCAAAGTTTGAACACATATTTTTACTGACAGAGGATTTGCTGTAGAGGTCTCAAATAAAAAGACTCGCATCTTTGCTTTTTAGAAATTATATCTCTCTATTAAAATGTGCCCTAGATGCACCTTAACTCGCCAATTGTAAATCACCCCCCAAAAAGCAGTGCCTCCCTACAGACCTGCCCTGAGAACTTTTGTGTTAGTGTTGTCCAGACCAGTCCACCTAAAAGTTAAGGATTCTGTGCCGAGGTGGCTGTTGCATCAGGCGTTGAGCGAAGAGGGCAGGCTTGATGGTTTTCGAAAGTTCTTGTCCTTGTCAAACACATGTCCATCCTATTTCTGTTGAAGTCTGACAGTGTTTTTGAAGTTTGCTGACCCCTCGCGCTCCCCAGAGACAGGGGCATATCCATTTCATTCTCTGTAAGGTTACATAAACTCTGACACAAACTCATGTGCGGGCGGCGATACCGTGTTTTTTAATGAGATTCTGCAATAGCTACACGCCTGTCCTATCACTCACTCGGTGCAACCATGACTGCTCTGCTGCTTGTACTGCTCAGAAAACATCAACAAATTAGATCAAGTCTAGTCCAGCACTTGTTAGAATGCTGCACGTTATATACACTGCTAGGCCCTCTCCTATGCCAAAACATAACACAATATTCACAAAAAGCAATATCAGTATACTTTTTTTGTGAGTATTCCGATAACAACAGTCAAAAGATATATCAATGAACAGAAATGTGAAAAAACAGGTCTGTCAAATTAATCACAAAACTTCAGAAATATCACCTTAAACCACCTTGTTTACTCTAAATGACAATATTCTAATGTTACATGTCTTACAACATTCACAGTGTCATCTACATGTTGATATATTGCCCACTTATACCTGTACGGTACAGTATGTTATTTAAACATTTGTATGGTTAAATTCCTCGTGCATTGCAGTCTACTTTTATCATCTCATAATTCCAGCGTCGGGACATTTGAGTTTTTCTTAATTTATTCCATTTATTAAAAAACATCCACCAAGCTCCTGGAAATGTTAAATATTTATCAAAAAAGAAGCTGTAACCCACTTATTTTCAGTCATATCAAACATTCAGGGATGAATCAGGGTCAATTTGTACTCCAAAAACACACAAATAAAAATGTTTCCCTAAAATAAAAATGGAATAGGACTATTATATAGATAAAAACAAACACTTTATTACAAGTCCCTAAAACTCATTTTTGGTTAAATTAGCTTCAGCTTTAAAAGGAATGATAAAAACTCAACAAATGCTCAGTCTACTATCAGTCAGTCCATACCTCCTACAGCAGCTTTTCTACTTCATATATTTACCAAAGAAAATGTAGGCAGGGTTTGAAAGTTGATTTTCCTCCGGGCAAAGCTTGTTACACTTATAATTAGAGTAAATAAGACATCAGAAGCAAAAACTACAGAGTCTCAGCTTCACAAAGAGTCCAGCCAATTGTTTGTGCTCTAAAGGGTTCAGGAACAGCTTCAGTGTGAATTGGGGCTCATTTTAGTCAGACATTTTATGGATATGCACATTAAATATGCATTTATGTGGAACATTAAAATCATGTTCAAAAGTTTTCTAATAGCAGAAAGTTATGACTCTAAGATGAATCACAATCAAATCAAAATGGCAATTTCAATCGAAAACACTGCAATTATTTAAACAAACAAATGCAGTTCTTTTTTACTCCCCAAAACCGGGTCCACAATAACGACAAAATTGTGAATTTGGGAATGACAAAACTGTTGCAGCAGTGAGATGTGCGGACAGCTGTCAGGAGTGACTGGCTCCCGGGACGCCAAGCTCATTAGCGCCTCATGAATGGTGGGCTGCAGCTACAGAGGAGGGTGCTGTATCTCATTTGAGTGTGCCTTTGCCAGGGCCCAAAACATTTCCCACCCTCTGGCAGCGCCACATCATTTTGAACCACACTGGTGGGTTAGTCCACAGCGGAGTGATGCTATTTGCTAAAAAACACCCATCTGCCAGCGTGTCATGTCATTATTACATGTTCTGTGCAGCTCGTTTTGGTTAGCGCTATTATTGTTCTATTTGGTTGGCTGGCTTGTTAGTGAGACAATTCAAAGCAGTGACGGTTTGATTTGTGATTTCTTTTGTCTGCAATTGACAATATTAGGCAAGGACATGTTTTCTAGTAGAGTTGTTTAGTTCCTTGTAAAGATGTAGCAATGATGGAACTACTGTACTTCAATGCATTGTTTTGTTGTTACATTGACCAGGTGAAATGAAGGTCACATGACGAGTATCACCAAATTTGCGAAGGTACATCCAATGACAATAATCGGCAGAATTTACGGTGCATAAAAACTGTTCCTTTTACCAAAAAACTGGTTACCACATGCTTACTAGTTCATTCACTTATCACATACAATAATTGTTCCTATTTTTATGTTGTCCTTCCCTTGTTATGTACTCAACAGTGTCTGGACCTAAATAAGTTTGAGCCAATGCCAACAGAGGCACAGTTGGTCAGCAGGGCGTTGGATCTTCTGGATAATGGGACGTATTGGGCTGGAATTGTGTTTGAAAGCATCACCACAAACTCCACAGAACTGCCTCTGTACATGAAGTATAAGCTGCGGATGGACATCAATGATGTGGAGAGGACCGACAAAATAAATGACAGGTAACAACCACTCTCAAAATATATCACACGACATCAAAATGATTCAACCCTTTTGTACAAGTGGGATTAAAAAGCGCTAATAGTTTCTAGCAAATATGAAAAATTAGCATTAATATTGTAGTTAAGGTTAAAGGGTTTGGAGTTAGAGGGGAGGTACATGCACTGTATGCTATATTGTTGTTAATGAGGTAGGTACACAGTATTGTGTGTAGTGTAAAATAAAGTGTTACAAAAAAAACAATCATTAAAAAATTTTGAATTAAAATGTAACTTTTCTGGTGTATTTTATTCAATAAATGCTAGCGAGATAAGTTTAACGCCATATTTTGGAACATTCCACAAAGTAGTCATATCTCCTTGGCAGTGGTGGAAAAAGTTATCTACTTGTTAAGTAAAAGCACAGAAATGTGAGCAAAATAGTTACTCAGGTAAAAATGAAGTAATAACGTTTTTCATGCCGATTTTGATAACTATTGAAAACTGGTGAAATGTTGTGATTTTGATGAAAATTTCATTGATTCTTCAACAGGAGTGACTGAATCTTATTTATCAAGTAATTTCCATTCATATTTTTTGTTCAATTGCAATACTTTTTGCAGGATGTCACCACAAATGTGCTAAAAAAATAAATAAACATCAACCATGCAGAAAGTACTTTTAAAATATCAGTCCAGTTAAAATATGTAGTGGAGTAAAGTAAAAAAGTATCCACTGTAAAATGAACTAGAATAAAGTACAGATAGCTAAAATTTTACTTTAGTACAGTACTTTTACTTTTGTACCTTGTTTCTTTCCACCTCCGCTCCATGGAGACAAAAAAGTGACAGAGCCCTCACCAGAAAAGTTACACAGTGCACCTTTTAATATACATTGTGTTTTTCAAAGTGAACCGAAATCTATACCCATTTTCTAGATAAATTCATAATAATGTCTCCAGCTATTAACTTTTAATACCCTCAGCACTCTAATCAAAGAAACCGATCTTTTTACGGTCACTTAAACTTAACCATGTGAAAATATGACCTTAGAAAATCGCTGTGTTATTCTGCCAGTATTTTTTGACCGGTGAGCTCATAGTTTTTTACCTGGCATTTGCTAAGACAGATCCCATTGTGTCTACTTTTAATAAGGTCATGGTCTCCTGGGGCTCGGGACAGCGGCTTTAACGACTTGCGCTATATATGGGGCGGCTTCTCCTACCTGCAGGACATGATCGACCACGCCATTATACGCCTGCACACGGCCAGGACCCAGCCGCTCGGAGTGTACGCGCAGCAGATGCCCTACCCGTGCTACGTGGATGATGAGTGAGTT
Organism: Chaenogobius annularis; assembly: GCA_015082035.1. Taxonomy (NCBI): domain Eukaryota; kingdom Metazoa; phylum Chordata; class Actinopteri; order Gobiiformes; family Gobiidae; genus Chaenogobius; species Chaenogobius annularis. The sequence goes on along the minus strand of BJKM01000085.1, from coordinate 913,456 downwards.
TGGCATTGTTCACAGCTGACAAAACTGAGGTGGGATGATGTGTAAGGGCCAGGAAGTTGTGGTCATAGTGGTTAAAGGCATGCACAAAAACAATGAAGTCTTCACCCCAAGTCTAAACATTCAAGTACTATGTCGGGATTGTGGTCAATACAGTATTGTTTTGTGATGTGTACAAATGAATAAAGTCTGGTTAGGATAGCTAATTACTGTATGTATGTATGTATGAATATATGTATATGTATAAATATATATGTATATATATATGTGTGTGTGTGTGTGTGTGTGTATGTATATTTGTATGTGTGTATGTATATTTGTATGTGTGTGTGTCTGTATATACAGTCACATTCAGTGGAAACAAGCAGGTTAGAGGTCATCCAGCCAGGTGAGGGAAGCAAGGGTCCTGGATCAAGGCAAAGGAGGGACCATCTAAGGACGAGCCATCACTGGAGCAGCCAGCGGCCTGGCATCTGAAACAGCTGTACTCCCTAAGGGAGAGTAGGACAGAGGAACAACTTCTGAATAGCAATGAACAGACTACAGGGGAACTAAATATTGCATAGAGAAAGTTGGAGGAACTGGTGCTTCTACTGGTGCCACTAATACTTTTACCACTGATATTGCAATTATGTCTCTTCAACCATACAACAATATTGAATGGCTTCTGTTGCTACTCTATTACGACAATTTAGGGGAGTGATATTGACAAGTCCCAATGATGATATGCAGATGATATTATGGCAGCACACTGTCCTGTTAACTTAATATACCCTGACGAATACCTTTTCAAGTCAAAACACATCTGTATCTCTCCCTCAAATAACTGATCGGACGTCCTCAGGATTTTGCCATTTTTTCCCCACATTGTTTTATTGGTGATTTACTCCAGACATGTAATTTTTGATAAATGTTAGAAGTGCATTTATGCCCTAGTTTATAAGTTTACTCTGCAAGCTTTTTTCTTTAATCAGCTCTATTGGTGGTCTATAAAAAAAAAATATATATATATCAGATTTTCAAAACAAAATAGAAAATAGGCAAATCAATTTAAATTTAATTTTTTTTTAATTTAATTTCTCACAGTAAATAAAATAATTTGCTCTTTTTGAGGCAAGCTGATGAGCGGCGAAGGACTCTGGGCGTAAGAAAGTCTCCATGTGTGTAGTTTGTTTACCCCGGGACCAAACAGACAGTGACAGTGTCTGAGGCTGCGAGACAGAGAGCCTCTGGCTCAGCCCTCATCAGCCACTATTCTGTGATGGAGTTGTGGAAAGTGGATGTTTGTTGCTTCTTTCTCCGCTGGGACTGAATTGGCTGCTGCTGCCTCATCACAGAGAATGGGACTTAGGCCTACGTGGACTCTTTGCACACCATTGTCCTTGAGATTTGTGTGGATGTCTTATTGTACAACAATCACGAGTTTACAAGCAAATAGAGTTTTGGAGCTGTGCGTCACGGCTGTTCCTGTCCACCATGGGAGAAGAACTCCACAGTACACCAAGCATCCGCACTGAACACGGTGTGCGTTCCATATCTTTGAGTGGACCGAGCGGGTACACGAGGACAGTGCCGCCACATGGTCAGCGTAATCGCACTTTTTGCAATGGATTTCCACAGTAAACCAGGTCTAAACCCATAGACTGAAAGGACTGAACCCGGGGGAGGGGAGGATATGCTCCATGGCATGATGGATGGCCCGGAACTCCAATTTTCTTGTGAATGTTGTAAAAATATATATTATCCATGCAAATCCCAAGGATGACGGCATGCAAATGTTTCTCAAACTCCTGCTGTCTGTTACGAAGCAGCAGCATAAGAGCAGCCACAGTCCAGCTCAGTCCAAGCGGAGAATGAAGCACTGCTTTTCACAGAGAACCAGGGTGGTCATCAGCCCCAATGAGCCAAAGATGCGCAGCCTTGGACAGTGTTCTGCCTGTCACTGCTTGATTTCAGGGAAACGTGACAGCACACGTGCACGCCCAGACACCTCTCATTGGCACAACCTCTGACCCATTTCAAAACGAAAATCAAATGGCCAGAAGATACATGGCCCATATTCCCCACCCTACCCTATGGGGCAGCAGTAGCTCAGTGGTGCGGAATAAACATCCTTGGTAGATCTATCAGATCTATTGACCTACAGGTTGTCTGAACCCTGAATACTGCTGTTGTGTCCTTGGGACACTTAACCTGCCCTGCACCCAGTGTCTGTTAACACTGGTGTGTGAATGTGTTGTATTGTGAATGGGTGAGTGGTTCCTTGATGTAAAGCGCTTTGAGTGCCTTGAGGGTAGAAAAGCGCTATATAAATGTGACCATTTGCCATTTATTTACCATTCATCCCAAGGCCCACTACAGCTTCATAGCACCATTAGATAGAAATCTACTTCTGCTATAAACTCAGAGGATACGTTTGTGTACTGCTTTTACAATGTTAACAGACAATTTTTTCCCTGTAAAGTCTACATAACTATAGTACTATTAAATAGTTCCTTGGCAAGTTGCTTGTTTACTTGTAGAGCACAATTTGTACACAAGGCAATTCAAAGTGCTTCACACAACAGGACAACACTTTTTTTTTTAAATCACAGAACGGATAAAGACATAAAATAGAAGAGTGCAAATAAAATAATTTCAGTCATATGCACAGCTAACCAAAATACTTTTTAGCTAAGATTTGAACATAGAGTAGCGGCCTGTCTCACATCCTCAGGAAGACTGTTCCAGATTTTAGCTGCATAAAACTGAAACGCAGATTCCCCGTTTTTAATCCTGACTCTGGACACCAGCAGGAGGCCGGTCCCTGAGGTCCTCAGAGTCCGAGATGGTTCATATGCCACTAACATGTCCGAGAGGTACTGTGGTGCTAGGCCATGGAGCGACTTGTATACAAGCAGAGCTGCTTTAAAGTCTATTCTCTGAGCCACAGGGAGCCAGTGCAGAGACCTGAGCACAGGACTAATGTGATCGTACTTCCTGGTTCTCGTCAGGATCCGAGCAGCAGCGTTCTGGATGTTCTGGATACCCTACCAGCCAGGTGTACTCATTCATCATTTGCGCTGCACTTTGTTGACCCCTAGTAATATGACTAATGGTTACATCAAGGCGAAGGAGTTTAGGTCCTGGGATTTGAAACCCAATGGCAAAAGTCAATAATAAACATGTAACTTCCTGGCGGATGCATTTAATCATGAATAACGAGTCAGCGAAGGAAAAGCAAAAGAAGACACTATTGATTATTGTCAAACCACAGGAAATTCTTGAATAGCGGATGGGTGCTGAATTATTAAAGCCACCGCCACAAGGCGCTGCCTGCTTCCTCGTCTTTGCTTTCTCTCAGAACGGGCTCAGGCCCAATCGTGTAGAGCGATTGATAGCAGCACTCCACCTGCATCTGCTTCTATCATGTTAGATCGACAAACCGTAGGACACAAGCAATGCCCTATCTCTATGAATCTATGACAGACAAGACTTCTAATGCGTCTTACAAAAAGCTTGCTTCCACAGCATTATCATCTCCATTAATAGAGAAACAGAGGGAGAGAGAGCATGATTACTCTTAAGATTTAAGATCAGCATTACAGTGCAGACATTTACAAGACACTAGATATTACAGGGAAAGAGATGCAGATATGTGTTCAATTCAATGATGGGCAACTTGAGAATAAGATATACGCACTTTTCATGCTACAAAGTCCTGTTCTGATCAAAGGTTTGTCAGTTTGTATCTAGGTCAAGCTAAATGATCATTTGAATGACCATGAAAAGCCTCTTCTCTTGACATCGCTTACACAAGGACATCAAAAGCGCTACACTTACGGCATTGAACCCCAGAAAATGTTTCGTCATTTGTATGTCAAGAGTATCTTTGACACACTTTGTTTTTAAAATGATCAATCTCCATGGAGACACTTTGCCTAATGGCATCACCTGTTAGGCAAAGTCATAGGTCTGCGCTGTGGAGAAGTGAGCCCACTCTCAGTAAAAATATATTGTTTTTGGTAACGTTACTGGAAAGCAGTAGACCTGCATATGTAAGTTTAATGCCATACATGAACATTTCAAGCAAAGCAATAACATATATAGTGACCCATTTAAGTGATAACATTTTACACATTTCCTTACTCGTCAAATAATAACAAATAAAACATGTCCTTTTTGAGACATGGATTTATTTCAGAAAAGGGCCATTTTTGAGTGCTTTTTGTGATTTACTTTTTATCAGATTGCGTTTTATTGGCTCCCAGTAAAATGCCCCTGATTTGTAGTCACATTGAGGCTCTAAGATTAAATGCATCTTTACTTCTTTTTGCTGTTGCATTAGTACACCTGGCTTCAGTTCCATGTTTTACAAGCATTTAACTACCAAAGAGGGTGCACTTAGCTGGGCCTTATCCGGCTCAGGGATCATTTCAAGTTGTAATTGGATTGATGTTATGCGCAATACCAAGATTTTTAGTCAATCACCTTCAAATCAAAAATACTACCATTGGAGTCTTGTAAAATGTAATGGATATTCATCTAATAAAGTAAGATTAGTCTTGCCCCGGTGCAGATATATTGTAAATGCAGCGCTTGGGGTCCAAATGAGACCACTGTGTCTGGCTGCATCTAATTATGTTTGATGCGCTGTTAGCATGCTAGTTGTTGTTAGTCGTTTTGTAAAAATTGCTTACAAAGTCATTGAATAATTAGGCTGCTTGGAATGCGTTAGGAAAGTGAGGAATATGTTTGGACCCGCTTAAACAATTTAAAATAAGATTTTTCAGTTTTTTCACATGTTTAAGACAGTAACAGTCAGATTTTTTTTATTTTAAGTCAAATAAAAAAGATTCAATGAAAATTGCTCAACCCACGTACAGTAGCCTATTTTGACTGACGGGAAGAGTTGGGCAATATTGAATTTCCCGATGATGATAATATTTGACCAAAAAAGATAAGCAACCCCCCATATTTTATTACTCTGTTACTTTGGTAGGCCAACAAAATAATACTCAAATCAAAATGTATTTGTAGAGCACAGTTCATACAAAAGTAACTCAAAGTGCTTTACAATCATGTAAACACATTAAAATGACAATGAAATATAAATCATAAGACAAAACTAAAAGCATAAATAATTACATGAAAGTGTTTTTAAAATAGTAAATTGCAGTTAAAATGTAAAACTTTCAAATCAAAACTTGAACACTGCTAGTGTAAGGGCCTGTCTCACAACCTCAGGGAGACTGATCCAGATATTAGCTCCAAAGCTTTTTTGTAATCGAATTACTCGATTTACTCGATTTATCGTTTCAGCCCTACGACATTTTTAACTTGATTTGTAGGTTTTTGAGCAAGAGACTGGAGGTGATTGCTCACACTTTCTCTTTGTTTCTGTGGGCCAAAGATGCTGATTTCAGTCCTGTCTGTGTTCAGTTGGAGAAAGTTGCATCCACAAACTGATCGGTTGGATGCAGTGACAGAGTGAATCCACTAATGCACATTTACCACTTCATTTGATGGGTATCAAGTCTTGTTTAACACTATATCAATAAAAAAATAAAATAAAATCCCTCTGAAATGTACCCCCCCCCAAAAATCATTTTGCGACCCCCAGGTTGAGAACCACTGCATTAATGGATCATAAAAGCAACCACAAATATGCAGACATTTCTCTTTTGAAAGATGAAAAGTTTGCAAGTTTGCATCTTTAAATTTTCCATGTCTCCAAAAACAATTTTAATAATATCCGTTGTTCGCTGTGTCTTCCACCTTGACTGACATGTAATTACACAATTTTCATTTCAAATGCTGACTCTATTACTTCAGTTTCCTTGCCCTAAAACAATGGATTAATAATTACTCATGATAAATGGAGGCCATCAAGTATTGCAAAACCCTCACCGTTTGGTCTTTTGCCCGCCTTACCATTTGGGCATTCCAGTAAATTATTAACACTTTGAAACTGCTATTTCATTCATAAATTATTGAGCTGGGGAAATCACACAAAGGGGAGGAGATGCACTAGAACACACGGATGATGGGAAAGAACCTTGACGTTAATTATTTTCATCGTGCTGCGTCGCCGGCCGAAGGGATGAAGAGAACATTGTGCATTCAGATGAACATGTCGGCACTAAGCATTTCACAGCTTAGTGGAAATCTCACTTTTAAATGCCATTTATGGAAAACCTCAGGCGCCAGGTCCATTCAGGAGTGCAATGAAGAATTAAAAAACATATTCTTGTATAGGAAATCAATATTCACTTATTTATAGGGATAGAGATTCTGTGTTTGTGACCACTTATTACATATAATTGCGCCTAACTTAGAGAGGAGAAAGAGATTCTATTTTGGGGTTTTCATATTTTTTTTCAGGTGTAAATTGTGTGGTGAAGTAAAATTCCAGGCAGTTGAAAGATCTTTATAAGAAAACTCCCTCCCTCTTCATTTATTTTATTGACATGACGTTAACTTACAAAGTCTTCAGCTAAGGGCCTTACCTCCTTCACACATGTCGCCCGGTCAGGTGTCCAGAAACAAGTTATTTGAAATATAACACTCACATTTTCTAGAATTCTGGACATAAATGTGAAATAACTTTCATTACAATATATATTTGGTTGAAACATTGTTATATATTTTTTCTCTATACATATATCTATGGCACCACTTTAATAATAACTACATCTTAATTTGTCTTAACAAAGCATGAACAAATACTTAATTCATAGTAACTACTTAATTAAGGTTAAGACTAGCGTTAAGAGTTAGGTATTAGAATATTACTTATGTCGTTACTAAGCCTGAATCATTCTTAACAAACTATATGCTCACTATAAATTAAGGCAAGAATATGTGTAGTGTAGATATTCTAAAGTGTGTGTGTGTATGTATGTGTGTGTATATATATATATATATATATATATATATATATATATATATATATATATATATATATATATATATATATATATATATATATATATATATATATATAGATATGTATGATGTACTATGTATATGGTTATACTGTATATTTATATATGTATTTATAAAATAAATTATTTCTAATTTTAATATGGTCTGCTGCTGTGTGCCTGTGCTGTGTGTCTTGGATGTGTGTGTGTGTATATATATATATAATATATACCGTACATATATATTAAAAAAAAACATGTCAGAACAGTACTTCTGAGCTAAGAATAAAAATAATTTTCTAGTTTTCTTCATTTCCTCTCTGAATTCCATGTCTGTGAACTCTTCCCCTCCACCAGCTCTGACCTGTTGGCATTTTGAACCGCAGATAACCGAACTGTATTAAATCCCTATGTGAGTGTACTTTCCTATTGTGATGATGCTGCTGGATAAAGCGTGACCCCTGCTGGACCTGATAGCACGCAAACGGCTCCCTTTATCTGCTGCCCCTGTGCCATTGCACGCTCCTCAATCTCTTGTTTCAATCCGAAGGCTCTACATCAATAGGTTTTCACATTCACATGGGTCCAAGTCGAGATCTGACAATGTGAGGCGATAGCAAATTTACCTAATCTGTAACAACTGTGTTGGGAGAATGAGCCCATTCAATAGAATAAGAGAATGGGATGGTAAACCTTTGCAAATCTAGACCCTAGTGAGTGTTAGAGACTGGTGGTATTCGGAGGGGATGGTGGCGCTCATCGGCAACCTCCCTTTTGGCAATTGCATTAGTAACTGCCTGTGAATGTCTATAAAAGTACTTCAACCGCATTATTATTAATTTGAAATAAGTACATTTTCACAAATGTATCAGTTCATCTTAATGTTTAATCTTTCTTTGGTAGACTGAGCATTTCATATTAACCACAAATTAACAACTGTCCTAGGTGGAGCCCAGAAAGTAATAAATTATTATGACCTGCCTGTTTGAAATTACATTGAAACCAGTTGAATGTAATATTTTTTACCCACCGCTATTCGATTATTCACAGCCAGTGTTGCAAAAAGCGTGAGGCCGATAAACATGATCATTAGTACTTTAGCTGAGTGCGTGGTAATAGCAGTGCATTAACTGTGGTGTTTTTTTCGTTCTGTTGTGTCCTGGGTGACACTTTACAAGAGCTGCCACTGTGGCGCACCGGACCGAGGCCCAGCAGCAGATGTTGCACCATTTCAGACATGATCCATTCCCGGACATAAAACTCTGCTGCTACCGAGGCCTGCAAACCGTTTGGCCTTCAGAAGAATACTGTGCTAAAAAAAACTTTCAACAATTTCTATTTGTACAGCCAGAAGTTGGGACCTGTCTTGCTGGTTCACACAAAGGGATGATTCATAAGTTTGAACTTTTACAATTGTTTAATAAAAGCAGCTTAATTTAGGACTGGTCTATTTTACCAGTTTGCGAGAAGTGTAGGTTATTTCTAATAAAAGCTTTATAACATACAGAAGAAAATATTTTAATTGATCCAAGTTCCAGTATTTTGATAATCCAGGACATTGAGAGCAGAGACTTTCCCCAAAACTTACTGGATCATCAAATTGAATTGTGAATGCTGCCTCGTTAATTTACCGCATCATAGCTGAAGTATATAATATTGCAATCCAAATGTAAACTGAGTATCATTGGCTTATCTATCATTTTCTACTCTTCTTTTTATCTTCTCTAAAACCCATTACTATTACATTGGAAGCAATCAAATGAGCCAGCCGGAAGGACACAAAATCTTTAGGACTTGCAATTGTATCTTGCACACAGTTCTATATTTCCTTAAACAAGCAATTGTACTTGACCAAAATTATTCCACCTTGAGATATATAGCCTTAAATGAAAAGCTCATTTTCAACCTCAGTGATGTATTTGCTCCAGATGACTCCAGGAGCTTCTTTTAATATCGCCCCAGCAACCTCAGGGGACACCGCGCTCTCTCCATTTACCCGGGAATCAGTCTTCCCCAAATTTAGGTCACTCTGGCGTTGTAACCAAAGCCCTGTCTGGAGTCCTATTACTTAAGCACCTCTCCAATCGATGAACAGATGTATTATTCAACAGCATCTGGTTGCATGGACTAGAGTTTACTCACAGTTGTTGTCAATGGCACAGAAAAACATTGTCTTTATTTCTGATGTATTTTGAGCTAATCTTGTTTGAACTTAAAGGCCACATATTATGCTAAATTTTTAGCATGTTCTAACTATGCTCCCTCATCAAAAACATACCTAGAGTTGCATGTAGTGGTGTCATTCACACAAGTTTGATGAATCCTGGTTAGACAGTCCTCTCACCTCCAGCTATGGACACCTGATACTGCGCGGCCTGGGCCAGACTGGACCGTGCAGACTAGAGAGGAACCTCTGCTTGGGAAACTGTATAAATCCCTGGGACCGGGAGTAATGCATTGCAGCAGTCTGCGGGATCATCCGCTTCCGTGGCCCTGCTATGGCCTCCTCGCGTTAATGGATCACAAGTTGAGTTTATAATCAGAGATGTGCTGCAGGGACATCTCTTGGACTTTATTCTTGGTTTAGTCAAAATATGGCCCTTAGTGTTAAAACGGCATCTACTGCCAAAGCAAAAAAGCAAGCTATTTTAAAAAATTCTGTCGAAATACTAATATAAGCATACAGTTGTAATAAATGCAATTTTGCGACAGTGTTTGCAGATGATTAAAAAAAGAAACTCCTTCGATATGAATGCCTGATGTCACAATCTGGGGAAAATTTAAAAGAAGGATTTGATTGTTGAGGCTCAGAGCAAGATGATTTCGTGATCTATTTTTGATGAGGAAACCATGTTGGAACATTTAAAAAAAATTCAAATCTATAGAAATGAACATTGTACATTAAAGAAAAAACAAAACAAATTTGTAATTGTGACCATTTTGGAAGCAAAATTAGCCCTAAAAATAAACCTAACCTAAATGTAAAGGTTTTTTTTATCTCAACTTTATCATTCAGAAAAGTGGTTTTCCATGAAGCCTATCAACTAGAAGAATTCATTAAAAAAATAAAAATTTATAATTTTACCATATTTTCATCCATGGTTTCATTCATTTTGAATGATCATGAAATTGTGATGTTTTCTTCTCGCACCCGCAACTTATCCTGATGGCATCACATGCTTTTCTCCATAGAGATACAGTTAATGCCATACTGTGGAACAAAAGCAATAACATCTCCATGCAGATGAACATAGTGGAGCATCCTATACAAGGTTTTAAAGCAAGCTGGGGACGGGATACATGAAATTATATATACAGTAATCCAAGTACCACCAAGAGTCGCTCAGTAAAAGATCAATGTTCTTGGTCCACTTTTTCTTTTCATACAAAGTCCACTTCTGTAATTGCTAGTTAGTCTGTTATAACGGTTTGGATTGGGCCATTGTCTCTTCGCAGGGATCTAGTCCCTTGTAAAAAAAATGAATTCATTAAATTGCTTTTTTGTTTAAACAACCAAGGCTGGTTCAATAGAAACGCCTTGTTTTCCCTCTTTGCTTGCTATGCATCATATTAACAATATTTATAGGACAGCTATACAAAATCCCTTAGATAGCTCTCCTTTACTGTCTAACAAAAGTGAAGAAAGTACTTTGTAATAACGGTGCAGGAAACCGTATCGACATGGCATTTTGGTGGCATTATGAAGGTGCTTTAATAATGGGCTATTGTGATCAAACAGCATCAAATTGTACATCCCCTGCATTAGCCATTAAAGGACTTGACTTTAACCATTTGCACGGTTTATAAAGGTGAGGAAGGTGAGGAAATGAGTAGATCTGACTAAATCTTTTCGACCTTGAGGACTGACTTTTTCTGTACAAAGTTACCTGGGACCCAAGCTAGTTATAAATGTATTGTATTTTACTGATTGTGCGGCCCTTAAAGTTATATTTAAGGATTTTTACGGAAAACCAAAGACTGTTTGTCACTCTTGAATTACTGCACATGAGCTGAACTCCCCTCCCCCTTCCCTCACTCCTCCTCCAGAGAAAAACTGCCACCAAATGCGCACAGCTTAGATACATGTACATCTGTTTGCAGCCGCTACCCACCTGTTTATAGCAGCTTCAAACCTCCCTTCCCATATATGATTTTAACAATTTAAAAACCACGTCGAACTCATCACCAGTAAGTAATCTATACTTTGTTACAACGCATACATGTTATGTAAGTTTTCAACTTAAAAAAAAAGATGGTAAGGCAAAGTTACCTGTCGAGTAAAGGTTTTGCTCCAGATGCATCAGTGCAAAGTCCAATTTCAGATTTCAACGCTCGCCACCGCGTTGAAGAATCCCTGAGGAAAACCCTATCTTGTTCCTCTCCTCTGAAGCCTTTCGCCTCTTCTCAGCAACCTAAAAGACTGGTTTCCCCGTCCTCTTGCGACCTCCAGCCATTATCTGTGCTCACGGATTGACAAGCGGAGGTGGAATAACGAGGAGGACACTGGAAAACTCCGCACCACTAACCCATGCTTCCGAAACATTTTTCTACGCATGCACGGCTAGTAGCAGGAGTGTACAGAGAGAGAAAGACTGCGTTAACATAAGCATGTAGAAGATGTGAATGACATGAGGGGGGACCAATCCTTGACATGATCCATGTGGAAGTTACAGTGATTTGCCCTCCGAAATCCTCCATACCATCTCTAATTTTGGCTCTAACCCTGGCCCTATGGTTAAGAAGAGGTATTCTAGACTGGAAACAAAATGAAATACAGGCTTTGGTTGATCATACAAACCCAGATAAAATTATTTTGCAATAATTCAGGGGTAAAAGCTCGATCAACTAGCCACAGTCATTAAAAATCTTTCTAAACAAATTACCAGTTTGTATACTGATGAGATTTTCTTGCAATTGTACATAAAAACAAATATGTCGGTGTAATTCCTCATTCGTCCAGGAGTGTTCCATTGTAGAAAAAGATTCAGTTGTAGTCACCTGGACTCTGTTTTAGAAAAAAAAAACGTTTCGACTCTCATCCAAGAGTCTTTCAAGAGTCATTCTCAGAATGTCTCTTGAATAAGAGCTGAAAGGGTTTTGGGTTCTTTTCTCTGAGATTTGGTTTCTGGTCCTGGGTTAGTCCTAGTCTAATCCAGGTTTTTGTCTCAGTTTGATCACAAATTTGATGTGTGTGAAAATGTAATGGACCAAATGCAACTACTGACTGTTTGAAATGAATAAACTGCTATCTGTTTTGACAAATCTAGATCCCATATTTGTTTTCTACATTTCCCACATTGCGTTGCTAACTTCAACGACTAATGTTGTACTTCCCCTTCAGATTCACATCCAGTATCGGCAGCATCCTCCCCATGTTCCTAGTCCTGGCCTTCATGTACACAGTGTGCATGACCATCAAAACCCTCGTGCTGGAGAAAGAGCTCCGCCTTAAGGAGATCCTCCGTGCCATTGGTGTCCAAAATGGCGCCCTGTGGCTTTCCAGGTTTATCGAAAACATGCTACTCCTCAGTATCCCCTGTGCACTTTTGAGTGTCATGCTTAAGGTCTGTATATCCCTATAGAAATGATCAAAATGCAAAGCAAGAATACACTCTACAAATTCCCATATTTTGTAAAACGATTTATTTTTACAAGAAAACGAGTGTCAACATATTCACCCAACCAAATAAGCACATCGGTCATTAAGTCAAAGGCTTCTTGCTTCTGCGGTTTGGTATTTTCACTCCATGTTAATCATCACTAATAAAAAGAGCACTGGATCTAATCATCATCCATAATTTGTTAAATCAGCTTTCTGGTGCTTAATTAAGTGTGCATCTACCCAAAACTGCAATTAAGTCAAATTAAAGTCATGCCAATCCGTATGTGGCCCTTATTTCCCTGCACTTGCATCACCTCGTCTCCTTCTGTGTTTGTAGAAGAGAAAGCTCAGTGCATGCTTGAATCGCTGTGATGATAATGAATGGCATTTTGTAACCGTAGACTATTTTACATTACTTCGCATGTAATCGCAGGGTAATGGAGCAGAGGAATAGCATGATCACTCGCAATTGTTGAGAATCCATTGATGCTGCAAGACTCGTAATGAACAATGTTTCAAACAGTTTTGACCGAAAGGACCATTGTAAGATGCCGGATTTACCACTGTGTCACAGCTATTAGTCCACCCATGTAAATGCACAACAACAACCTTTGACTAATGTTCTGTAGACACCAATGCAATCATAAGGGATGATAATTTTACATAGAGCTAATCAATTTTTTGCAGTTTAATTGGAAAATAGCAGCGGTAAATAAAAAGTGATATTTGAACAGCTGGGCGAAACGCAATTTCCCCATCAGCCTAATGTGTTTGCACGTCATCGACAATTTGTAAACATTAATAACAATAAATTGAGTTAGTGGAGTGCCTTGGAGGAGTGGTGCGTGTGCAGATCGTGAGGCCTGTTCGAAATGATAATTTCACAGGCATTTTTAAGCCATTAATAATAATGGCAAATCAAATTGCGATTAGCATAAGGCTGTGTCTGGATTAGGTGTGACAACAATCGGGTTTGTCATGTGCACCTGAGCCCTCTGCCACGTTGCACTGTTTTTCCCTTCCATTATAGTGGAGGCACTGCATATTAATATCTTGCGGCATGTAGTTTTGTTTAATGAAGATTGTGTTTGAGTAAAAAAATTGGTTATATCTTGTCAAAAATAACTCCAAAGCCTTGGTTATTATATTTTCGACGAGTAAGTTATTCTAAATATGTCCTGCTCATGCCTTAAAATCAGACATTTCAAAAATACATTTAATTTAAATCACCATATTCCATAATAATGCCTTCAACAGCACATTTTCAAGGGCCTGTATCCAATTTATACAGGAAGAACATGTTTCAGAATTAACTTTGAGCCCCACTCACTTTAGTCGCTCCTCTCACTCTGATGTTGAACCATGAAGGACAAAGGATTTGATGGCAAAATCACATGTAGATGTGGGTGATATTTACAAAAATTTAAATAACAACCTACAGTTGCAAGATAAAATAATCTTAATAAAATGCTAGTGTGACATGTCCTCTAAATGTGTCACTTCCACATTAGAAAAACTTAAATAAGTACAGGGCATATTTTCAGAAATGAATGTGAAGGAAAATTAAGAAGGGGCATATCAACGTGATGGATAAGCTCTTTAATTAAAGCCAGACAAACAAAATGAAAGCTGTTTTAAAAAACATCTCCAACCAGAACATATGCTGATGGAGAAGACGAGGACGCTCTGTACAATCAGCCTGTCTGCTACTAATTAATGAACTGCATCACATTATTCATAGATTTCCATCTCACTGCACAGCTTTTGCCTGTTTTTAGATTGCTGCTTTCAACATGATGCAAACTTTTTGGTACATGTTCTAATTGATCCGCTGAATTTCTTTGTTGTCCCCTATCTGTAAGCAAAATTACTCAAACATGATTTAGGCAAAGTTTTTTCTAATAGTTGTCAGTCATAGTCAATGTACATGGTTGCTATAAGATAAGTATTGTATTGTTTCTTGTCTCCTAACATGTGGATAGCACGTGTGCGTCAGGAGTTCGAATCCGGCTTAAGACAGTTCGGTGCACTGTCCTTCCCCATCCAGTCTCATCCCCATTTCCTGCTATACTGTCCCGTCTAATAAAGCCTACGGGCCAAAAAATCAATAAATATGATGTGTTGTCCATCTTAATTTTTATGAGATGTCCCGTGAACAACACAGCATATTGAATTGTTCATTAATTGTAGTTTGATAACCTTCCGTACATTGTGTCGGGCACAACAGCTCTTTCTCAATCCGGCTCGTTTGCCCTTCAGGTTCCTCAGTCGTCTCACCAGCATCCTCCCGCTGTTCATGACCCTTGCTTGGATATACTCGGTGGCCATGATAGTTAAGAGCATTGTGGCTGAAAAGGAGGCTCGGCTAAAGGAGACTGTCAGAATCATGGGCCTGAAGAGCTCCATCTATTGGCTGAGCTGGGCAGTGTCGAGCTTTCTGCCCCTGGCTGTCAGCGCTTTGCTTCTTACTCTAACCATGAAGGTGATTTTAAAATGATTCAGTTGATTTAAGGAGAACCCAACTTTATAAGTGGAGAGCCCTGACTATTATGTTTGACACTTGAACAATGCCATTATTTCAATTGCGTAAGATCATTGGCAATGTGTAATGATCTTTTTTGGCCAAGTTTTAATCATTATTATAAATGCGATAATTTTCACAGTCCTACATGCATAAGTAGCATTAACATCATTATCAACAATTTCACTTATGCCCGGAAAATGCGATTACAGACGAAGGGCTGTGGAAAAGTAGAGCCTAAGATACTCACAAATACTAAGAATATTGTATTTACCAAAAAGTATGACGACAGTACAGATAATTTCCACCTATCAGTGGTCAGGACAAGCATTTTATTGCCATACTTGGAGTTTAGTTCAGAAAAACCATTATACAGTTTTGCAGTGCTGTGCAAAAGGAGATCTGAATTCCTTTAAAATGCAATATCATGTTAGAAAAACTGCTGGATACCAAGTTAAAGCCAAAAAGAGCATTTGCCTAACCAGAGTAAAGATGGGTTTTTCTTATCAGTGGTCTGGAAAAGCCGTTTGTACAGACCATGCTTAAATTATGTACCAATCAATTTTCAATCACATGTTTCCTTCCAAATGTTTCCACAAGTGAACATTTTAACATATATTCTGCCTCCCCGGTGCAGTATGGAACGGTGCTGCAGTACAGTGACCCCTCAGTGATCTTCCTGTTCCTGTTGGTCTTCTGCCTGGCCACTATCACTCAGTGTTTCTTCATCAGCGTCCTCTTCTCCAAAGCTAACCTGGCTGCAGCGTGTGGCGGCCTCATATACTTTGTCCTCTACCTGCCTCACGTGCTCTGCTATGCCTGGAGGGATGTGATGGGTTTCAGCTCCAAGATACTGGTGGTAAGTATTTTTGTTTGTTTTTCAGTCAGAACCACAGATGTAGTTAATGATCAAAATGTGTGATCTGTCTGTTATGGTGCTCACATAGAGAGATGTTTTGCTCAGCCCAGTGAGGCACTCACTCTTTCAGAGTCAGATTTACCAATGCGAATGAACCCAAAAGAGCACCTTAAACATAATTCGATTGACAAAAGACAATGACTTGCTGTATATCTCATTTCAGCATTCTTTACACAAACATGTGACATATTTGATTTTTGATTTTTTTTCTTTTTCATTGAGCCAAATTCCAGCCTGTTTCAAGACGAAATAAATAAAAGTTTATGGTCTTACCTTTACATTTTGATAAGCCGGATTGTAAATAAGAAATAAACGAGTTCAAGAACGAAGAAGATAGAGCAACAGTCCACGGGCTCAGAAGCGCCCTCTGCCTTGTGTCAAGCGTATTGTTTGCCTCACCAAGTGAACTTTTACTGCTGTTTTATAATGAATCTGCGAGCCGAAACACGTTTCAGAAATACATTTCATACACTATCCAGAATATGGAAGTACAGAGCACATTGTCCGAGTGTTTTATTTGTTATATACAGAGGGACAGCGACACATTATCTGCATCGCATACAGCACAGTTTGTGAGGCATTATACTGTGCACCGAGTGGCAGAGCGCGGTGCTGCCTCACGGCACCCCTCCTCCCGGTGTTTGAACGGGAGTTACGGAACATGCAAAAATTCAGATATTTTTAATTGAAAAAAAATAAAGGTTCCATATTGGATTCAAAGGGAAAGAGGTTTTTTTTCTCCCAAGATTGACAGGTGAGGCTCTGCCTCCCCTGCCTCCCCTGAATGCACGTCACTGGCTTAGCTTCACCGTTTAATCTGAAATTCACCCAATGTCTGTAGCAAGGACGCATCAAGAACAAACAAGACAAACGGGGGAGACTTTGACTATACTCTGCGCTGCAGGGAGGCTCCAAAAGTTAGCAATGATGTGGCTATGCTGGACACCAATATGGAGCCTGCTGACGAAGAACTTGTGGTCGGCAAGCAGGGCGGGTCTGTGGGTGATAAGGCTGACCAGATGTTGCTGTATTGGCTGAATTGAGGTCAGTGAGGTCGCTTTAGTGAAAAATGTAGAACAAGATTCAGTTGTTGTTATCTGGACTCTGTTTAGAGAAAAAATGTAAAGAGAAAGTTGTAAAGAGCGTTTCATAGGTGAGACGAACAGCGACCGCACAAAAGGCTATTTCAAGACAGAAGTCACGCAAATTCAGGATTACAGAGCACTGTGCATCATTTTAAAGCCATTAAACACCATTTTGAAAGAAGAGATAAGCAGGCCATTTTTTGTTAAAAAATGAAAATCCCTCTTTAAACGGAAATAGAGGTTTAATGTTCAATCTACTGGTACAGCAGCATTTTGAAGCCACGAGGTGTGGGATCAACCGTGGTCATTCATATGTTAATCAGGTACCCATCAGTGATGAGCTGCAGTCAGCTAACAATAGGATTTCTATGGCCCATTACAGGGCTGTTAGGATTACAAAGAAGATTAGTTTCAGGGGAAACTTAAAACAGTACTACAAATAGATAAACAGGAAATGCTATTATCAGGAGGTTCTGCCCGGTGACCAGGGCCTACGCAACTCAGAGTAGGATAAATATCCGAGTTCTCAGACTAGATCCGCAGATCATGCACATAAAACATTAGCAGAAGTGAGTGTCTTCCTCGATCATTGAAGAGCCATGAAGTGCAGTAACATGGAGTGAATTGACCCAGTTATAACCCATCCTAACCATAGTGAACATAAATCTCCTGAAAAAAGTGAATTTATTCTCCCATTTACATGCACATTTGATTGCCCAACCATATTGCTAAAGTCACGCCCACTGTTAGTTGACTAATGGATGCACAACGCAAGTCACCTGCATAAGAATGAATGCAAGACAAACTGATTTAATGTCATACTTCAGGATATTCCAGATAAAGCAGTAACGTCTCCATGACATGATGGACCCCCCTCCAGAAAAGTTACATTGTGCCCCTTTTATAAATCAAGCGGTTTGTAAAGAGAAAGCAGACAATGATGGATTGAAATAGGTGAGTGGCACACAGCACATGTACGGTACAGGACATTTAAGCAGCGAGGGGCTTTGAGGTTTTGTGGTCTCCTATAAAAGGATAAAGATAAATAGTGTAACGTTGCTCAACTCTCAGTGCAGCCTTTCGATGTGACCTTTATAGCCGCGCTGCTATCATTTGTCCTCGAGCTGTCCTGTTCCACCGACAAAGATGCACAAAATCTCCGATCTCTGTTGTTCTGTGTCGACTGTAGCTTTCCCAGAATTCCAATCAGCTCTTTTGTGAGCTGTAACAAGACTATCAGGTCAGGTAAAGTCATCTGAGCTCAAAAACAAAAGATAAGAAGTTAGGGCGGCACGTTATTAACAAAAAAAGCTATATGAGTGTCATGGCAAAGTAAATATATTGTTCCTCTTGTGGCCAGTGATCCATTTTACAATACTTTTCTGACCAGAATCTTACAAGAACAAATATTCATCAGATTGGGTTACAGTTTTGGCAATTAAATACAATTACTTGCACATTTAAAATTTGAATCAGAATTACTTCAATTCTTTTTCTTTTCACAACAAAATACACCATCACATTTATATGCACAAAGTGTTTTGCCCAAGCACACAACCGATAGCAGGCAATGACTCTCCTAACAGAGCTATATTGCCATTGCATGTATTGCATACTTTCTCATATTGTGCAGCTCTAGTGCCAGTAATATATTGACTTTTTCTGAGCGATTTTTGCCTTTGAAAGTTCACTTAAAAATAAACCCTATTTTCCTCCCCATGCAGGTTTAAAGCATTTTACTTCTAAAGCAGGCCAAACCTTATTTAATCTTTGGTGCCACTGCTCGCTTCTCCCTTGGCACTTTGGGTTTTATTCCAGCGTTCCCGTTAGATGGATAGCCCTCCAGCCTTCTAATTAGCATGAGCAATGTTCTTGTGACCAAACCACTATCCTCTTCATTCCTCCTCTTTATCAGATGTGGTTGTGCAAAGATTTTTCTCTTTTTGTGCTATTCCTCCCAGCTAGAATTTCAACTACACTGTGCCTGGGCATACAAATTGACCCTATCGCATTGTCCTTGATAACGTCTCTAATCACCTCCGCGTTACAAAAGATCACCTAAATGTATATCAACACTTTCTGATTGCGACTGCCTTGCCAAAGGGATAGTTCGCCACATTACATCAAATTGACACTTCTTTTAGCGCAAGCTGTATTAGGACTATTTATCATCTTTCAACTTAGAATTTAAGCCGGAGACAGGTCCTTTACATTCCGAAATTAATTTTTGCATTCATAAAAAAAAATGACCTTTCAGTACGTGAACTTTTCTAAGATTGCTTTAGCCATATTAGCGCCATCTGACCTACAGTGTACAGCTGGCTTTTGTTCATATCTTTTCAATGTGACATTTTCATATGAATGGTATAATAATTACTTTGTTTTTTTTTTAAAGAATTTTGAATCATGGCCTATTGAACTTGAAATTACACTTGTGGTAAAACGACAAGGCCACACTGTGATCACTGTCTTTTTAATAGCATCCTTTGTCCGCCAGCAGTCGAAATTGTCACTGATTGTGTGTTGTTCAGTCCAACAGAGCCTTTTCTGAGCATCTCCCAAACAAACACTTTTTTCTCCTTCTTCTCAGAATTCAAAAAAGCCTATTGTGTTGTCAGCCTTTCATCCAGAGGTCAAGGATGGGTGCCCATTCTGTCCCCAAATGTGTCCCCTCCTTTGCCGTCTCACAGCCGATTGCTTGGCTCTAGCCGGGCAGCGCTGCTTGAGACGGGCGGTGTGGCCTCTGTAGTCATTCTCCGCCACTGTTGCAATTCTGTAAGAGGCATCAAAGTATTCGCTACACTTTCTCTGTCAAGGTTCGGCAATTGATTGTGGTTGACTTAAAGCGGTTCAAGCAAATGAGGCGAGAGGAAACAGCCGGCAGCACATGACAGCAGAGTTATAGTCCGCGGCAGGCAGATGATGTTTAGTGTCGTTTGTGATTTCATGCCGAATAAGCCTTTCAACTGATCTCCATTTGCAGAATATTATTATTTTTAATTATTTGGCTAATTTTTATCATTGTCGTTTCAATAAGTAATTGGCCTGTGAAGACGTAAAAAAAAAAGAAAAAGAAAACATTGTCCGCGTGCTGCCCGGTCAAATGGTTATGGCACAGCACACATATGCCAGGCTCCAAGTGCAGCCGGCCGGAGTGTCGTGAGTTCGATTCCCGACTCCGACAATGTACTGCATGTCCTCCCTTCTCTCTCATCCCCCATTACACTCTGTACTTTCATACTGCCTATGAAAATCTTGAAAAAATAAAGAAAGAAAACATTGTTCTGATGCTACAATAGTTGAACTGTTTCTATCAATCATTGTAAGATGAAGACATCCCTGACCACGTAATACAGGGGGTGGAAGGAATTGTGTTGTTGATCTTTTGCGACATTCATTCTTGAACTAGAAGATTTCCAGATTGAGCCCAAGCCAGCCATTTCAAACAACCCTATCTTGCAATATTTGATCTTTACAAATTTTGCCATTCACACTCCTCAATCTGTCTCTTTTATTTATTCCATTAAAAGCCATCCCTTGCTAATGCATCAGCCTTTTCATTTTTCAGAAAATAACCTCGGTGACAACTATACTGCACATCATTCACATTTAGTAAACAGCTTCCGTCATCGTAGGAAATTGCTTTTTGTGCTATAAGTATCTTCAAATGTTATAATGCTGCTGTTAATGGCAAAGCTTTGTTTGTTCGCAGAGTTTACTGTCATGTGTGGCCTTCGGATACGGATGTGAGAACTTCTCCAAATACGAAGAGCAAGGAATTGGCATTCAGTGGAACAACATTGCCATAAGTCCAGAAGAAGGGGAGCGATACAGCTTCATTGTGTCGATTGCCATGATGTTGTTGGACTCATTGATTTACTGGCTGCTCACCTGGTACATCGAGAACGTATTTCCAGGTTAGCTTTTTTTTTCATCAGCAGGAGTTACCCAGCCCTGAGTTACCATAGGAGTATTTGAAAGTACTGTATATACAATTCTGTCGAATATAGAAATTAATATTGAATTTGATTGTGCCAATTGTAAGGCCTTAAAAGCATTAAATTCTACAAAAAGTGTTACATTTCAAGTATAATAGCCTTACATTTTCTTTTTCTTTACTAATATTGCATTAAAATCCGCATAAGATGTCCCATAACTGTATTTTAATTGTTTATTAAGATTACAGTTTACCTATGTCTTTATAAATATATATTTGTATTCAACACATTTTCTTTAAATGTAAATTAAGATTATAGCTAAACAAGTCTTTAAAAGGTCTTAAATTTCACTTGACCAACCTGGATCTACCCGGAATATGATGTTTGTGTTTGTATTTATTTATTTCAAACCAACCAAATCTGAACCCTTTTTAAATAGTAAAGCATAGCAACAATAGCTCTATTATAACAACGGCATCATGATTTCAATTTAAACGTATTATCTTTTTAAGAAACCTTTCTTTCTACTACCACATCATAATACATATATAAAGTTGTCTACCATACCTTTGTATTGCCTTCAGGACAATATGGCATCCCAAAGCCGTGGTACTTCCCGTTCACCTCGTCTTACTGGTGTGGGAGGAACACTGTGTCTGCCAGTGACCCTGGTTTATTCAAGGACCCCAGTGACAATGGTAAAGTGAGCTGTTATTTCAATTCTCACCTTCTTGTATCTGTTAGATTATTGTAACAGACTAAAGGGAGTTTGTAGTTCAAATAAACATCTGCGACCTAATTGGGATGGGTCACAAGTGAAAATTAGCGCCTGTTTTTTTTTACACAGTGGGTGATAATAGCGCTGTTGCTATTAGACTGGAAAACTATTTACAATTAACGTTCAAGGGAGATGCTCAAGCTTGTTTTAAAGGGGCAGAACATCCATGTAATGCATCATTCCCACAGTCTGTGTGTAATAATATGATTCTTTAGAAAATGTACACAATTTCAAAAATATACTTAATTTAGTGATTAAAAGCTCATATTTCACAAAAGGAAACACTCCATTTTCACACTTACAAGCTCTTCATTCATGGGTGAAATGTCTTGCACAAGGACACCACAACAATATGCTTGGATTGTAGATTCTGCCCCATATCAGTGTTGGCCAAGCATGCCCTACATGTAAACATACTTAAATCTTATCTTTTCCAGAGTACCTTGAGAAACCACCTCCCAACGTGAAAGCCGGCGTATCCGTCCGAAATCTGGTCAAAATCTACAAGACAGGAAAGAAACTGGCTGTGGACGGTCTGAGCGTGGACTTCTATGAAAATCAGATCACGTCTTTCCTGGGCCACAACGGCGCGGGCAAAACCACCACCATGTATGTGGCCCTATCTACCTCTGCCACACCGAGCCACTTGCCCCGGCCCCTGTGTAATTTCACAAGCACAAGCTAATCTAAGCCGTACACAATGCCGACTGCACCGAGGCCATATTAATTCAGAGGTCATTGCTTTCAAAGAGTGACTTCTTAGAGGGGACATTTATCACACAGAGTCAGCTGGTGGGGATACGCTGGGAGTTATCTAATTGCTGTTTAAAAAAGGGAAGTTGGTAGAAAGGTTTTAAGGTTCAGGGGATGACAAGAAATAAATGAAAACCACTGGCCTGGATAGAACGCGCAGGAGCGAACTAGTCATGCAAAACTAAGGGCCTACAGGGAGCGTGGTGTAACTGTAGCAAAACATAAAGGAGTACAACAAATGGATAGGGCGGAGAAAGGATTCTGTGTGCTAAATGCTAAGGTGGAATGTATCTTAATGTGCTAACAAATGGATAGAATACAAATAAGGGTGGACGATATATTGAAATTTAGATATTGTGAATGAATATCGTGAAATGCCACAAAAATCGCTGATCGTTCTCGGATTCTCACAAAAAAAAAAAAATCTAAATATATATCTATGCTAAGATTTTACTCAGTGGTACTTAAAACTGCTATTAAAATGATGTTGGTTAAAATGAATGAATGAATATTCTACTTGTTGCATACATAAAAATATTTAAAGGGCCATTACCAGATATATTTCTCGTTCAGCAAAACGCTCTTTACATCATGCAACGTAACATAGTTCTACAGCTTTGAACAGGAAATGTATGGATTTCTATCATCAAATTGAGTTTTACAGTTTAACGCTAAATACGTATCATAATCATAAAATCATAATATGTCTTCTTTGACAAGTTGTAGTCACAAGAAATGGTATGTGACATGAATTGAAAGTAAATAGGAATAAAATAGGAAGTGAGTGTTCGTTGACAAGTAAATCTAAATCTAAATAATACTGCTGGTTCTCTAAAAAGTTTGTTAAAATAAAATAATCCGGGATAAATTCTCATAAATATAATTTTACATGAATCACCTGAATTAACTGATTTTAGTTTGGAGAAAAAGCACTCAATCTAATTTCTGCTGTGTTTGTATCCTGTTATCATGTTTATAAAACAAGAAAACATTCATCACACTTGAGCAAATCAAATTAGAAGTGGTATTGTGTTGAAGGTTATTTAGAATTCAACAATTAGATGCGAGGAAGTATATTTAATGCGATAGCTGTGATAATATTTTCTTACAAGTGGACCAATCTTGATACTTTTTATTTTATTTTATTTTTTTTCAATACTGACAATCTACGTTTATCATTCTTTTAAAAGCATGCGGAGGAGAGCAAATTGGTGTAGCATCAATGTGCCTACTTTAGTAAAAACCTAATTGAACACCTTTTCAAATCACTTCCTAATGTGTTTTTTTGTTGTTGTTGAAGGTCTATTCTGACAGGACTTTTCCCTCCTACCTCTGGCACTGCGCTCATCAACGGCTACGACATTCACAGTGACATGGACACCATCCGGAAATACTTGGGAATGTGCCCACAACACAATGTTCTCTTCAACGAGTGAGTTCTTTTTTCTCGCCCAGCCTTAATTTCTTAATCATCAAAAGGGAACTATGACGCGTTGGTTAAATATGAAAAAAAGCTGTAACCCACTTATTTTTAGTCAATCCAAACATTCTGGGATGAATCAGGCTCAGTTTGTATTCCAAAACAACAAATTATAAAAATACCCTAAAATAAAAAAGAAATATAGGACTTTTTAATGGATTCTGCTTGGACTTTTATTTTACTTTATTTACAAGCCCGTAAAACATGTTTTTTTTTTGTCAAATTAGCTTCAGTTTTGAAAGAGGAATTGTCAACACCCAACAAATGCCCAAGCAACTTGATACCATCTATACTGCTCTTTATATTCGCCAAAGAAAATCTAGGTGGAATTTGAAATCTGATATTCTTTTGTGCAGAGCATGATCAAGCTTATAATCAGAGTAAATTAGACATCAGAAGCCTAAACTACAGAGGGTCAGCTTCACAAAGAGCCCAGCTAATTCTTTGTGCTCCAAAAGGTTCCAGAACAACTTCTGTTTGAAATGGGGGCCCCCGACAGCTTGTCTCCATGGAGATGTTATTGCTTTGCCTGGATTTGAGTGTGCATGTCTTGCAAAGACAATGACACTGTATTTGAAATCATTCATCCAATATGTTCACATCAACTTTCATCATTACAATCAATGTACATTCTGTTCTGCAGGTATTTTTGAGCAAAAAAAGAAGGAAAGAATAAATGCAAACTAGATTCGTTTATTGTCACACTGTGTAACATTCCAGGCAAAGAAATAACCTTTAACCGTTTTATCGTGTTTTTCTTTCTCATTTACCCACTTAAAGCTGTATTTAGTGATTCATGCATGTTTGTGTACTCTCTGTTCTCCTTCAAATCAAATACGCTGTTGCTCCAAAAATTAAGTTCTTACCACCCCTCCACTGCTCTAGACCGATTTCGTGCTGTGTATATATATATTTTTCCTTATCGGTGATACATACAGGATTCAACGTGCTACTGTGAACTGCAGCTCTCCATAGTTTGGGTCAGCATGGTCCAACAGTGGAGCACGTTATGATGGTGCTTGTGGTGATGTATCGTAAACGGGCAGGCGTTAATCGTATTATGAATATTATCAATCAATATTGTAGTTTAGAATATCAAAAAATTCAAATAATGATCCAACAGTGTCATAGAGAATAACTATAAACTGGCCAAAACATGTCTTTTTGAAAAAAACAAAACAAATCACTTTTGAGTTTAATAATGAGGTTTGGATGTCAGCTTATGTTCACCATCATCACATCATTATCTTCTGCTTGTTTCAACTTTGCTCTCCCGCTCCATTGGAAAAATTCATAATAGCGCCATTTGAAGCTATTTTATTTCACCTTAACGTCCCCTCCATTTCTCTCCCTCCCCAAACTGATTACCTGCAACTCGACACTAGTCCTACATCATAATTATATCCAAGCACCTGCAAATTACTTACATTAATATTAATTTCCAGACAGTGAAGGCATCCGCTTTAGGTAGGGTTAAAGACAGTGCCCTTCAGGAAAAATATGAGGGGGAAAAAACTATACAAAAAATGCAAAAAGAAAAAAAAAGTTGACAATCTATTAGAAAAAAAAGGTTAAAATACTTTTTTATTTATTAATTAAGATTTACTTGAAATCTAAATTATGCAAGTCCTAGAGACAAAACGTTTCCAAAACTCAAAACAAATGTAAGTCAAAAGGCAAAAATGGCATTTTTGGAGTATTTTGGAAATCCAACAAAATATAACACTTGGCTTTGAATGTGTTGTGGTGAATTATCAGTTAAGTGAATCTGAAAGGACTTTGAAATTAATCACTGTTGTTTGACAGATTAAGATTGATTTTTACTTTTTAACCAGCAACCTTTTGCAGCATTTTGTAATGTTGAGGTTTTCTTTTTATTATAAACAATATGCATGCGTTTTATATTTTGTACATCTTCAAAAACTGTACAAACAATGCACAATTTTATCCACCTCTACATCCACATGCACCTAATCAAGTGTTCAATGGAAAGCACTGCAAATCAAGACGCTAATATTGAGTTATTTTCTCATATGCCTTCCTAATTGTGTTCTATTCCCACTCCAGGCTAACAGTGGAGGAGCACATTTACTTCTACGCACGACTGAAGGGACGAAGCAAGGATGAGGTGAAGGTGGAGATGGATCAGATGATCAACGATGTCGGATTACCACACAAGAAGAAGGATCTGGCTAAAAACTTGTCTGGTATGTTTTGGAACGATTGGGCAGGAGGAGAAAGATTTGTGCTAAGTCAAAAGGAATAGGCAAAAGTGAACCGTGAATTGATTTTATTAACATGCTTTGCAAAATGACAGAGATTTTTGTATGTTTAACACATTTTAAAAACATGGTAAAATATTGGAAACATTTTTTACTTGATCATGATTTTGTACTGTATGCATTTTACACAATACTTGATCAATTACTAAATGTTACAATGTTACAGTTCATAATCCTCCTTTTGCTTCCCTTCTCTCTTCATTTTCAGATCGGTTACGCCACCTTTCGTTTATACACCTGCGTTGTCAATGCCCAAACTAATGCATTATATTCTTACTTACATTTCACAGTGCTCTTCCACAGATTATTGCCTACATAGCCCTAAAGAGCAGAATTCACTTCCGCGCAAGCATCCTGTAAGTCATTTTCTGTGAGCCATCAGCGAATCCCGCTTGATAAATTATCCCCAGTCATTGGTTGCTTGTGAGCAAAATCACTGAATTATGACTTTCAAGGTTGATCTATGCCGACATTTCCACTACATTAGCTGTACATCGGATGCATCCTGAAGAGCCTGTGACGCGACTCAAATCTCCCCTGTAATACAGCCATTGTGTGCTATCAATCATTTTACATCACAAACTATAAAACATGGCCATACATTTGTAGGATAATTGTTTCCAAATATCACCACTGTATTAAAGCCCCACTATGTAACATTTCTGATGGGGGGGGGTCTACCACCAAGCCAAGTTACAGACCAGATCAGCCTGAGAGGTGACTTAAATTTCAGACAGAATGCTTTTCAAGCAATAAGAACAACCTTCAAAGGACTATTTAGCAAAATTGATTTTTTGAGCTTTCAATTATGTTATAACATTGTTCCCTCATCAATAACATACCTGGAGCTGTATTTACTTTCATTCATGCTTGTTTGGTGAAATCTGTTTAGTAAGTCTTCTCTCCTCTGAGCCGCAGAAAAAAACTCCCAAATTTCCCATTTTTGTGACATCATAGAGGTCTCTTGTGCTGTTCATAAAGTACATAAATCATCACCACACTCATTTTGAGCATATCTACCATCAAATCACATCCAAAACAACTACGTGCTTAAATTAGCATGTCGGGGGCCAAGCTAGCTTTTGTTTATGTCCCCATGGTAATTTCCTCTGCTGCCAGTAGATGTTTCTTTGGGAAAAAAAGGAAAACATTTGCTAGGGCTATCATTATTTATTTAGCACTATGTTTAGTTATAAGTTGGCTGTAGTATGATTATTTTTATTAGAGTAACATTTCCAATTAGATTTTTCCATTCTGTGAATTTCCTGTTTGATTTAGATGATTTCTCAGTCTAAAATATCTCCCTGAACCGCTCCAGTCGTGTGCCATCATCACTGTCGCTCTGCCTCCTCCTGTAACAGTAGCAATGACAGTCTCTCCCCCTCAGACTCTGTGTCACTCTGTGAACTGATATCGGTGCTTTTGGCTGATAACGAGATTACACAATATTTTCACTGATAGCGATATTACTCAATGATGTGAATATTGGCTGATACAGTTACTAGAGTAATATATTTATGCATCCCTAGTTTTAAAACCAAAGCAAAATCTCTTAAGACAATACAAAAACAATCCAGAATATGCGCTCTTTGAGTAAATGTGGACAGATGTCTGGTGGAACGTTAAGACCAGTCAAGCTGCTTTGGATGTGTTTTTGTCACCGTAGCACCAACATTCACTCAGATGATGTTTTCCAGGTGGGATGCAGAGGAAGCTCTCAGTGGCCATAGCGTTTGTTGGCGGCTCCAAAATAGTCATTTTGGACGAACCGACAGCTGGAGTGGACCCGTATGCAAGAAGAGGAATTTGGGAACTGCTGCTGAAGTATAAACAAGGTACAAACCGATGATGAAAAAAACGGCGGTATACGCTGAATAGCTGTTACAACCATAAAGGTTTTGCTGTTTTTTGTTTTTTTTTACTTGACTCTGCGTTTGCCAAGTAGACCAGTGAAAAATGCAACTTATTGAGTGACATACATTTACACAGAACTGTGGCTGTGACATGATGTTTGTCATAATGTATTCAGGACAGCTGTTTTCCTTTTGGTCTACTGAAAAATTAGAATAGGCTTGTTTTCTATTGCAATTTAATTATTGAGCTTGGGAATCTGAAGCTTCCTCTTACTAATGTTCTCTAACTTGGCAATGACATTACACAGGTAATTGCTTTGTTTCCTTTTGCCAAAACAATATAAGTACTAAATTATTCAATCATGCCGTGTTTACAAATATTAAAAACTCAAGCAGACCTCAACTTTAAGAACTGGGGATTTACTTGGTCCTATAGTAGTTAATCTTTAAATGTCGGCCCTTAACCTTGCCAGCAAGATGTGATATTTGTGAGTTCATGAACTCTTGGGAATCCATCTTGTTTGGCTCCTGCTGATGTGTTCAGCCAGTGGTTTAACGGGCTAATCACATGGCATTTAGGACCCTCAATCACAGCATTGTCAAAACAACCAAATCAAAACAAACATGGCGGCCTATTTCAGAAAAATATTGACTATTTTATTTTTCACAAACGCTTTGTACATTTGTGGAAGAGAAAGATGACTGTTCTGCTTTTCTGACCACTGGATTTAACACGATTTAGATTTTTCTGTTTCTTCCGCTGTTGTGACGCTTCGACAAATCAGCGTGACGTATTTTTTTTACCACCTTACGGGTTTTCAGCGAGATACTTTCCAGATTGATTCATGTGAATAACTCAATTCAGAGTGAAACACAGATCAATCTGGCGTGATCCAGGTTAGTTGGCCCTGCTTTGATTTCCCAATGCGCGGTATCGGACCGCATCTGTGTTCCTGCTTGTGCGTCGCTCGGGACGGGGAAGCGCATACACAAACACTCACAAACATAGGCATAAAGGGAGAGATGTAAACTTGGAAATGATGTGCAGTGCGTGCTCAAAGTTGTGTTGCGAGGGCACGTGATCAGGACTGATCTTATCAAAGGACAGTTTCATGGTCCTGTTTGACCGTGTAGCATTTGTGTGACTCTTCAGCACCATTAATTGATCCAGTGGACTGTTAAGACTTTGCACCAGTGCTGTTATGATACTGCTCACTAACTCACTCGATGTGTTCTCCTTTCTGCTGATGTGCATATAGTTCCAATCTTTTTTATTTTTTTATTTTACTAATACAAAATTTGGTCAACTAAAACACCATGGACCACATGATCGACTAAACAAAACTAAACTACTTCAGCCCTAATGTATTGCAAGTCTATCTTTTATCCCTGAACAGCTTGCAGTGGCAGCTATAGGTTTTAATTGTATCACATCTCCTGTCGCTTCATGACCCTATAGACCTCCATGGTGACTGTTCGTTTTAAACAGGACTTGCACATGCTAGCAACACAGACTTTGAGTCTAAATCTTTAATGTGCATTGAGTGACACTTCGCCTTGGCTGTGTCATTAGCTTCTCGCGGTCTAATCAAGTCCTTTCACGGCGACTGGGAGCTGCAGATAACTTGCTTATAATGAGAACACCCACATTGTGCTGCTTGAATGACTAGTGTTTTGAGCCTCTCCGCGTGTATTTGTACCACAGTGTTAGCGAGGTTTGTCATTAAGCGAGAGAAAGAAAAGCCAGCAGATTTATATGAAGGGCTAGACTTCTTATGGTTAGTCAGAAGCAATTAAATAAGCTGGATTCAAGCGCAGTCGGGGCGGCTAGACTGGCATAAGTGGGTGTTGTTTTGATTCACTTATGCATTTGGCTGCTGTTCAGTTGTGCTCAAGGTAAGA
Source organism: Chaenogobius annularis (assembly GCA_015082035.1). Classification (NCBI taxonomy): domain Eukaryota; kingdom Metazoa; phylum Chordata; class Actinopteri; order Gobiiformes; family Gobiidae; genus Chaenogobius; species Chaenogobius annularis. The sequence continues at coordinate 883,441 of BJKM01000085.1, read as the reverse complement.
TGAACAGAACAACTGTACATTGATCATAATGATGAAAGTTGATGTGGACATATTGGATGAATGATTGCGAGTTTAGTGTCCTAGTCTTTGCAGCCTTTTTTGATTTTATACGTTGCAATATTAATGAAAGAATATTACTGAGCGTGGCTGGTGCTGAACCATCCATTTTAAATGTTAGCAGCACACGGTAATCCATGTTGTTGAATTATCTATAATGAGTAACAAAAAAGTAAAGTAAGACAAAATAAAACATACTTTTGTTTTACCGTACATTAGTTATGTTTGTATCTACATCTTGCTAAAACAAAATCAATTAAATGGAAAAATCAAATAAAAAATATTTATGGAAGTACTGTATCTTCAGGCCCTACATACATCCATATTTTAGTATCTGATGTCAGCTTATGTCTGGTTTATTAGTGGCTAGCATCTGGTTCCAATAGCATAATAATCATGGGAAGTAACAACATTAATATCCCCCAAGTTAGCAATCAAGTTTTAATTAGCAGTTATGAGTCCAAACAATATAAACACGCTCCTTCAAATTGCTCTAAACTGCACATAATGGTTCTGTGTATCCCACAAAGAATACCCAATCCTGACTTCAATCTATTACCAATACAGTAGAAGAATAGTCCATTAAAATTGTCCCCCTTTTAAATTTCTGAGTTATTCTTTTAGAATTTTTTTTTCCTTCATTTGTGAGTCATACATAATGCATAGTTTAGGAAATTACAAATGAATGATGGAGCTTAAGCCATTCTTGACGTACAAATGGCATGAAACATGTTGGCATCTGTTTCAAGTTTCAGCGTTTAAATCTTTTGTAATTTACATGACATTGAAAATAATGTTGATTATTAGTGGGAGGAATATTTCGCAATCTGTTTGATGAAACATCTTTTTGTTCTGGGACATTTCAGCTTTTCATTATAAAATCTCATTTGTTTTCTTGTTTTGACAGCTTCTAAACCCTTCTTTTAAAGTTTCCTACACTTCACACAATTATTTATCATCTGTTCAAAGCAGTGAGCCTTTTATTTAAAGACATTATTTTCAGAAGTATTGATCTGAGATGACTTAAGCTATTTAAGCAGCGGTTAACACAATTTCCTCGAAGAAAAATAAAAGCATTAAAACTGTCTGTAAATCTACTATCTCTCCTGACTTAATGAACCGTTGTGAAACCCATTTCTATTTAATGCAGGAAGCTGAATAACAGAAAGCTGATTTTCCGGGCTCCAAAGTGCGACCAATTTACCCCAACGCGCCGCACTTATTTGATATATCACTTAGCTGTAATACACCGCAACTCGCTATAAATCAGAATACCTTTGTGGGCCATCTGCGGTCCAAATAAATTTATTCTACCCCCGACTCAGCTATGATTCACTGTGTTTTGATTAGAATTTCTCCCCCCTGTAAACCACAACAAGTCTCCAGGAAAATAGTGAGCTTATTTGTGCACTTCCATAGCACCAACAAAAGCATACCTCCAGACTTCCATATCTTAAACTTGACTGGATATTTGTGTAGCGTAACGTGAGGTCGCAATACTGACCGGAAAAGAGTGAGCTGAAGTAGTGGGCCAAGAAAAATGGGCTGAGTCGGACTGCAGTTTAATGACCTCTGAGCATGTCCTTGTACCTGGGCTAATGTGACCGGTGAGGATACAACATTTAACTACCTGAGTGCAGAAAAGCCAGTGCCAGCAGGAACACCTGACCTTTTGCTGTAAACACTAGATAATGGAGGTGGAAAGCGTAAAAGTACCATTCATTAACAGCCCTAAACTTTTAAAGGCTTATCGATAACTCTTTGTTTAGTCATTTTACTTACAGTAACCTGCCGTGGGTGTCTGTTAGTGTGTGTGTCTCTTTAATGCTGACTTCCAGCCCAGCGCTGAACCCATAAGAACTGTCACATCAGTTGTCTCCATTCACTTGAAACTACAAAGTGTTTGAACACTGTCGAGGTTCTGCTAACAACAACTAAACACTTCTCATGGCCCTTACAATATATAAAAACGTGTTATGTAACATGCTTTGTTGTGAAAAGGTGAGATAATGAAAGGCACAAACTTTGCGCAATAGAAAAAAAGGTTGAGCAGAACAACAGTGGGTTAGTTTTTGTTGCCAAGTGAATGAGCGTTTGGACTCTACTTCTGCGCAGGGCAGACAGCCTGCCCTGCGCAGACCCTCCACATGAAACACCTACTTATTCTCCGTGCAAGCACGCTTATGCTTTCCTCCCCTCTCTGCTCTCTCTTTAGCATTCTTTCAAATGTTGGCAGTCTGAGCCCCGCTTACATTCTACCTACATTCACCTTGCCTATGTGTGCATGTAGCGCATGAGTAATAACTTTGTATTGTACCACATTACTGTGAAAATACTTGTAATTAAATGACAGGCACAATCAAATTACTCCGTAAATTACTTGCAACACCAACAGAATGCTTAGAAAGAGAATGCAATCTTGTCCTGGAAGGACACAGACTAAACAAGGAGCAGGTTGAATGTGCGAAAAGTGAAAACCCCAAAGATATGTCTTATGCTGTTTGGTCAACACCTGAGAGGCAGAGATCAGCATTATTGATGAGACATTTAAACAGTTTACACAGGTCATTTGTGTTTTACGTTTGTATACATTTAATTGATAAAGCATATTTGATCAATGTAAACAATATTACAAATAAAGTAATCCCAAAGTAGTGTAACTAAGTAACTACACAACTTTTTCAAACACAATAGTGGTGATTTGATAGATTTACCACCAAGTGAATGAATAATGCAAAGCACTTTGGCTATCTTGAATGGTGCTATATTACAAAACATCACATTCCCTTTTCTCACTGAATGTTCATTTGCATTTGGCCCTATTAACACTATAATAGTTTGAAGATGCCTCTATTTTTCAGACTTGTAAGCAGGTCTCTCCATTTTCACCTCTTTTGTGCATCGGTACATGTCTAGATACAAAAATCTCCTTAATTTTTTGATGCCGCTTTCAAGCAGCCCCAGGGACATGATCGCACTGTGACACTACCACACATTTTTGTCTCTGTTTTATTCTCCATTTGATTTCTGTGCTATGTGTTAATTAATACGTGTTATCTGATCCAGCATGCTATGAAAGGATTAGGCACCTGTGAATAACCTCGCAGATATGCTTTGTCTTCGAAGCCACTGCTACAATTGTGTTCAGTTTGACTCTTTTCGAATCAAAGCGTCAGCAGCATAAAAATGCCTAGAAGATGGTCTCATAGGGAACAATGGAAAGTAGCAGCTCAGAGTTTGGCCTTGATCATGCTTTTAATTTTGTCCCAGATTCCCGCCCACACAATCCTTTGCTGTTACTTTGTTGCCATGAGGATTAGAGAGTACAAAACACTCAGCAATGTTTGATAGTGTGGCAGCTTGTTGATGGTAGACACATCAATCAAAAATCAGTCTTTGTCCTAGTCTATTTTTATCTGCTGCTGACACTTTAAGGAATTTAAAAACTTTTTGTTTATGCATTTTTAGAGGCCAAAGTATAGTGGATCATACGTAATGTGATTTCATTAGAGAAACTGGGATTGACCTCAGAATATCACAAAATGTGATATCAGAGCCTATTGTATTTTACATTATTTGTAAAAGAAAATATTACAGACAATTAGCATTTTTGGACATTAGGGACCTTTTTTCTACAGATATTTTACATACTTTATCACATGTACCATTTTAAGGCTAGAAAACTGTATTTTTCCATCCATTTTTTTACAATTTTATGTTTGGTATGTTAGCAAGTCACTGCCACTGTCCTTTCATGTCTGTGGAGAGATCCCAGTGCGCACTAAATTTAGTTCAGTTTTCTCCAGTTTTGGGTCAGTTGTGTTTCCCAAACGCAGCACCATGAGCCACGTGAGACGTGTTCAGCTAACTGCCGGACACACTTTGTTGACAACGGGCTTAAAGCGAACAGAGCTGCGTGAATGTGCATGCACACTCTCACATGGCTCTGTTCGCAGTGGTCTTTTTGGTAAATGCACTGTGAGAGTGATGCGCGATGGTGGTGAAGACAAAGCTGTCTGAGCAGCGCACAGAGGCTTTACCTGCAGCCTAGAGGCAGAAGTGTCTTGCGGGTATGAAATTTATCCAGTTTGCCTGATCTTGATGCAGGTTGACAACAGACAGCTCTGGAGCGTCCAAGTGCATTTTTGATCAAATTCCACATGCTTTTACCCTTACCACAGACTGCGCCGTGACGTTTAGGTTGGCCCAGGGTCATCTGTTTCACACCACACGCTTCCCGCACCAGAACGTGTCCCGGAGCGGCTGTTTACTGCCCTCCAGACTCCGCCTGGCATGTTCACACTGCTATCGGAGTGAATGTTCCTCTACATTGACTAGTTAGGTCGATGTAGAGAAACAAGACATTCTACTTTTTTTTTTTTTTCATGAACAATGCATTAATAGATCTTTTTCCGACTAGGTCGTACCATAATATTATCCACTCACCACATGGACGAGGCAGACATCTTGGGTGATCGCATTGCCATCATCTCCCATGGAAGAATGCGTTGCTGTGGCTCTTCACTCTTCCTCAAGAAACGGTTTGGAAGCGGCTACTACCTCACGCTAGTCCGAGACGGAGCTGCGAAGATGACCACACAGCGGACAGGCATGATACAGACGGGAGAGGTACAAAATAATTCAAGCTTATTTGATTGTATGTTTTGGGGAGAAGAATTGGGGCAGGAAGATTTGGGAAGATTTTTGGTTCCACACTGTAATCTTGCCTGGAAAAAAGTAAATACTAACAGTGTTTGTGAGAGCTAAGTTGCAGGTAAGTTTATTCTTTCCCCTTTGTTGTTTGAAAATCAGATCACCCAGCTTTAATAAAAAACACAGCAGTTGCTCAGTCGTATAGGATTTGTTCAGTTATTGGAAGCTTGTGGGATCATTCAGCATTCATGTCCTTGGGCAAGACACTTCTGCCTCCTTGCCACCAGTATTGAGTTTGTTAAGTAATTTTGGCATATTTGTAACTTTTCGTGACCTATCAAAAAATAAATAAATTAAAAACTGACATACTAACAAAACATTTAGTACATATTTGCTGTCGAGGTCTGCAATACTGTATTAAAGCACTACTTGAAGTGCTGAATACATCTCCCCGACAGAGCTAGACCTTGAATTTTAGCAAAGTAACATGAAATCACTAAATTACTGATAGGCAGTGCACTGGAGGGGATCAATTTATGCATATTAATGATTTACGGAATAGACATTACTGTTAATTGGGGCATTTAGCTGACACTGGGATTCCCACTTGTTTCTTTCATTGGAGATAGGCTTCTTTTGGTTTCCATTAATAATGCACAAAGCCATAGCAGATAGCGTTTAAGTGCGTGCGTGTGGTTTCGTTATGTGAAGATAAACACATTTGCTGATTAGGACCCCCCGCATGAGTATAGGCCTTTATGACTCCGCTCTCGATCTTGATAACTTTTAAATGAAAACCGCTGTAGTTTCTTTTCGCCCGTGATTCTTTTTACTATCAACGCGCAACAGTAGCCTCATCCGTATCCTATCATTGGACGTTTGACATAGAGCTTTTCTACTGCGTTGCGCACCGCCCTGTAATGATCCGTGTTTAGTCCCCCCCTCCAGCATGCGAATTGGCGAACTCCTACACGTTGGATGGTTTTAATTGTGGCAGGGGAGAGGGGGCGGAGGGTTCGGTTCTCACTTGGGCTCTCACACACTTCGTTTTAATCAATAGGAGCAAATGAACAAGAAGCACTAATGCCAGCAGGGCCAGAGCAATTACCATTAGTCTGCTGGCTCTTTGAGGTGAGAGGAGCCATTCGTTTCAGAGGGATAAATAAACACCTTCTTTTAGGGAAGGTGGACGGGCAACCAAAGTGTTATGACTTTGTAATGGAGAGGACCGCAGTTTCAACGCCGGGCAACATTTTTTATTTCTCTACCATTAAACTTCATGTAACCATAAAAATGACTCCTCACTTTCATCCTATCTTAATTATGGCCTTCTTTATTGTCTAGACAGGAGAAGGACTTTGAACAGATTGTAGCGTCAGGTTAACCACATTATCTGTCATCTCATGCATACGGCTTTATTTAAGGCAATTACATCAAATCTTTTGGACGGCTTCCATTATTTGATTAATGCGACACAGGAGTTGTCAAGGAGGAACTGTTCATCATGGTAAGTGGGAAAGCATTTCTAATCCTATTGTGATTAACAGGAGGAGAAGTGTCCTTTGAGGAGTGGCAGTCCAGATGACGGCATTGGCAGCCTGAGCTGGAGTAGAGATGATCCGTCAGGTACCGATGGTGAGGAATAACTTAGAAACATGTAAACAAAAACAACAGATCGAACACAGTCTACATTCAAGTAGGCCTGGGTGATATAGCAAAAAAATCTCACCAAGTTTTTTTTAAATTGATCCGCCACAATTTTTGATTCTATTCATTTTTTTCTCATTACGCACTTGTCAATGGCTTTTCATATTAATTTTATGAACATAAACAATACATGCTGTTAAACAAAAACAACTGTTACATGTTTCTCCCCTGAACTCTGCTCTAAATGTTGCTTTTGCGGCTGAAGGATTTCCTGTAGACCTGTTGGTTATATCTTTTCATCATATGACTGACTATTTGATACTCTTGGATTCCAATTTGATCTCAATTGTATTTATGCACACACACAAATGATGAAAACCACCCACACCTTTTTAGAATCACCATTTGCAGATGAAGTCTGTTCACGCTTATAGATTCACTCAGGGGATTTACAAAATAACGCTCAATCTTGTGCTCAATCGCAGGTAAACAAGAAATTCCTGTTTCATAGCCTGTTGAGTCAGCTTGTCCTATTTAAATGATTGTTCTTATGGATAAAACACAACTATGTTTAAGGATGGGATCCCCATTAGTGCAGTCAAGCTGTTGCTGTTCTTTCTTGGGTCCATGTCATCAGTGGCTTTCGCAATATTTTTCTACTGATTTCTTCATTCCCGTATGGCATGTGAGATCTGGAATTGCTCCGAAAAAAGGCGAACTAGCTGTAGTTTCAACTTTTTCATTGCCATTGTTGATCTGTTGACCAATACATAAAGCGCATTCTCGAGTAGGACAGTTGAGAGAAGTTGAAATGTGGTTCCTTTTAGAATAGCACATGGTGTCTGTATGCTATAATTTACCACTGGATAAAACAGATGTACCAGACCAGAAGTTGGAAATGTTTTGAGAGTGAAGCCTGAACTGAAGCCAAACTGACTGTATTATATATTATACTTTGACCGTCTCGACCGTATTGTAGATTAAATGAAAGATATAATCATATCTGCACTAGTGACACCACATCTCTCTTTCTTAGAAAATAATTCCGTCTGATCTGGGGGACCAACCCATTTTACTTCTTTTATAGATCCCAAAGTAAGCCGGTGGTTGTTACGGCAATATCAAAGCCAAGTAATTATGTATGAGAGGTTGGCAATCAATAATGGATGTGGTGAGTTCTGCAACACTGTCCAGATTGATTCACAGTGAGGCTGGGCTTCAGAATAGATGAGACTAAAGAATTATGGCCACTGATTGGATCTTCTGTTTAAAGGTCAGGCAGGTATGTGCTGATTGCAGCGACTGAAGCTGTAAATGTGCGCTGGACAAAGTGTGTGCGCAGTGAGCAAATGGGGACATGCAGCTTATTCAGTTATCTCATTATAATTCACATGCCATGATGTTGGTTTGTTGGTGAGTAAGGCAGCAAGCTGATTAAAGCCAAGAAATGTCCAATAACCCAAAAACATTATCTCTGCAGTGATACTAAGATATCAATACCACAATTGTATTTTTTAAATTCATTTATATTTTTTTTATTATTTTTTTTTTTTTACAAAAGGCGTCTTTTTGACAGGATTGTACAGGGGGAAATAGGGATAAGACTGGGGATGACACACAGTTAAATATTTGCACTCGCGACGCTGCAGTCTGCCCCACCTGGCATATGTGCTATCCTCTCGACCATGAGCGGCACAGAATGTAATTTTCATCACAAAATGGAAGTACTTTCTTTAAAGTTGCCTGGTGGTCTCAGTTTTGATATTGATCAAGACCATAATAAAACTACTAAAAAAGGTCAAACCCCAGTCTTTTGATACTTGGGTAGTTGTGATACTAGTTTTACTATTGATTAAAAAGTAAACCCCCCGTGATTCCAGAATTCAGTGAAAACGAAGATATTGTTAAACATATGAGAAAATCTGCCTCATTGAGTAAGGCTCTGTCATTTATTTCAGCTTTGGGGGAAAATTATATAAACTAGGACAGACCCAAAAACTATAAGATTTTTTGGTTAAATGCAGCTAATGGACCCTGACATAATAAATCCCCTCATTTTCACTTTGTTTCCCCATCTATTTTGAGAAAATATGTATTCAAGGTACTTACAAATGTCATGATTATGATAATGTACTAATTATGTATGTAGTCATCCAAAATGAAGGCTGCATCAGGCTTTATGCTAATTTATGTGCTGTTGCTATTTCAAAGACGTTTTTAACTATTATTAATTACAGCATAAAGTTCAGAAATAAGTAAGCATCTAAATGCATTTAATTATTAAATATTCACATTTGCTGTCCTGGAGCCTGACATTCTTGTGTAGATTGCTTGGCATGTGCTAAAGCTAACTCAATGTATTTTTAATGTCAACTAAATGTGTACGCATACAAAACGATTTCATTCACAAAGACAAAGGACACATTTGAAACCAGTCTTTTTTTGCCATTTCCCGTCCTGAAGCCTTCAAGTGTATAATTCTGGCGCTGTTTGCTTGGCAGACTTGACAACAGTGACTCAGCTGGTGCGCCGCCACGTCCCGGAGGCTGTCTTCTTAGAGAGCATCGGTCAGGAGATCACATACATCCTGCCCTACGCCGGCGCCCGCAATGGCACCTTTGGCCTGCTCTTCGGAGAACTGGACTCGGCCTTGGCTGACCTCGGGCTGACCAGCTACGGCATCTCCGACACCACGCTGGAGGAGGTAAACTGACCGTGGCATCCGCAGCCTGCCAGAGATTAGCTCAAGTGCGCACATATAGAGCGACACAGAAAGGTCACTGGAATATATGCGCAGTTTAGCTGTCAGAATAAAGTAGCATTATAAAATCTAATGTAAATCCATATTTCCAGTTTACTTTATATGCTGGTGCCAAGTTTTACATGATTGGAATAAAGCCAAGCATATTCCACAAGACAACAGCCCCACAGTGTTTAATACTGATATATTTCAGTCCTGGCTAAAATTGATTTGCCCAAGTAAGTAAAAAAAAATCCCATTACAACTGAAATGAAAAGTAACATCCATCCCTTAATGTCATACAAGTCAAAACTAAACTTCCATTACTCAAAACACTGTCTGTGACCTACGTAACACATCTCTCTGATGGTTAAGAAGTTATACTTGACCGATAATGATGTTATCAATGAATACAGTCATCTAAAACATTTAGATGCAGAAGTTCAGGAGTGTAATGATTCAGAAATGTTGGTTTGTGATCCTTTGCAAAAAATTCTATCACAATGTGTGAATTTTTTAAATGAAAGTCATCATTCCCATTTAAGTAAAAAAAAAAAAAGTAATACATTTTGTCTTTTAATTATGATTATTAGTAAATTGCAAAACGCTAGCCTATTTGAGTTTAAGGCATTTACTTTATTTTATATCTCTTATATTTGTGTTCAATATACAACATCGTCAGTACAAACGGCTCAATACATAGTTCCTGACACTGCACGTGGTCAAACTGATGTCCAGCAGGTCGTGCACACACAAGCATGTATGAAAGGAAAGCCATTTGATGCACGCATTTGACCACACGACATTAGGAAGTGGCTGCGATGGCGTTTTAATATTGTATTTCGCCACGTTTAAGTATCGCAGTACTACAATATTCCACTCAAACTGGACAGAGTAACAATACTACTTTAGACATACAGGACTAGCCTAAACGGACATTCTTTTTGCTCTGTTCAATTGCAGTTTGTGAAAGTTTTACATATTATGTTACTTTATTACTTCGAAAAGCTTTTCAATTTCAGCAGCTTGCATCATATGTTTCGTGCTTGTTATGGTGTTAAAGTACGCAGACAACTTTTGAAATGTACTTCAACTAACCTGCAGTGCTTATAAATGTTAATTTTCTACTGTTCCTGTTCTAGATAATTATCCTGACATGATACGTACGCAGCTGTTCCAACAATGCCCTTCCTTAGTCTCAGAGCAGGAGTCTTAGTCATGCTGTAGTTATCATTATGGATACAGTCTCTTATTTGTGCTTTAGCTTTGAGCCATGGGCGTGTTTGGCATGCGGACCGGTGCTGGAGTCTAAAGCTGAGTGACTGTTGGCTAATGCCGCTCATGTAAGGCAGACATGAATCAGACACTACCAGGCCGCGGGCGATGTGAATAATTCCTTCTGAATGTCAAACTCCTGACAAGGCCGCGCTTCTCTAGTCGCTTTTGAAGTCCAACAGTTTTCTAATTGAAATAACAAGATGTAATTATGTTTTAATGTGGGGTTTAGTAAATAGCAGCATATTAAGTCAAAGTTTAAGTTGTGTATATTCAAGTAATTAATTGTATTAATTTGACGAAACAATCATGCAGTATGGCTCTATGACTATTATTACTGATCTAAGCTGTGTTCAGGTTTAGTTCCAGGTTTAGTCCCAATTTTGTTATTTGTGTGAATGTATCCTTAGTCTTCTGTTATTGGCATAAAGACATACATCAAATAGTCAAATAGTTTTATTTTACTGTGTTCAATATCCACAATATGTATGATTTTGATTTCATGCAATCAATAATTTCAAAACCAAAACAACACTGTCGAAAGCGCTTTGTAGAAGTTAAAGGAACCATATATAAGATTTATTTAGATTTAAAATTTCCTGAACATGACATATTTGTGTCCCCATCAAATCAAACATTGATTTTATTGGTCACAACTGTAATGCTGATTTATTCTTACTCACAAAAACATGCTGGACATGGCAGCAAAGTTGTTGATGTTTTCATTTGGTGTTTGGGTCTCAAGATGATTCCCCAATCAGAAAGCAGTATGAGCCTCACATGAGTCTCTCATTTGTGTTGCCAGCTTCAATGCCCAAATCAAGTTGTTTTAAACCTCTGCGTCCTCGCTCTGATCTGAATGGTCACTCCGTAAATCCCAGCATGTGCACAATCATGAATCAGTGCTAGTGCAGACTCTGCAGCTCAGTGAGGGAATTCTGGAGTTTCTAAGCTGAACATGAACCATGGTCTGTCCATAAACGGAGAAAATTACTTGTATGTGTCTGTCTGCAGGTTAAGGCTCTGGCAACCCAGATTCAGTAAGAGCACAGGCTACATACTGTTCCCTTAAACAGCCTTATATGTTCTTTAGCATTTTTGTAACATACATATAGCTGTCCCACTCCCCAAAGACGATTCGTTGATATTGATGTTGTGTGATATTGAAAACTGCTCAGTAAACATTAACAACATTTAAAACAGGAAGGTCAGAGGGATGTGTTATTTTGACATATGGCTCCAATTTAATAAAAAGAAAAACCTGGGGTGGAAATTGCTTTCAGAGGGGCCAATTGGCAGATGTTCAAGCAAAGGTTAGCATCTCAGCGGGCGATTTTAAGTAAACATAACTCAAATTATTACTAAGTGCACCGAAATTTGGACCAGGCAAAGGGAAAAGTCAAAATACAAGCCAACATTTTGAAATATTCAGTGAATTGTAAGAATGCCTGTGTGTTGATGCTGGGAATGTGCCTACGCGCTTACACTCATCCATCGTTTGTTGATTTTTACAGATTTTTTTGAAAGTAGCTGAGGATACCGGAGTGGATGCACAAACACCAAGTGAGTTACACAATGTTGCATACTCCTGTCTTATAAGAAGCTAGAAAATAGTGCCAAACATGACTGACCTGAGAGCATTGCACTTACATACATTTTTACTTCTACTTATATTTGCCGTCTATTTACTAGTCTGACAGTAATCTTGGGCAGTGGTTCCTATAGTGATACAGTTATATCTAGTCAACAAATATTTTTATGTCGGTGAAATTAGTTCTTATATATTATTTAAGGTCCACAACTCTTAGAAAGGAGTCGGTGCATAATTGATCAAGGTGCACTATGAATAATTTGCCTGGTTAGGGGTCCTGCCACTTGTCTCTACGCAAAATGAGTTAAATGTACTGTGGAACATTCGAGGCAATGCGATGATATATCGTCATGGAAGCAAACAGCTGGTGGGTCCTTCACCAGAAATGTTACAAAGTGCATCTTTAATACTACTTAAACAACATAACATACCTGTAATGTTTTATATTACTTTAGTTATACTGCTTTATAATAACTACACCTTAAGTAGCCTTATTGAAACATGAACAAAGACTTAATTAATAATGAACAAATAGTTTATTAAAAATAATTCAGGTGTATTACTTAATTAAGGGGTTAGAGTTTGGGAATTAGCGTATTAAACAAGTGGCTTAGCCTGAATCATTCTTAATCAACTATTTGTTCGTGTTTGTCCATGCTATTAAAAGTGTAGTTATTATAGAGTGGTTTGCCATGTTATTTTGAGTTTAGAATTAAGAGGTTAAGAAGGACCCTGTTTTTTATATATATATATATATATATATATATATATATATATATATATATATATATACTTATATATATACTAATTTTTATATTTTTTTATAATAATTTTATATATATATATATATATATATATATATATATATATTTCAATGTTTAGTTGGCCACAAAAGATAGACCAAACCATTACTCAAGATTCATTCTGTCAAAGTCTGTTTTGTGATCTGTTTTATTTCCCTTCCTCACGCTGTACAAGCACATTGTATACGCTCACACTTTCAAGCCTTTTTTGTGGTTCCTTATTGATTGACCCTCAGCGGATGAATAACTCTCATCTATATTGTCTGCTCTTTATTTCACCTCAGTTGTAAATAACATTTGAGTTTTACCACCAAATGCTATTGTTCACATTTTAAACACCTGGCTTTGTGCTTTTAGAAGGAATAATATTGCTTCACATGGGGCAAGGAGCTATCCTTGTTGTTATTTATAACCCCAAAATGGTCAGGCCAAAACAACATATCTTATTTGTAATTCCCAACGCAGCCAAAGAACAGCCGCTCGTACGAGACTTGAAGAGGAGCTCACGTGAATTCAAACGGAACAGCGTATCCAGTATCCACAGTACAACCCAGAATGGATTAACCGGCAAGTTGAACATCAGTTTTTATTGACCTACACCAACATGAATTTTCTATGAGACGTGTTGACTTATAGCTTTCTATGTTTTGTCTTGTTCAGGTTTAAAAGAAAAAGTTGAAGGTAGGTAAAAGATAAATATTACAGTGGTGCCAAGAGTACTGTTCTCAGTGATAACAGGCTTTTGTAGGAGGAAAAAAACCAACATTTGAAGAAGTTGTAGAATCTTAAAAGTCGTATCTTCTTATATTCTATTCTATGACTATTAGAAATGACTGAAATTACAATACAACTCTGCTTAAATGATAAGTTTGTTATACATGTTGTAAAAAATTTCTCTTCAGTACTTTCAGTTTACCAATGAGTTGGAATGTCAAGACCACATTAATTCTCATCTGACATTTTTAAAGCATGCAGATTTTATATGGTCCAACATAGAGAGGGGTGAAAGCATACCAGCTGACACCTTCACCATTGCTATTACTTATGAGCAGCCATTATCTGTCTTAAACACATGTATAAATGATAAATATGCTTCTCTTAATGTCCTCTGCAGACCTCCGGAGACAGGCGTGCGAGAGTGGGAGGGGCTCCATGGTGATTGGCGGGTGGAGTCTGATCAGGAGGCAGTTCTTGGCGCTGTTCATCAAACGCTTCCACCACGCCCGCAGGAGCCGCAAGGGACTCATCGCGCAGGTAATGGCCCCCGTCTGTCACTCTGATGAATCTGAGGGCTTAGGCTACTGGCGCTCCACCGGGGATGACTGTACCATTGTACCAAATACAGGTTGGCTTTTCAAAATCAATTAATGACACGTATGATCGAGTAAGCTAATTTGAGACCTGCGGGAGAACAAGTCATGTCATCCATCTTGGGCCAGGTCAGTAAAAAAGGTAGTCGTTGTAAAAAGAAAAAATAACTTGGACAAGTTTTTAAAAATACATTGATGTTTATTATGTGAAACACAAAATTTATGTTTAAGGTTAAGGTTAAAGGTATTCACCATGATGAGTTTCCAAGGTGCTTTTCACAACTTTCAGAGTTTTGGCGTCACAACAACTAGGATGCCAACTGCGAACTTCCGGTTCATAGGGGATAAAACACTAATTCGATTCAGACATGACACAGCTGCTATCATTTTATACCCTAAGAGTGGGAAAAATAACAATAAAAAATGAAGTACAGCCTATTTATATATTTATACAACTGTAAACTTATGTACATAGAAATGCCTATTTTTTATTTTATTGTATAGTAATTTTAAATTGTTTCTTAATGCATGCCCTTTTGATTGAATATATGTTGTTTTATTATTGCTCAGTGTTTTATGTTGCACTTTAAGGCCGAGACAAGTTCCTATGTTTGTGAATTTTGTTCATTGACAATGGCAATAAACTCTTTCTGATTCTGATTCTGATTACTTTTTTTTTACCCAACTGCAACTATACTCCTTTTATGAATGACACAATTTTTTTTTTTTTTTTTTAGACTTACAGTAGTTTAATTTCTATTGCTTTAACACAATTTTTTTTTTTTTTGACACCAAAATGCTCCCGTCATATACATTCAAATTCGAGTTCACAGCTTTACACCAGCTCCAGCTTTACCTGTTTTAGACACATGTAGCGTCTCTGAAGCTGTTAAATCCTGTCACCTGGTTTGTGTGATTGACGCTAGCATCACAATCTGACACCTGTGATTAGCTTTCCTTTCACTTTAGCCACATGCTAATCATGTCCTTTTCATTATCTTTGTAATAGACCTGAGCGCACAACAATTAAAAGGATGACATGCTGCTATTCATATGATGTTTCTATTATTTTGTTTCTCGCCAACATAATCCTGAAAGTCAAAATCAATAGATGATTATAATTGAACGAGTCAGAAACAATTTGTGTAGATAGCTATTTATTCCCAAAAGTTCAGCAACATGCGTCATAAATGAAATAGATTTTTAGGTAAATGTCATGTTTGGTTATGACAATTGAGATGAAACACAGTGCCTGGGAGTATTAGTTAAAGCTATTAATAAATACTGTGTTCACATTTTAATTTTCTTGTGAAGTCAATTACTTTATTGTTTGGGAATAGCAAGATTAGCACATTTGATTTATCATGTCTTTCTGATCACTGATAAATTGTTGGCAACGAGTCCAAACAATTACGCTTTACGTCCCCAAATTACAGTGGCTTGCAAAAGTATTCGTACTCCTGGAACTTTTCCACATTTTGTCACATCACGACCACAAACTTAAACAAATTGTATTGGCATTTTTTGTGGAAGTGCAAAACAAAGTGGCACACAATTGTGAAGTGGAAGGAAAATTTCCAGATTTAAAAAAATAAAGTACATACTTTGTGGAACTGCCTTTCTCTACAATTACAGTTGAAAGTCTTTTGAGGTTTGTCTCTACCAGCTTTGCACACCAACAGACTGACATTTTTGCCCATTCTTTGCAAAACAGCTCAAGCTCAGTCAGATTTGATGGAGAGAGTTTGTGAACAGCAGTTTACAGATCTTGCCACAAATTTTCGATTGGATTTAGGTCTGGACTTTGACTGGGCCGTTCTAATGTATGAATATGATTTGTTTGAAACATTC
The DNA here is from genome assembly GCA_015082035.1 of Chaenogobius annularis. Classification (NCBI taxonomy): domain Eukaryota; kingdom Metazoa; phylum Chordata; class Actinopteri; order Gobiiformes; family Gobiidae; genus Chaenogobius; species Chaenogobius annularis. Next base: position 867,514 of record BJKM01000085.1, on the reverse strand, counting down.
CATTGTAGCTCTGGCTTTATGTTTAGGGTTGTTGTCCTGCTGAAGTTGAACCTCCTCAACAGTCTCAAGTCATTTGCAGATGCCAACAGGTTTTTTTCCCAAGGTATTTGGCTTCATCCCACTTCCGTCAACTCTGAGCAGCTTCCCTGTCCCTGCCTCACAGTGTGATGCTGCACTACCATGTTTAACAGTGGGGTTGGTGTGTTGTGGTGTGCCATGTGCCATGTTAGTTTTACGTCACACATGGCATTTTGCTTTTGAGCCAAAAAGTTACATTTTGGTCTGATCAGACCAATATCAAAGCACTAGAGCATCTTCTTCCACAGGTTTGTTTTGTCCCTGACATGGCTTCTGGCAAACTGCAGCCAGGACTTCTTATGGCTGTTTTTCAACAATGGCTTCTTCTTGCCACTCTTCCATAAAGGACATATTTGTGTAGTGCACGACTAATAGTTGTCCTGTGGATAGATTCCCTGTCCATCTGAGCTGGTGATCTCTTCTCTTCAGCTCCTCCTCCAGAGTTCCCATGGGCCTCTTGGCTGCATTTCTGATCAGAGCTCTCCTTGTTCGACCAGTGCATTTTGGTGGACGGCCATGTCTCAATAGTATTGGAGTTGTGCCATAGTCTTTCCATTTCTGGATGATGGATTGGATTGGATTATATCCTAACCCTTTTAGACTTCTTCACAGCTTTATCCCTGACCTGTTTGGTGTGCTCCTTGGACTTCATGATGCTTTTTGCTCCCCAACATTCTCTGAACAAACTTCTGTGGCCTTCACAGAACAACTGCATTTATATTGAGATTAAATTACACACAGGTGGATTTATTATGGAGTTACTATCTTTCAGCAATCATCTGTCAACTTCTGACAGCAGTTTGTTGGACTTTTGCATACTGCACTTTCCAGTTTTCAATTGTGTGCTGCTTTGTGTTGTTCTTCCACAAAAAATGCCAAAACCTGGAAGTTTTTACCACATTTACATGTTATATGAACTTCTGCATTGACATTTATGGTATCAAGCAAAACTACTCTTCAATTTTGTAGTTAATGATCAAGTATCAAATTAAAGTATTACCTTGTATGTATGTATTATACCTTATTTGAATTTTTTTTTTACACATAGTTTATGTAGATTGTAGAAACTATACTCATAATTGTCTTTGTGCTTGTAATCAAAACAAAAATCAGTTTTTGATAAATCTCCCACTTCTATATGCAGATAATAATAAGATGAATTCAGTAAATAAATTACATGGTTTCAAGTGCGTTGAAACTGAAATGTGTGAGAAAAAAAGGTCCTCACCTCCAGCAGTGTCCATTCCCCTTTTGTAATTTGCTGCAGTCCCAATCTCCATTAGTCACTGTCAATCCTGGGACGCCCCTCTTTAGCGGGACACAGAGAGGATCTTGCCAGTACAAGGACACCGCTACTGTTCCTCTTACTCTTCTCTTTATTCATTTTGGCTCAAGGTTTTTCATTGCCGTCATGTCAACACCTCCCGTTGTCAGGAGATATGATTGTTCAGCTCTGGGATGATCTATTCTACATCAATACAAGCGGTTAGGGCGAATATAAATACAAGTATGGCAGGGAACACAAAAGGAGTGATTTATGGGGAGGAAAGTTGGAGACAGGCAGGACTTTGGCAATGTCACAATGGAAAGAGAGTAAGCAGTTCTTGAAATTTGAAATGAACAAATAAAACGTTTTCTGCCTATAATCTACTTTTAAATTGGTGTGAAGTTATATTGATAACCATGTGATCAAGCACAACACTAAAAATACCCTTCACCAAAGTTGGTTGATTTAAAAGCAGTTGGTTTGTCGCTCTTTGCCGACGCGGAGAAGAACATCTCGGACTTTATCGATGAGCTTCGTGAAGTGAAAGCAGAGATGGTTAAACTCCGGGTGGAGAAAAAAAATATGAAGAGCCAGATTCTGGATTTGGAGTCCAGATCACACAAGAACAATATCAGACTTATGGGGGGCTCAGAGGACATGGAAGGAGATGATACGGAGGGCTTCCACCAGCAGGTCATTCTGGCTTATATCTGGCACTGGAGTTGCGGCCCCTTCCATCACTATAGAAAGAGCACATCACCTGGGCCAATGAAGAGAAAAGGCTGATAAATGCCTGATAATGAAGGCTGTGAGAAGGAGCTCGTCATGAAGGTTAACGGAGACCTCCAGTACAAAGGCAAACGCGTCTTCTTCATCCCAGATATTCCATATGAGGTTCCTTAACAACGAGCAAAGTTTTGCCACATCTATGTGGAACTGAGGAAGAGGAATCTGCGGCATGCTGGTGACTTTTGAAGGTAAAAAACACATTCTCATAACACTGGCAGAGGCAGAAGTGCTCCTCAGAAAAATACAGAGAACTGAACAGCAACACAAGATGGATCAATCAGCGTGGGGCATGTGAGTTTATGTAATGATTGCATAATAGGACAGTCAGATGTGCAGTCCGGGCAGGTCAGTTACCCTTCGCTCGTCACTGTAACTCACTTTTACCACTGCGGGTCCACGACGTCACACACAGACTGCTTTCTGCTCGGTGCTGACTCGTACCGCTGCGTTTATGTTTCACATTTAATATGTAAGTGCATTGGATCAAAGCAGAAAGGAAGCAAATGTACATGAAACATATTATTCAGGTATATGGGTGCGAATCAGCTTTAACGTTACGTAGATATGCCAAAACCGTAACTGTTTCTAAACCCACAGCAAACGTGTGTGAGGGGCACAGAGGCAGGCTGACCCACACCCCTGCTTCTCTCCCGTATTTAGAGACACATCTGTCACGCTTAATGTGGGCACATTTGCCTAAACAGGGACACCCCCCCTTTTGAGAAGCTCTGTGTTTATTAAAGTATTAAAGTAGTTACTAAGCATTGTTAATAAGTCATTTGTTCATTATAAAGTCCATTTATGCTTTTTTAGGGCTAATAAAAAAAAATTATTATGAAGTTTTACCAACTTTTTGTAAGAACGGTTGAAAAATGCATCTCTGTTGAAGTGACCATTACAGACTACAAAAAATGTATTGATATAAAGGTTTGTTTGGAAAAACAAGTTTAATGTAATGACTTTTGCTCTGAATAAAACACGGCTTAATTGCGTTTCTTGTTTTGCATATAATCCTTTCCTATTCTTCTTAATCCCCTTCGAAGTCGTGAAAGCAATAAACTCATGTATTGTTCATGGGAGCACTTTGGCTTTGTAATGACTTCTGCCTGTTTTTCCCTCCTCCAATAGAAGAAGTAGCAGCTGTCACCTGCAATTATCGTGAGAGAGAAACACAGGGGGAAACACTGAATGGATTGTTCTTTTTACCTTTTCAGTCCCACTGCCACACTTTATCTTTCACTCCGAGTGCATTACTGTAGCTTTTTTTTTTTTTTTCAATCCGAGCTTCTTCAATTGTCCTCACAAATTACACGCTATGCAATTAATCAAGTATGCAAACCTCCCAGAGCCTACCAATGATTAAACAAAAAACATATCCTGTGTTCTAACAATTAATGGAAATTGCTTGGAAGATAGACTAGGTTGGTATTTTTGTCTGATATCGAAAATAGCACAATGGAGGACAAGGGAGTAATTACGTTGAGCCCCACAATGATGACGGCATTGTCGGAAATGTTTAATCAAGCTCATAAAGCACAAAGCAAGGCCTAAACAAGTCAATGGTGCGCATATTAATGTGTGTATGTTGTGTTGATTGCATCAGATCCTTTTGTAGTGACGGCACTGAGCCTGATACAAGATGAAATATAGTCTGCTGTCATGCTCGAGCACATAAAGAAGAAGATAACTTAGACAATGAAGTGTTATTGGACTAGAAGCGAGCACCAATGGCGACAGTTGTATATAGTAAATACTGTATGTATGATCATGATTCTTCATGATTGTCCAATGTAATGGCAATATCATTTATAACTATCGTAGCAGCTGTGCTACAACTATGCCCTGGTCTAACGCCGGACTGGTAGCGATTTAAAATTTTACATTTGGTTAAGAAAGCACACACCTGGTGACTTATTAGCTGTGTTTTGCTAGGCAGCATAGTTTTGAGATTGGATGGACATTATTGAAATCATCTTCCTTTATGCAAAGGGCGAACAAAAGTAGTTTTCCATTGTAAGGTAATACTTTGAGTTTGAATTGAGAGTTTAAAAACATAAGTTAAACAATTTCCTATTACTGGGGCTGACAACAAAGCAACCAGAGAGAGCAACATATTCAATACTTCATACTGTGTAAGGGCTTATGGGAAAATATATGACCAGCCTTATCGTGTATTGGGTCCAACAGAATTAGATTGAGCAGCATCATCAAAAATATTTTCAGAGTCATCAAAGTGCTGGGTAAATGCATCACAAATATTTGTTGTTGTTGTCAGACAATTTGCAATAAGGATTTAGTTGTTTGCCCAAATTTAGAAGAATTGCCCTGTAATTCAGTGAAAGTATTGTCGTTGTAAGATGCTTTTGGCTTTACAAACAGTAGTAAAATATGAATTTCACTGCTGTCAATGATCCTTGATCATTAAATGTTTCAATGAAAAAGTCTAACGCTGTGTTGGGTTCTGGAATAATAGTGGTAAAGCCAATGTCACTATAGTACAGATCAGACAAATGCATTTTGTGTTCCGCACACACCCAATAGGACAGTGTTCACTTAAATCAAGGGGAAAGACACTGCTACATGGTAGTTCTGCGATTTTTTGCTTAAGATAATGCCCAATAATGTTGCTTCAAGTGGGTCTTTTGGGTTTGGTCGGGTGGGAGCAGTAATAAGTTGTGTGAGACAGTCACGGAGCCTCCGGATGGAGCTTGAGCGGCAGGTGGAGGTGGTGGTGGGTGCAGCAGAGGAAACTCCCTCTCATACAGTGGACCCAGAGGTGGCAGTGATCTGCTCTCCATCCTCCACTGTCTGGGAGGTTTAAGGGTGGGGTTTAAATGACTCTTCCAGCAGCCAGGCTTCACAGCTGAACCAAGAGTCCCCACAGAGTTTATCGGAGCCTTGGGCCTGGCTTCTTACTGGTACCATCGGCACTCGTCTGAGTTTACTGCACCGGAAGTCAACAAGGAAGTCCGCCGTGACATTGGTAGCGTTGTTAGCTTTTCTTTTTCCGCTAACTGCGCACTGGTGGCGGCAGCATGGGTCCCAGCGGCACCCAGGGTTTTATCCAGATCAAGGTCGTCTTGGATTTGATTTAATTCAGATATCCGGTGTTTGAGCCTGACTACTTTTTGACTTAGGGTTACTGATAGTAATGTGTGCTTTCAATAGGCCCCATCATTATGTCTTACTTTTAGGCAAAACTTATTCTATAAATGGCGACTAATGATAAGCTAATTGTTACTCTTACTGTTTTATTCTTAGGTGGTTTTGCCTGCTGTGTTCGTCTTCCTGTCTCTCATATTCTCCCTCATCCTGCCTCCGTTCAGTGAATACCCCAGTCTGGAGCTACAGCCCTGGATGTACGGAAAGCCTCAAAACACATTTTACAGGTAAGCACTGGCGGCTGCAAGAATCCTGGCAACAGCTGCAAAAGTGAATGAATAACTAGGCAGAAAACATAGCGCAGTGTGTACCAGCCTAGTAAATTAAACATTAGATCTAATCTTTGGCTTGCTGAGGTCATCAGTTGGCACCCGGTCCCTCCTTCGTCTGCAGATTTGGCTTGTGAGAAATATAAACAGAATGTCTGAGGAACTGCAAGTCATAAAGTAGCTATTGAAAGTGCCCTTGATAGCAGCAAACATGGCACAGATCATGAAATACTTCTGTGTAAATGTGAACTGGTGCTCCTAGGGCATTGTAATTTATCAAATTTTAATTGAATCAAGACCCAATCATTTCAAATCCTCAATAATAATGAAAACCCAGTTTCGATCGCTCTGTCCATGGTGCTGAAATCCCTATTGCTGGTAAAGGTGCTCAGTACACCAATAATGCTTTCACCCCTGATCTAAAATATTATTTTTACTTTGAACTTTTTATTTTCATTAAACTTTGCTCCATTTTTCGGAACGTATTTTTGAAATAGAATTCTTTTTCAAGTATTTTTCTTGACATTCCCACGGGCCAATTACTGCACACTGCCTTTTCTCTTGAGTGACTTTGTTACAGTCATTTTACTCAGCTACAGGCGTGTGACTAAAAGCACTGAGCTTCTGTAACTTTGCTCTTTAGAGAAAAAGCTTTATGCATACATCATAAACCCTTATTATATTTTCAAGCCTGAATGTTTGATAATGATACATGTCATTTGGAAGACTTGATGACTTTCAATACTTAAAATTACGAAACCAGCACAAATGGGAGTATTACATTTTATTAATGTAATATTAAAGTCAGCTTTTAGGCTGGTTCTATGTCGTGATTGGTGCTTACCGTACTTCATACTTGCCACGCTGTCTCCTGTTATTTTAACTGTCTCGTGCTGATGACCCACTGTGATAACTATTCATTAGTTCCACTTCCTCCAGAGTATGTACACCCGTCTACACTTCGGGACCATCCAATAGTTTTATTATCTTGAATAAGGTGCTAGCCCAGCCATTGTTAATTGCAAAACAGATGGCTGCACATAATCCATTTTTACTATCACGCCACTTGAATCGCGCTCAGTGGTGGCCGAGGAAATGACCAGCTGACCTTCATGGAGACGCCTCTCAAAGAGACAATGAACAGTGAATTAATCCAGAGTGTTGGCTGTGTGCTCGCTGGCTCCATGCCATCTCCCTGGTCTTTATGAAGCGCTCTGTTTTAAGTCCCTCAGTAGCCTTAAGATAAAGGGCAGAGCTGCGTGAGCTGTAATGAGAGTCAAATTAGAATGGGAAGATTGTTTAAACCTGACTCAGGCCTTAGTGGACAGTGTGCTTAGATAGTGCTTAAAGCATCACAACTGTAAAGGGGTTTTAGCAGATACCAGTATTCACCAGTACATTCATATAATGTATCCATAGTAGTCCTTGTTTTACAGAATATGCATGAAATAAACAGCATATTTGACTTGAAATAAGGCAAGGATGCTGTTACCTACATTTGTTCTGTTCTATTTTGTGCTGACATATACAATTTGACAATTAGCTCATCGTGTAAAAATGATTATTACTTAAAAAATGATGTATTTACTTATTTTATCCATGATCTGAACAGTTGTTCTTTTGGGTCTTGAATCTAGCCTCTGAATTGGGTGCCAGTTTGTGTTGCCAAAGTTGTTTTTAAGTAAGTTCACTTTGGTGAGTGGTGTGACCCGGCAGTCAAACTCTCCTTGAACCAATCGATGCTGGACCAGTTTTACTCTAACCTTTACCACTTGTTGTTTCTTTTACATTTGCCTTCCAGTTCTGCTTTGATCTATATCAAATGTTCACTTTAATTTTACAGCAACGACGGGCCGGATAATGCAGAGGTTTCTCGTGTGGTGGACACTTTAGTGAATAACCCTGGATTTGGTACTCGTTGCATGTATGGAGACCCAATACCGTGAGTAATTTAAAACAAATTAGTACACAATGTGTTATTGCACCTCTTTGATTTTAGATCACAAACACTTATATTTTATATTAAAGGACTAGTACCCAGTTTTCATCACCCAAGTACAGATGTATTGTAAAGGAAGTTCTTAGAGTCCAAATAAGATATTTTTTCTCACAGACAGCCAAACTCCACTCTGGCCTCTGAAAGTTGTGAAAACCCATTATGAACTCATCACAGGGAAGAATAAGTTTGGACCACTAACCACTAACTATCTCTGTTTGTCACATTTTTAATACCGTAAAATTAAACACAAATAATTTGCTAAAAACAGAAACAAATAAACTAGGTTTATGCACCACTATACCAGGTCTAAGCAAGAACTAAATCCAAGCAAATATATTCATAGCACTAATGGTTCCAACAAACAATTATACGCTAATGGAAATTGTCTGCAAATGTTGTGTTGTTTCTATTTTAATGAATTACTAATTGGTGTATCTCTATATCTTTAGAATGTCATCTACAAATAAATAAATTCAAGTTCTAATTAAACATATAGCTACTTGTCATGGTACAAAAAAGTAAATCTTTACTTTTGTAGAATAAGTCCAGTGCCCAGCTCTCTCACTGTACAATATTGCGCTGCGTGATTTTAACAAGCCTTTTCTGGGAACAAGTTCAATCAATACATAATAAGCTTTTCAAGGTGTCTCCTAATCAGAACACGATGAATAATGAATACCTATTTGTGTGTGATGATTGGGATGAAAAACTCCAAGCGCTAATTGAAAGTGTGCTTCTCTTTGAGTCAAGGTAGCTGGTGTTTACCTTTTGAAAACTCACACTGGGCTAATTGTTTTCCCCCAGGAAGTTGCCGTGTTCCCCAGGCGCCACGGATTGGCTCACACCGCCCGTGGATCAGTCGGTCAGTGACATCTTCCTCAACGGCAACTGGAGCATGGCTAATCCCTCTCCCGCGTGTCAGTGCAGCACTCCTAAACGCTCCATTATGTTACCTGACTGTCCGCCGGGAGCAGGGGGCCTTCCTCCGCCTCAGGTAAGTGCTGCGACCGGAGCCATGCTTTGTGACAGTGTGCGTGTGCTGCTGTTTAAGCTGCACTGGGAGAACATATCATGGGGCAGTTGTGCAATCTAACAATAGATACCAATGTAGTCTTGCTGTGTGGATCTCAGAAAAACTGTGCTGGTATGTTACTAGGTTTTACACAGTGCCACGGTAGTAGAAAAAGATTCCGTTGTAGTCATCGGGACATTGTTTTTAGAAAAACAAAACGTTTCGTCTCTCATCCAAGAGTCATTCTCAATCTGCAGATCGAGTCTGGGAACTCAGTTATTTATCCTACTCTGTGCCACGTTATTTAAAACAATTTGACTTTTTGTCTTATATTGCACATTTAAGGATGCGTGTTACTTTTTTGCTAGTTATTGCTTTGTCTGGAATGTTCCACAGTATTGTAGTAAACGTATCTATCTTGCATTTGTAAAATTAGAATGTATTGTTTTGAGAAACCAAAGGCCAGGGGGCTCTGTATAAAATACCGAGCAATATCATTCTGAACTTTCCAGGCAAGAAGCAATATGCAATAGTTGTTTCCTGCTACTCTAAAAGAAGGAACATTCCAAGCAAAGCATTTCCATAAACAAAGAGACAAATCTAGCTTTCTGATATTTACTAACAATCTGTTTTACATTTGATTCATTGTAAACCACAGTATTGATCTAAATAAAACAAAGTATTAATAGATAAGCTTCCGGTTCAAAACTGATCCACTCCTGCCACTTTACTCTGAGCGTCATCACAACAAACGGCCGTGCTCCTGGACCCTGCTGCTTCGCCGTCTCATAGAGCAGGTGAGCAGGTTCACAGCAGGGGGTAGGTAGTGGGAAAAAATGGCTCTGTACCACAGCTGAACCCTACGTGTATTACCTTTTTGAAAAAGGAGAAATCAAGTGAAACACCATAGTAAGTACAGAGCCGTCAGCAGGGGGTAGGTGAAAATGGACATTTAGCGAGCACTGACGCCTCAAATTAAGGACAATACATATTTAATAACAGAAACTTTTCGCTAGCTAATGATGAGACTATTTTTTAAACAGTATTTAGTATTTGTTTTGGAAAGACAGGCAATATTTTGATGCTTGTAATTCTTTATTTACGGCTGCATTTTTTACTTCCATTTGCTGTAAATGTATGCACTTTATGTTCAGCAATATCTGCTTTGCCCTTTTGTTCAAACACACTTATTCTCCTATTGCTTTTACTTGGATATTTTCTATAGTCAAGGTTTCAAAATTGCCCTTCACAAACCAGTGCGTGATGTAACGATCATCTTTTATACTGTCTCGGCTGAATTGCATGGATGCACAGTATGTGTGTCAGAAAGCCAGACACTATGGGCTGGGAGTGAAAAGGAGCGAAAATAAGAAATAAATTGGTGACACAACAGTACAATAAAAATGCTTATCATCGAAGCTTTTGGCTCACAGCCCGAACGTCCAAGTCAGCATCATTTTGATTTGAAATTGTAAAGGTACTTACTAACAAGGAATTTGCATCGCGCTGCAAAATGTAAATCAGCCTTTTGTGCTTCTTCTCTTTTGTGGAATAGCGTGCATGCTGGGCCAAAAAAAAAAAAGATTATTCCAGTGAGAAAACTCTTTACTGGTCATTGGCAGTATTTAGCACACCCCCCACTGCTAATAAAATCCAATTTACTAGTTTCTAATCCACTTTCACCTTGTCACAACTTCAGGATTTTGTCAAGACCGACTTTTCAGGTTTTGTGCGTCTCATCTCCGGTCAATACCAATCACTCACCACTTAAGAGCCATTACTTTAACAATAGACATGCTCAGATGCCACTATAGGAACTGCGTTGGCTGCGCTTACCTGGGGAGAGTTCATATAGCGTTGGATCGATGAGAAACTTGGAGAAAGCCTGACCCACCCATCTGCTGCTTTAATGCACGGTGAAAGTCTCATTTGCAGCTAAATGCATTGTGCCAGTTGCGCCGCAATAATAAGCCTGCCACCTGCGCCTCTTTGTGGTTTTACTGGAGATAGCTTTGTCTGTTTGCTCAGGTTTTGTGGCATGTGGCTGCATACTAAGTGCTTGCAATAAGAGGGAGCTATACTGTCGGTATATGGTCGTCCTTTCATACATATATGTGCACTAGATACAAGGCAATGGAAAAAATGAATGAAAGCTCAGAGCTCAGAGTTAAAACGTTTAAATATGCACTGCATAACCTTTCTGATTGCAGTCACCATGTAATGTAAATTCTCTTTACTTGTCCAACAAAGCAATATAAGTTAGATGTATTATCCTGGGTATTGTTATTTGTTCATTAATGAATTACAAAATAGGTTGTTTTTACTTATATTTTTACTCTACCTTTTTGTCTCTATTGAGAGCGTATCACTTTGCTTAAAATGACATGAAACAAATCTAGTATCTTGCATTTATTTCAATCATCACATGTGTTTTTATTGCTCAAAAATACCTTCCACTGTGCGCGAGGTCACCTCCCCATAGATCTGACCTGTAACTTGGTCTGCTGGTGCCACTTGCTGTGTTTCCAATTGGGATTAGTTTTTTGCCTCACTGAAGAACATTCCAGGCAACGCAATGACATCGCTATGGAGATGAGCAGGTAATCATATCAGAAAACAACTTTAATTGACAATAAACAAATATATTAGTAATAGTAGCTCACCAATATAATCAAAAACAAAAACATATTTTATAGTAAATAGTATAGTAGTAATACTATACTATTTACTACCATAGTGAATACTATAGTAATTTTAACCAGTTTACAAGATGAGATCCATAGATATATAGATATTTATACTAGCCTGACTTCTACATAGCACAATATAAAGGCAACACTATATTTAGCCACAGAATATAAATGTGTGCAAATGTAACACTTACGTAACACTATTGATTTGAGTCTGCCGCTACACATATTAAGACCCTATTATAATGTATTTAACATAGGGAGAGACTGAGCTGACCTTCTCGTGACATTTTAGATCACAGATGGCATGTCTTTCTTGATGCGTTCCACGGCCCCAAAGCCCTTTCACTGAATTAAGTTATGAAATGACACTTCAATGGGGACTCATAATCACTTGAGGCCGCTATAAACTTTCTATGTTTAAGTTTCCTCTGCTTTTGCTCTACAAAAAAGAGCCATTTTGGGATATTAGTGGAAGCATTGAAAGCGAGTTCAGCTACTGGAAAATGAGACAACATTATATTGACAGCGCAGATGCAGGTTAAAAACATGTTTGGTAAACTGTCTGACTGTGTCCTATTTACTGGTGCCAAGATTTAAGCTTTCTGTTTGCTGGCAACATTTCAAAAGACCATTCAAAAGATAAGATGTTTAGTTCTGAATTGTTAATTGCTCATTGTCTATCAATCCATAGATTTTTGTATTTGTTTTTTTAGTATTTCTAATCTATTTCTTGTTCTATTGAATAATATACTGCACGGTTTAAGGGCAACTAAAAAGAGAGCTAAAGGGGACTTTTGACACCCATAACTATAACTAAATGATAAAAATCCATCTGAATTAAGATTTTTTAAGAAATTGCTGCCACTAATTTAAGTCAATTATTGAATTAACCATGTGCTTATTTAGTAATCACATCATCATTATCTGGACTATAAACAAACTCTAAAGATGCCATGTGCTGAGCGAACTGCTTTTATGATTCACACAGAGGAAATGTGTAATTTGTTTGATGAAAAACCTATATGCTAAAGCTATGTGCTAATTTCTTTATTGTTGCATTACTAGGACACTTTCTGGGCTGGGGTTTGCGCTATCCAAGCCCTAGTTGTCATCCGCTTTTCTAATACAAGACATATTTGGGGGAGTCAGAACCGCTACCGTTCTAAACCAGGGCACGAAACAACATCTAAAAACCTCATCATTTGATTTTGATTTTTTTTCGCTCTCCTTCCGCTCACATCTTCCTGCAAAGCGGCGCACAATGTAATGTCCCATTTCACACTCCCCACGGATCCGCAATGCCTCGTTGATCTCGCAGCGCGCTCCACAAAGCGACGGGGCCATCCGCAGCCACTTTGAAGCAGCAACTGTCCAGGTTTCATATTAGAGAATGATTGTCGAGACAGTCCGACCAAAGTGGCGCCCTTTGTGTAACCTTTTCCCTTACCTGACGCTCGGCCCTATCTCGTGACAGCCCTTTCAAGAGAGATCTCCCATTTGTTCAGACTCTGCTTGTATCTCTTGCATCTTCACCGCTGCCACGCTCAAGCTATTAGTTTGACCTGACCTCCTTTTTTGTTTTCATCTTGCTGTCCACACAACTAGACCAATTTGAAAAGTTTAAAAAAAAATAAAAAAATATGAATCACTGCTCCTTTTAACTTCACATAATTTAAATCTATTTTAAAAGTTTAATGGCCTTGGTTAAATTATAGTAGGTCAATTTAAGAGTATGTAAACATGTTTTATTCAAATCAAAGCTTTGTATCAGTCTTACTCATGATATGATACTATTGTAGAAAAAGATTCAGTTGTTGTCATCTGGACTGAAAAAGTATTTTTGTGAGTCCAGATGACTGCAACTGAATCTTTTTCTACAATGGAACATTCCTGGACCAATGAGGGATTACACCGGCATATGATACTAGCATTAACAATTTTCAACCAATACATACAACACATTATCTTTATATCGCATTTAGAATTGTATTTATTTAATTATATAACTACTTTCATAGCCTGATGGTTAATGTGTTCATCTTCTTCTTCTGACTTCACATAGGAATCTGTCCGTCTTCTCAGCACTGCATACACCTGCATTGTACTGATGTTAGCACCAGAGCAGCTAAAATAATGTGAATGAAGACAGCTGTACTTTGTTGACACGCAGGATACGAAGGAAGCACAAAGGACATTTCCATCCTTTTCAAATATATATTACATCTTGACTTGCGGCAGAATAGGCTAAAAGACCACGTTGCGAGAAGATTTTTTGTTAACACTAGTAAATAGTAAACTGCTTTTCCATGACCATATGACTATGTGGTAACTCATTTTTACTCAAGTGATCGGCCTGTTAGCTTTTTATTAAATAATTTACTATTATTGATTCAGGTGTAGTTATTATAAAGTGGTACGGAAGTAAAATACATAGTACACAGCAAACATTAACTTAACATTCAATACATAATTTGCACCACATTAAGGTTACCGGTAATTTTGGATTTTAATTTAATTGTATTATCTTGTATGGCTTTATATTCTGATTCTCTAATCTCTGATTAACATTGAGGATGATTTTAGTCCTATGTAGAGGTGGACGCTACTGTTATATCACAACAGCAACTTAACAAGGCAGCTGTGCTTTGTTGACATAAGACATGGAAATTAGCAATGTGGTAAGAAAACACAAGGTGCTTTTCCACCCCCTTTTCATGTAGTTTCATAAATGATTTATCTTGTTTTACTGTTTATAATACATTGCATTTTGTATTTACGGTATATAAAAAGTAGCGGGACAATATAACATTGTTTGATTGTAAAATTGGTAAAGAAGTACAGCTTTTTGCAGCACACACTGATGGATGCTCCTCTTTATAATGCCAATGCTTATGCTTAGTTTCTTCCACTTGCATCACTTCTGCTGTATTTACAAGATCTGTATTTTGTCTCAATCTCGATGCTGTAAAAGTAAATGGAGCGTTGTCTTCCTTTGCATGGCAACAACCTTGGGGACATGAATTATTATTTTCAGTTGTTTCCACATTGAACGAAATTAACAAAAAAATGGCAGCGCGTTAATGGAAACTGCACGGCTCTATGCAGCTACTCTTTCTTTACTTTCCCACACAAGAAGGAACTTTTGTAGAGGGACGTTTCACCATTGGCAACACTTTAAAACATTTATATCGCTCAGCTTGCTAGTGTCCTTCCTGAATTAAGAAAAGTATTTTTTTTATATATATAATACAGCTGTCATGTAAAATTAAACACGCCTCCTATATGGAATCTGAAGAGGTTTGTATTTTATGAAACATATGAAGAAAAGTACTACATTTGCACTTAGTTTGCACGTATACTATAGGAAACATTCATTTTTCATACGTTTTTCGCGTTGGGAAATTAGCGGCCCACCTACACAACTGCATTGTGGGGGGTACATTCCTTTTGACCTGAAAGCTTTTCTCCAGCTTGAATAAATCATGACAAAATGCACCACTCCTTTTCATCCCTTATCCTGGCCATCCTCACAATATGGCCTTGAGAGACGGCAGAAGGAGGACATTTTTGTGAGCGCTGCGCCGCAGGAGGGACACTCGGATCATTGTTGCCATGGAAATAGCAGGCAACAGTAAACCCATTATCAATTCCCAGCTATTGACTCCCGTTTGGCGGCGATATTAACCTCCCAAGATGAATAGTTGTCCATGCGTGTAGAGGAATTGATAGCGTCACCATGTTTACTGCATTACCATTGATGTCTGTATCATTCCACTATAGGGCTCACTTGTACACCCATTAGGCATAACATTATGACCACTCGCATGGGGATGGAACAATGGTGATTATCTCTCTGTTATGGCATACATCAGGTTGTGTGGGATAAATTAGGCCTCAAATGAAAATGTTGATTTCATAAATCAGACAAGTTAATTTATCCAAAATGGGCAGCTCATTTTGCAGTTGTATATGAACTATGAAGTCTACGCATTATTTTTTTTAAATTTTTAAATTTTATTTTTCTTCTTCTTAGGACACAAAAACAAAACAACAACACAACAACAACAACAACAGAAAGGGGAAAGAAAAAACAAACAAAAAAACACAAAAGAACTCTAAAAACACCTACAAAAAAAAACACAAAGAACGAGCTGGACCCGGTAGAACATAAGGCAAGTAAAAAAAGAAAAGAAAATAAGGGAGTGGCATCAGAAAAATAAATAATAATAATAATAAAAATAAAAGGAATTAGTGCATATTAACTTCTGAATAATTGTTCCATTGTGTCCATTGTTTTTAAAATGTGTATATTTTTAACACTAGGACTACCAGGATTCTAGAACTACTAGAACTCCCAAGCCGTCAATTTGACGGTTGCACTCTGGCAATGACGTAATCAAAAGAATGATCCTTTCTAACACGCTAAAAAATTGGTCTATTAGCCTCTTAAATGAATATTAGCATTATTCAGCGAGCCGAAGTTGACCAGCATCAGCGGAGGAAGGAGGAAGAGGAGGAGGCGGAGGGTTGTTTGCGATAGCGAAGCCGCTGTTACAGAGAATATACGTGTATTCATTCATTGATCTGGACCCAATCTTCCTAAAAAAAAAGCTAGCCAAATACTATTATAACACCGGATTCATAAAGACCTTGAATATTGTCGCTATTGCCAAGAATATGCCGCTGAATATGCCGCTGAATATGCAATGTTACCGGCTTCTTTTTGCGGGGGCTTGTTCTTCCTTCTCCGACTCGCTTCCTGGTTCGGCTGAACTGCCCAAAACCCACGAGTCCACTAGTCTGATCGCCTTCACCTCCCAAATGGAACCTCATCAATGTTTTGAAGCATTTCCAGGGCGTCTTGTACGGTTAATCGCTTCAAATAATTTTACCTTTAGCTGTGCTGTGAGAGACACTAAAGGTGACGCAGCGCTCACGCTACACTGTCATCTGCGGTGTAATTAATTGAGCTGTCAAATTGACGGGCGTGGGAGTTAGAGGAAGAATTACTCAGAACTCGTTTTGACGTTTTTATTTCAGTTGAATTGCAATATGGGGATGATATACACAAAGGTAAAGTAAAAGTCAAGAGCCCTTGAATCTGAAAGAGCAACGTAACCAGAGTAATTAGACGTACAATTCTGAAAACCGTCAAATTGACGGCCTTGGGAGTTCTAGTGTTAAGTTGAGTCCGAAGGTTATTGTTTCCATTGTGCGTCTGTCTGTTGTGATATTTGTCCAGTCCTTAATCGTTGGAGTGGTTTGAGTCATACATTGTTTTGTGAGGGTCTTCTCAGCTGCCAGGAGTATGTTCCCAAGATAGCCAACCACTGTCCATGGTGGGGTTTTGAGGCCCAAGTACATTCCAAAATTGAGTGAGATGGTGGCGTCAAAAGTCTATGCGTTCTATAGAAAACTCTGACACTAAACATACACAAACACACGTACATCCACGGACACACACACACACACACACACACATAATCGCCCCGCTCTGAAGTTTTTAAACTGTTGTCCCTCTACTTGTATGTCTGTATTGTTGTCTGTCTTTTGCTGTTTTTTTTTCTTATTGTCCTCATTATTGTTACTGTTTTGTATTTGTAAATAAATAAATAAGTACATTTTAAAAAATAAATAAATAAATAAAACTCGGACACTAATATAACAAATAGGTTAAAAGATTAAAATAATAAAAACATGTTCCAAAATGTGTTTTCCCCCATTAAGTGTATTGTAAAAGCAGGACCACGAAAAATGAGGCCACAGCACACTGTCTGCATGCAATTATAAAGTATTAGTAAGTGCTCCGATTGGCTGCGCTTGGGTGGTCCTCCCCAGTTTCACATCACCGGCTGATGTGATGAAAAGCGATCAAAAAAGTTTCTCAAAAAACCGTGCACATGCCTAAAATGGATGTGTGATGATATTAATGATGTGCCAAGGGGTTTGTGAGCGTGAGGAACTGGACATGTTCGACCACATACTTCCTCTTTTTGCGGTGTGAAAATCAGGTACCCCCCAGGTAATTTGTGTTGACTAGGTTGACGGGTTAGGACTTTGTAACCTGAGGGTAAAACCAGTCCCTGTAATTTATACAGCTCATTTTTAAATTTCACAGGCTGTTATCAGTCCTTACATAAATCAAGCGACCTGTTTGGAGTGGAAAAATTGTGCGAGAGAAGTTGGAAGCAACAGCTGTAAAGGTCAGTTCACTGAAACAAACATAGTGATTAGTGTAGGGAAGCATGGTATAACCCAGGGCGATCAATTTGTTTTGTTATGTCATTATTGTCCTCTGTTATTATCATACTAGCCTATTTACCATTTAGTGTAATGCCACATTTATAATAACTTGTTTACAACTTCTCTATGAAGCTTTTGTGGGGTGTTCAGATTAGGGTACTTGTCACCATGGGCAAATTTTCTCTCTGTATTTGACCCATCCTTCAATTCTGCCCGTTCAACCTTTTAGAAACCGCCCAGGGACTCATTTCAAAATGTTTAACTATAGGTCAGACTACCTCGTTGGAAGATTAGTCTTTTGTCCATGTAGAGAACGTGCAAACTCTGCACACTAGATGGATGCATAGTTATATAAATAGATGCGTTATTGTCCCAGGACTAAACTGTATTTATTGATTTATTAACCTTTATTTAACCAGGTAAGAACCCATTTAGATTGAGACCTCTTTTACAAGTCTGCCCTGGGGTCAAAGACAACAAATCAATAAAACATTTAGAACAGTGGTTTCTTTTGGTCTTTTTTCTTGCGACCAAAACTTCCATTGCATTTCAGAATCAACTACATTTTCTGTAGTTAAGTTTGACATAAATCATTACACACAGATAATAGACTGATATTTATGTTGGTTTAAATACCTGTTGTAGTCATGCATTATAAAAGAGTACATCAGTATCTTCATAGCATCATTGGTCTAAACACTGGAGTTTGGCAGACGGACAGAAGTTGATTTAAAGAACGGCACACTACCAGGGCTGTTTTATTCACTTCTCCGTGGCGCCCTCATTGAGATTCCCAACGTCGAATCAGCAGCCCTGACAGATTATTGCTGTCTTATGTTATCATTTATTCATGCGAGTCAATGAAATGATAATGAATGTGTAAACCTTAAGTTGGAGAACATTTTTCTCCTCCCCGACACCGTACCGGGCTAAGTGCAGTTTGTCTCTGCATCGGAGCCACAAAACCCAACCAAAAAGCTGATGTATCCTCTCCCTGCTCCACTCTTTTAAGTTGTCACCATGACTCCCCCGAATTCTCACATCCTTTTTGTCACTACACAACCTGTCCACAAGCGTCCTCTCGAGGCACCATGATAGAAAAACACAAAAGGTAAGGGGTAGTGAAGCGTGGAGAATAGATTAAGGGTGCTGCTTGTATCCAAACACAACAGAAGGCGTCAGGTTGAAGGCAGTTGTTGAATCCAGATATATGTGGCATAGCTGCTCATTACGGCTGCAGAGTAGTTAGAGCCGTTTTAATTGTGGTACACAGCTGTTGATTGGTTACCCGCTGGGGTTGCACAACATATTGTCCTAATGCGTCCTAACCACATTTTAAACATGGGGAAAAGGGACATGGACAATGTAATGCAGGGTGAGCGACTCAATGGAAATTGTAAATTGCTTATATAAATTTAATCTTTTGCAGTGATGCCATTACTTTAAATCTGTCTAAATTATTTGATAACATTGCAGAAAAAGCTTCACTTGTAGTCATCTGAACACAGTTTTTAGAAAAAACGTCCAAGAGTCAATCTTAATCTGTGGATCTAGTCTGAGAACTCGGATATTTATCCTAATCTGCATAAACCCTGCGGAATCTCCTGATTATAGCCCGTCCTGTTTTTGTTTACGCTCTGAGTTTCACCTGAAACCAATATTCTTTGTTTATCCTAACAGCCCTGTAATGGGCCATAGAAATCCTATTGTTACCTGGCTGCAACTCCCTCAACACTGAGTACCTGATTAGCATCAGAATGGTCAGGGTTGATGGCTTCAATATGCTGCTGTATCCGAGTTCTCAGACTAGGTCCGCAATTTGAGAATGACTCTTGAATGAGAGTCTTTTTTTTCTAAAAACATGACAATTGAAGCTTTTTCTACAATGGATCACTCCTGGACAAATACGGGATTACACAGACTTTTTTGATAACTACACTTTTAATAGCCTCAATAAAGCTTGAACAAAGACTTGCTGTCTTAACTGTTTTACCCTTAAGTATTTGCTTAGTCTGAATCATGCTTAGTGAACTATTTGTTAAATATTTGTAAGTCTTTATTTATGCTCTATTAAGGCTAATTAAAATGTAGTTATTTTAAAATGGCACCAGTTAGTTTGTTGATTTCTATGATTGCAAATGGATCAAAACAGTTCTGTGAAGTGTCAATAATCGGCATTTGAAAATAGTGATAGAGTTTTTTTGTGTGCTTTTGTGCTTGTGGTTAAGGCGGCAGCCCACATGTCAGGCTCCACGTGCAGCCGGCTGCAGTGTCGTGATTTCGAATCCCGGCTCCGACAATTTACTGCATGTCCTCCCGTCTCTCTTATCCCCATTTCACGCTAAAATGTCCTGTCCAATAAAGTCTACGGGCCAAAAAATCCTTTAAAAAACAAAAAATAAAATAGTTTGGTATGATACTGACACCCAAAAACAACAAATGCCAAAATAACAATTTGGCATTGCTTTGTACGTCTTTGTACATCTCGATCAAATGGTGTAATTTAGCATTTTTGCAACTTTGCAACACCCACAAGATATGAATATTTTCAGATGTTATCGATTAGCCTGGAATGTTTGACAGTATGGCATGAAGCCTATTCATCTCAATGAAGACCAGGAGGTGAGGCTTCACGGACAAGTTACTGGGACAGAGAAGAGTTTAATGCCATACTGTGAAAGATTCCAGACAATGTAATAACATCTCCTTGGAGACAAATAGGTGGCGGACTCCAGCCAGGAATTATTAGTTGGTATAAATATTGTTTTTCTTTCTGTGTAAGATATTCAACAACTTGTTTCTAGCATCAGACATGAGCCCCTGCCTCTAGGCCCCATACAGCCTGGTAAATAAAAGAAGCAGATTTGTAAATATTGCAAGTTATGCGCTGGTTCTGATCAAATTATGCATAGACACTCACTGGAAGAACTCAAAATACTGGCATTAATTTTCATACGGGAGTAAGAATCATTGGCATTGCAAATTAGGTCAAATCTTAATAGAAAATAATAAATAAATAATTAATTATGACAACTTTACACCTCTGCTTGCTTGCTCTGTATATATGCCAAAGATAACATTTAGCATGGAGGTTGTGAATAATAAAAAGCACGCCAAGTTTTTTTTATGAACATGCTGCAGTCTCTTATCTCCGCAGTGCTGGAGCATGCCAACTCATTCACCCCATTTGATTACCCCTTAGTTTACATTTCCCTCAACCCTGTTTGCTTCGCCAGCTATCAGGCTACCGCTGTGTGCCGGGAAGCTCATGTCATGGACTGAATCCCAAACACAGCCAAGATAACATATAAGAAAGTCTGCAGAGGAAAGACCCAGTATCACACTATAATGTAATAAGCCTATTTGAGTCAGATTTGATTGAGCATATGGACCCACGCCAAAATAATTAAACCTGTGCCGACTGCGTTCTTTGGCAATGCGCAGTGCCAGTGTGTAAGTGTACACTACAGTACATTCCTTCCATTTTGTTTGTTTTTTGTATTCTGGTGTTGTTTTAGTTTGGGTTGTTTTGTGAAAGGAAAGTATGTTTATCCGTAGATAAGCCAAGGTTTCTGCGGCGTTCGTCTGCGTTATCTGTGATGCCTGAGCCAGATGGGTGCTCAGCTTCCACTCACTCCCACCACCATCGTCCTTTTATACATTTGATGATTCACTATGTTTGTTCATTGTCCAGTTTACTGTGTATACAGCTGATGAATTATAACACATTGAATATAATTATGCGTCACAAAAGCAGAATAGCTCAAAAGCCGAAGAAAACAAAATGGCATGTGCAGGACTTGATGTAGTCTTTATTTTCATTTCGATTCTCGTACACGTACACATATGTACTAAAAAAGAGACAACATTGAATAAAAAGGTGTGTTCGGACCTATTTAATCTTGTTTTAAATATGTGGCAGTAGTCATCTTTTAAAGTGCGTCATGTAACTTTTCTGATGGAGGGTCTGCCACCTACTGGTCTCCATGGAGAATGTTCCACAGTCGTGCATTACACTTATTTAACTTGCATTGACTCTAATACAGGTGTTTTTACTGCACAAGTTTGAAAAACTTGCTTTCTCATCCTGCCTGTAACGTTGCTTGATAGCATTTGCACATGTTTGTCTCTATTGTCATGCCATACTGTGGAACGTTCCAGAAGCAGGTGGCAAACCTCCACCAGAAAAGTTAGACATTTCACCTTTAACACACTTTTTAAAAACATGACACAGAGCGGGGACATACAATTCACATAAACATATCCAAATAGTCCTATTCCTAGTCCATTTTGTGAATGTCCATAATCATTTCACTCCAGTCCAAATATAATCGATGGTATATTTTGTGCCATCCATTTTTTGTGAGGGGCCTTTTTCCATGCTGCCAGGAGGATGCTCCAAAGATGTCTGCTGTTTGTGTCCGTGGCAGGTGTTGTCAGGCCCAGATACATAGTTCTGAAATCGAATGGGATGGTGATGTCAAAAACTGTAACGCTTTATTGAGCTCAGTCCAATATTTCTGAGCAACAGGACAGTCCCAAAACACGTGATAGTCGTTTGCCTTCCGGCTGCCACAGGTTCTCCCGCTGCTAGCACTTCCTTGTGAATAATGGGCACTTTGAAATGGTGTTATGAAAAACGTGACACGTTTTTCCAACAAAGTTCCCTCCAGAGATGTGATTTTGTGGTCTTCCACTGGGATGTGCATACAGTACACTTTCCCAATTTTCGCCAGTCAAAACAAGGTTACCTTCTCTTTCCCATTTGTTTTTAATATATTTAGTAGAGTAGCTGTCCAGATTATTTATGCATTCTTATAATTTAGATATTATTTCCCTTGAAAGTTCTGATTTATAAGCATTAATAAACATTTCTGTCAGAGGGTTATAATAGTCATTTGTTTGTTTAATTTCTTGGTCATAATAACTCCTTATTTATAAATACCTATAAAAGTCCTGATACTCCCTCAACATATCAAAGCTTTTAATTAGATCTTCTTTTATAATCTGGTGAAAAACTTCAACAGATTTTTTTCTATTGTACTGAAGTTATTTTTTTTGTAGTTCGTTGGTTAATAGTTAACTCTTGAATGTTAATTAATACGGTCCTTTAACTCAATGACGTCAACTCGACACTGTTCTGTGTGTGTAAAGTAGTGTTAACCAGGGGGTCTCCCATAAATTACGTCGTAGCCAGCGGTCTAGTGGCTCTTTATCAAGGATCACTTCGCTAATTACCCCTGTGTTCCCTCTCGAAACAGACACCACGGCTGTGTATTTACTGCCTGTATCCGTCCACACGCTGCTGAGTGTTGGTGCTCTCTTAATTGGATGTTAGAACGCGCCCATTTATCCTCAGAAGGCCATCTAATTAAGGCTCCCCTACATTACATATTACTTGGGAAGCAATGGCAGGGGTCTGGATTTTAGAAAGGCCGCCCATAGCCAAGCCTAATTGACTGTTATGATAGGGTTGAGAGAGCATGCTTCACAGTGTAACACCTGGAAAATGAACATCTTTAAGTTGAGAATATTTTGGCATTGGGTTTTTATGGGTGGCTGGGCTGCACTTGTGGTTTGCCAGTGTGATCCTAAAGTTGCATAGAACAAAGACAAGGGAACAAAACTTTGGTTAGTTATTGTTCACTGCATGCTGTATCAAATAATGTTAGTATGCAAAGTTTGTAATCCGTGCTATAGCTGCTTACTTTACTTGAAAACTGTTTTTGAAAAGTTGCTCGAAAACTAAAAGCTGAAACTGAGGTGACACAAAAAGTGAGCACTTGACCCCCAAGTCTCTGGAGAATGAGCAAGGCTGGTTTTACGGCCATATTAAATTGATTTTTGGTCTTGCTTTGCAACTAGAAGATAGTTATGATGATGTACTTAGAATTTAAAAGTTGCTTCAAACTTGCAAACTGTTCACAGGCAGTGACTATATGGTGCAATGCATAATGCTTGGGATGCAATGCTCAGAAAATGTTTGACAAAAACAAATACATGGATTACAATATTATGTCAGTAGAAATGTGCTAAAACGTGCCTGTGAATGTCTTATTTGGGTTTAAAGTATTGCAAAGTATGCAAATGAACTGTGCAAATAACCATAAAATGTCAGTAAAATATGATTTAAAATGTTTTAATTATTTTACACTAAAAGTTTAATTTAAGTCTTATTGCAGCCATTGGTATTTTTTATTATTTAATTTTAGACCATGCCTAATATTCACATTTTTCCTATCCCCAAAGCTTTAAGTGCGATATCAATGTTTTCAATAACTCCCACAAATATTACAGTGAAATG
Organism: Chaenogobius annularis; assembly: GCA_015082035.1. Classification (NCBI taxonomy): domain Eukaryota; kingdom Metazoa; phylum Chordata; class Actinopteri; order Gobiiformes; family Gobiidae; genus Chaenogobius; species Chaenogobius annularis. Next base: position 843,698 of record BJKM01000085.1, on the reverse strand, counting down.
GCCTCACGGAAATGAATAAATCTTCTAATGAATTGTCTTGTTGTATTTCAGAGATTGCAGAACACAACAGACACCCTGCAGAATCTAACTGGCAGAAACATGACCGATTTTCTCATCAAAACCTTTGAGAACCAGGGGAAAAAGAGGTACTTTCACTTCCATTATTGTAGCAAAATCTTTTGATTTTAGTGTCACTCTTCAGACAGAGAACAATGTGTTATAGTCCCATCACTTTCAACACTTTGGTATTTGAACGAATGCTTTCAAAAGGTCTTCAAAAGAGGGCAGTAACCACTAGCTGGGTTACTGTTGTGCATCCACTTTGAGAAGGTCAGGCAATACTCATATGAATGAAAGGACACGATGGTGCACGGCGCGATGCCATTTTCGTCGCCACATGTCATGGTCTTGTCACACTCTGACAAATCCTGCTGGGCCACTCTTAGATACGCTTCCTTTAACCTGTCATTTTACGCCATGAGCACATTCACTGCTGACTGTCACCCAGAAAAATGATTAATTGTTAAGTGTTTGGCCGTTGTGTGTGGGGATGCTTTCTGTCCTTTTCATTTTGGTAGTCTACAGAGAAGAAATCTGCACTGACGTCAAAAGTATTGCAATAAATATCAGTAAAAGTAGTTGATAGTAGCTGCATTGTAACTTTTTCTAGTAAAATGAATGCGTCTTTGAAAATCAGTATGTTAAACTACCACCATGTAACGTTTCTAGCCAAAAACGAACTAAAATATAAAATGTTTTGTGTGGTTTTCTTTGATTTAATTTATTATTACTATATTAAAAATATTAATAATAATAATAATAATAATAATAATGTTGTACCTTGTATTCCACAGTATAAAACTCTTATATCTCCATGAAGAATGTACAGTTTCAACTTTCTATTTTTATCATTTTGAAACCAAATACTGTCAAGCAATCATATAACACTTTAAATTAAGAGTAACCTTTCTTCCTAAACAGACTTATGTTCAGAAACTGCATATTCCTCAAAATATCTAACAGTAACGTGAGGTGTCTGCCTTTGGACCTAAACCTTTCCTTGACCTTGCCCGTGTCTAACCTGTACAGATTTGGAGGCATCTCAGTCGGAGGAGTTAACTCCCAAGCACGCCTGACTGAAGCGGAGATCGAACTCGCCTTCACCGATATCAAAGACATTCTAAGTTCACTGCAGGTTGGTGCTGAACATGGCCTTCACGCAAAGGGCACTTGTTGATATTGACTCACTGTTGAAAGTGAATGTGTTTATTGTGTGAGAGAGGGAAAAGGTTTGTACACTACTGAACGAGAGTCACGAACAGTATACAACAAAGCTGCGATAGTAGTGAGAGTAGTAAATGCTCGATCAGTAGTAATACTAGAAGTAATTGTTGTAATACCAGGAGTAGTATTAGTGACAGTGTATAAAACATGATGACAATGTAAGCGCTAGCATTATTTATTATTTATTATTATTTTAATGTATTGCTACATTATTTGAGTAGTTGTCATCGAAACGGTGGTAATTGCAGAGGTAGTTATATAGGGTGACAAACCTTGTGTCACTGAGCAAGACACTTAACTTGACACTGAATTTCTACATGAATGTGTTGTTAGTCACACATAGTAGCAGTAGCAGCAGTAGCAATAGAAGTAGCATAAGCAGTTTTAGTAACACTTGTAGTACTAGTAATAGAAGCTTTAGTTACACTTGCAGTAGTACTAGTACCTTTAGTAACCCTACTACGACAAGTGTAAGTATTAGTGGTAGTTGAAATTGTAGTAACACTTGCAGTAGTAGTAGTAGAAGCTTTAGTTACACTTGCAGTAGTAGTAGTAGTAGCTTTAGTAACGCTACTACAACAAGGTTAACTATTAGTGGTAGTTGAAGCTTTAGTTACACTTGCAGTAGTAGTAGTAGCTTTAGTAACACTACTACAACAAGTGTAAGTATTAGTGGTAGTTGAAGCTGTAGTAACACTTAGTTGAAGCTTTTGTAGTAACACTTCCAGTAGTAGTAGTAGAAGCTTTGAGTTACACTTGCAGTAGTAGTAGTAGCTTTAGTAACACTACTACACAAGTGTATTATTAGTGGTAGTTGAAGCTGTAGTAACACTTGCAGTAGTAGTAGTAGAAGCTTGAGTTACACTTGCAGTAGTAGTAGTAGCTTTAGTAACACTACTACGACAAGTGTATCTATTAGTGGTAGTTGAAGCTGTTGTAACACTTGCAGTAGTAGTAGGCATTGGCGGAGGATAAGAGCAGTTATGTTGTTGTAGTCATAAGCGATAAAAAATCAATGTCTACAATCATCACATTATTTATTTTGATTATAGTTTAAGTACCTGATCATCCCCTGCTTTCTTTCTGACTCGACTTCCTGTGTGAAATGTCATAAATCCAAATGAATCACCATTGCTGTTGTGACATTTGTCTAGTGGCATTTACCAACTTGTGCTGTCTTACGAGAACTTTCCACTTCTTTTCTTCTCAAATTGGTTGTTGAGGCCACCATTATTTATTTGTAGAGACTGGTTGGCCAGTCTTCTTTCTAAATGGAGCATGGCGTTCTTTGTCCGCCAAGCTTTGTGCCTTGGATACAGGTGAGGTTGCTTACGGCCGAGCCAAGCTGAAGCCTTGAAAGATGGAGAAAGGATAATGGCAAAGAAAAAAAAAAAAAAAAAGAGTGAAAGAAAGAAAGAAAGAAAGAAAGGGGTGCGGTTAAATTCTCAAAATGGAATCTGTTGAGTGACCATGGCAACAGGCATCGCTTTGAGTAAATGGACCAATCTACGGTTTCAGCGCAAAAAGGAAGGATAAATACAAGGTCCAGGGCATTCAACAAATGTTCACCTTTTAAACTGTCATGCTGGAAAACATGTTTTAATCTTAACAGGGCCAAAATGGAAGAGTGGACTATCAGAAGACAACGATGTTTAGAACAAATAAAAGCAAGGTTGTTCACGTTAAAGTATGAAGGCGCTGCAAGTCACCTGCAGAACACAAGCAGCCTAGAAACGATAGCAGTGTATGTTTGTCAAAAGGCCTGCAAAATAAAACACAATCAAATCAAAATTGCAATTTGAATTTGAATGCAAAATTCAATAGAACAATTTGATTTATGTATTATTCCAGCAGTTTATGACAGGTTGGATAAGTTTAAAATGTGCCTCTGAACATTATCTTGATGGTACTATGTAAAGTGCAAAAGATAATTGCAATGTTTGTCAGAAAATTGCAATTAGATCTTTTTCCAGAATGATCAAACCTAAATCCTTGCTCCTTTTTGTATGGTTTCCCACATAACTTCAAATGTACCTTGTCCCTTCAGAGCCTCTTCTAATATTACAGGTTTTTGGACACTCACTTCGTGAGTTCAGCACATTACTCTGCCCTCTGGCTTATCACTTTCATCTCTTTCCACTCTCCAATTCTGCTGTCTAATATGCCTTTAATTCCAACAACAGCCGTGGCGTAACCCCAACGGCATTTACCAACCTGCTATGCAAACGCTTTTATCAAAGCCTCAAACTCTCACTGGAAATTACTGGTCTTACTACAGCCATTTTGACATAAACCACTAGCTTTTTTGCACCTGGCTAAACCAGGAAACAGGGTCTGAAAATGTCTCTTTAATTGCAATCCATTTCCCATTGGTAAAAAATAGGATCTTTGTGTTAGGAGACAAGATGGAAGGATGAGAGGAAGAAAGTCCACACGCTCCAAACTTGTAATTCAGGAAAAACAAATCTCAAGTGGCACACTGAGTTATTATGTAGACACTGTTTATGTTTCCTAGAATGTTTTTGCAGTCACCCCATCATCAGGAGTAGTCTTTCATTTTCAGACATCATGTCATTGTAGACAAATTGGATGACAAGTTCCATTACATGATACGGGACATGCTAATTATAGTAGCTAATTAGGTTAAATTAACTGTCATAAAATTCCAAAATGTATTCTATTCCCAAAGAAGACTATTCTGTCAAGGTAGGCAATTAATTGGGCAAAAATCATACACTTATGAGTTTTATTTGGGTTTGGACAGTGTTTTTGGGTACAGTATTTTCATATTTATACATGTAATTGCAGTTTCTCTGGGAGTAGATAAATAATCTTTTTCCTTTTGGCTGTTTCCTTCCACTGAGTTGCCACGGTGATTCACCTGTCTCTCTTCCCTCAGCATCCTTAAACTTATAGTCAAAAGGATTGCCAAAATGTCTCTCTTCCTCGACTGCTTCGTAGCTCTAAGTTTGAAATGATATAAATGTGCACTGACGACATATTTGGCATTAGTTATTAGTTAGTTAGCCCATCAAAACTGTTTCAAAACCCATATTGTTTGATTTCCGTACTGATCAGTACCGTTCAGTGTAGACACAGTTTACAGCGGTTGGATGACAGCCTGTCCCAAAATTTCAATTCAGTTCCGTTAAATTTGTTTTTGTCCAATATCACAAAAGCAGCCTCACAGGGCTTCACAGAAAGACGAGCAGATTGACCAACTGTCCCGGAAAACCCCCAAATGGAAAACTATTTGCCGTCCGTCCATTGTTGGCATGAAAGAAAAGTAAAAAAACTGAGTTAGGAAAGAACAGAAACCTTGAAGAGAAGGTTTGAGCTGGATAGTCGGGGTTTATGTAAATGTGTAAATGTGTAGGAATGTTGCTTTGAATAACGTTTCCTTTTATTTTTTTGGTGGCACTGTAAACAAGTTAACCCAAATCGTTTTCCTAACACTTAATCATAATACTGTTCCTAAACTTGAACCTAATCCTAACCATAAGCAACCTAAATCTAACACATAACGAAAATCCAATCCCTCACCATAATCATACATTTGTTCCTAAATTTGTCACTTTGAAAGACCAATCACAGCAAATCTTCTCTTCGGAGCATACGATATAGCACCAGCTCGAGGAGGACAACAACGAAGGGACAAGTTATAGATGTGACCAGGACTGAGGCGCGTCCATTTGCAGAAAGAATGCAAGTCTGTAGATCCCAGGACCACTCAAGACAGGGACGAGGATAGATCTCCACACACAGCATTCTCCTACATCTACTTAGGCGATACAGGGACTAAACTGCTGATCTCCTTGTGGATTAGCAGCCGTAGAAGTCGGCCACACTTGAATTTCCTCGCTGTACAGTGGTCCGGGGCTCTGGTAGGCCACAGCAGCCCCATTGTCCTTGAGCTGGGACGAGTTTGACGGGGATTAGATGCAGACAGCCGCTGGCCTGCTCCTCATCTGGGTTTAGACAGCAGTAATCCCCACACAACTGCTTGTTGGTGCTCCACCGCACTGCGCACCTCAACTGCAAGAACAAGAGTTTACACCAGTTAGGCTAAAGGCTTTTCCTTGCTTTTCAGACAAGTCTTGTTTTAGTTCCAGTGATTGAATGAGAGTATAGAATAAAAATTACAGATAAAGGAAAAAATTACGACTGTTGCCAGAGTGATTAATAATTTAAAACAAAATATATCTTTTGAATGGGAACATGTCCTCAAAATGTGGCACATAACAGGAAGCTGAAACCCATAAATGTACCGGCTTATCTCCATCCTTTGCCTGAATGTGGCATCTAAATCAAAACTATTCAACTTAAGGCCCGGGGGCCAGATCAGGCCCGCCAAACGATCTTGTTTTCTGGTTTTAATTCTAGGTTCGTACAAGTTTAAACATGGTTTGCTGTTTTTTCTGGCTTAGTCCTCATTTAATTTTGCTTTAGACCTGGTTTGATTCTGGGTTAGTCTTGGTTCCAACCTGGTTAGTAGCCTATCCGGCCCAGAGGCCACAACAGGCAAAGGTTCAGTTCAGATCTGTGGCGAGGCAACCCCGCTCACAGAAGAAAACAACATGAATACAAGCAGGTGGGGGACCTTCTACCTGAAAAGTTACATAGTACAGGCAACTACACTTGTACTAAAATGAAAATATAAGAATAATAGTACTAAGAAGCAGCAGCAGTTTTTATTATAATAATACATGGGTTTTATAGAGCATTTCTCAAGACGCTTTACATTATGAAAAAAGCGACAAGGACAAACACAGGACAAACTAAACAAGTTGAGAGGGAGAGCAGACATTAGTGGAGTTTATAGGCTTTTAGAAATAGATGAGTTTTGAGCTGGTATTTTAAGGTGCTCAGTGTGTCCGAGTTCCTGATTTGGAGGGGGGGATTGAGTTCCAGAGACTGCCTGCAGCGATGGCGAAGACTCTGCCCCCCAAGGTCCCGTGCTTAGATTTGACAGTGGGAGTTAGGAGGTTTGAGTCTGCTGATCAGAGACGGTGGGAGGGACGGTGAGGCTGGAGGTGGTCAGTGAGGTGGAGGAGGAGGGGGCTGGTTGTGGAGAACTTTGTAGATGATGAGGAGGACTTTGAAGTTTATACGCAAGTTTTAGTGTTTGTTTTAATCCCATAGTATAAGCAGTTACATTAGAACTAGTTCAATTCTAGAAAAAAGTATCAGTTCTAGAAAATGTTTCATAGTGGTTGGTAGTAGTTTTTTTTGTTTTTTTTTAAAAAGACAAATAAGTTTGGTACTTTTTACTCATATTTGTAAGGTTTTTCCCTTTTTGCCATTATCTTACATGCACTTTTGCCCACTTTTTTCTTATAAGGTGTAGGTGTATGTAAAATGTGTCAAACTGCCGTGCCGCTGAGACGTTATGTAAACGCTGTGTTATGGTAAAGATGGTAAAGGCACAGGCAGCACTCGCGACAGTGCAAAGGAAGGCTCCAAGTATATTCTTAAAACGTTTCTAAATTTATCAGGTGCCACAGAGCAGCACAGCGTTGGCGTCGGAGTGAAGGATTGTGGGGCAGGAACCACAAAGGCGTGCTATGATCTTTTTAGGAACCTGTCTCGGGGCTACACGTATCTGCCGCTATCTTCCACACACCGGTGTATTTGAGCTCTTTCACTGGAGGCACCTGAGCACACGCGGATGTCTCTGTTGATTTCTCTACTCTCATTTCTCGACCTCCCGCCTCTTCGCCTGTTGTCACCGCTCTTCACCCCCCCGCCCCGCGAACACCCCAACCCCCTCAAATCCTCTTCCTCTAAATGATGAAGGCTGCGTCCACCAGGAGGTACATTTGCATTTATATCACAAACCGTAATGTGTTCAGTGCTTTTTATGGAGGCCACAAGCAGCATGGTGCATTGACGTGACACTTTGGGAAAACTGCACGCCTGTCATCTCAAACTTTCATCCCAAGCTTCATTTGACGTAAAGCTTGAGCCGAGTACAGCGCAGGTTTTATGTGTCCACTTTAGCTTCTTTCAGACGTTCTCATCTCGTCCTGTTGCCACAATACAACCATTTGAAGAAAGCAGACGCTGCTGCTGTTGTTGTTGTTATTGCACTGGGGAAATTGTTGGAAGTATTGGGAGATAATTATTATTTGCCTTGTCAAAACAAACATTTGTTTTAGTAACATTTGTCACCAAACATCTCATTGGTTACAATTCTGTTCATCAAATCTGAATAGTTTGAACACAAAACAAAACCATGCTGATTCTAAAATGCTGCCACACGAAAGATACTCCTTTGTTGCAGAATTAAAGGTGCACTAAGTAAGAAAAGTTACATCAATTATTTTCTTCGATTAATCGAGTAATCGGCTAATCTTTTGTACATTCCGTAAACCATTAAAAAACATATTAAATAATTTTTGAGATAAACGTCATAGTTCATAGTGATAAACAAATAACAAATAACGACCTCCTACTTAAAATAACAGAATCAGAATTAGAAAAGGTTTATTGCCATTGTCAACTAACAAAATTCACAAACATAGGAACTTGTCTCGGCAACATAAAACAATGAACAATAATAAAAACAACATACCGGTATATGAAATCAAAAGGGCATGCATTAGGAAACAGTTCAAATTTACAATAGTATAAGAAGAATTTACAGTGACATTTACAGATGTAGTGCAGTGAGTGATTGATTACATTGTGGTTAAAGGGGCCAATAATAACAACACATTTGATTCTTAATTTCACATAGGTAAGTCCCCAAAACAGCAACATTTCCATTCACCAGTCCAAACTGTTCTCTTTGTATAAAAAGAATATATAAAAAGGACTAATTAACTTGTCACAGACTGTTTGGAAACAGTTACAGTAGCTATAAATTAATTAGCATTTATGTCTTGTCACTTAAAATAAGAAGCTTGTTTGTAAAACATTATGTTGAGTGAGACCAGTGATGCTGGTGTTTTGAGCTGTGGCTCTGCATTTTGTCATTTTGTCCTTTTGCAGCATCAGCTGCCGTTTAGCCTCAGTGTCTGCGCTCCATGGTCGCTGACTTTCTGTTTTTCGTGATCGCGGTCATCCGTGCTGTTTCCATGGATGTATTGGCTGTTTCAAAGCACAACAGAGGAGAGAGAGTGTTTTTAATTAAATATGTAAATTAAACAAATTATCAAGACAATAAAATAATATCTAAGCTTTTTTGTAATCAAATTACCTGATTTACTTGAGTAATCGTTTTATAGTGTACCTTTAAAGGGAAATGCTAAATCAGGTTATATGGCTATTGGAACTGTGATTACCAAACACACAACTTAATCAAAATATATACAAAATAAACATACTATATTAAGCCATAACCTGAACTATTAGGTTCATATTTCACCCTCTGCTATGCTCTTATTTATTTTATTCCTCACTGTTGAATAAAACAGAGCTTTCAATAAAAGCAAGAAGCCGAGCTAACGGGGACACACTTTCCCCTCCAACTCTGCGGGAAGTAAGTGGCTCAGCGAACCCAAATGTTCTCCAAAAGTCTTAATTTTTGTCAGCCTGCTCTTGATGTTTTGCATTTCAAAGAGCCCTGGTGGTTTTCCAAGTGTGTCCAATTAACTCCAACTCTCCAACATGTTTTCCGCTCTTGTTTTTCCCACATCTTTTTTTAGGATAATGTGACTGATGAGATCCTGCAGAGGGCTGAGGTTTTGCTCAAGAAGCTCGGGACCAGAGACAACCTCAAGGTAAAGGTCGCTGACTTCATGGTCATGTTTTTTACAGTTTTTGTAAGACAAAAATTAACTTGGTGTCATAATTAGGCACACGTTTTTAGGAAGGGCTGTGCTCATTTAACAACCCAGGCATAGAAAACTACAATGAAGTTCCTCACAAAAACTTATTTTTTTCATTTAACATGTGCTAATGAATTAAGGCTGATGTTGCCAGTTTTTTTCCAATCCCAGGATTGTTGTCTAGATCAGGAGTAAAAGCTCAATCAATTCAGCCACAAACATCTTACATCATACAAGTTATAATGATTATTGTCCAATTTGTAACTATTCTACAATTTTTCCCAATTTGTTTTGTAAAATTTGAACTACTGAGCTCTAACAAATCTAACGTCAGAACACCATCACAAATATAACCTTTGTTGAGGTTAAAAGTGTAGTCACAGGTAGAATGTTAATACTCTGTAATGTTATTTTATAAAGAAAGTGCATAGATTAAATTCCACGTTAACTTTGCAACAGATTACTTATTTTCACTTTGATTTATTAAGGCATACCTGTAGCAACTCTGTGATTAAAAATCTTTGATATAACTCAGTATAATTAATTACACTGTCTTACAAAGGCTGCTGTTTGGCAGTTGACTTACTTTAAAGCTTTACTTCACACTCATTTAAGATGTGTGATTCTCAGCTTTTGGATCGCTCAGTAGGTTGAAGAGTTCAGCCTATTTTAAGTGTAAAGATAAGCCAGTAATTAAAAATATAATTGGTGTTAATCAATGATGACGGCTCGGATATGGTGTTAATTGTGGTTGTATCATTGTTGTTCATCTTATATTGATATACAAACAGCAACAGTGACTTCATACACATGTATCAGCAATACATAGTAGTTGTAGTATAGTACTAGTGGAGGGTCTTCCACCTGCTTTGCTTGGAATTTTCCACATTATGGCATTAATTGTGGTCAATGGAGGCAACGTTGCCCTGCGACGAGTTGGCCACTGTCCAGGGTGTACCCCGCCTAAGGCCCAAAGGCACTGGGATAGGCTCCAGTCACCCGCGACCCCTAACGGGAACAAGCGGTAGAAAATGGATGGATGGATGGATGGATGGAGGCAACGTTAAATCACAGCTGTTTTTATGAATAAGGCAAATGTATCACATTGTTGAGACTAAAATGTATATACACGCTCACTGTATCACTATTTATTATTCTAGTGCTTTAAATCCCAATGACGTGCCCATGACGTAAATCCTTTTTTATAGTTCAGATATGGGTTAAAATAGGTGCCGTTAAGGTTAAAGTTAGGCAAGTAATGACTCCTTAGGCCTTGAAATGAATGTAATGAAATTAACGTGTCAATGTAAAGCCCCCAAAGGCAGTAAACCTAACATAAGTGTAGATGTATTTTTCTCTGATACACAGCAGTTCTGTTAGAGTGACACTCAAACACTATCCAGTCTTAATTAGCGCTGCATGAGCAGAAGGGGGCCCAACTTTATTTCATCCTTTTCTTCTGAATGCCCCAGACACCGCAGGCTCTGGGAAGGCTTTACATTAAAAAGAAAACTGTAAAAGAAAAAAGAAAAAAGGAAAAAAGGAATAATAATGCATTCTCTTCCTTTTCGTCTCTGCAGTTAGCATGTTCTGGCTCTATTGGATTCCACCAGTCATGGAGGAAGCCTTTATCTCCCATTGAATAAAATTTTGTTTTTCAGCACTGCTGTATTCTTATAAAATACTGAAAGATAGTAATTTGTGCCTTTTAAAAGGGTACTTTTAGATTTAAAGAAAAATATAACGTGAACTGAGATCTAAAACTGGGGAGTTATGCCAGGATCATTCATAATAAAACGTATATCATATCATAAGGGACCTTGTGGATGCCTGTTCAACCAGTGGTTTATAGAGTCCGAATGCATTTTTTTAACAGTGGTTATATTGCTTAAAGGTGTGTTCTCCATGGAGATGTTATTGCTTTACCTGTATTGTTCCACAGTATTACATTAAGCTTATATATTGCCATAGAGACAAGAAGGTGAGGACTCCAGGCCTTTACAGGTCAGATCAGCGGGGGCAAACCTGCTCTTAGTATTTTTTCATCAATACAAAACTGCAATTGAACAAATGCACAAAAAAGTTGAATGCCATATTGTGGAACACATATACTGTGGATCAAAGCCATACCATCTCCATTTCCCCCGCTTTTTTTCACAAAGTATGTATTGTTACCAGAGACTGTCTTAATTTTAGACACATTACATACACATTACATACATTTAACTGTGACAAGCTCAGATGAAATAGCAGTGCTCTTCTCTAGACTGTGAAGAAAGCTGCTTGTCGCTATTGCTGCAGCATCCATTCAGTGGACAATATTGGCTGCCCAGCGTTCTTAAGAGCCTTTAACAACACCTGATTACATCAAGCCAGCTATCACAACACACCAGGCAGACACTAGCAATTATGTGGCTTTGAACCCTTTTGCCACCTGCGTTCTCTGTTTGTTACCGCACTGCAAAGCCAAATAAAGAAACAAACATTTCAAACTGGGATGACACCAGTTGTCACAGAGTGGTTCTTTGAAAACAGGGCCACGGTGGAGCCAGCTCTAATTGCCAAGTAAACTTTGAAAAGATAATGCACCTTTCCTTAACAACTGTAATTATTCGAAAGCAAAAAAATGTTTTTATGCACAACCAAGCAGATATTTATGTCAGTTGCTAGGGGATAGCGCTGGTATATTTTTAGACTTATCTTTGTGTCTCGTGTACCTCGGCAGGTGTGGTTCTATAACCAGGCCTGGCACGGCATGGTGTCCTTTTTAAATGTTGCCAACAACGCCATCCTCCGGGCCAATCTGTCAGTGGGGCAGGACCCTCGCCGGTACGGGATCTCTGTGTCCAATCACCCCCTGAACCTGACCAAGGAGCAGCTCAACTATGTGGCTTTGTGAGTACTGAGGCTGTTAATGATGATGTGATATGATGTTTCGATGTGCATTTGCTTGTTTGCAAAGAAACTCAGCAGGTTATTTAGATTTGGTAAAATAAAAATTAAAAAAGAGAGAGAAAGCTTAATGATGCTTGCAATTGTCAAAAGTTTACACCTATTTGCCCCGGAACGGCATCGTAAATAAAAACAAATCCAACAAGAACCCTTTTGAAAAAAAAACATGAGATAAATCCGTCTATATTAGATCAACAACAACGTTTAAAGTTCAGGTATGGATTAATTTAGTGAGTGTTTTTGGGGCTAATCATCAATATAATGTACAAAAATCAGTTGCTCTTCGAGGATCCATTGTAAAAATGGATTGAAAAAAGAAAGGGAGCAGTACAGGTCCGAGACCCATTACCAACATGTTTGGACCAAAGCTAGGTCTTCATCAGAGCAAACTTTGGGTTCATTTAGGTTAAGGTTAGGGTTTATCGGTAGGTTAGTCTCCATGAAATGAATTTATGCCATTGTAATGTCTCCATAAAGCAAAGAAACTCAAATGTATGCGTGTGTGTGTGTGTGTGTGTGTGTTAAATGGAGATTTTAATCCTCTGTGCCTCAATCAACCCCAAAACCCAAATATTTGATCCAGTCTTGCAACCATATTGTGTGTTAGTAAAGCAAAATATGGCCAACACCTCTCAAATTCAGAGTCCTCCGACGGCTTTAGTGTAAAAATACTATCTTCCTCAGCTCATTTCCAGTCTTTTGTGTCTCGCTGTAATCTGGTTCTCAAAAACAAGGCAACTGTGGCCTTTAAAATGAGAAATATGCATTCAGCACATTTCTTTTTACAATACAGATTTATGCAAAGGAAGAAGACTGATTGTTCGCCAACCAAGGACAGAACAATGAAGCCCGAACAATGAGCAGAGAGCAGATGACTACGGGACAATAAAACGGGAAGCATATGAGACAGATAGATAGATGGAGGATTTGTTTGAGTATGCACAGATTTGGGGGGCCCCTGGGAACCACTGTAGAGAATATAGCCTTTTTTTCCCCCTTTTTTTCAATTTTTTTTTTACTCCTGCCTTATCCCTGGGCTCGGAAAGAGAGCAGCTCCCTGCGAGAGTCTGAGATTAATGACGTGCTAAATCACAACATACTGCCTCATAACATATGGATCTATCTTCTCTGCGGACTGCTTTTGAGATCAGGAGCGAAGGATGTAAAACTAAGAGGATGTACAAGCATTAAAGGAGTACTATGTAACTTTTCTTGTTGATGGAGCGCCGCCTGCTGGTTTCCATACGAACATAGTAAAGCAATAACGTCTCTGTATTTTGCGCATCACTTTTTCCAGATTATAATTTGAACAGAAAAAATGGCTTTTTATTTAGTGTTTATGTAAAAAAAAAAAAGAAGCAACAATGGGACTATCTTGACTTTTCAATAAATTACTGAACGCTTTGGACTTATTAATATGAGATAACACAGGCCATAGTCAAAGCAGACCTTGTGCCCACCTCGTTAAAGCTGTATGAATATAGATAAGGACAAAGTGAAGGACAAGCTACCATAGTCCGTTCCAGTATGCGCTTGTGTTGGTCGAATCGCAGGCCTTGGTCAAATTGGGAATAAGGGAGTGTGTATGAAAAGCTCGAGAAAAAAATGTTTTGTTTAAAAAGTCTATATTTATAAGTAGGATTGCATGAAAAACGTCATATTTGCATTGAAATGGAATCGGAGCAGACGTGGGTAGAGTAACCAAAGATTTTACTCCAGTATGAATACCTTCGAAATAATAATAGAAGGCAGAAGTCCAAAAAGTATTCAAGGAAGAGTAAAAAAAAACTTTAGGGTAACTTGGCCTGTTCTATTATGTTACCTCTATATGGTCAAAATGTACCTGTAGAAAATGTTTAGATCTAATATATTTCATCAGTAAAGTTTTGTGACACATCAAAAAGTGGTTTTGCTGCAGTTTTGAGGGGCAGAACGAATGTGCATATCATTCTGAACAGAGGTTAAAGTTAGAATATAGCAATAATTATACTCATAATTGCGTGGCCCTAGGGGAATCTACTACTTTAGCAAAAGTCATTGCAATAGTAATTGGCTGGACATAACATCTGATTTGAAGTGAATGTAAATGAAAGGACAAATTATGCACTTTTTTTTTTCTCTACATTTTTCAACAATATAAAATGACATGAACATAAAGGGAAGACAGAACTAGTCCTAAACATGTAGTCCGTCATAGTCGTCCCATTTGTCCAAAGTCTATTCATTTTTTTTCCATTTTCAAATTCAGTCTCAAATTTTCTCCATTTTTCGAATTTCACTCAGTCCAGTCCTTGAATGTTGGTGCCGTTTGTGTCAGACATTTCAAAATAAGGAAAAAAATATATACATAAAAACAAAAAACTTTCACATCATGAAATTATGACATTAAGTGTTTGTCACTTGAACGTAATCACAGTGGGAACAACCAAAAGTTTACTCAAGAGCTCTATAAGAGTAAAAAAAATACATATTTAAAAATATTATGTACATTTTTATACTTTGGATGGATTCTCATCTATAATTCATTTTAACTTTACAAAATAAATGCTGCTCTGTATTTTTCATCAATGCCAGTGTCAAGGACTCCTGAAGAATCTTTAACATAGTTTTCTGTCACAAAAGACAGATCTTAATTAGAGACATGTGCTGCTATTACGGTCATCTGTGCAGCCAATCACAGCTAATGCCAGAGTAGAGCATTAAGAATGTATTTAATTTGTACTTGACCAAAGACTGAAAAGGTCAAATCAAAACGTAAGAATAAGATAATTATAGCAGATTTGATAATTGGTTGATTTGGTGCCTATTTTAGTGAACCCATTTACGCTTGGATGGGTTTAACTTTGATTCAACTTTTCTCTACTTGTACTTTCTCCAAGTCGATTTACAATGAGTGGCACATTTTATTATTTTACTTGGTGACACTTTGCTAATGCCATGGGGAGAGTTGGCAGGTGTTTTTTTTTTCATTATTGCCTGCACAGACCTATCGATCGCATGAATCATTACTAATGACTTGTTTCCTCTCCAGGTTTTGGGCGATGAAATTACGACCTGCCCTCTAATCTTTAGTGACACTTTTCTCAAATCTATGCTCCTGTTATCAATGTCATAGGCACCAAATTGCAAAAACATCTAAATGTTGGTTTTTACTCCCCTCTCAATTACGCGCAATGTTTCAGTGCTTCACCATTTTCTCATCTTCCAAAATGTCAGACTTTGGCACCATTTTATTATGTAAATGTCTGTATTACCTCTTAATTGTCAAGATATGTCAATTTGGGCAGCTGACAAAAACTTCTGCTCATTCCACTCGGGTGAATTTGAGACGTAATTTAATTGTAATCAGTCTTGAAAATTGTTTCACTCATGGAATACACTGGCACAAACATACATCATATAATTGAGCATCCATGAAATTGGGGGAAATCATTTCTTCTGCCTAGAAAGGTATGTTTACACCAAAATTGGTCATTTGTTTTTGAGTAAAATGAAGATAAGGTTATAGTTATCTTAAAGTCACAATATGTAACTTTCTGGAGGTGGCACAGCAGCATTCTCCAGGCCAAGTGAGGGTCAGGTTTGTGGAGATGCGAGCCTGTTCAAAGCCACAACGTATGTTTTTCTGTTTTTCTGCAAAAAAATGATTCAAAACGATAACACCTCTTGCGGCCCCTTTCCTCTCCTTTTTGTTGACCTGCCCTTCCTGCCCTCTTCTTTATCTATTTCATATTCCGTCTATCTTTCAGTTATAAAGGGGACACAAACAAGCCAATCCCCTCCTTAGTAACTCCAAATCGGCCTTCAAATATCACTTTGTCGAATATTGTTTGCTTACAGTACATGACCATTGTCTTCAAACATACTAAATTCCTATTTAAACTGTATTCTGAGACTGTGATCCTTGAATCAAGAATGAAAAGGCAAATGCTGACACATTTAAGACAGATTATTTATTGGCAAATAAGAATGTAGGGTTTGTGTGGCTTTGTTCTTATTTATTTTTATTATATTTCTATTTTTTCATTGCTCTTGCCAGAATGTTATGTGTAGTATGACTTTTTTTTCATCTTACAAGTATTTAATTACAGGTGTTCTTATTGTGAGTGGGGTTGCCACTGACCTGTAATTTGTCTCCATGGAGATAGAGAAGTTGTGGAATATTCCAGACAAAGCAATAACGTCTCCATGGAGACAAGCAGGTTGCGGATCTTCAACTTGACACTGTAAACTTTCTGTTCAAGCTCATTGTCAGAACATTATGTTTCCATGTTAAGAACAAACGTAAAAATTGTGTTTATTTAATTATTTCTGTTTATAATTCTGAAAGATTTCACTTCCAAAAATGCACGTCACAGTCATACATTTTGTCATTGCAATTCACAGCATTATTACATGATATTTCGCCTGTTTGCCCGATATTTTCCTCAAATAATCTTAAACCATTTAGGATTAGGTAATTCCTGGTTGTTCTTTACCCTACAAAGCCAGCCCTCAATATCCTGGCTCACGCCAGATTTATATGTTGAGTTTTACAATATCAATCTGGACAGGCTGAACAATATTTGAATCTGATTGGTCAAAGCGTCACAACAGCGGAACAAGCCGAGAAGGCAAACTGTTGTTTATAAAAAACAAAGAAGTCAGTAAATCTGCTAAAATAGACTACAATGTTGTGATTGGTCAACCACTCAGTGGCCGGGCTCAGAAGTTTGTGAAACAAATATTGTGAGAATTCATCTGGCTCGCCAGGTTAAATCCTCAAACCCTGTGCAAACATCCTCCCACTACAGAAAGTGAATGTTTCCTAACTGTTGTTGCCACTGATAGATACAGCCACTCTAGCCAAGCAGGGTAACGTATTTAATATGCTAATTACACTGTGGGGCATCTGATACACACATTATCTTGGCCCGTGGGTGTCGATGGGGGTTAAAGCATGCGCCTCTGCTTAATCTGATGATAATTGAGTGTTCATGATTAAGGAGCATTTGAATCCAAGTCAACAAATAAAAACTAAATTGGTTGGAGTAGAAAAGGAGACGTGTTAAATTAATATCTTATCTCATTAAGTTTTCAGTAAAAGTAAAATTCTGTTACATATTTATTTTCACCACTCACATCTATTCGTTTCTCACTAGTGTCACTATGACAATTATTAGGTTTTCTTAATGTGGATCCTTTGGTATATACTTTCAATGACTAGCGTGCACTGAATTGGAAAATCAATTCGGGGTACTATTCCCTCAGAAATAAATGTGAATGAAGAGAATATTACCCAGGAAGTTTAATCAGGTTCATTGAAAGCATGAGACTATTTCATTTATGATTTCATTTGAGCTAAATCTCCTTATTGCATTTCATGTGGATACATTTATCCAGAGGGCTGCAAGGAGGATGGTTTTCAGTTTTCGAGAAAGCGTCTCATGGCCCTGTCTAATACAGCTGTTTGTTTATAGATATTAAAATGCATGTGTTGATTCAGTTTCAACTGCATGTAAACATACTTAACATCAAAGCTAAAGTAATTGGCAACACTTTGCTGCCTTTATAAATCTTAGATGGATTAAAGTTAGGAAAAAGGTCCTTTCTATATCAGCCATATCATAGCCATTTAATATCAACCAATTATCATAGAATAATTACAGTTCTTAGTAGGGCTGGGCGATATTTTTTTTTATTGATAACATTTTTCGATTTTATTTTATTGTCCTATTAAAACCAAGTACAAATGGCTTTCAATATTAATTTCCTGCACATAGACAAGATATACTGTTTAATAATTACAATTTAAAACTTTACTTATCGCAATTGCTGTTTAGAGGACATGCAAAAGTAGAATAGCCAGCATTTTGTCTATGATTTTAACCATTGGTTTAAATTTAGGGTTGCAACCCAAATCTGGAATTTTTGATGGTTCTCGTGAAGTTGTCAAGTGAGCATTTTGACGCCGCTCAACAGGGAAGGACTCCTGCTGCCAAAGTCCAGTTCCAGTTTTAGTGATATGACGAGCCACAGCTCCTATGATGAAGGGGAAAAAAAGAAAAAAAAAAATTACATGACTAATACAGGTTAATGTCGCAATATCCTTTTACATCACTTCCTGTCCAGCACCTAAAAAAAAAAGCTCACTAAAAAATTTATTAATTTCCCAGCCCTAGTTTCAAACCTGTCAAGTAGTCAAATCGAAATGTTAGCACTTAGGTTGTTGGTAGTTTTATCACTTTCACAATCAGTTTAGAAATAAAAGTGTTTTTTGCACGTCATCTTTGCCACAAATCTTGTATCTTGTATATTTTGGCGTATTTTTGTAATCTGTGTATTTTCCTAACTCCTCTCCTCGCATTTGTCTCATCCATCTGTCTCCCAGGTCCACCACCGCTAACGACGTTGTGGTCTCCATCTGTGTCATCTTCGCCATGTCTTTCATCCCAGCCAGCTTCGTCCTCTTCCTCATCCAGGAGCGTGTCTCTAAGGCCAAGCACCTGCAGTTTGTCAGTGGAGTCAACCCTTCCATTTACTGGCTCGCCAACTTTGCCTGGGACATGGTAACTGCAGCCCTGCATATGTCCTCGTATTTACCCTTATTTAAGTATTTATCGCTCCTGTTTTTGGCTACCTGTGGCTATATGTAAAAATCTGCATTCCCTGTAATTGGTAATGCGCCTGTGAGACTGCTGGTCTATTTAAAAAAGTCGTGGATATTGGCCGTGTCATAATTGTCAGCATTGTCTATCCCCTGGTTGGAGGTGCTCGGATCGACTAACAGGTCACCCCCCTCCGGCCTAATTGGAAGTAAACACTTCATCTGCTACCTTCAGTCATTTTGCAATAGTGCAGCACTCATCATATTGGAGGATAAAGGTTTCTCGGTGTGCAAAACAAACGTCACTTAAGAAGAAAAGGTAATGATCATATCCTGGAGCTATCAACTATTTAGTTCGGGCGCCAGCCTGCTCCTACATAATTATTTAGCTCTCTGATAATATTACCTAATGGCAGCATATAAAGAGTATTGGGCTGAGTACTGAACCCTGCGGCACCCCGTAGGTTACTTTAGGTGAAGGGCCGTTCTGTGTGGAGTTTGCATGTTCTCGCCGTGTCTGCGTAGGTTAACTCCGAGTACTCCGGGAAAAAAAAACGTGTATGAATGAATGAGAGTGAAGGCAGCTAATCCGGCGTGTTTACGTCATGTGTTTCATGTATGTGTTCTTTAACATGCACTGTCCTGACCAAATAAATAAATATATATATATAAGTAAGCTCTGGTTTACATAAATAGGATTTAAACCAGCTGAGGGCTGTCCCTCTGACACCTACATCACATTCTAACCTCTGCAGTAGAATGTTGTGGTCGATGGTGTCAAACGCTGCGCTGAGGTCCAACAGAACCAGGATTGAGACCAGTCCATTGTCAGCAGCTAATAACAAATCATTTGTGACTTTAACTAGTGCAGTTTCAGTGCTGTGGTGGGCTTTGAACCCTGACTGGAAAACTTCAAATAAACTAATGTCCTGTAGGTGGTGACAAAGCTGTTTAACTACAACTTTTTCAAGGATTTTGGAGACAAAGGGTGAATTTGAAATAGGTCTGTAGTTTACCAACAGGTCAGGATCAAGAAAAGGCTTTTTCAAAAGCAGTTTAATGACTGCTTGTTTGAAGGACTGTTGAACAAAACCTCTTTCTAATGACGTATTTATCGTATTAAGAATATAATCTATAATTAGGGAGAGAATGTCTTTGAGGAGTCTGCTTGGAATCGGGTCTAGGATACAAATTGACATTATGGCTGAAGTTATCTCTGCTTGATCAACAGCCGTGAATCTTTCTAGTGTTACTGATGGATTTGTTTGAGACATTAGTTTTACATCTTGGGCTTGCACAGTGCTAATAGTGGGATCATTTAATTTAGTTTATCTCAAATTGTGATTTTTTTTTTGTTAAACAAAATAGACAGCAATCATCAGAGCTGTCCTTTTCATAATAATTGTATTATGTGGGGCTGGATAATCTTAATAATTAATTAGTAAATTATCTGACAATATAGGGTTTTGAGAGAAGACAATTAGGTCACTAATCTCTATGCCATGTGTTAGAACAAGATCCACTCAAATAATATTTACAATATAAACATCAACTTTGTTAAATTTGAAGCAAATCCATAAATGTTATTTTGAATTATTTTCCTAAAATCTGCAACTTTTCCCTAGAATGGTCCCATAGGCTTTCAATGGACAAATTAATTAAAAGATAATTCTATATGTCAGTTTGGGGGTATGGAATAATTCTTTTGCTATAACAATTCACCATTTGAGATTCAGAGCTCATATTTGACTTGATTTGAAGCAAATAAATTGGGAAACATCAAGTAATGCAATAAATATGAAATCTATAATATTTATAATATTTTAATATTATAATATTAAATATTGGCAATTAAAAGTTGTTGTCACTTATAGGGTGAAGAGGAATGTTAGTCAATTCAGAGTAAATGTAGTATTACCCACCTCTGATCCTGTGTATGCTTATACATTTCCTTTTTATTGTTTCTCTTCACAGTGCAACTATATCATCCCTTGCTTCATAGTGATAGTAATCTTCTTGTGTTTTCAAACCAAATCATACGTCTCCCCACCTAACCTGCCTGCCTTAATTTTGCTTCTCCTGTTGTACGGGTAAGTCAACCATGTCCTGTAATATTGCCTTTTTATTTTTTATACTTGCATGTTCCCATCTATGAATGCCCCACCGACAACATTAGAAACACAAAATCTCTTGAATAAATCTACCGGTACAAGTAAGTGTGGCTAAATGAATACTACACAAGCAGAAAACATTGAATTCAATGTTAAATGTTTGGTTTTAGGTTCGCTAAAGGTTACACAACACATTATTTTAAAAAGCCACTTAAAGACGGTGCGAAGGGTTGGTGGGGGTTTGTGTCCAGTGCCATTATCGGTGACTCAAAAGATTTAACAGAAGCCATGCAAATCCATTTACACACTTAACATTTGCCATTCAAAGTACAGTGCTAGTCACAAAAAATTACGTTTTAAGAGAAACCACTTCAAATCTGAAACTTGCAGTGTCTCGGATAACAAAATGAATGTAAAAGTTGCAAGTAATGCTCTGATAAAAGTTTTCAGAGCGAAGCGATAACAATACAGATCTTATATTATACAAATACATTGTTTTAGGTGGGCAATTACACCGATGATGTACCCCGCCTCCTTCATCTTCAGCGTCCCCAGCACAGCCTACGTGGTGCTGACCTGCATCAACCTCTTCATTGGAATCAACGGCAGCGTGGCCACTTTTATCATGGAGCTTATAGACGACGATGTGAGTGACAGCCACATATTTACAGTTTCATAGACACATTTATTCTTATACATAAATGCAGACTTCAAATTATTTATATTTGAAGCACAGATCACTACGAGGAGCTAATAACTTTGAGTAAGAGAAAGAATGCCAAGTGGGTGGATTATGTACCCACCTGGTATAGTTTGCAATATATTTCCTTTATCCTCCCAAGACTTTCTCAGACGAAGTAAATTTTCCCTTTCTCTTTAATGTTTAATCACTTTTTGGAGACTTGGGTCTTGGGAGAACTTTCCCTCATCCATCTTTCAGCAAGTGTTCATTTTAAACTACACGCCGCTTTAGGTCTCGTGGGAATCAAAAGACAAAGACACCAAAAAGGAGCTAAATAAGAAATGGAGAGCCGAGTGTGGAGAGGGAGGCTGGGACAGAGCTGTTGACTGTCACTCAGTCAGTGGGTTTTTGATTACGATTTAATTTGAGTTATGTTTAAAAAATTGGGGGGAAACGGCTGCGACAGATTTAAAAATGGTCTATTTCAACGAACATTTGACCCGTTTTAAATGCACTGCCACAGCCATACTTTTGTTTTTTGGGGTCATTTTTGTCTTTTTATACTTGAAATCAACGACATAGCAAGTATAAACCCTCAACATTTTTCGGCCCTTAACTAAATCGGTAATATTTGTGACATTGGAATGAAAACTCAAAAACAATGCAGTGGGAAAAGAAAAAAAACATGCTACAATTTTTTGCACAATCTATCTATAAAGACATACAACCCAAACTCAACAAGTGTCCCGCGAAGGGATGCTGCGATTTGTAAGGGATATCTATTTGATTACATTCTGTGGTTGCAAAGGAGACCAAATCAAGCCTATTCCCCTGAAAGAAATGTTAATAAATGTTAATATAATCATCATCTCTTCGCAAATAAACTTTTTCATGCAACACAAATTTAGGTTTTGCCCTCGGTGCGCTATTATGTATTAATTTTGACCCGCCGAGGAAAAAATTTACAAATTTTGGCCCACACAGGGGAAAACGTTTTGGCACCCCGGCTCTGAACGCCTTTACAGTTTGAAGTACTAATACTAATTTTACACTACAAATTTATTAGCACTTTATAATAACTAGACCTATTCCTGCCTTAGTCGAGCATGAACAGTTACTTGAACTTTTTCTAAGTACTTACTAAGCCTGAGTCACGCTTAATAAACTTTATGTTCATTATGAATTCAATCTTTATTCATGCTTAGTTATGGCAAATTCATGTATAGTTATTAAAAAGTGGTAAAACATTTTTGCACTATTACACATTAATGCAAATTCTTACCCAGTGTCTTACTTTGCACTCAACATTTTGTGTTCATTGTTAAGTGTGCCCAAACTTTAACTGCTTAAAAAACTGTTTTAAAAATGATAACATTTTATGCAACAGGGATACTTGGATAATGAGCAAATATCGGCAGTATTTAGTCTTCTCGAGTAGTTCTATCTCGCCACAGATCAGTGATTGCAAGTCGACAGCATGTCAGTCCGAAACAAGCTGCTCGTACATCTGAAGTGCCATGGCGGAGCGTTCCTGCTCTCTGAAGGGACATTCCACTCAGTCCCTCTGCCCTGACGAACGTCGTTTCCTCTGCTGCCGCGAAGTGCACCAGCAACATGTCCGTGTCATTGCACCAGAGACCTTTGTTCTGTCGGTCAGCTTGTTGAGTCACTAGTGCTACAATAAACCGAAGACACACATTTTCAAAAGCTTTCCTCTTCTTATGCAAATAGAATAGAGTCATTTTATCTGCATCACATGGTCTTTCTGCGGAATTCAAGAACGTTAAGTTTGTCCTCTTTTATATTCACAAATTTGGTTCTTTTTAAAGACAATACGATGAAGATGCCAATGCAATGTTTTATTAGTTTTTAAACTAGATTTTTTCTAAAAGTCAAAAGCCAATACACATGTAGAATTTAAAGTTTGGAACCACTGCCAGATTATATTAGATTATATTTACTAAATCAATGTTTTGCTTGCCTGGGGCCCAGAATACACACTTCTTCAATTCTTTATGAAGAGTGAGTCACCCTGTTCTCCATCGCACCATTATGAAAGGGTTTTATTTATTTTCAGTTAATGAAACGCAATTGGGCAACCACATTATCGAGCATTTCTGCACACATTATTAGCAGAGGCTCTTGTACCTAGGTGTAATCAGCAAATACATCAGACAAATATTGGCTTGTTTGTATTGGGTTGAGAATTTTTGCCCATTATTTATTCTTATGTTTTTGTGAGTTTGAGTGCCAATAGTCCTTTTTCTCAAGACCCCAAAATGCAAGCGTAGCATCTTTCTTTGTATCGAAATCTTTGCAAGATTATGCTCCTACTATATTGATTGTCATATTGGTCAGTCATTACATATTGTTTTCTTTTTTAAGTAAGCAAAAATATGACTATTTGACAAAAAAAATAAAAGATGAAATACCTATGCGATACCACTTATAATAACTACACCTTAATCATCCATACTAAAGCATTGATAAAGATCCATAATGAACCAATAGCTTAGTTAAGAATGATTCAGACATTGTATCGACTCAAATTGGTTGGGGTATTTCTTACACATTTTAGTAGAAAAAAACACTGCTTATATAAATCCCCAATATTTAATATTTTACAAGAATGTGCATTATTTATTGATTATTTTACTACATATTGCAGCTGGAGAAAGCATTAGTGGGTTCATCTCAGGCTGCGCAGTGACTCGACAGAAGTGCCCGTCCTGGATAATGCCCCTAATCTGACAAGATCCCTCTGCTGATATCAAACTCAGTGGGTCAGCATCAATCAGCGACCTCGTGCCAAATGGTAAAACTTGGAGATACACAAGGAATGTATTGATTAACTTTCCCCGGTCTGTCATGGAGATGTGACAGTGTCCCAGCATGACCTATTTATAACAAGGAACACACACAGTTTTCAGTGTGTAATAGGGAGGAAGAGTTTGTTAACTGTCAGACGAATGCTGAACTTCAGTTACTTTGGGAA
This sequence comes from Chaenogobius annularis, assembly GCA_015082035.1. Taxonomy (NCBI): domain Eukaryota; kingdom Metazoa; phylum Chordata; class Actinopteri; order Gobiiformes; family Gobiidae; genus Chaenogobius; species Chaenogobius annularis. The sequence continues at coordinate 819,316 of BJKM01000085.1, read as the reverse complement.
ATGGTACCTATATCTTTACATTTTAAGTTACAGGGTTTTTTTTTTTGGTTTTTTTTTCAGTTTAAAAAAAAAATGTATTTTACCATATACACATTATTAGGGTGCATTGGCTTGTCCTACTTTGAGCCCCGTTTAGTCTTGATGTAGACGTATTTATTTATTTATTTAAATCATAATTGAAACCACAATTATTCAAATTTGTATTTGCTTAAAGGCAGGCTAGGTTAGGCATCAGCATGCTTTAAATTGAAGAGAACTGACAGATGAAGTAGATGACATATCTCACCGAAATGACTGTTGTAAATGTACTTAAAAGTAGAAAAGTTAGGTACAATCCATGAGAAACTTCCTCTCAACTGAACACAGGAGTAACCTATAAGAATGAGCATGCAGGCTTGTAAATGACTATTCCGCAGTAAAACCTTAACAATCTAACAGAAAAACGACAGTATCTTTTTCAGGGTAATACATTGTGAATACATTTTGGCACACTGCATTGTCTCAAACAGAGTAAAAGTGGTGCGGTGCAGACTTTGTGCCCCACTTTCGTCTGAAATCCAACCCGGAGAGAGTGTGTTCCCCTCTGGACGGTCCCGCTCCCAGACGACTACATCAATCCCTGCCTGCCTCAAAGCCCTGTCTGGGTCAATACCCCTCCACGTGCCACTCACAGATAACCCCAGGCTAGTATAGATCTGTGAGATTATACCCGCCAGTCTGCCATTGTAACCAGGTACAGGGAACATTTTGGAACTTTCACTTTTTGAGATGTACTCTAATCCTACTGTTTTGTCAGTTTTGCTGTAGTTGTAACGTTAATCATCGTAGCCACCTCCACCAAAAAATAAAAAATACATATCTCTATGTACTCACTCCTTGTTTGTGTCAGTATCAGTGTAGGTAGCTCCTCCTTTCAGACAGATATAAAACAGTCATTTACCAGTTCTTTGTCAGATAAGCTGCTTGGATGAGTGGCGAAATGTCTTCAATCTTCAAACATTTGTCCAGTTGATAGAATAAATGTTCTTTTGTTATAAATACAAATAAATAACCATTTAAAAGACAAACATTAGAAACAGAATTGATGGCTGTAATTGTAGAGGTACTTTAATACATGCAATAAAGTCAAATCTGTTTGACCCCAGTACAAGTATATTCCACAAGCAGCCCTAGGGTCAATGCTGTGTGCTTTCTGCATCTAATTATAAAGTGTTTTGTTTACATTCTAGTTGTTCTTAGAAATTCTGGAAGTGCCAATGAACTCATTGGGGTGAATTATTAGGATACTAGGAATATGTTAGGAAAGAGTGCAATAAGACTAGACCGATCCAAACAGTTTAAAATGAACTAGTTCTGTTTTTCACGTTTTAAGGACTGTGCAAATCAGGTAGAGCGCCTTCAATAACAAGAAATAATGTACTTTAAATTTCAAATGTATGGTCGGGCTCCTCTTTTGACCTTATTTCTGAAAAGAAAATGTGCTTCTGTATAAAATGTATCTGCGTTGCATATCTAACATGGCTGTTGAACAGTACCAGTGTCTCAGTCTGATTCCAAGCATTATGAATGAAGCAACGCGCTGGGAATAAGTGCCGCTGGCGATATGGGTCAGATAACACCACGCACACAGCATACCACCTTCGGAAGCATTTGAACATGATTTATGAGTGTGTAGTGCAAACATAAGAGTGGAAATGGTCCAGCTTTTTATCATGGTCCATGGCTAAGAGCTCCCCTGATCTCCTTGATGAACACCCACCCGAGAAAAAGCCTTGTTTCATGTATCGATCGCAAATGAGGTCTGGAACTCCTCGTGTGCTTCCGCTGCAGGCACTGGCCTCAGAGAGCCAAGGTCACTGCTGTTGTGCTTCATTTTATTTCAGCGTAGAATATTCAAATTATACTTTATATACAATGTTATTCGCGTTCAAATGAAATTATATAGAATACATTAATACTATCTATAATTTTCTGGCAATTTCTGAAGGATTGCATTCCTAATCTTTTAACTAATATATTTTTTTGTTGCTAAAACAATTTATATTCATAAATATAGTGACATATTTAAGGCACAGCAATGGGGACATGTAGGTGGCAGACCCCCCACCAGAAAAGTTACATTGCTCATCTTTAAGCAATTTACAATTTCTTATCCCTCGTGTTTGGATGATTGGATGATGTTTTGGTAGTTTTGTAACCGAGAAAAGCCGATGCGGAAAGACCAGAATCTTTTGTTCAACAGGAAGGCGGTAACACTGATTTTGAGTGTAATTCATGCTTAGCTCTGTATTGCCACTCTAATTTTCTCTCCTCCTTTGGACCAAGAGAAAATGTGTAAACACAGATAAAAGCAGTGATGAATTATTGTCCAACACATTTGCGGACATCTGAAGGTGCTCTCTGACATCTTGATCAATGAAGCCTTTTCTTCCCGTCATCACCCAAGAGAAGAGGAAGTCACTGACCACCGCCTGCTCGTGTGCAAAACTCGCTCCCTTTTGCCAGCGTCCGTGTTTGATGTTAAGCGTAACTACTAAGACAGTTTTTCAGATTGTGTTTGTTTCCGCTTACCTGATTTTTCTTTATCTTTTTCCGTTCCAGCATTTAGTGACAATTTGACAAAAAACATCTGATGACAGACAGTAGCATCTGGCTGCGCTTCGCTCAGCAAATCACACAGCACAATTACACTCAAGCATGAATAATATCTGTGACGATAATAGGTTTCGTCGCAATTCCTTACATTTTTGACAACATGTGCCGGCTATTTACTAATCTCAACCCAAAAAATATGATTTTGAATTCATAGTCCTTCTCCCGGAGATGCTTTGAAGGCTGCTGCGATGAACCACCATGCATTAAACATGAACTGGCTTTTGAGCCAAGAGTAGTTTTATTTTAAATCTTCACTTCTGCCATCATGTACCATTCTTTTTCCAACCTGCACCTCCACTTGCTTTGTCTGAGTAATTAAAATCACTTTTGTGTTGCCTCAGGGATAAGGAAGTGAGACGGCATGAACAGTCAGAGCGGAAGAATCTCGCCAAGATATATCCTGTTGAGATAAGACTGGCCTTTTTATGCAATTCTTATATTCAAACATCGCTTGTGGACACATTTCTTGCTCTAGGTATCGTTTCCTCTCCTCCCAAGGTGCTCCTTGAAATCCTAAAAATGAACATCTGCTTGGCTGGGTGTCTTCAGAGTGTTTCAAAATCAAGGAATACAACACACTACTACAAGAATAGCTGGGCTTACCTAGGTGTTTCAATTTCCCCAAATCAGACTTTTAGAAAAGCAAAACTTTGCGAGTTTTGTTTTTTTGACATACCGTACTTTAACAATGGTGTTGTATAATGGTTTTCATAAAATGTATGAATAAAAATTGCTAGTAAGTAAAGCCAGTCATTGTCATTGTTGATCCAGGAATCAAGTCAAGTTGATTATTATGAAATTGCTATTGTTTAGTGAGGCTGAAATATTTTGGAGGAGAAAAAATATTGTATTGCTTGTTAATTAGATCTGCAATTTCTACTTGATTGTAGGAATATGTTCAAAGGCCACATTTTAAGTGATGAACCCTGAGCATTCACTTTTGAGGGACGATTGAATTCACATGATTACAGTTTTTTATGAAATAAAACAGGATATATATTTTTTTTAGACAATATTATGCAACCTAAATACCTGCAGTCTTTTTAATTTGTTCTTTGCTCTCTTTTGATTTAATTGCGATACATTTTACGACTTAATTATTTGCTGTGCTTCCTGTAGGCTAAAGAACTTGGCCCGACCATTAGTTAGTCAACATCTCTGATTTTCATGCTGGTTCCTATATTATGAAAGTAACATGTTAAATATAGTTGTTTTGTTTTGTTTTCTACAAACTTAGCTTTTGCTCTGTTTTTAATCTAAATAAAGCTCTTGCAGGTTCTTGTCTCCCAAACGTGTCTCTCCTCTGGCTCAGGCCACGCTGAACCCAGATGCGATGCTAATTCCTGGTCATAGCTTATGTGTAATTGTCTGTGTTGTTGTGTCTCTTCTGCAGAATATCTCCCGCATCAACGACATATTAAAGCAGGTGCTGCTCATATTCCCACATTTCTGTCTGGGCCGAGGGCTAATCGACATGGCCAAGAATCAAGCAATGGCCACACTCTTCAGTGGATTTGGTGAGCCTTCTTTTCTTTTATTAATTTTCTTTTCACAGGTTAGTGATAAAACTTTGCAATGTAGTTTGGTCTTTACTTTTTCAAAATAAGACAAATTCTAAATATACAGGGTGAATAATATAGTTGGATAATGAGAGGCTGGAAGTGCTCACTTGGATCACAGGAAAGTGAGGTCCTCGAGTGCAGAAAATGCTATAGAAAACAATAACAAGGCAAGAGTACTTAGAAGTCTTTTGATGTTGCTTTATTTACGGCAACACGTTTCCACACATCAAGGCAAAGCTAACCATATAGTTGTTTTAAAAAGTTCAAACGATTAGGTTTGGATAAAAGATTTGACTGTACAAACATGATTGTAGTTGTTTCTATACAATGCCAGCTACTCATTTGTAATGCCATTTTGCAAGCAATCTTTCTTTATGGCGTCATGTAGAACCTAAACTAACTGAAAAGTTAATTTTGTCAACGAGGTTAATTGTTAAACACTGAATAACTACAGGTGAACTAAAATTTTAAATACTGTTGATAGGAAAAGTTGAAAGAAGCAGAGGATAGTGCTCAAGCTGCCATACTTCCTCCAGCATAGTTGAAAAGAAGAGACTGTGTTGGCCTCTTTAACATGAACAGGGAGCATAACACAGGAGCTTGATAGCTAAACACGCTACCTCCTACTGTGCTTTTAGAGACTCCTGGGACCACCAGAAGTCCAGTTTGGATGATAGGGTAGTATAGCATCTTTCAGGTAGCGTTATGAGTTGGCTTTATAGGAGAACTTTAAATTTGATTCTAAACTCGACAGGGAGCCAGTGAAGAGACTCGAGCACCGGCGTAATGTGCTCTCTTCTTTTAGTTCCTATTAGTATTATTGCTGCAGCATTTTGAAGCAGTTGAAAGCTTTTTATTGAGCTTTTAGGACACGCTGCGAGCAGGGAGTTACAGTAGTCTAATCTACATGTTACAAATGTATGTTTTATCAGCATCACTTTAAGGCAAAAGTTTTCTGATTTTAGCTATATTACCCAGATGAAAGTAAGTTGTTTTACAAACTGATTTATAAGTGCTTTGAATGAGATTTCTTGGTTTATATCCTTCACACAAGCACCAAGTCTGTCTGCTTGATCAGTCTGATTGGTTTTCATTGATAAATACAGCTGTGTGTCATTTGCATTGCAGTGGAAGTTTGTGCCATGCTTTTCTACCTAATGGCAGCATATATAGAGTAAACAGAATTGGGCTGAGTTCTGAACCCTGTGGCGCACCGTAGGTTACTTTAAAACAGGGGGAAGAGCTCTTGTTTACATTAACAAACTGGTACCTATCTAATAAATAGGATTCAAACCAGCATCTACATCACATTATAACCTCTGCAGTAGAATGTTGTGGTCGATGATGTCAAACGCTTGCCTGACCGGCCAGTCCCAACAGGTTTTGACAGACTACTAGAACCAATCACATAAACCCAGAAGTCACGCAAAAAACGCGACACGATTAACCGTATATTACGTCGCCAACAAGGCATGTTTCCTGTTATCCGTACCCGAGTGTTAGTTCATCATGGCAAGTAGAGCTGAGACAAATATAAATGACTTTTGGCGGTTTTGTCTCAAAAATCTTCGAAACAAGAGCAGAAGTAAACACTCAATCACTCGCTGGGTCCGCCATATTGAATGTTTTGGAACGGGGGTGAAAAGCAAGTTCCGCATCTTCAGTGTGACGCGTTAAAACCGCCACCTGAGATTGGATCGCTCCAAAAAGGATCGACGAAATAATTGGCTCTGACTCGGATTCCAGACCCTTCTGCATTTGAACAGAATGTAGGAGGGACTGGCTAGTCAGGCAAGTCAAACGCTGCACTGAGGTCCAATAGAACCAGGATTGAGACCAGTCCAATAACAAATAATTTGTGACTTTAACTAGTGCCGTTTCCGTGGCGAGCTCTGAACCCTGACTGGAAAACTTTAAATAAATGATTTACCTGTAGGTGGCGACAAAGCTGTTTAACTACAACTCTTTCAAGGAGACAAAATAAACCATTCACAAAAAATATAGTAAGTTATGTCATCCACTCAGACATGTAAATTGGTGCTATTTTTCGTAAGTAGGAGCAGCTGCTTGGAGCGTGTACTTGCTTGGAACTAAGAAGTGCTCCATTATGATCTCATTACAACTACAGCCCAACACCACCTCTGACAGACACGCAGACACATTTGACCACTAACGTATTCTGTTGCACTCCTCTCCACCTGCTTTATATTTAACCCTGGTTAAAGACACTGGCGGTTGAGTAGGCCAATCGAGAGGTGAAGAGGCGCGTGAGAGGAAGAGCGGTCTTATCAGCGGAGAGATGAAGCAGGAAATAGTGGTGAGAGGAATCATTTGTGGCAGCGGTGTCGGCCAAGAGAAAAGCAATCACAAGTTAAAAGAGCCGGCGTGAAGAGGAGGTTATTTACCCGAGAATGAGACTCAAAGGGCTTTCGTTTTTCCTGTCTGCGAGTGTAGCGCTGTCAAACTCTTTACTTATGCCTTCATTAGACAAAACAGGGCTTCCACTTCAAGTATAGGATGCCAGACACTTCCTCTCATGACACAGGTGACGTCTTGTTTATTCCCTCACAGCCTAAGTGGCGTTTTTACAGCATTCACGGCCACTTTCTAAAACACATCAGAAAGCTGACAAAATGTTATATTTTGCACTCATGAAAGGCACACACTTCTTGTAAACTCGCTTTGTTTGGATACTGATCTTTGTAAATCAACATCTGCAAACCAAGATATGGACTTAATAAAGCATTTGATAATGCCTTTAAAAGAGCATCTGTTTACTAAAGCTGTCAGAAGCAAAACAAATAACATTTTAGTTGTCATGGAAGAATCGGCAGGTATGCAAATGTTGCATTAAGATTTAGCAAATTATGAAGATGGCAACATTTATTTAATTTTCACTTTGATTTACTTGATTAATGTAAACAGATAAAACAAAAATAAAGATTTTGGCCTGGCACAAGGTTTATACCATAGACCGTAAAAACCTGGCTCACGCCAGAATTCTCGCGATATTTGTTTCACAAACTCTTAAAAATCCATCTTGGCAAGCTCACTGTTGGCGGACCAACCACATTGTAGTTTGGCGGAAGTTAAAACGATGAACCTAAATCAACATGGCGATGCCGACAGATGTATTTTGACCTATTTTAGCAAATTTACGGACTATTATATTTTTTTAAACGTACACATAGAAGCGCTGTGCGTTTGAGGACAGGGAAGAAGTCTGCGCTTTTCTTTAACTGGATTTAACAACAGTTATATTTCTTGGCTTGTTCCTGTTTTGACCAATCAGATTCAAATATTTGCGATATCTAGGGATGTCAATTATTAGTTTAATCGATAATTGTGATAATTCAAGTCAAAAAAAATAAAAAAATAATCGTTACTATTTTAGTTCAATCTCTGGTCCAAAAACTAGACCTGAAAAACCTGAAAAACTTTATTTTATCTGGCTGTATTTGTTATCATCATGATATCATGTAGAACTCAATTCAGAGTGATACACAAATCAATCTGGCAGTGCAAGGTTAGGTGTATACTGGGTTGGTAATCCTTCTGCCTGGATTGTTGCAGTTGGTGTACTGATTAGCGTTAGCGATACAAGCTTCTTTATTTGTGTTACTTGATTTTAATGTCACGGGACATACACCTAGAAACTCTTGTGTTTTACATTATTGAGGAAGTCTCCAATGTTTTTTACCACTGGCTTTCTCTATTACAAGTTTTTGTCCTATGCACTGAACACCAAACCAGCAATATTGAGTGCTTGTTGCTGTACTTGTGTTCTGTTAATAATACTTTACAGAAGTGTCTTGCTTGTTTTCACTACAGAGCATATTTGTTTTGCGAATGCATTGGATGCAAGACAAATTTCCCCTATGTGAGTCAATAAACCATACTTTACGTTTCCTGTATGGTGTTAAGGAAGCCTCTTTTGTTTGCGTGTTTTAGGAGAAGACCGTTTCAAAGACCCGCTCGGCTGGGACATGGTGGGCAAAAACCTGTGTGCGATGTCGATCCAGGGAGTCGTCATGTTCGCCATCACGATCCTCATCCAGTATAAGTTCTTCTGCAAACCAAGGTGCCAGTATCTCCCCGACTGTGCCGACTTCACAAAACACTCCTCCGTCAATCCTCTCTTTCATCTCACTTTAGTCACATCCTCCTTTGATGCGCCATTATTCACTGCCTCCTTTGATTTGTATTCTTTTATTCTCGTTCCCATCTGTTTTTTCAGCGCTGGGTAGAGATATCCCTTCCCATTTGTCACCATTTAAATTTGTAATATACTGTAGAGATATTTCACATAAAACATCTGCTTGTTTTTGCCAAACGATATCCCAGTTTGGTAGTTTTTAGTGTTTACTCGCTGCAGGTTGCTATGACTACTAATGCCCAATGCTCCTATTACTATTTATACAAAGATGTGAAGATTGATGGCCCTGAATTTAAACTTTAACCATTGTAATTTGTAATGTGCTTTGTTGTCAATTCAAGTGAAAGGCTGGAGCTGACTTCTTTACTTTGGCAGGTTTGTGACGTGGAAGTCTTTATCGGACGAGGCAGAGGATATCGATGTAGCTAAAGAAAGAGAAAGAGTGTACAGCGGCAAAGCACAGAATGACCTGTTGAGGATCTGCGACTTGACCAAGGTAATGTCGCTTTCTTGACACTACCGTCCATTACAATACATTTTGCTGTATATATTTGTTTTGAATACATATTTGACTTTATTGGCCTCTTTTGTTAGACTGTTATATTAGCGTTCAGGTCTCAACATTCTGCCGTAAAAGTTTCAAAATTGCAAGAAGGATACGTAAGCCATCCTATTGTGGAGAGTCAATGCCACTGTACTAAGTTTGAAAAGATAGTTGTATTGTATAGCTGTGAACAGATACAGCAAAAACGATGATATTCAGGGCTGCAAAGATTAATCGGAATTATCGTGACTAAAAGACTAGTAAAATAAAAGGGTTTTTTTAAAAATTGTTTTTATAATCATATATTATATCTGGAAAATACGGACTCAAATATTGAAGTTTTTATAACCGTGGCATTATTTAAAAAATGTCCCAAAAAAATAAAAATAAATTAACTTTCATCTATACTCTCTAAATATTCCCTATCTCGAATCTTTCAGAAAGCATATTTTTACCCATTACTTTGTGGCCATTATCAGGTTAAGAATATATTTCTGTGTTTCGGAGAGATGAAAATTTAGCACTTTCGCTATAGCAATCAACAATTCAAAACAAAAATCAAAAATATTTTTAATGGGCAAAATCCCTGAAATATTTGTTTTATCGCTGACTAGTCAACTATTACAATAATGACATTTATTTTATCTTTAATCCAAAAAGTTTCCAAAATAAGTTGTGTTTTCTGACTGAATAGTTTGGTTGGGACTAACAGCCCAGAAAACCGCAGGTTGCTAGCCGCAGATACACACGTTCACTCAAATGACTGATCACCAAATGAAACGACTCTGCATTGTTGTTGCATCGGTGCTCCACGCTGCTCTGGCCCTCCCGTCTTTGCGGTAGGTGAATCGGGCTGGCTGCACCGCTGACTCTGAGACGAATGCCGGGCCTGTGGGCAGATGTTGTGGCTCTGCGGGCGGCTGGCAGCAGGAAGTGTCACTGCAGCCGCCTGTGTTAACGCCATCTGCAGACGCTCCCTCAGCTCTCGCGCTCTTACACTCCATCTCTCACTTGTTGCTCACTAACACTGGGTAATTACTGTGAGACTGCTGGGCAAGACAGCTGGGTTCGATATGCATTCGAGAAATGTACAGAGAAGGTATAATAATATAATAAATAAATAAATAAATAAATAAATAAATAAATAAATAAATATATATATATATATATATATATATATATATATATATATATATATATATATATATATATATATATATATATATATATATATATATATATATATATATTATACATTTATTTAGGGATGGGCGATATTAACAAAAAATTATATCCAAATATCTTTTCCGGTGTAGCCCAACAATATTGTAAATCCAACAGGAATGTGTCAAAAAATGTCTTTCAACATTTTGGTTGAAGTTTAATCTAATCTAACACCTAACCCTATCAGATAAATGTGAAATGTTTGTCAAATCAATCACTTGTTTCTGGACATTACTCTGCGCACCTGACTGGACGACAGGTGCGCAGGAGGAAAAGAACAGCTGAAAACTCATATACACTGTCTCACTCTTCATTCCTTTATTAACACGACGTTTCGGTTCCTCTGACCTTCATCAAGTATCTCATCAAGTATCTCATCAAGTATCTCATCAAGTATCTCATCAAGTATCTCATCAAGTATCTGACGTATCTGATGAATGTCAAAGGGACCGAAACCTGTAAATACTTCAAAAAGTGCAGAAATATTACCTTATATCCTCATTTTAAAGTTTATAACATAACTTATTTTTCATTTTATATCTACCCTTTTTATAACATTTTTACAATTAACAATATACTCAGCATTCAAATTTTGCATATCTACAAAAACATTCACAATATTATCTAAATTTCAATATATTGCCCACCTCTATACAGAGGTAGAACCATCCATATACTAATAATTTGATCACTTTTACTTTGTGTACTACAAAATATGTCTTTTTATGGCAACAAAACAAAACAAAACAACAAATATAATACAAATTAAAATTTTCAAGTGGAGGCTTTGATTATAATGTTTTAATTTGTCTTTTGGATAATGTAGTACACTGGGTTACGGTGTAAAAGACGCTTGCTTAAATGCAGGTCTGTTACCGTGCATAGCAGCACAATGGCTGCTCCTCAGTGCTCACTCATGGCAGACTGTATATCTCTGTAATGAGACACAGCGGCCCATCATGGCTCCGCAGCAGAAGGGATCCTTCCTACAGTGCCCTCATTGACTCCCTCCACAGCTGTGCCCCATCCGTTGGAGGGGCGCACACAACAAATTGATCAATGGGTAGTGCAGCTCCGGTGGCCGCAGTCTGGAGCGCGTCATAAATCTGGGCACACGCCTCTGAAGCGATTGACAGCACATCAATCACCTGTCACATCTGAGCTCCTCCCACTCCTCTGCCCACAGGAACCCACCTGCTAGCCTCCACTTAGCCACAGTGTTAGCGCTGTGCAGTAATCGATGGAGAAGTTTGACTCACTAAGAGCATCTGTGACACCCTGCTGTCAGCCTCACTGAACTTACTTTCTTGACTGGGATGTAGTTTGAACTGAAAGTTTGTGAGTTGTCAGTTTTGGATGAAAGTTTTAGATTGACTTACTGTATATAAAGTCGGAATCTAGCCAGTGAACAAATGATTACTGTTTGGTAGAAGTTTTGTATTCCGATTGTGCGTCACAAGGTCTGAAAGGTCAAAAGACACAGCCTTGATGGATTGTATAGATATACCTTCATAGAAATCCAAAATGCTGTTGGTAAAATTTGCAACCCTTGCCCTTTTGGCATCATTACAGCACAGCTTGCTCCCACAAACACACATGACCTTATGTTCTAAGATTTGTTGACACAAGCTCACCAGTGAAATAATTTCTTTTCACACGTCAGATTTAGCCACTTCAAAGACAGCGCTACCTATATTTTAAGGTGCAAATCTAGAGGTTTCTCTCAGTCTTCTCTGATCAAATGTGGGCCTTGCTTATCGTGACAGATGCTGCGCCTCACCAGTCAGAGGGGAATTACGCCTTAATTGCCTTCCTCCATGCATGTATCTGGAGCTTTGATGTAGTGTTAGCACGGAAAACTATCACTAAAATGTGCTGTGTGTAATCCAAGTTGATAAGTACTGAGTGGAGCTGTCAGGAGGCGCAAAAAGACGCTTTTATCGAACGCTTTTATTGTGTCAACTCATTGCCATAAATGTATCGTCAGTGTTTGTCAGCTCTCAAGTGGCACTTCTAAATTTATGCTGTTGCATTGTGTGGACACGAAGTCTGTATAAAGCAACTGAAAATGTCCTAGTAATAGTACAAAGCTGAATAATTACAGACAGCTGATCACAAAGTGCTGTGGTGAAGGAACTTAGAACAGTAATTAATACGTACTTACAGTGGTAATCAATATGTTTGGTACTTACTACAATAAAGCCTAGATATTTACAGCAATAAATCATTATTTTGTACTTACTATGGTAATTTTAAGTACTTAGTTAGGTAATTACTAGGTACTTACTGCAGTCATTCGTTTATTCTTACAGGGGTTATTCCTGGGACCTTCCGCTTGTAATGCTTTAGTTTGAATGACCACCATCAGTATGTGGAAACTATACCTACAAATATCTAGGAACTGCTGGTGGGTAATATAAAGCAGTGTTTCCCAATCGGAGGTACTGGGATTTTAAAAAGAGGTGCGATTGCATAGTTGTCGATTAGAAAATGTCCCTGGTAGTAAATGTTATATCCTTGAGAATGTTTTTGTGTGAGAATTATGGACGTCGATATCATTAAAACAAGAAACAATAACAGAAATAAGTATCAATAACAGATTTATTCACCTAAAGAATCACCTGCACACGATTTGAAGAGTGAGACACCGCTTTGAAAGTGTTGCATTATTTAGTACTTGACAGCGCCTAATATTTTAAATCTTCTCATTGTCTTAGGTGAATCCGTAGTGTATATTTTTAATTTGTTTAATTTATTAGCAAGTCAAAGGCAAAATTAAAACTACTGAATGAAAATGTAACATAACTAACACATGACAAACAATATTTTTATCCCAAAAATTATTCATTATTTCCCGACTTTCTGCAGCATGTCATGAAAAAACTTGTATCTGTGAAGATTGTTTTCAAATTTTAAAAAGCAAGTGTCTAACTCATAGCGTACAGTTCTGCCCTTGGAATTTGGATGTGAAACGTCTCAACTGTCACAATCTGCCAGAGCAACAAAGGCCTTGGCTTGTCTCGTGGCTCAACAACAGAGTGCTACTTCCAAACTGTCATCAAACTTTAAAGCTGATATATTTTTAAGCCGTTGCTGTTCACTTTTTTGGAATGTTTCTTGGACTATAGGGTTTCATAAAGGATGCAGAGAGGTGAGTTAATGTTTATGGATGAGGATGGTCAGCGGGGGAGGATGCAGATGAAGTATAGTGAGGACTGCACGGGAGAATTGGGCCTGGATTATATATACACCTTACTTTGCTGTGTGGGAGCGGTTCCATACAGGTGGATGAGGGAGGGTTGGTGGGCTGCAACTCCACTTTCTCACTAGTAAAGCCAGCACAGTCTTCCATTCCGTAGGGTGGCGATTGCAAGTCGAGAAAAGAAACATTGTCCATTTATAACAAGTTAATAAAAATGTCAAGGAATATTGTGTAAACTGTAAAGTATATATCGTAGATGGGTTCCTCTGATGACATGGAAGAATTAGTATTTAGTTAATTTGTTTAATTAGTATTTGAATGATTGGCTGTTTTTGAAAAATAGTATATAGACTATCTCACATCTTACTTTGGTACATTTGTAAATATTGTACATTATGTCAGTTTTTGAGCACTGCTGGTGCGGCGAACCGCGGAGCCATCACCGTGCTGCATGCAAAACCAAAGCGGTTCAACTTAATACAAACGTCTAAATCATGTTTTTATTAACGCAACAAAAAGCGGCCTGTAGTGTTTTCTAGAGCCTCAATCGGTACTGCAGGAGAAGGGATTCGGTTGAGCTGGAGCACGGGTGGAGCAGTGAGATTTAAGGACTGTGGGAGGCCCACAGTTTTTACATGTTTGAAATGGGTTGGGGACCTGGGGGCACCACTGAGCATCTCTACTGCACTCAAATGGCTGTCAGTGGCCCTGCCTAAATTTGGCCCATTTTAGTCTTGATGTGGGCTTGATTTGGTCCTGTTTTAGTCCTTGTTAAGTCCTCATCTAGTCTAGCACAGTAATTCATGTTAAATATAAACCAGCCATATAAAAAAACAGCCACCTTAATTTTAAAGTATTGGCTTTTTATAATGTTGTAATGTCACATGAACCCAACCTATTCAAGACATGCAGATTCAAACAGATTTGACTCCACAGCCATCGAACAATATGAGAAGTTTAGCTTCAAGTGTCACAGATGGACCCAGGAACTTTGAGGTCAATGAGACAGCATTTATCTCTGATCACCAGTTACAGGTCTGATCAAATGCATATGTTTTACAATTGTCAGTTCAGAAAGTTTAATCACTACTCCAGTCATTGCAGCATTGAGGTGAGAATTTAACCTAGCTGTTTCTTTGCCTTTTAAATCCAAAAGAAAGTTCTTTCTTGACCATATGCTCGGCCTGGCTTAAATCTTTAATCAGTAAAGAACATCTTTTTAGCTATCAATAACAACCTCCGGAGAAAAGCACATCTGGACAGAAGACCATGGTTATTTTGTGCCATATTGCAATTAAGATAGTTTTTTTTGGATAAACAGTTACACAGTGTCAGCAATGGTTGGTGTAGTACTAACTGAGGCAGTTAGTACTTGTTGTGTAATTGGTGTCTGTACAAGTTGTAATAGGCAAAGTATTAGCTAGTAGAAGCAATAGTGGCCCGTAATAACAATGGTGTGCTTTTTTTAGTGTAGAGCAAGATGTGAAAGGTCCAATTTTGTCCACTTTATGTTTTGGCTTTGTTTTTTATACAACCGAGCTGTATTTACTTTCTTCTTCAGTAAACTGTATGTATGTTCTTCAGTAAAATGTATTTGTACAATTTATTTGTTTATCATTTTCTACTTTACACTACTGAAGGTTACCTCGGCTACCAACGTGTTCAATGTCATGGACAGATTCCCTCCTGATGTCACCACATATAACATCACCTGTCCGTCTGTCTTCCCTGTGGAAATACCTGTTTTTCCTTTTATCTGGTGCCCTCTAAATGGTGCAAATGATATCTTCTTGTTAACCCCCCATCCCCCCACCCCCCACCCTGTTCCCACCTGCTCGTCGCCTGCACCTCCCGTGGCTTTGGTCTATCGCACCATATTTTCTCATGCCATCTTCCACTCTCTCTCTGTTTCTCTCTCCTCTCTTTTTGCTCACTGATTCCTTTTATTCTCTGTTCTCACCAGGTGTACCCTCGGAAGAGCACCCCCGCTGTGGACAGGCTCTGTGTGGGTGTACCTGCTGCTGAGGTGAGCCATGGTCGCACCACAGTCTATTCACATTCCCCAAACCTTTTATTTTTTTTTAATGTTGCTTCAAATATTTACACATTATTAAAAATCTTGGCGAAATGTTGTTGTTCAGACCATTTCCCCAAACGCAATAAAATGTTTGTCTGTAAAGATGAAAAAAGGTCATTGTTAGAAGTCTGTTTTTGTTTGAACCTTGGTCACTTTCTGAACTAGCAGTGTCCTTAGCCCTGGGTGAACGGAGGAGCAACCTGTCCAAACACCCTTGGAACTTTTATTGAGAGCTATTGCCAAATAGAACCAAACATACGTATTTACTGCTAAGCATCAGCTCTTGCTCGGGCCACTGAAAACCTGCAGAAAGCTTTTGTAGCTGTCCAGCATTCACTTCTTCAGTTAAAACCACCGGTAGTCCTCAATGCTGGCAAAACTAATGTTGTTTTCAAACTTTAAGAAGGTGCCTCAGTCTGTTCCAGTTGTGTCCACTCTTAAAGGGAATGCCATAGAAATGGTTCATGAATGCATGACTTCCTCACTTTCAAAGCACACTTAGAAAAACTTGTGAAGAAATTAAAACTGAAATAGTTTTTTCTTCTGTAATAAATTGTGTTTTTCTTTTGAATTAAAAAAGCACCTGGTTGCTGCAACTTTTTTTTATCTGTGCTAGATTATTGTGATCTTTTTTATATGAATGCTTTCTCTTCATGTCTTCAGATGGTGGATAGGGTTTATCATGCTTCTCTCAGGTTCATTACTAACTGTGGAGCCATGACACGTCACTGTGACTTGTACTCACGAGTGGGATGGGTACATTTGCACTTTGATCACACAAAGCTGGGGAAGAAAGCCTTTGTTCACTCAGCTCCTTTTGCTTGGAACATGTTGCAGAAAGACTGGAAATTGACTGAGTTTGTGTCCGTAAATGCCTTAAAAACAAGTTGAAAGCATTGGAGACGGCATCAATAATTATTTATTTTATTGTTTTTGTTGTAACTGTGTACACTTTTGCATTTATTTCACTTTTCTGTATAACATTTTGGATATTCAGGGTGCTTTATTATTTTCTGTTTTATATCTGCTTTGCTGTTTCATTTTCACCCGAATCTGCATTTTTTTTTGTTCTCTCTTGTCCAATCATTTTTGCTCTAAAACGATCCAGGGTCCTAAAGTGAGGCAGCACCCTCTGGAAGCTAGTGCCTCTTGCGGCCCCTTTCAGACCCCTCTAACAGGCCGGTACAGTTCACGTTTGCAATCGAAACACAGCCTTTGAAATCCTACCAGTAAGAATGATCTAATACGTATATTTAATGGTGGGCTTACACTTGCATAGTGCTACCTTTTTCAACCACAGCAGCTTTGTGTCACAATCCATAAAATAATTCACATTGGAAGCCCTTTACCCTCTTTACCATTGTATAACATGGCGGTGGTCTGCACTCTCTATGTTCATCTAGCTACTCACTGCTGTAATATTACTGACAATCCCCCCAGCAAAATGATCTATAAGTACAAGAAAATGTTGAGTTCAGCGGCTGTGGAAAAACAACCTTTACCATTTAGACAAGGAAACATTAGTGTTGCATCGATCTCCTGCCAGGTTTAAGACATCCAAGGTGCACGTACCAAGGAGCGCTGCTGCAAATTTGATTTAAAACATAATCTCCCATGCTGACAGGCAACTGCACTCGGCCAGCTTTGCGCTGGTATCCCCCCTTCCCAACGCTGTTTACCCAAAGCCCAGTGTAAATGCCAGGGAGAAGACACACATCACATTTCCATTCATTTACATGACACGCAGCCTGCCTCTGCATATCCGGGTCACAAACAGGCAGGGATCAATGAATGACAGCAATCAAATATTGATGTCAGAGCCAGTGCACCTGAGCTGGGAGGTCACATGACTGTGAGGGGCTCAGTGGAGAGAGAGAAGAGAACACAATGTTGTTTGTGAAACTTTACACAAGAAATGCTGCAGGGAACAGTGGGGGTTGTAAAGTATTTGCAGCGCTGTGACTGTGTTGGTTTAGAGCCTGTTTTTTGTGCACAAGAACAATATCAACAAGTTTATGCATCAACAAAGAAAGGTATACTTTGAGTGGAATAATAGAAAGTAACCTGTGATATAGGCATGTGCTTTGTTTATTGGAAAGTATTAAGTTGTACTTTCTACTTACTTATCAAGCGTCACCAAATATGGGCTGAAATGAACCTTAATAAGCACTAATCCAGGACTGAAGACGAAATTAACTCGAGACAAAGCTAAGATATTGCCAGGGTGTTTTGAAGACTATGTAACACAAGTCAAATGTTTAAATAATCTATAATAAAAGTTAAGGTCTCATTTGCTATAAATGATAAATACGGTCTTGCAACGAGCTGGCCCCTGTCCAGGGTGTACCCCGCCTAAGGCCCAAAGTCACTGGGATAGGCTCCAGTCACCTTGTTTCCTAATGGAAACAAGCGGTAGAAGATGAATGAAAATAAGGTCTAAACAAGGAGTTTGCCATTCAAAAGGTCGCAATTAGCAAATCACAAAGTCCCCTTTTTCTGTTTTGAAATGCTTGGAATTCTACACTTGTTTATCGGCTCATATTTAAGTCTTCACTCAAATGTTAATGCTCCTGTTTAAAATGTGCACTCAGAATTCTACTATTAGAACATAAATTACAAATCGAATCTGAATTAGATACTTTTCCAAAATCATTCAGCCTGAGGCTAAACTTGGACACACACAGACACACAAAACAACAACAGATCTGTGTTTTAATTAGCAGAGGAAGTCTGCATAACCACCAATACTAGCCAATACTCAATGTTAGAACCAATGTGAAAATTGTCAGTCTTGGCATTTAGAAACAAAACGTTAAATATTAGACAAGCAGTTTAGTTATAAACAAAGACCCATTCACTTCACACCAAATCAAAGAAAAACATGATTCTATCTATCACATTGTCTCCATGCTGTCTCCAGGTCCCTGTTTTGTATTGAAACTAATTCTTCAAGTGTTTCTCAGTGTTTCGGGTTGTTGGGAATCAATGGAGCTGGCAAAACCACCACATTCAAGATGCTGACAGGAGACATTCCAGTTTCCGCAGGCGAGGCCTTCCTAAACGGATGCAGGTGAGCGGCTAACTCCCAATAGAGCACCCTGTAACTTATCATAATTAGCCGCCCAAGATGGGCGCCCTGATGGGTATGGAGCTCAGGCTGTTTTGTCCTAGCTGAACTGAATTCCCCCTCTCTTTTCTCCTCCTGTGTACATTCAAGCCCTTTCCATGTTTTCTCACAGTTTCTTGCTGTTTCAACTTTGTTTCTGTGATGTCTTCTTCCAAACTCTATTCTCAGAAAGGCAGTGTTTCTTGTAGCGCATATTCTATTCCTTTTCACATCTTCGCCCTGTACCTTGATTTTTTTTCTCAGCCTTACAAAAATCACTCAAAAGAAACCATCGTACCTGCCAAAAAAAAAACTTTGACACTAGCAATGTAAGAACTTGTTGGAAAGCCAGGCAGCCACTTCGTTATTTTTAGGAACAAACCAACTCTCTCTTTCTTTCTATCTATCGCTGTGTGGTTATGTTAGTTTGCACAGTTGTTAAAGATTTTCTTTTCTATATGTGGTAATTGATTTTATGTTCAGCAGAAGATCGGAGTTGAACAGAACAAGGTCCAACGCTGCAGCATTAATGTTGATTATAATGTGGCTAAAAGAGATCAAAGAAAACTTCCAAAGACCTTAAGGCAAATCGAAATTTAAAAGAAAAGAAAGCAGATGTAAGAACGCCCCCAATGTTCTGTCCTCAGTTCGTTACAATTTTCACTGCATCGGAGGAGAATGATCAATTCAAGTTTTATCTTTGAAAGTTTTTGGAATTGTCTCAAATACACCAAGTATATTTGTGCAAGAGTTAGCCATAAAGTGTCTTTGGTGTACGCTTACTTTAGTTATGATATACATATAACTGTGGGTCAGTGTTTGCCCAACAATTGTTCGAGGGCATATTGCCACATGTGCCCATTAGCAAGACTTCTAATCTCAAATGTGTTATTGATCAACATTTTGCACCTAACCTCACAGATTTTAAATTTAAAGACTAGATAACAAAAGTTATAAAAGTACCAAATTGTAAAAGAAAATCACATGAAAAGAATCCTTTGACTTGAAGAAACAGGACTTTTATAGGTACTTACAATTAAGGAGTTATTGTAACCAAGAAATTAAACTAGGCAATGACCACCGTAGCCCTTGGACTGAAATATTTCAAGAGGAATAATATCTAAATTGTATACGCGCATTGACAATTTGGACAACCACTCTACTAATTACATTTAAATAAATGGGAAAGAGAGAGTAACTTTATTTTGACTGACAAAGAATGGGAAAATATATGTACATCTCAGTGGAGAACTGCAAAATCACATGTTTGGAGGGAACTCTGTTGGAAAAACATGTCAAAGTGCACATTATTCACAGGGACATTCGGACTGTTGGAGAAACTGTGGCAGCAGGAGGAAAACAAGTATCATGTGTTCTGGGACTGTCCTGTTGCTCAGAAATATTGGACTGAGATCAATACATTTTTTACAGACAATTTGTGACTTCACCATCCCATTGGATTTGAGAACTATATACTTGGGCCTCAAAACTCTTGCCATGGACACAATAAACAGTTACATCATTAGAATCCTCCTGGCGGCAGTGAAGAAGGCCCTCACAAAGTATGACACAAAGTGCACCGACGATCAAGGACTGGACTAAATGGAAAAAGTTACATTTGGACTTAATTTGAAAAGGGACAAATTTGACAATGGACTAAATGGGACGATTGTTTTGCTATATATGTGCCTTAATTTCTCTTTCTTTTGTTGGATGTCTACTGATCTTTATGTCTATTGGTCTATCTCTGGTCTAACCCTGGTTTTATTTCACTGTTTGTTTTTGTTTACTTTGATAACAGTGTATGTACTACGTTTGTATATGATTACTGTTAGATTTGTAGAGAAGCCAGACGTAAGCAAAACGTCACAATTATATTTCTCATGTAGTGGTCCAAGAGATTCTTAAAAGTAAATATGTATTTTTGTAAACAACTACTCAAGTAAGAGTAATTGTAAGAGTAACTTTCTGGCCGTAACATCTGATTTAAAATTTGAAGTTTATGGAACTGGAACGACAACAGTATATTGAATCTAGTGTTTTCAATAGATAGACCCCAAAAATTAGATTAAAACTAAAACATATTTGAAGGAGTGATAGAAGAAACACTAATACTCAAATCTAATACTGTCAACATAAAGCTTTTGTCAAAATAAAACCAAACAAGTTGGAGTATGATTATGTCTGAAAACTGCGCTGAGATGTACATCATTAAAAAGGACATTATTTTACTCGAGTAAATGCACTTAAGTAAATGTAACTGAGAACTATGCAGCTCTGTGCGTGAGAAGGTCTAACACTGATACTCAGCCAGACTTTTTTGTACCACTTCATAATAACTACACCTTAAGTTGTCTGAACAAAGTCCTTGTTCACTATGAATTAAGTCTTTGTTCATTCTTTACTGGGACCAGAATAAATGTTACTGACTTTTCTTTATTAATAGAACATTTTGTATTAAATTATACTCAGGACAATGTCTGAAAATGTTTCTTGGCTAAACAATGTTTCAATCTGATGCAGGACAGTCTGTTCTGTATGCATTCACTGCCTTGAGATTATATTTATCAAGTAAAATATGGAATGAAGGTATAACAAGTTTGTAACATTTGTACATCACTTTTTGCCCTGTTTTGCAGCATACGCACAGAAATGAGCGACGTCCACAAGAACCTGGGCTACTGCCCCCAGTTTGATGCTATTAATGACCTGCTCACCGGACAGGAACATTTGGAGTTTTACGCCCGTCTCCGAGGGGTACCTGAAAACGAAATTGCCATGGTAACCAAAACTTGCACTGTTCTTCCTACAAAACTACAAATCTGCAATGTTTATATAGCATATTTTATAAACAAGGTTTTGCACAGTAGTTCACATGTAAATAAATGAATAAAATAAATAAAGTATTAAAAGAGAGATAAAAACCCCAATAAGATCAATAAACAACACCACGCAGGGAACCACATAACTTGCGTGGTGTTAAAATAAAAAATAATATATCGAGTATATTGTGAAGCAGTACTGTGTGACAAAATCAGACCATTGTGATCTGCCTGCACAATTTATTATTATTTGACAATATTTTCTATATTTTATTGATGGCAAACACGGTAGATAGACGCTGTAAGCTTGGTGGTTCAACCTTGCTTCACTTGTCTGTCTAAAAAAGGGTGCACGTACTCCAAATGTATGCATGTGAATACTAGCATTGAGCTTTGTAAGAGCCAGGCACACGTTAGATTTAAATACCTATATAATTCCTTCTTCTGTGATGTTAAAACTTAACACTAACTTTATGACAAGAGTGGACATTAATTTACTACTTTCATAAAATACCTCTATTTCATTGCTAGATTTTCTCCCCATTTCTATCAAATTGCCTTTTTTAGCTAGAATGCATGTAGGGCAAGTTGATGTGTGTCCCGGAGTGATGCATAACCTCAATGGGAGAAACCATACATAATGAAAAATGGCCTGTGTTCGTGAAAGCAGCAGCTGTGGGTTGTGGCTCTGCATTATTCACCCTGCCCGGTGGTGTGGCCAGCACTACTCCGTCCTGCTCCGCTCCTCTTGCAGCCATGGCAACATCAAACGAGGAAGTGGCTAACGGGATCCAGGGCCCTTAGACCAGCGCCAGGACTTTGATCTTCTCACTGCAGTGCAATGGGACCCTATCGCATGCCGCTAGCATAACTCTTTGTTTGACTGCGAAGCCCATTGTGATGGAGGAAAATGTTGCCCAAATTTCTGCCCTGGTGGATTTATATTTACATAGTAAAACAAATATCGGCATGTCTAATTTGACTAAAGTCCCAGAAGACAGTGTTTGTGACCAGGCCTGAACATTTTGAGTAAATTACTTTGTTGTTGAACCTGAGAAAAAATGGCTGTGTAGAGAAATGTTGGTACTACTTTATAATAGCTACACATTAATTAGCCTGAATAAAACATCAACATAATGAACAGTTTATTAAGAATGATTCAGGATTAGTATCTACTGAATTAAGGGTTTCGGAGTTAGGGTATGAATGACATAATTACTAAGCCATAATCATTCTTAATCATTTGTTCATCTTTGTTCATGCTTTGCTAAGGCTATTAAAAGTGTAGTTATTATGCAGTGTTGGAGAAAATTTGCATTCAAGACTGTCTACAACTGTTTTAAGTTTCGGGAAAGAGCGGCGTCTTTCCCAAACTAGCAAGAAAAAGAACATCAGAATCCGAGCCAACTTTTTTATAATTGACCAAATTAGCCACATTTTCTTTATAGGAAGTCACTTGTTTTGTTTTCATCACCTGCTGGCTTTGAAGCCCAGTGTAGGATCCACTGCTGCAGTGTAATTGTATGCTTGTATTATATAATCTGTAGTGTGTTTGCCAGCATCAGGTACAGTAGAGGAAATGTTATCTTTAACATAAGAAGAATCACCTAAAGAAGCATTTGATTCTTGACTGAACTTTGACTAACATTTCATTTCATTACTGTAAGGCATAATGCTCAGAAACATTAAACTAATAAAAACATGTCAAGGTACTCGGACAAGAAAAGTAAATGCTTAAATCCAGCAGACACTGGAGGCTACAGTAGCTCATTTGGTAGCACGTCGTCCGATCCGAAGCTTGGAAGTAGAATCCCACTTGAATCTTGCATAAAACATTGTTGGAGTAGTGAGATTGATCTCAGCTACCACTGGTGAATTCCGTCATTGTGTCCTTAACCTGCCTTTCTCCCAGTGTCCGCGTACACTGGTATGTGAAGAAGTGTGTGAATGGGTGAGTGGTTCCTTGATATAAAGTGCGTTATGGGCCTTGAAGATAGAACATTTCTGAATGTGTCCAGTAGATAGCCTTTAGCGTGTTAGTGGTCACAAAGTTTTCTTACAAATACACGCAATTATCCAGACTCTCAGCACAATCAAACGAATGTCATATTTGTCTGTCACTTCTTTTCCAAGGTTGTGTGATTTCTGGTGTGAAAATAGCAGCAGTCAGTTGTTAAGAGCCTACAGTGTTGGCAGCTGTCACATAATGTCCTTGGAACTGGCACAACACAAATACACAGGAGATCAAAGCTAACCATCCATCATACTGACAAAGTATATTATTATTCTGAATGCTGCTTTTGTTCACTGTTAATCGTCTTCAAAGGTGGCCGAGTGGGGAATCCAAAAACTGGGGCTGGTCAAATACGCCAACAAGACTGCAGGGACGTACAGCGGCGGCAACAAGCGCAAACTCTCCACTGCGATGGCTCTGATAGGATGCCCTCCCGTCATCTTTCTGGTAAGACACAAAGCAAATATTATAAATACGAGCCTCCTACTGGATAACTGCTGCATGATTGTTCAGCTGCAACACGGTATTTAAACCCGACTGATGCGGTAAGCGGCTTCTCATTTCTGAAGCAACCATGTGGAAAGACAAATCCCCTGGTCATAGAAAAGATGTGAGAAGGGTCAAATCATTGGCATCAAGCAGAGAAACATTTTAAGAAGACGCCGAAACTAATCTACTACAGACCTGAACCCCAGTGAGAGTGTTTGGGACGAGCTGGAGAAG
Organism: Chaenogobius annularis; assembly: GCA_015082035.1. NCBI lineage: Eukaryota > Metazoa > Chordata > Actinopteri > Gobiiformes > Gobiidae > Chaenogobius > Chaenogobius annularis. Next base: position 795,231 of record BJKM01000085.1, on the reverse strand, counting down.
GCTTTGTGCAGCGGTCACTCTCTCACATCATCAACACAAGATCAACTGGTGAAAAATAATGCAACACTGGATGGAAATACATCTTTTATTACTGCAGAAGCTTATTGAAACTATGCCACAGCGAATCAAAGCTTAAGGCGGTCCTACCAAATATAAGAGTGTGTGTCCCTTTATTTCTGTAGTGACTTTTTTTTGTGGACAGGCAGTGTGTAACAATGGTATAGTGCAGGGGTGTGTTTAATAGGATTGATAAGCTGATTTGATTAATCAATAATTCTGTAATGTAAGACTGTAATGTAAGAAGATAATATAAACTCTAAAACAATGAAACTTACTTTAAAAAGTTTTTTTTCTGCCTTTTTAAGTCACATTAACTTTACTTTATTGTTCAGAAAGTTTGATTTTATAAATCTGGTCCTGTGTTTGAGTAATGGTATTGATTAGAGAATGAAATTGAGGAAATGAAATTCTGCTGTTTGGTTTGGCTATGTAAAATTATGAGCATTTTTCTTGGTCTTCGGGACTCCTGACAAATTGTCCCAGATTACCTAAAGTTGGACTTTCTTCTGCCATCATAATTTAACATTTGGGTGTTTAACAAACTTGCAGTGTCACAGTCAGACATGTGGATTTCAGATTCATGTATGTCTCTATATATGGTCCTTTAACTTAAAGCTTATGAGTCTTAATTTGCTGCAATTTATTTTTTTATATTACATAGGAGTGGTCGATTAATTTTACTCAATCATTTTACAATCAAACAGAAAAAACTTGAAGTTCGCACTGGAAATACCTCCGCTCCTCAAGGGATTACAAATGCATTAGTTGAAGATTAGAAACGTGCCTATTTCAGGGTCACACTCAGGTCATGGGTTTATTCTTTTTAGAAGGAACTAATTTCTTTAGAAAAATGTAAGGCACACATAACTGTGTTTGCCCACATTAAAGTCCTGTTCATCAGGACTTAAAAGAGAATCCGACAGGCCAGTCTCATTGATAGAAGATTAATTGAGGCATGATTCAGAATTAAATGCTTCATACTGTATACTTCAAGAAAAACATTTTAGTTTGTAGGTAATATATGCAACTTTGTTGGTTGGACCCAAAAATCTGTTCACGTGATGTGTTCTGAAAAAGGAATGGCGGGCCGCAGCGTTGTAAGTTTGAATCTGGCTCGCGACAATTTGCTGCATGTCCTTCCCCAGTATTGTTCCCATTTCACACTGCACTGTCCTGTCGGATGGAGCCTACAAGCCAAGAAATATATAATAACAATAAATTAAAAAAAAAAAATAGAAAGGCTCACTTCTTACTAGATTGTGCCGTGCCCTTAGTGCTTCTGTTGTGTTATAATACCAATGAAGTGAAAACTTAAATTAGAAAATAAAAAGCACCTCAGTCTCCCAAAGTAGACCATCAAAATTCATTGTCATGGTCCCCCTTTGTGGCGATATTGACACAAACCTCCAGTGTACCCCTTTGTGTGCATGGTACAATAGCTGTGGGACTGCACTATTTCGGTCGGCAGTATTTACTGGAGTGGGCCTGGCCGACTCTCATGCTCAGAGGCTGTGGGATAATGTGTTGTCACTTTGTGTGTCAGTTTCAGTTTTGTGTGCTGGCCCGGCACTGCTTTGGGACACTTTGGGCACCGTGGTGACTGTAGAAAAATACCCTGTGGGATTTGTAGGAGTCTGGTGGAGAGGGAGAGGAGCAGGGCTGGAACCAGAGCCTGCCAATGGACTGAGTACTGTCATTCTCTAATCGGCCACGGACAGACTGGCCCTGAGGAGGCACAGAAACAGCAAGTCACCACAAGTGTCTGTCTGGGCACTCTGTGGAGAATGTAGCTCTGCATTTTATGTGCGTATTGGGGTTTTACATTTGAAATAAGAAAATAAATAGCACATTATTTCAGCACTAAATTGTTTTGGAGTTGGCATTTAAATATTAGCTGAATCTTATCTTCCCAAAATATCACTATAAACAATAATATTTAAACTACTTTATGTCACTGACACAAAAACCTAATAAGCATAATCCTTTTCTAAACCTTCAATATCATTAAAAACATCAGCTGCAATAAATAAATAGCAGAATGAAACACTTGCTCATTTAGTATATATAATTAGTCATAGAAGTTACTTATTCGACTCTATACAGCTCAAATCTTATTGTAATAAAAATAAATGACTTGCAAGAAAAGATACACACTAACTATTGAGCACCAAAAATATTGTTTCACCTATTATTCATTGAACAATAAGTCAATGTAATAAGTATTGTGACAGGCCTACACAGAGGACTGAAAGACAATCCACAATTCTGTTGAATCAATGAGCGAGACACTAATCAAACACTGTTGATTTTGTTCTACATGATATTATTCCCGTGTGTCACTGGAATGAATTAACCTGATTGTACGGCTCTGTCTGAGTTTAGCCTGAGCACAGGAGGTGCCCAAATCTTCTATATCCATGGGTTTGAGGCATAAGGATTCCTTCTTGATTTGAAGGATTTGGCATGGCAACAGTCTTTTGTTTTCAGTGTTGGGAGTAATGCACTACAAAAGTTACAGTAATATATTGCATTTTTCAGTAACACTAACATAGCACTAACATATTTCATTATTTCATACATTGCTTGTATCAGTTCAGCAGGTGAACACTGATTCACATCAGTAGTTCTCATACTGTGGGGGACACAGAGAGTTTAAACTCAGTATAATGGCTATATTTTTTAATACATTAGGTTCGGTATCAGGCTGTCCCTGCCTCTGTTGCAGCTCTTGTTCCTCTCCTCGAATTTTACAGCGCTTCTTGTCTGCGTGCCTTTATTTAACTACTTTGTAACAATTTAACTGAAATAAACAAAGCAATAATGATTCAAATGTACATTGCGGACAAATAAACAAAAAGTCTTTACTTATCAATTATATTTTCTATTTTCTTTTCCAGGATGAACCAACTACAGGAATGGACCCGAAAGCGCGCCGCTTCTTGTGGGACTGCATCCTTAGCATTATTAAGGAGGGCCGCTCTGTTATTCTCACTTCTCACAGGTATTTATTGTTTTTATGGTCCCATCTTGAGTTCAGTCGAGTCCAAACTTTATTGAAAGAGTTGGAACAAAACATTGCGGTTGTGAGCAGCACATTTAGTGATTATAATTGATTTGGTTTCCACTTTAGCTCAAAGGTATTGTTTCCTGTGTGTCAGGTAATATTGGCAGCCACAAGCTCAGTAGTTGGTATAAAGATTTCGTGAAGCACAGCGGCATATTGACTGATAGGAGCTTATTCTTTTCTAAAACAGAGCGTGTCGATATGTTTGCTGGAGCCTTTTCATTAGCAAGACTTCCCGGAGCACACTGAAGTTGTCTTAAGTTGTGCAGTGGACTATTTCTGTGGGAAAATATATGCCTGTTTTACTCAAAGCTCACTGCAAGTCAATAGAGAACAGTTAACAGTTTATTTCTGCCTCTTTGATGACCTTCTACAGAGGTTAGGTTGAGTTATTATCATCTTTTTTCAGAAAGATGACTCTAAAAGTAAAAGTTAGATTTTGGTGGAAATTTGAGAAAACTTTTGCGTTTGTAACAAGATATTCTGTCTTTCACAATGACAGTAAATCTAGCCACAAGTCAGAACAAGATGGTTTTAGTATTAGTTATCATCCAAATAATATTGGCAATTTTCTAAATTTGTTAGTAACCCATTGTCCACTTTATACTATTGGAAGGCGCATGAACAAGAGCCTAAACAAGTACATTTTTATATATGTATATTTTATGACATTTTACTTGATCTTGGTGTTAAATCATTTGCACCCCTGTAGACAACTTAAATAATCTTCCTCAGGGGTCGGAACTCGGACTTAGGAGTGACGTTTTCTCAAAGTTTTGCGTTTAATGTCAAGTCGGAAAAGCAATTACAAGTATATTGCAGTAACGAAAGTATTACACACAAGGAAAGTGCTCAAATCAGCCAAAATGCTGGTCAATGTGGGTTAATTGATTGACACGGACATTGTTATTACATTTACAGTTTATAAAACAATGTTTGAGAGTGATTTTTTGTTTGCATTAGTTCTTTGTAGAGATTAGCAACATTAGCATAATGACACATAACAGCACATTTATAACTGCAGAAGCTCAGAGGCAGCACAGGAGCACGTTCACACACGGTGGGTGGCCAGTGGAGAGAAACTAAAGGGCAAATAACACACACAAAGTACTATCACTAATGAAGCTGTCAAGTGTTTATCTTTCACAAAATGTAGGACGCTGGATTTTCTAACTCGGGCTCTGACATTTTCTCTGAGTTTCCGAATAGGAGTTCCGAGTTAAAAGAGTGTTCCTGTGAAAATTTACAAGGCGGAAGCTCCGAGCGCCGAGGACGAATGGAACACCCCATACTCTTAACACTTTTTTCTGCCTTCATGGGAAATAAAACTCTTTGTTGTTGGTGTTGGCAGTGTTGTCCAGGCCGTGTCCAATCGTCCATGGCACGACCAGGTGGTAGTGTTTTGTTAAGTGGCACATTCTCCAGGTTTTACAAAGTCATAATCCTAATTACACCATTCCTCAGAAAGGCTTCACAGGTTTTCGGCCCGGCTACAGATGACTCCTGCTTCGGACCAGTGAAAAAAAATTAGATAATAAGAGCTACAGATGGTGCTTCTCTTTCTCTGCAATTACCAGATTAGTTGTCCATTTACAGTGACAAAATAACACAGCGTTTAATCGCGAGGACATCTGTTTTGAGCTACTTAAAATCTCAAGCAACAATTCTTTCTTCTATTTCTATTTCCTTATAGTATGGAGGAGTGCGAGGCGTTGTGCACACGTATGGCCATCATGGTAAACGGACGCTTCAAGTGCCTCGGGAGCATCCAGCATCTGAAGAACAGGTAAGAGCCCTTCTTCTGTAAATGTGTTATGCCACTATGACATACCTGGAGTGGACTAGGATCAAAGAACCCACTGACTCTACCTGAGGAGTCATGGGATGGATGCTATATGTTCAAACGCGTCCCGAAAACATGATGTGAAATTCTAATGTGAGACGGTATTGCTTTGTCTGAAATGTTTCACAGAACTGATCATATCTGTGGCGAGGCAAGCAATAAACACGCCAGACAAAGCAATAACGTCCCACCAGAGAAGTTACATAGTTCACCTGCAATGTATTTTTGCATGTGCCGTCTCAGTCTCACTTGATAGTCTAGTGCCAGGTGTACCTTGGAAAGCTAATTTGAGTTAGCTAATTCACACATTTTAGAGTGCTCTGATCAGCAGTCTTTATGATAATGTTTTAGTGGATGATGTGCCGCGACATCTTTTCAACCAAAAAGTGTGCTGCCACTCAAAAAAGGTTGAAAAACACTGCTTGTATTGTTTGGTTGATTGATTTGTTAGCCATTTAAAGCAATTTGTGGTCAGGGTTCTTCACAAAATGTCAACTGGGTTATTGAATGCTGTATTTGCTTTAGTCTTTATCCCTTGCAAAATGGTTAATTACATATGTTTGGAAGCAACACGTGTCCATGGTGAAATAACTGACTGAGGTACGGACAATTGACTTTCCACAACTTTCTCCTTCTAGTTCAGACTGGCGTGATGGACAACTTGCCTGTCTCTGTTAACTTCAATTGATTGTGGTTTGTCTATCAAGTCCAATACTTTAAACTCAGTGTCAGCCTCACTGCCATTTAGGTGCTCAATGACTGCTGTGTTTCATTGACTTCAGTGTAGGGAAGTCTACATGATAATGGCAAGAATATTGCACAGATCGGTACAGAACGAAACATTGTTTGGATTCTTGCTGCACGTCAGTTTAGGGGTGAATTGTTTAACCTCTTGTCTCCATGGATATGTTACAGCTTTTCCTAAAATTCTACGCTATGACATTAAATCCTCTATCTTTCATTTATTCAGTAGATTGTTTCAAGTTAGACTTATGTTAAATACGTTTTTTAATATACTTAATACTAAACTTAGCTTTCAATCATCAAGTATTTTGACGCTAAAGAGTGATAAATATAAACTTTTTAGAATTGTTTTGGCGAAGCTATCTCTACTTACGTTATGCAGTGGATTTAGTACATTTTGTTTTTCTTTTTTACTACTCCAAAACATCCATCGCTTACTTTTGTGGTGTTTTGTGGCTTATTGCTTGAAATGTCTCCAATTGTACGTCTCTATCTCTTCTAGTTCTACTTCAAATTCTTTAAAAAATGATCCAAATTATTCATACAGAGTAGTAAGATATTTTCTTTTAAAGTCTGAAGAGATTCTAGTTTTCCAGCATAATTTTGCTTACCCATTGGATTTCACTTAATGAACCCAGTTAAGGCTTATTTATTAGCTAAAGATTGTCTCGGGATAATCTCATCAATACAACTCCATTGATCCTACGCTGACAGATCAATTTATAAGGCAAATGTGGTAGCGCAGGTCTGCTGGGTCTTAGATTAGCGGCACCGACGTACTGCTATTACCTCCATTTTCGTTGTACACCCATAAATTCTCCTTCATCCATCCACATCCTCCCACCTCCTCCCACATAGCATGAGCTGGTCCCCTCTATGTCACCACCGCCCTCCTCTAATATTCATCGCGTTGCATTGCGGTCGATCCATTACCTCAGGTGCAGAGCGCTGACACTATTAGCACTCCATTGTGTGATCGCGCGCGCAGAGAAGGACGTTTTGCACACGAGCAGAAGAGACATACATCGACTTTAAGGGTACGATAGCGACGGGAGAGAGATCAATACACCTGGGAAGCGGGATGGGCCGGACCATTTTTTCCCAATGCAGCAGGGTGGGGGTTAGGGGAAAGGCTCACAATGGCAAAGAGAGGGCAGAGGTGTCAAGGGTATTTCCAATCAGGAGAGGTAATGTGTGCTATCATTGGAGAGCGATCGCAGCACCGCTTCTCAGGCTATGCTCATTAAATATAGTCTAAATCTGGGCCGAGTAGATTTGAGGTGATGGGGTGAAATGTGGTGTTATAGTTAAAATCTTCCACTTTAGCTTGGTCTTCCACTTTATCGAAAACAGAAATAAATAAAGGCTAACCATGTCAGAACAATCTTGCCAACATAATAGGCAAAAAGAAGACTTAATTAGAGCTGCACAGTCTCAGTCACATTCAATTCATACTTCATTCTTCTTCATTTTAACACATGTAAAGTAAATTAGCAAAGTAAATTGGTGCTGTGCAATATTGACAAAAAGAAATAGCTTTATTTTTTGGAGTGTCCTGATAACGTTGTGTCAATCCAACAGAAATTTTCCAAAAGGAACTTAAAAATATATTTGTTAAGTATCAGAAAAAGGTGAAATGGCTGTAAAAAATGGTCTCTAAAAGTACCGAAATTTAATTTGATACCCTTTAATCAAGGTTAATCAGCTTTTTTTGCAATATTTTGGATTGGATATTCAAATGTTGCATATTGTCAAAAACAACATTCACAACATAATCAGTATTCCGATACTGCTCACCTCTACTATGAATTCAATTTACATTTCAAAATGCAAAATTGCAAATCGAAGTGTAATCACAATACTGACCAAAATTGGCCAGACTTCACCGATTCTTAGGCTTCACCAGATCCATTGTAAGACTAAAACAGGACCAAGCTAGGACTGACCGAAATTCAAATCAAAAACCAGAAAAAAAGGGAAAAAAAAACCTCTAAATGTGCACAAATCTCAAGTAACAGCCTCATCATAATTGTTCCAGGTTTCTTCCAGCCTTTTAGATTGCAGCTCAATATTAAGCATAGGTGTTTTGATAGGGCGGCGCTAACCTGTAGGAGCAATGTAGCCGTTCCTCCCTCCCAGATGCGGGGGTATTTGAAAGATCCTGTGTGTCGATTACACCCTGTCTGCTTGGGGGGAGAACTGGTACTGTGTAAATAATTTATAAAACTATCAGGGACGCATTGGATAGGTGGGAGCAGTGGGAGGAGGGGGTGGAGAATACAAAGCGTTAAAACGTGTCCCACTTGACTCAACATGCTATCAGGTGAAAGGGAACTTCACAAGGCGGTAATGGGGAGGCTAGATAAGCCGGCATCAACACAGATTCTTCTCCAGCACTAATTTTAGATCTCGATTTACACGCCAACAAAATGCTATCTCTGGGTTCTCGCCACACAGTGAATAATTTCTAATTAAGCGTCCCTATCTCCGAAGCGCTCAGTGTAATTAATGTTTCATGAGGTGGGGGACCCTGTTAATGACTGAAAAGGCAATTAAGGCCTGCCTTCTCTGTTTTCATTTCTCGTCACTTTTCCTTTTTACATGTTTGTGCGACGATGAAGCCCAATCAGAGCTCACAGAACACTGCTGTCCAGTGTGTGACAGTAGAAATGATGAGTTCATGTGGATCATATGAGGCATATTTTTTTTCACATCAAGGCATTCAATGTTTTTAAATGTCATTGTAATAGAAAACAACAACATTTCGTTTGGAGCATCAAACACTGAATAGTTTTGATATAGCATGAAATTTAAGTGAAAGACCCCATTGTATTCTGTTTTTCTTTATTTTGAAGTCTGTTATTAGAAACCAATTTGCATTACATCTGTTAGAAGCTTTTGCTTTATAGTTTATAGATTCTGTGTTTCTAATAATGTTTGGTTTGTCTTAATATTTTTTATGATTACAATTTGCTGACCAAAACCAATGTCAGATTTCAGCCAGAGTGGCTATCCTTAATGGATGAATTTGATTAATAAAGTTTTGGTGACTTTATTAATCAAATTGCCCATTCATGGGTTTCCTGGGTTTATTGCATTCAGAAAAAATATTGCGTTTTAAATTGTTAATCACTATGCTTCTCATAATTCACCCAAAGAGATTTAATCTAAATGTATTGATATTTATATACTTAAGCAAATACATTTTCACACTGTCAATTTGTACCATTTGTTGTGTAAGTTTGTTATCTTGATTATACAAGAAGTTATTGTCCAGCATTTCTTTTTAGAATAAAGACAACTGTCTTCTGATATTATATTCTTTAATATCTTGCTGTCTGAGATGTGAAACGGGCCTATATGTAGTCAAAATTGAAATAGTCGGATCGTACATCCTCAATTTTATTTTGTGGTCATAAAAACTAGATAGAAATAGCATTAAAAGTAATGCTAAGTGTTGCCTTCTCTGTAAAACCTTGCCATAATATTCTTTTTATGTTTAATATAGCAGACATTTCCATACATTTGAAGTGCATATATTTATACATCATGCTTACAGTATAAGCATGAATATACATCTTTCCTCACCATGCTCCACTTTCACAGAATTCCATCAGTCCTTTGAAGGGGGGGATGGTGCAATTGTCACACTGCATGTACAGCTGACCCCCACTGCTCCGGCTGTGCGCTTCCCCCCAAACATCTTCATCTCTTTTTCATCATAGGACATCCCGACTCGGCTCTGAGCCCCACCACAGGAACAGCTCTCATGTCTTGACCCCCCATAGCTCACACCCCTTCTCCTTTCTTCCGCTCTGCTAAAAACACGTCTCCATATTGGTCTTTATTTATTCCTCCCTGTCGGCGCCACACGCTTCCAGGCTTGGCCATCCATGTGCTTGTTAGTAGTGCCCCCTTTAGTCCGGCACTGACCCAGTCTTTATCACCTCCGTGCCCTTCTGCCACTTTAACAGGGCAGCCTTTGTGTATCAATCACGGCCCAAATGAGCCCAAATAGGCTGTTTAAACCACTGGAGGAGACGGTTTTATGTGCAATAAAGGCTGCGGATTTGAGATGAAAGGAGTGTCTTAAAGCGCCACAGCCAAATTTTATTGGATCTGTCAACGCCATCTCATTCAATAACTTCAGAGCATCATTTTTACCTTTAATTAGAAACAAATAAAACATTTGCTGCCAAGGGGATGGGTCACAGGACATTCTGTATTACTAGGCTCTGTGCCGATCTCAGATTTGTTGATCCACAGCCCAGAAAACTTCATGGATGTCTCTTCCCACTCTTTGCCTGCAATTACACTCAATTTGGTATGCTTAATCAATACAGTTAGAGGTAAGTACAACTTTCTTGCATGTGTTTTAAAGGAGCACTATATAACTTGTGCATTTGCTTTGCCCGGATTGTTCCACTGTAAGGCATTTCATTTATCTCTCTTGCATTTGGTCAATTAAAAACACACTTTAAAAAAATATATATATTTATTTTTTAAAACTGTGACTGATGCTTTTTCACAGATCTGTACCGTAACTTGGTCTGATGGTGTCGTCTTCTTTTCTCCATGGAGATAGATACATTTTAATGTCATATTGTGGAAAAGAAAAGCAATTACATCTCTATGGAGAAAAGCAGCCACCAGATACACCTTTTATATTTACACAATGCAATAGCTACAGCTACTACTACTTACTACTACTACTACTACTACTACTACTACTACTACTACTACTACTACTACTACTACTACTACTACTACTACTACTACTACTACTACTACTACTACTACTACTACTAATAATAATAATGATTGGAGTCCTTATAATCATAAAGTCACCAAAACTTGAAAATGTAAGAGGCTGCGTCAAGGAGAGAAGCAGGCGTAAATGTTTTGTCCAATTGGTTTACTAATCACTGTATGTTACTCAAATATAACCCTTAAAGAGAGAGCAAAATTATTCTCAGTATTGTTCTTATTTCTTATTCCCAAATTCAATGAAGATTAACAGCATGTTTTTTTTTACAATTTCAATTCATTTAAATTTAAGGCACACTTTATTGTCCCCATAGAAAAATGTGTCCTCTGCATTATTTTTGTAGAGCCTAAAATCTCCTTATTAAAATTATTAAAATGTATTAAATGAACCAAGTTGATCCTATGGAAGATATGATCTACCTTCATCTGATAACATCCTGTCCTGCTCCATTCTAATCAATCATGGATTTTGTGAACGGCTGACAAAACTATTGCCGTAGGGTTAGTGGATGAGGTTGTAAATGGCACTTTAATGCTGCAGCGCGGTGTTGTGCTAGCTCCAGAGCGCTAAGTAAACCCAAATGAAGTGCAGGAACTAATAAAAGCAGCTTCAAAGCCCCCTATAATCTTGTCAGTTTGGAAGGACACCTACTTGCCCTATTTTTTTTAGATGGATATCGTTCATAGCCACGCGGCCCTGAGTCTTATTTCTCCTTGCTTAAAGTGCACCATGATATAAAAGCGAGTGCTAAAGTGCCTTAAATGCATTAAAGTAATATGGTGTAAGAGCTGGAGGAGATTTTTTACAAGACCGTTGTCAAAAAGTTTGGATCAGTCATCTGAAGTTGACATGGATTCTATAAACTGCCTCTCAGCACTGCAGGTGGAGCATTAAGAGAATAGCTGAGTGTGTTAAACATGTGTCATTGTCGAAGAAGGATAGTGAAAACATTTAAATAAAACAGCAGGAAAACGCAGATGCTGTGTGCTCACTGTCTTTTATATTATACTATTATGCTAATAGGCTTAAATGAAAAAGTCATTGCAATTAAATCTACACAAGTAAATCTAAATGTTAAGTGCTTTTTTTATTGATCTGTTTATGTCACATCGACTTATTTGTCATTCAGAACGTTTGATGTCATGAAGCTGGGCACATATCAGAGGAAATGTGATCTATTAGACAACGTCAATGGAAGTGAATATAGCATTTCAGTGATGTCGAGAATAATTGGTCAAATTGTGATGTTTCTTCCCACAATAATCGAACATTAAATTTGATATTGCTGAATCCGTATCTTGTTTTTCCACAAAATACTATTACTATATGTGTGCCAGCTCATTGTAAAAACATAAAAAACAAAACATATATAAGCCTCATCTTAAATGCCTTTAAAAATCAGCGCCAATCACATGTACATACACTACTTTGTATTCATGTAGTTTGATCTGCTGCTGATCTGTTACAAACATAAACACATTTTATTTTAACAGCCTTAACAATTTTTGCAAGCCTCAAACTTGTCATTCCTCATTACAAGCCGAGCAAATAAGCGCATCAACATTAGCGCTCCCAAGGACTACACCGATCGCACCACAACTCAAGTATTTTATTAGGTCGACGATGAACTATGCTTGCACAAGACTCTCCTAGTCATAACTTTTACAGGGCTGCTGATGGCCTTCATGTTAGATTGCTTTTGGAACGTAATATTGCATGCTAACGTCTTGTAAATATGAGGCGGCACCGCAGCAGAGAGACGGCACTAATCACTCAAAAGCATAGTTCCCGCAGTTTTATTTTTGCGACGTTAGCTCAAGGACGCTAAGTGGATTCTTAATCTTAAAGGTGCGGTTAAATGAATGGAAATTTTGTAGAGAAGGTAACTGCAATAGTTCATATGTTTGGACTTGGAATATATACTGTATAAATTATTACCAAGGTATTAATATGCGGTTACCATTATTTACACAATGCAAGATGCAGTGGTGGTGATTCTGATAATAGATGGATGATGGTGAGTTGATGTTGTTTTGAATATCACATCTAAATGTCTTGGTGGCCTGCTGTTTCTTCTTGGTTCAGCTCAGTTGCATCTATTGATTTACTATACAGCTCAGGCTCAATTTTCAACAATTTTCGGTACAATTCCAGACACACTTTGGAGCAATTTGTTGAAAATAGTTGTAAATAGTTCTGCAGTAACCTAAAGGCAAACCGTTTAGATTTTGTCAGAACAGTACCCTTTTTTTTGTTTACAGTATTTTCAAACTAATATATAAAAGCACACAGTTTAAATTATGTCAGAACAATCATAATTTATGTTTTTTGTTTACAGAGTTTTCAACCTAATAGTCTTGAATCTTATTTAGCACTTTGTTAGTCAAAATAAAGTTCTGTAGCAGTCTTTTTAAAGGTGGAAGATGTGAGAAGTGTTGTGCTAAGAATACGTTGGTCATTCACACATTTAGGGCGATAGTAGCTCAGTTGCTCGTACCCGGAGCCGAAGGTCGATAGTTCGAATCCCATTCTTGACAAACATCGCTTAATCTGTATTTCTCCCAGTGTCTGTGTGTGTGTGTGAGTGAGTGAGTGAATGAATGAGTGAGTGAGTAGTTCCTTGATGTAAAGCTATATAGCGCCATATGTTTTGATTAAATAGGATAACAAAATGCATTGGAATTTCATGTTCACAATGTCCTCAATATCAGAATACAACTGTTCTTCGATTAAGTCATATTTTCAGCTCATCACATTCCGCCTTGATGCAGCGGTCTGTAGGTTAAGAAGTGTAGAACTGCAATTTATAATGTTTATAATTATGTTGTTTAAAAGTATCACGATACACATTTCAGTAGCGATGCTTATGCACCTTTCAATTTGGACTTCTGTTTTGGAATTGTGACTTCTCTCAGACAAAATTATGCCAGCAAGGCCATTTCAAGAAAACAAATGCACTGGTAAACGAGTAACATATTCAAATAACTCCATTCTTGCTAGCTGGCTGAAGTCCAACCACTCCACTCTTGATCCCAACAGGCAGAAGCTCACTTTTAAAGACCCCAGCCGTCTGTGCCCTCACACCAGGGCTCTGCACCAACTCAGTCATCTCTCATTCATAACCTGCCGAAGTTTTCTCAAAGACTTCCCGCATGATCAAAGCAGTCGGACCACCTCATGCACTCCGCCCTATTGCCCCCGGTTCTCCTCTCCCCTACGGACACAAATACAAGAGTTTGGGTGGGGCCAGAGTGACCTTTCAGCACTCTCTCAGATGTTAGGAACCGGGATTAATTATTTTCTGCCTGCCGTGGCCTTATCTGCGTCAGGTTCTTGTTTGTTTTAAATCACATGACAGGACAGAACATGGCGGGAGAGTCGGACTGAGCGAGAATAATGAAAATGAAGAAAAGAGAAGGCACTTTACAATGCTGCTCTGCGCCGCTGTATCATAACTCTTTATGTGCAATATCATGAAAGGATTAATGTGACTTTGTGGCACTGGCATGGCTTCAAACACAACTAATTGAATAGTTGTTTCATAGTGTGTGCATTACAATTGGCTTATTCCAGTAAATATTATTTTAGTTTAAATAATAGAATGGATTTTGCAGTTCTTTGTAACACAAGCTGAAAAGATTCATTTCAGAATCTGAATCTGAATCTGTGTCGTAGCTGTTATATGCAGTTTTTTGTTTGTTTGTGAGAAATCAATTCATGTGAGCTGTTAAACCCTTCTTTTTAATTTTTGTATAACCCAGTTTAGAGAACAATATAAATAATATTGGAACATGCTGAAAATAAATCTTAATGATCAAAGGAGAGCAACTTACTAACAACTTAAGATAATTCAGACACATGTTAAATTATGTGGTTAAAATTTAAGCTCTCCTTCCTGTGTACCTGCCTTTTGACCCTAGATGCTGCAATTTATATGTAACTATTGACCAAAACTGAAAAACTGCCTGTGTTCATTTTATTCTCATTGAAGGGTTTGAATTGAGGTTGTACCTTGTATTTGATTATTTTTTTAAAATGTAATTATAATTTATTTTTATCATAGAAATACGTTTTTTTTTGTCCTCCATATTTACATTCCTACATATTTTAAGTACAGGTTCTACCTTTCCCCATGCTGCCAGAGTTTATTTGAGGGGAGCCAAGACAGGAAGTAAATCAAAGATAAAAGAACACAGGCGGTTGTAAATACAGAATAAAAATGATGAATCTGAAAGAGCAAAATTATCCCCAAAGTGACGCCTGGAGTCTGCGAGAAATGCAAGAAAACAACGTCAGTGTGAAGGAATGAGGATAAGCTAATTGATAAGTCCTGTTTACTGCCGGTGACAAGCTACATTTCATTACACAAACACAGCCCCACAGCACCAAACTTCCTTTACTTATTGTGTTTTTTTTTTACAAGAGTAGTTTGCATTTTGGTTCAGCCTGGCAGCCCTTAGGCGAGACATATTTCTTGTGCCGACAGCCATAATAAAACACGGAGGGATTACAGTCTTGATTAGATGATGAATTCAGTGTGATCTGCGGTGGGCGACTGCGAGGTTGTGGTTTTGTTTCCTTGATAACAGACTGCGGAAACTTATAAAATGATAATAAACTGCTTAACACAGTAGGGATGGTTTGTGGCCGCAGATGCTTTGTGTTATTTCAGTGAAGATTAGGATTTGGAAGGGAAGCCAAGCAATATGTGTGTGTCCAAATAAACAATGCATTTCGATAGTATAGAGGGTGCGCTACATTTGCACTGGTTTGGTCCTGGGTTGAGCCCGGTTCTAGTCCTGGTTTGGTCCTGGTTTGAGCTCCGTTCAAGTCCTGGTTTGGTCCCTTTTTGTGCCTGGTATGTACAAGTATGAATTTAGTTGCATTGGATTTACTATAAAACTAGTAAGTTCTATCATAGTAGAAGAGGCTATAGACTGAATCCACAGCCATTCTTATCTTGCCCTTCGAGGCAGCTGCTGTTGACATTTTGGGTGTTACAAAAATACATTTAATTGAATTAACATGTAAATATATGCCATGTAACTTTTCTGGTGGACGTTCCCTGTCACCATCATCTCTGTAGAGATCTTATTGTTTGCACGAAATGTTCCACATCATGAAATTTATATTATATGCCTAGTATTTAATACATTACATGTGTTTTTATTGCTCTCATTTCCACCGATCTGACCTGTGATGATGGCACCGGCTTGTTTCTATGAAGATGGATATGCCATTAGGCCAGGCATGTCCAAACTACGGCCCAGGGGCCAAATGTGGCCCTCAGATAAATTGTTGTGGCCCTCTGGCTTCCTGCTAAGTTGGCCCAAACAACAAAAAGTAGTACTTTTTACTGTAAAATTGGAAGAATTCAAGCGTTTTGATGTGATACCAACCTAATATTAACGTTCCAAGTCTTATTAAAGGTGTGGAGGCTCATCGAAACAATGTCAAATGCAAAATTTCGAATGATTCACTTCATTGTCTGTATGTCTGTGGCCCTCTGCTCCGTATTAGTTTAAAAATACGGCCCTCAGTGAAAAAAGTTTGGACACCCCTGCATTAGGCAAAGCATGCATCTCCAAGCCTCTACCAGAAAGGTTACATAAAGTAGAGCACCTTCATGATAATTTGCATTAACATATACATTTTTTTTATGAGTTTATTGAGTCTTTACAACTCAAGGAAACTGAAAACTGAAAATCGAAACAATACTTTCTGTCAATGTTTCTTTGGAAAAACAGTGGATGCAAGAGTTGTTGTTGTACCTTGTAGTTGTAGACATTTTTTTGTTTTTTGTTTTTTAAACGCATACTTATTTTTCTTCAGCCACACTAAATATGACTTTTCTTTAACTTTCCTTTAACAACAAAGGCTGTCACGGAATGGAAGCTAGTGTTACAATGTATCTGAAAGGTACTCAAAAAGGGGAGTTACGCATGAGTACATAGGCCGTATACAGTGTTACTATTTGCATTTCTGTTCCTATCATTCAAATATAATTCTTCTTCAAAGACAAGTAGAGGTGAATTGATTAATCTAGATTGCTTACCATAGATAAATGTCTGTGTGAATGGTTGTCTCTTCATATTTGCATCCTAAGTATTAACCCAAGCAAAGTACAAGGTCTTCCCTGCTCACTTTAAGTAGCTTGGATATCTTACAGCCTTAGCGACCCATCTAAGCAAGCAGTACAAGTTATATAAACGACTCAATTACAGCCATTTTAAGCATTATAACTGTATGCAATCTTTTAAGCCAGCACTAATAGCCAGTTGTAACGAAGCATAACTGTTTAAAAGGGCAATTGCACTTCCATACATTCATGCTTTATACCACCCATAGAACCAATGTATCTCCCGACTAATGAAGGTAAATGGGTGCCCACTTCTAGATACAACATAGCAGCTCTCCCAGGATCCTGGGGTGCTCGGGGTTAATTCTAGAGGGCGCACATCAAATGAAGTGTTATTAAGCTGTTTTATTTTTATATTGACTAGTATTGAGCTGGTCATGTGTAGCCACGTGTGCCATATCCACCTATCGCTTGGTACAAATTGTGTTGTGAAGTTTCATGGGGATAGCTTTGATCACCCACACTGTGCAGCCCCTCAGGAGGTAACACTGAAGACTCGCAGTCGGATCCTCCATTTTGTTTGTGACAGGTGGAACTGTGCAAGAAGAGTATAGAGAGGCCTGTTGTACAGCATATATTTCAGAATACAGTTACGAAAAAAAGAAAGAAAATGTGGCACAGTAAATTTGGTTTATCCTTGGCTGTGATTTGGTCCTGGTTTCAGCCCAGTTTACTCCTGATCTAGGCTTGGTTTGGTTGTTTTCAAGTCCTGTTTTAATCCTGGTCTGGGTTTCTTCTGAGTTTATACTCCAAAGATATACTAGAAATGACCTATGGTTTTTCTAGTTACAGGGTAAATGCTGTGTTTATAACACTCAAAATAAGGGAACACTCCTAGACGAATGATGGATTACACCAACTCAAAATAAAGTATGTAAGAATTGATTAAATAATATTTTTGATCTATTGCTGATCTTTGGATATATATTTTAGCAACTTCAGCCAACAATACGTCACTATTGTTTACTTCTGTTTAAGCCCTGATGACTGCCACAGACGATTTTCTACTTAAATATTCTTAAAATCATAGATCCCAAGGGCTGCACGATGTTGGATAATATTGTAATATGCAATTCAGTTGTGAGGTACTGCAATATTGATGATATTGTGATGGTTCAGAATACTTTTTGCTATAATTATTCCATTTATATAAATGCAAAAATGTACATGCCTTTATTTAAGGTACTTGTCAAACGGTGTCAAAACAAAAGCCTGAAACAGACAAAACCAAGTCTAATCAAGGCTAATTCGGCCTTAACATTGAAAAATACAATAAAATCAACCTTGTTTTCGTGTTTAAAAACATTTCTGGAGTACCTTGATGCTAGTGTGTGATATATTTTGTTTGTTGCTATCAATTATTGCATTAGCTAATACTTTTGTGATCTAGGGTCCGGCCCTAGTCCAAACAATACTTCCCGATAAACTTATTTGAAATGTAATCCTTACTTTATATTGGTAGCAATTCAATACACGAATGAAAATGAACTCCCTTGGCTGAGGTTACAAAAGAAATTCTTGGAAAACAAGCTTCCACTTCATTATTGACACGAGTTAGGTGCCATTAGCATTGTATGCGATGCCAAATTTGAATAAGGTTTAGACCTTTTGCAGCTAATGAGCCTTAAAATGATGCTAGTCTCATAGTCCCATCTGCGGTTGCTTAAAGGAGCCACTGCTTATTATGCACCTCTCATATAGCATCTTCCCATATGCAAACTTCGTCTATTTTTGCACAGTGACTCTTCAACTTGAAGTGTTTTAACTAACGGGGACAGTGCTACCCATGGGTCTATTCATTCTGTTCTTCAGCACTAGCACGGAGTGGTACTAGCTTCCCCCTCCTCCCGGTGGGATGGAGTGGGCCTGTAGCTTATTCACCATATCTCTAATTGCCACTGAGGGAGGCTGTGGCGCACATAGCATGTAGTGGCGCACCAGCCCACAATGGACATTTCAATGAGTAAATCCAACATTAGGGAATTAATTAGGCAGAAAACAATGGGTCATAAGAGTGCTAACGACAGAATAACAAGGCTCACGCGCTTATTTGGTGCTCAGCCGACACGGCACGCAGCTGGGAGGATGCACAATGCTAATTAGCTTTACACTTAAGCTATGGCATTGTTAGACAAAACCTATAACCCAAGCAATGTTTGTATCACTACAACATGCTGATTTTACATAGCTATAGACAAAAAAGTTATTGCTGGAAATGTAAATATTAGCAATTTTTAAATGAAATACATTAAAATACATTTGAAGACTAAATAAATGTTTCTGTGTAATCCCTCATTCGTCGAGAGTTCTGGAATGATCCATCGTTAAAAGTGTCAAAGGTAGTCATCTGGATAATGTTTTGTTGTTCTGAAGTACACCATCTTAATAATAATAGAGCATTTGTTTTATATGGCAATTTTATGTTATCACAATAAGAAGAATAAGAAACATATTTATTCCACAGTAACAATAACTCAAAGTAGGGTTATCCCCCAAAAAACTATTGTAACTGTACAAATAGTTTTCAAAAAATGCAAGCTGCAAAACACAGCTTAAATCTAGTCGTAGTACAGAAAATAACAAAAACTCCTCCACCAGTACGAAGAAAAAGTATCCACACTAAATATTGAACCCCAAGAATCATTGTTCCATCTATCATTTACTGAACTGCAAGTCAACATACTAATTATCATGAGAGGCTTAGAGTTGTGTATCATTAATTTTGTCCAAACTCAGTGGTGGTCGCCGGGGTTTACCACCACTGAGTTTGGACAAAATTAGTGTTTCCTGTGTACAGGAAACACTGTACACAGGGTTTCCCCTCCTCTCTCTCACGATCAAATAGAAGTTCGACACATTTTCATAAGGTTCATTATGACGTTATACATTTCACATCAAAAATTGCTCTGGCCAGACCTGCGGACAATACTTTTGCCCTGCAGCAGCTCTTAAAAGCCGCCCAATTCCACGGGAACACCTCCCAGTATTGTGTTCCCAGCGGTCTCCCGTCCCAGTGCTAACCAGGCACAACCCCGTTTAACCTCTGAGATTATATGAAATCGAGCATTCACAAGTTGGTTTGGAGTTGCAGTTCTGTATTTTGAAATTCACTCTTGTTTAGTTTGTATGAAATGGGTTTGGACTTCTCCCATTGTAAGATTATTAGCAATTCCATTTATTTTCTACAAGTGCTCAATTTTCCCGTTTATAGATGCCATTTGAGCATTTTTTACCATTCAAAAAAATAGATTTTTTTTTGCCATTTTCACCATTTGAAAGATATATTTTGTTTTTAGTCGTTAATTGCCATGGAAAGGCGACACATTTTTAATCACTCATGGATACACACACACAAAAAAATCTTTCCCCAAAAAATATGAAAATATAATTCAGCAAACTTGTGAAACTAATAATGTTCCAACTTCCTGTCTCTAATTAAAACTGGTTGATTTGATCTTCCCAATAAGCACTAAGCTCTTAGTCTGTGCAACCTTCTGAGATTCCTTTATTTATGTTGTTATGTTTGAGCACATATTTTATCAGTTTATCTGAGTTTTCATTTTTCTTTCTGAATGAAAAGCTGCCTGCTGCTTTTTGAAACGAGAGAGCACAGCGAGAGCGAGCTAAACACAAATCAAAACAGTAGATTCTTAGCTAAGGGGGTCCGCGATGGGCTTGTTAATGTTCAACAGTCCATCCCTACCAACATTCTGAATTCTAATATACACAGAACGATGTATCAATACAAGTGAAAACACGCTGAAATGTCTGAATATTAGAAACCCGAATGTTAAGCAAACTAAAATGTGGCATGTCGAGTTATGCAAACCAGCTGCACAGTGCTTTGCTTTCTTTGAATCTGTAGAAATGAACAGAAAATTGGTTGCATTAACTCCCAAGCCTGGAACATTATGGCCACATGTCTGCATCAACTTGCTTTCTGCTAATTTAATAATAACTCTAAAGTCCAACAGCAATCAGATTTTACACTTTAAAACTCCACAAAAGTTTATGGTATTTACATTTGTGAATGGTTAGTGTGCAGTTGCTGCTCATTTCATGTATTTATTGTTCTAGGCTAATGTAATTGTTATGTTATTAATACATACATTTTATTTATGGGTTCATTTTTAGATGTGATACTATCTCCATTCAGATGTTCTATTTTCTGTACCATTACAATGCAGGGACACACTTTTTTAGTACATTTTTGTGCCTCATTTTTACACTTTTTCTTAAGGCTGGGTAAAGCTGGTAAGACTATGTAACTTTGTAAAACCGGAAGAAAGACCACGTGTATCAATATAACATTTTGGGATGATACCGGATTGGCAGTGCTACGGTGGTCCGCGCTGCTTCACTTTGCGATCTAAAAAAGCGGTTCTATAGCCATTTATAAAAGGTCCTTTTTCAGACCGGAGTTTGTTATACCTCGTCATACCTGACCATTTCGATTGCTCACTCGAAGTCTTCTTCAGAGTGTCATGCAATGTTGCTGATTTACACAGGTTTTGTTGCTGCTTTCTTGGCAGTAAAGGAGGAACGACAGTGCCATCTGCAGTCCGACTTCTTCAAGGCAATATCCTAGGTGTGTGAGAGTCAAAAGGCCCGCTTGTCCCGGTATATAGTCCCGTGGACACATTTCCGTATTCCTTTTGCTTCCTTAATCCAGTTTGGATGACGCTGCCAAAACCTGTGTAAATCAGCTAATAAGACACGTCACAGCGACATCACATAAACATTCTTTTTACCCGTTTGAAGATGACTTTTTGCATTGCACAAGGACTATTGTTGTTGTTGTGATATCTTATAACAATTTTGATAAGCTTTGGTGTATATGTGTGACCATGTTGTTTCCTTTCATGGTTCCAGGTTTGGTGATGGTTACACTCTGATCGTGCGGGTAGGGGGCGCTCCTCCCACGCTGAAGCCTGTAGAAGACTTTGTTTCGCAGACGTTCCCTGGCAGCGTGCTGAAAGAGAAGCACCACAACACGCTGCAGTACCAGCTCCCACACGCACCCGGGGCGCTAGCCAACATCTTCAGCCAGCTGACGGGGCACCAACACAGACTGGCCATCGACGACTACTCTGTGTCCCAAACCACGCTGGACCAGGTGAGAGCCAGTCCCACATTTAGAGCAGAGCTGTGTCGCAGGGAGCCTCATTATCTCCAAACTAGACTCATTTAAGTTTGCAAATTACAGGAATGCAAATGTATGTTTCCCACAGCACTTGTTACGATCGTTAAGGTGCTCGTGTTCATTATAGGAATCCACTGTTTCACTGTAGAGCAATATGTCACTGTATTGTGAATGCTGTTTTGAAGATGTGGATCATTTCAATATTGAGTATATTGTTTATAGTAAAACGTGCTACAAAAAAATAATGTTTTTAATAAGAGTATACGGTTATATTTTTAGCATTTTTGTTATTCATTTTACATCACATTTAATAATAATATAATTAAACCTGAACTAATACTATGTTTTAACACATTTCTGACATAATATTGTTTGAATATCGTTACTAATAACCTATATATGTGCTGGTGTTTATGTCCTTTGTTCCTGGCATAAAATACATATTTAAGTACTTTATATTTTCACTTAAATTTATATTAATATAATTTGGTAATATCTTACATTCTGTCTTATTTACCAGCATGTGAAGGGTAAACAACAACCAACAATCACACCTTTACCTTGACAGCTTGAAGTCTACTTTCAAGTGCTGTTTCTCGAGCAAATGATCAGTTTATCGTGTCTTAGAAAGGCAGTATCACTTTTTTCCACACGTTGCTTTCATCTTGGGCAAAAGTTCTCTTTTTTCCGGTTTGACAGCTTCGGCGTATTCTTCATTGATGTATGTTTTGGACAGTGCCTTTCAGATTTTTGGCTTGTTCAAAAATGGCAAGTCTGTCGATGCATTTGTGAAGGATTACCTGAATATGATGTGGACATATATAGTTATACCACACTGGAAAAAATGCGCAAAGGGCACAGAAAAATATTCAAAACAACCCCTTAAGCAAACAAATAGGTGGTTTTGCAATATCACTCTCACAATGTTCAATGCAGGTTTAACTCCTGAAGACTTTTTGGGGTGAATTTTCATATTTAAATCTAGTATTTACTGCTCGAATGCCCAGTGCAGTGTCGAGTACATCTCCTCCAGCATCTCCAGTCTAAAATTGGCACCTATGTGAGTCTAGGTGCTCCGGCCAGACCCTGGTCAGTGAGATAAACCAGGCCCTGTACCACAGAGCTGCTGCTGTTTTTCACATGGCCCCAGGGACTTGATGTAATCATGCTCTTACACATGAGAGCATGCTTCTGCCAGGCGGCTGTTAGCTCAACGTTAGTTAAGGAGCGGAAAAGCAAGGGCAGACTGACTCCAGACAGCCCGGAAAAGTCAACGCAGTAGTCATTATGAGGCTTAAAAGTTATATTAATTCAGTTTGTTTATTTTATCAGGCTGCAATTAAGGATTTCACAATATCAAATGTTAGTGTTGCGATTAGATTATTGTGAGAAGAAAGATCACAATTGTTTTGAAATCCTGACTTATCTTATAGTTACAAGTCTAGCTCTGTGAAATAAAACTTTCTGAATGCAAAAGTAATGATACTGTCACATAAACAGACTAAAAAGTACTTTACATGTAGTCTTACATTTGTTTTAAGTATATATTGAACTGAAATGACTCATTGTTGCTGCCTAAAATGCACACGATTATAATTTTTTAGTTCCTAAAATTATATTGTGATAATCTTGACATCCCTATCTTCAGTAGTGGTTTGTGCTCAAAAAGGAGTAGGAAGAAGTTTTCAATTATATACTCGCACCCCATTCTATTTTACATATTGACACTATTACTAGAAAAATTACTTGTATTGCTTTTATCATTTCTCCCTTATAACATGGTGGTATGACAGTTATTTTACTGTAAATGCATCTCATGTTTGATTTGCATATATTTTTCTCCTTAGTCTCATCTCGTCCTTCCTCTCCATATTGTGTAAATACTTTCTGTTTGTACAGGTGTTTGAAGCTGTATTTAAACAGCTCTAAAAATAGAGGCAAAAAATATTCATCAAGATTTAACATATGTGTTTTACTGAGCTCAACTAAACTGTGGTAGAAAATACAATACATCGCTGCTCACAACATGTTATAGCAATATGCTTTTGAAATTATACAATAGAATTGACTCACTTAAAGGGTCATTATGTATTTTTTCTTGTGGTGGGGTGTCTGCCACTTTGATGTTATTGCACCCAATCACTATGACAACAGTCCTAATTTTTCATAATTCTGAAACCCATGGATTACATTTAAACAAGCTTGTTTTAGTGGTTTATGTAAAGTAAGTCGAAATTATTCAACAAAGTAAAAAATACATGTCTGCATATGTCTAATTAAAAGTGTTTGGCGGCTTTAAGGTCTGTAGTAATGACCAAGACTATCAATAATCCTCTAAATTGCTGCGTTACAGTGTGTAAAAATCCTTCTAATGGTGTCTCAGCCGATACATTCTTGTGCTAGATTGGACTCCCACAGCAAACTCTCCCTCCCAGAATCCCAGCTCTCTGAATATGATGAGGAAAACAACCTAGCGCATCAGTGAGCATCAGTCCAATACTAGCCAAAGTCACACAAGAAGGAACACGATGCATAATTTCTGTGTAAACCACAAAAGCTGGCGTTAGGTTTGACTTTATTTGTCCACTATATTCTGCACCTATTCTCCCAATGCTCGCTCCACATTGACACCCTGGAAACAGCCTGACTGCTCCGTGATAACCTCAGCAACCCGTTGGCCTGTATCAATGATTGTTTTTCCTCGGCAAGTTTTGGATCAGAAGTCTTGGCCGTCACAAATCAAAACATTTCAACATTTAGGGTTCGTCTGAAATGTTACACAGCCCTCGTTTCTAATTATACATAAATTTTTGTTTGTGAGAAAATATGTTGGTCATGATATACAATAAAGATTAGAACTGAAGTGTCAGGTCCGATAGATATTTGATTTAAAGGAGACATATTAGGATAAATCTACTTTTAAGAGCTTTTAACCATGGTATAAGGATTTTCCCTCATTATAAGCTTACTCTAAGTTGTATTTGGCAATTGGCAGTTTTTGCCAAATGGCAGTTTGAAGAGAATTATTCACCATATACTATGAAGGCTGGGAAACCCTACAAGCTTAGTAAACATAGATTTATCAAAATATTTCTCTCTGTTTTGGTTCCAGCCTTAAGTAACCAATACAAGAACATGCATGAAGAGAAGGCCATCAAAGTATATGTGTTGTCCAATTCTAAATAAACATTAAACCGGGAAATAAAAACAGTATTGCACATTTAGTTTGATATAATTAGAGATGGGTGATGTCAAACAATTGATAATATTGGAGTTGTTTACATATTTGCAGTGTAGTCTTTCAAAAAAGTGTTTAAAGTTATGTTTTTAAACTTTTTAGTTAACTCTATAGTCAATTTACATTTAAGCAAAACTAATTTTGATGGATTGCGATAATATTGTAGTCGAGATAATCTCAAAAATATCAAGATACATATTATTGTTGTGAATTCCCACGCCTAGACATAATGTGTAATGAATACTTTTGTCTGGCTAAGTTAACTTGACCAAAACATGTAGGTTATATTGGAAAGGCGTATTACTGGTGCTCTATCCCTGACCTTTTGTTTGTAACTTTTAACTAAAGGACAAGTTGACCCATCTGTGCTCAATATTTACCAAATCCAGGCAGTAAATAAATCATTTGCGGTGCGTCTGGACAGCGTATTAAAATCCAGAGGGTGGCGTGAGAAGCCTGTGAAGACCAGAGCGTCACCTTTCAGCTGGTGATTTATAGAGAATAGGCTTGACCTATGGCGCACCGGCCGACCTGTTCCACAATTACTATTGATCCACAGCAGGCCTGAGCTGATGGTCAGGACGAGAGCAGAACAGGGCAAAACAAAGGGGAGAAAACTGATGGTACACGGAGCGTCGGACATATTTGGAGTTACAATTATAAGTTCAATAAATGCGGTCAAAGTTTGTTTTGCTCTAACTTAAACAAAAAAGTCTAGAAAACTAAAGAATTTCCAGCAAAATCATCATTTTTCAGGCGTGTGCACAGTATTTAGAGCAACTTTTTCAGATGGTGAAGCGAAGCAGGGTCAATCCGCTTTCATCCTGAAGAGTTATATAGCGACGCATACAGTTCTTCCTGGTTTGTGATTTGGCTGCTTTCATAACATACTCTGGGGAAAAAAACTACATTTTCTTGAGTACCCCAGCTCGAACTGACTCAATGAAACTCAAAACTTGTAAATTACGTACAAACCAAACCAGAAACCAGTTAGAGGCAGTTGATTTGCTGTAGTGAAGAGGAATGCATTTATAATGCATTCATGTCAAA
The DNA here is from genome assembly GCA_015082035.1 of Chaenogobius annularis. Lineage (NCBI taxonomy): Eukaryota > Metazoa > Chordata > Actinopteri > Gobiiformes > Gobiidae > Chaenogobius > Chaenogobius annularis. Next base: position 769,182 of record BJKM01000085.1, on the reverse strand, counting down.
TGTATTTCTTTAGTTCCATATCTGATTTTTTTTTCTTAAGTGAGCCCCTGCACTTTGAATATTGAAGTTATGATTTTATTGTGGTGTTGACAGCAAACTGCAAGCATAATATCAACAGACAAAGGCAATTTTGTGAGACAGGCAGTTTTTATTAGATACATTATTTGTCATGTATTGCGTTACACTGCGAGGAAAGTGGCATGTATTGAATTTAGAAAACCTGAGCTGTCTCTCCTAGATATTTGTCCCAAAATGATTCGCTTTTGAGTTTCACGGTTAAGTTCACACTTGACGCGGTCCAATAATGAGCCCATTTTAGTTTTGCTTTGGTCCGGTTCTAGTCCTTGTTTAGTCCTGATCTAGTCCAGGTTTAGTTTTGGGTTAAGCCCTGCTTTAGTCCCAATTGTGATGTGTTGAATGCGCAGTGTAAAAGCATCCTAAGGCTTTGGGAAAACGCCCTGTACACTATGTTATAAGAGCAGCTACTTGTAAAAATCATGTATGATATTGCCTTTGCATTTAATAGGTATTGAATTGGATGAGATGAAATGATAACCAGGCAAGATGCTCCTGTCTGTCCATTTAGGAACATTGTTGATGAAACATTTGAAAAAAACTAACATTAGAGTGTTATTAGACTATTAGAAGTGTTCAAATGGTTCCAAACGGAGTACATGGTCTTAAAATTTTGGGCTAAATTAAATTAATTAATCTACAATATACTTCTGTTTGCTTTTGCAGGTTTTTGTGAATTTTGCCAAACACCAACATGAAGACGCAGCTTATGACAACGAGGTGGACACGACAGACGAGCTGTCTTTGGAATCTGTGAAGACAAACGACGTAGACAAAGGTCAAAACATACATCTGTAACCAGTCATACACTACAGCACTTTATTCCTGTTTACAAGTGACACCAAGCAAACAAATTACTACTTGCCTCTCACTGTTTTACATTTGGCATGTTTACGGTTTTTTAAACACTAAATAATAACAAAATAATCCAATACTTTATTTCTATTTCACATTTTACAAACAAAAGTTGTTTTCAATGTTCTGCACATTGTGAAACAAAATCAAAACAAATCATGAATATTATTATATGGAATAAATTAACTTTTCATTGTATTTTATGAAGAAAGTAGAATTTGGTATGTTTTGCCTTTATAGTGCAAGTACATGAATTATGCTGGAAATCAACAAAATTGTGAACAAAATCATTTTCTATAACAATGTTGTTTTTTTTCATCTCCCAGAATCTCAAATATGTAATAAAGAGTAATGTAGTTAGTCTTCCACATATAGCCCTCTAACAAGTCTGTCTGAAATGCACTGCCGATACTGTCTCAAATCTGAAGAAACCAGTTTTACACTCTTTTTTTAAGTGCAATAATAACTCAAATACTGTAATGAAAATATTTATATTTATATCTGCACTCTTTGTACTGATATAACTGCTTACTTTTTTGTAATACTTTTAATGAACTATTGTAATTTTTAGCAGCTAAAATATATTTTTATACACTGCTAATGTACATATTGTGCTCACAAAGGAGTAGCTAAATGTTTGATTATATTTTAATGCTACTTTATATTGTAAGATTATTAAACACTTCAAACATATTCTTCGTAGAAAATGTGGCATCTTTCTTTTAATAACGCTATGTATATAACACTTTAATCTTCACTTTTAAAATTCCTTGAAAGTGCACTGGAGCCGCGGGGTGGGTTGTTAAAGCAGTGTCTGGGTCTGTGGGGGAGGAGACATTTTGTTGCAACTTCCCCATGAAATGGAAGATGAAAGATTACACATTTCTGGTACACTTTCACTGTAATAAACTAGGTTATTATGAGCATATTTTTTATACTGTTAAAGAACTGTGTTGAAGTTGGTATTTTATATTTATGATTCCATCTCAGTTTGGCTCTGCCTGTGGTTCTCTGCTGGTCTGATTGACCCATTTTATTCCCCGGTAATGTTACTGTGTCCCATTTTTTACTAAATTAAAGTTGTATGGCACGCACTTTTGACAGCATTTTCACAATTTCATAAAATATAAACTTTGAGCTTAGCATTCATTTTATTTTTTATATATGAAGCACATGCAGTACTGAACAACCACTAAGGAAACAGCTCTTATTTTGGGTATTATAATGGAAACACTGAATTTCAGCATGTCAGACCCAACAAAGAGAGCGTAACACAACTCAAATAAAAAAAAATCCCCTAGAAGATAGACAAACTAAGACTAAAACTCATGAAAACTGACCAGTGCTAGGCCTTACCGTTACTTTTAGACTTGTTTCCTCCTCCTGCTCCTAATTGTAATTCATTACTGATACTATTCTCACCCAGGCATAAAACACTAATATTAATATTAACCAACAGTGCTACAAACAAAATGACATCTTGACTTGACAACCACAACTTTTGAATGGCTAATTGTCCTAAAACAGTCTGAAGAGCACCTGTAAGTCAGTGCCAGGCGATTTCTCCAGTGGGTCAACATACATGTGAAAGTCTTTAACATTGCTCAGAACCCTTGTGATAGCCAGCAGAGGTTAATTGGGTGATTGGACGTCCTTTCCCTCCCCCGTTCTGCCTGGATGGACTTCAAATAAACACCCAAACGCTGCCTGCGTAATGTAATTAATGCTGTATCCTTCTGGTATTAAGGAAATGCCACTCAGCAGCAATGGCGCGTGACGCTGGTGTGGGGAATGGATGACTGGGTAAATACATAGAGCCAACATTGTGAGAGGCGAAGATGATGAGTTTAGCATGGTTGGCTTGCTCAGATAGGCCACTGTCAAGTGCTAAAATTACATGCGCACTTTGTCAAAATGGCATTGTGAGGAACCTGGGGGTTACGGTTGAATTACAAGTTCAGATTATTTAAAACATTCTTTAAATAATGACTCAAGGTGAAGTAATCAAATAGTATCACCTGTTCTCTGCTTCATATAAAGGTGCACTGCGTAACTTTTGGTGAAGGCTACGCCACCTGCTTGTGTTCATGAACATCGTAATGCTTTTTCGGGAATGTTCCATAACTGTTCAGCTTTTGAGCGGGGTGGCCTGTCCGCAGACCCGACCGGTAACTTGCTTTGCACCATGGTGAAAATGCAATACAAATCTTTCTTTATATAGCACTTTAAAACAAATAACACAAAAGAACACACAAAACACACACACAACAGGTTAAAATACAAAAAAATTCAACTACAAAGAGAGGAAATGCACACATAAAAAAAGAGGAATTAAAAATACATTAGTGTGGAACATTCCCGACAAAGCAAGCAAGCCGGCAGTGAACCACCCACCAGAAAAGTTATGTAGTGCACCTTTAACATCACTGTTTACTACTACTGTTTACTACCTACTTTATACTACATACTACTGCCATCTCTAGTGTTACTACTGCAACCTCAAATGCTGGCCTTTTTGATATTATCACCAAAACTATATTATTGTTAGAGCTTAAATCACTACTACTACTACTACTACTACTACTACTACTACTACTACTACTACTACTACTACTACTACTACTACTACTACTACTACTACTACTACTACTACTACTACTACTACTACTACTAAAGTTGTTGTTTTTTTCATTTGACCAACTTTACACATAACATAACTTTAACATAAAAATATAAATGTTACTCCAAGCGTTGGTCTGTTGCTGTGATACTGCGTCCTCATGCATGAGTCCATGGCAGCTGAATAGGAGGCTGTTTGCATGTCATGGCCGTCCTGTGAGTGTGTCATCCTGATAACTCCTCTGGACAACGGCGACCTCAATATGTACCTTCAGGTCCACTTTCTCAAGGAACTCTTCAGTTACAAGGTATGACATTGCTCTGAAGCACCATTTAGTCTTTTCAGTTTGTTCTTTTCTATTTATAAGGACAAGTGGCTCAATTCATGCGTTTCCGCTTTCTGTTTACTGAACATTTTGAGAGCTTTTTTTGTTTCATTCAAAAGATATAACATTTTTTATGGTCCTCCGTTCTGAAAGCCATGTACTGTATAGGTTGTGTTCATGAGTCATGGCTAAGATTAATTTCAGAGACAGGATAGTGGCTTTGTAACACTACTATAAAGACAAGTTTGAATAAAATATACAAACCAAATACCCTCCACCATAGAGTGAAACAATCTCACCTTTGTGACTGAATAAGACCACTTGATAGTGCCAGTAAATCTGTAACACTGGCCTGGCAGAAAGTTAAACATCTTCTCTTACCAAACATCAACAAAGATAGTACACTTCATTATAAAGTAATAAAACGTTAATTAGCCTTAATTGCTGGCTTTCAGAAGACGAGTCCGACTGGAGAACTGCTGCATGGGTGATGATCTTTCTGCTGCAACACGATATTTAAACCAACAGATGCAGTGAGTGCTTCTCATTTCTGAAACGACCATGTGAAAAGACGAATCTGTGGTCATGGAAAATATGTTGGTTGTTTGTGGTGTGTTTGATCGAGCGGAGAAAACATCTAAGGAGAAGCAGAAACTAATCTACTACAGATCTGAAGCCCAGTGAGAGTGTTTGGGACGAGCTGGAGAAGGCTTTGTGCAGTGGTCACTCTTTCACATCATCAATACAAGATCTGTGTGAGAAATGTAACTCTGGAATGAAATTCATTTGTTGACATTGTAGACGCTTATTGAAACACCACTGTGAATGTGTGCTGTAATCAAAGCTTAACACAGTCCAATTAAATATTAGAGCCTGTGACTCTTTTAGTCCATGCTGATTTTTTTTTTTGACTGGTAGTGTAATTAATGAAACTGATTATTGTTAAAACGCAGTTACTAATGGGTCACTAATAGAAATCATCAGATTAAACCTTTTGGATATTTCATGGCAAAATACAATGAAGCATGACAACATCACTTTCTAGAATCTGAAAACAATCAATACAGCATGAAAAAGAACTTAATTCACAATTAACAAATAGTTATAGTATAATTCAGGCTTAGTAACTACTTCATTAATACTGTAAACTCTTAAATAAGTAGCTGAATGATTCTTAATTAACTGTGTTCAATTGAGGTGTAGTTGTGTATAAATTGGTACCTGTATGTCACCTGTTGTCCATGTTTGCGAAGAGAAGATAACTTTTAGACAACCAAGATAGGATTCACTTCCTGACAGTTTTATTTTTCATGTGGATAATTCCAAAACAAGTTCCTATGTTTCTGAATTCTGCTCATTGACAATGGCAATAAACCTTTTCTGCTTCTGATTGTGGAGATATCAGCCATAAAAGACAAAACAGCTGCATTAAACTTAAACAGCACATACTTCCATAAAAGTCTTCATTTCTATTTTCAGTGTTCATGGGCAAACAGTTACCTCCTGATTTGAAGGCTTTTGTGAGGCTCTATCCCTATTCAAAAGGTATAATATTTAGTTTTAAATTGCTACGACGACCGAGGACCGTTGTTATAGCTATGAATAAGCAGTTTATTAGTATGTCGTTACACCCTATCGACAGAGAATTGTACTTTTATTTTTGCATTCACGTAATTCTGCACCAAGTCAGTAAATGAATAACAGTTTGAGATTCAGCTAGAAGATCACCAGTAAAAGAAAAACAGCATTGTGAGTCAACCAAAAATCCTATTCTCTGATATTGCTTGCGGTCTGTTTCTGATGACTTGAAAAACAGTAAAAAATGATATTATGAATGTGGGAGCGCTGGATGGCCCACGGTTGTTTTGGCTGGACTTGTAAAACAAACGGGAGCGGAGCGGCGGACCGCGGGGCGCATGTGAATGAAGGAACGTTTAGGTTGCACCGAGGTGCCCACCAGTGTGCTGTCGGTCATAAGTGTAGAATAAGATTTTTGGTTAATCAATCATCGGGATAGTTCAGGTCGCAACATGATAGTACACAGTTTATGCTGCAACAATTAGTAATATCTGTTCAAATAGTCAAACAATATGTGGACAGTAAAATTGTGATGTTTCTTCTCACAATATTAAGACTGAAGTTTCTTCTTGTGACATCCCTCCCGTAGAAATACCTGAGTTTTTTGCTTTTTCGTCCTTGCTGTAATGATAGTTTTAGATAGACTGCATAATAAAATGAATCACTCATCACGAAGCCACTAAAGGCTGTTCTATTCACTGAAGTCTATTCACAAATGTACCATATCACTTTTCTGTCAGGGGTCAGGCACATACTTTGTCCATGGCCTGGAATATTCACAAAGGGGCATTCTCTAGCTTGCATTTATTCAATTACATGTGATCTTTCTAATACATGCTTAGAAAATACCTTGAAAAACATTCATACTTGGTAAGTAGGCATGTTTTTCAAGATATTATCTAAGCATGTTTAGGAAATGGACGTAAAGTTTTTGACACCACCATTCCACTCAATTTTGGAATGATGTACTTGGGGCTGAAAACCCCCACCATGGACACAGTGGATGGATATCTTTGGAACATACTCGTGGCAGCTTGGAAGAATGCCCTCACAACAAAATGGATGACTCAAACCGCTCCAACACTTGAAAGGGAAAAAAATATTTCTGGACTCAACTTGAAAATATAAATAAAATAAAATGCAATGGACAAAATAGGTCAATTATTCAGAAATTATTTTATTTTTTTGATGCCACTCCCTTATATCTAATTTTACTCCTTTACTTGTTCTCCCTGGCCCAGCTCGCTCGCTGTGTCTTTTTTTGTGTGTTTTTTTTGGACTTTTTCTGTTGTTCTATGTTTTAATAAAAAATAAAATAGCAAAAAAAAGGTGACATGGCGATAGATGAATCTAATGCCATACTGTGGATCTTTAAGAAAGTATAGTCTGTGTCGTTAAACTGCACTAAACTGTTCAGTCATAGCATTGAGTGAAAGAAGTTTGCCCATGACTTTTTTTTAATGTTAGGTGTGCATATAAGTCAATGAACGGATTCTTTTTTTAACTGATTTTCCCACAGCAATATAAACAAAAGATCAATTTCAAACGTTCAACTTAACTCTCCTCTAAACAGCTTGTGCCAAATTAAAATGCTCTTCATGTTAATATTCAGACCATGCTCCTCGTTTTGTTCTTCATAATCCCAGTTTTTAAGTTGAATTACTTTGTTGCTCTCTTCCCAGCCTTTTCAACTGTAACAATTTGTCTTCTGAACAGCCTCACGTATTCAAATGTGTTCAGATTATCAAATCAGGTTGAGCTGTGGTTTAATGCGAGGAGAATAATTATTGTGTGCAGCTTTTACTTTCATCCTTCTAAACCAGTTCTTATTTCAACTGAGGCCGCGGGACTCCATAACACAGACGGCAGCGTGTGGGTAAGCTTTTCTTTTTCTTATTAGTTGGAGTGTCTACCTCTTTATAAGAACGAGTCGTTTTGTCTGCCAGATGCCTCGTACTATAAATTCATTTTCTTGTCAAACTATCACACGGGCTTTCTTACTGTGAGATTGAGTTTTGGATTCCATTTTATTTATTCTGCTTTTTAAAAAATCGACTCTCCTGGAGCACAAACGGTTCAACCAATTGTTTTCTCAATCTTATTGAGGTATGCTTTTTGCACAAAGTACTACAGAGCCCCGTAATATGTTATGAAATGCTTTAGAGTCTAACTATAGCCAAGCCAAACAGCAATTTAAAGTGTGGATGGAAAAATCGAATTGATCTATTCACTTTCTGATTTATATAGGTAGATGCTTTAAAATATAAATCTTTTCCCCACAGTAGAATAACACTTTATAAAGGATTTTTCCCATAGATATTGCATATTTAGCTACCAAAAACACTTAAGGTTCCAATTTCAATATAGAAAATACCTTTTGAATCTCCAAGGTTTCCAAGGTTTCCAAGGTTTTCAAGTCAGGAACGTAACATACAGTCTGTGAATAGTTGAAAGTGTACCTGACTAAAAGCCCACATAGATACAGGGTCAGGCCTCAAAAGCCTTATATAAATGCAAAAGTTAAATGAATGTGAAAGACACTAATGATAAGAAACTAATAAGACAGTAAATGTAGCTTTAACTGTGCACTGCTTATCTTTACTGTCATGTTATAGCTTTGCCCGGGATGTTCTTCCATATAGTATTAAACTTCTCAGTTTCTCTTGCTCAAAAATGCATTGAAAAACATGCATTCTATGTGAGCAGGGTCGCCTCTCCACAGATCTGACTTGTAACTTGGCTTGATGGTTACGTTTAGTGATTTACAGCGGAACATTCCAGGCAAAGCAATAATATCTCCATGGAGACACAAGTGAAGAAGTGAAAAATTACAGAAGTCAAAGGATTTGTATTCATTATTATTAAAGGAGTGATTGTATTGTACATTCAGCCTTTAAAATACATTTGTAAACAAATAAAGGGGTAAATAGGGTCAAAACAAAGGGTAAAGATGGCGAATTAAGGCTTCTAGATAGAGAACGTCGTGTTCTTATGTTGAACAATACACCACGTAAGAATATTTACCAATAACATTGATTGTTGCTACAATTAAAGATTATGTGTCATGAAAAGTGTCTAATCGGTGGTTAAAAAAAAGAATAATTGGGTTTGGTTTTTTGGTTTAAAATGAAATTCTTTCTCCTCCGTGATAGCCTCAGACTGCGAGTCGCAGCACCAGACGTGATGAAGCAAATGGGACTTTGAGAAGGCTTCATAAAAGCCTGATCTTAAGGTAAGATTACTCACCACATTGTTCCATTATTCCTCCAGTGTTATTCTCACTCTGACACTGAGCAGGTTTTAAGAAGGCAGCCTTCAGTTGGAGTTCAAAGAATTCAGTTTTGAAGTCTGGACATTGACATTGGTGGTATTATGTTCATATATATATATTTCTTTTTTATAATGTGTATTCCTGAAAACCTTGTAAATATTATCACTCCTTTCAATATATTTGTTCATATATTTATCTTTTTTTATTACTGTGACAAATTGATTTCTCTTCTGTATGCATGGTCATGTAGTAACATGTGCTAGAGTCTTAGAGGGCTTAAACTTGTCAGAATCCATCTTTTCAACCCCTTCAGCCCATCTTTATGTATCGTCAATCTTAAATCACACTTTACCTCCAATCAAACATTTAGTAACATTGTCACTTACTGCTAAGCTAAACACTTTATTCGTTTTGTCACAATAGTTTATATTTTCATCTGAATTAAATGTTTTTGGCATGATTTGTTGCCATTTTGGGGGACTTTTTAGCCTTGCTTGATATTTCCTGTATTATTTAGTATACTTTATTTATATTAGTCAGGAAATGTCATATTCAAATCTCCAGAAATAGGTGCTATGCCTGTATCGGTTAAAACGTCCGTAAAAAGTAAATGTTGCATAGTATTAGATCTTTGAGTCCACAGCGTTGCAATTGAGAGTTAACGTTTTTGAATCCAACCTCTAGTGACCAGCCCTGGTACTGCAGTTTTAGTCGCACACTGACCTTATTATAGCTGTCCTTGTTTTCACTTGTTTATACTGTTGAAACTATTCTTCATCAGTCCTCATTTTTCATCCCTTTTCTTGTAGAGTAGTCTTTCGCCCCGAGCTAAATCCACCAAACAAGCGTTCTTATTCAGTAATGTGCTGATACCCGCGCTCCTAACAATCCTCTCTCCTCCTCGACTTGACAGGTTGCCAGTGCAGGAGTACAATCAAAGGCATTGTCAGTGGGAACCGCGGAGATTAGACGAGGAGATCCAGTGATGTGCTCGACAGGTGAGCTGCTAGCATGATTTCAGCCTATAATCTGCGACTGTGCTCAGAGTTAGCTGCTCTGGCTCCAGGCTAACGCTAAAGGAGCCAAGCAGACGTAGTAATTGGTACAGTGGCTTTGTTGAGCTAAGAACATTAGCCACTGCTCAGAGGCTTGTCTGGCTGCTGTCATGGCTCAATTTGAAAATATTTAAGTATAAGAAACTGTGTTTTCACGACAAACGCAATTCGAAACTGAGGAAAAGGCTCGATGGGCTTACTTGATACTGATTTATACCGCTGTGATCATTAAAAATGCTCTTTTTTTAGGCGATGGTATATCATTTTGCAAATAACATTTTCTTTAATATTACCATTTGTTCTACTAGTTCTGATATTGTAAAATTATTTTAAAAAGCTCCAACTTTGTCCTGTTTGTGTTTTATTTTCATTATCCATTAATTTTAAGACTACTTTTACTATTGTCTTGTAACTGAGCATCGATTTTGAACATTTATTCATTCATTCATTCATTTTTCATTCTTTCATTCTCATTATTCTTTATTTATATATATGTCTTTTTCACAACCCAAATATGAATCCATCAAGTCAATTTTTTGGTGGAGGATTTACAAAACATTCTCCTATTGATTCACTAAATTGTTTTCAGGGCACTCCAGGTAATGAGAGACCTGAAATGAAAACTTCCTGTACAGAAATGGATTTTCATGTTCTTTTAAATCCTTGTGAACCTTTTAATATTTCGTACAGCCTCGGGAAAGGACATTCTTCCTGATATTCAAAAGCTTGGATTGTGTTACTGCAAGTTGTGTCTTTGTTGCCCATAGTACTCACAGTATGTACCTATTTTTACAAAAAAAATATTACTTATTTATCTACCTATTTCTCTCCTGGTCAAGCACAACGGTTAAGAGCAAACAAATAAAACATTTTAAGTAATTTGATTTATATTCGCTTGTATTATTGAATGCACAAAAGAACTGCACACATTTGGCAACAGATATATTTCACATTTCAGAACGTGTGTGTATAGGTCTGAAACAGCAAGTTTAGAACATCTTCAACATAACAAGACAAGAACATTTTGTTGTTTGCAGACAGCCTTGGCAATGTGATATATATCGAACAAATCAAACTGCAATTTCTGATTCGAATGTAGCCCTGTAGCTGACGGTAATATGTCTATTTGTTTCTATGACAACAGAAGTCAGCCTAAAACTATGAAAATTGCAAGTTACAATATGATTGTAATTGGAATTGTAACTCGCCAAATTCTGTTAAACATTGTTGTAATTGTTTCATTATTGCATATGTTTTATTCAAGACAAATATTGCCGCAGAAGTTTTACAGAAAAAAAATAAAGAAAGTGCAAAGAAAAACTAAACTTTGGCCTAAAGTTATGCTCCTTAACTACCACTGGTGATATACTAGCAAACTCAATAAAGGTTTTATACATAATCAGTCATCGTGATGTCCTTTTTAACTTAAACCAGGAGAGAGACAAACCCCGGTGCAACAGATAGAATTCCAGTGGTTTTTGTCCATAACAGCAATATGTGTTTTTGTCATTTTTAGTGCCTGAAACGGACCATAAATGCTTCACACGTACAGTATTTTCCCATATTTTGGTAAAACTATCAATCCGGTACCACTGCTTCAACATTTTTCTTTCTAAATGTCATATATCTTTATAATTTTGTATCATCTTACTCACCTAAATTCTACCTACATATTATTAGCGTCCAGTTAATACATTTTAGTTGCATAAACCTGTCAGTGTCAAATGTAGTCACTGTTTAGCGTCATGCATCGTTCGGCGCTCAAATCCGCAGCCGCTTCTGGAACTTTGGCTGTGGCTTTTTTGGCTCTGGCCTCTCCATTGTGCACTTTTCTGGCACGAGTAACCGACTCCCTGGCTCGCCGTCGCCCCCCGGTGCATGACCCCATCTCCAGCTTGGCGTTAAAAATCTCTCACTGGCTTGTGTTGCCTTGAGGAAAACGCTTCTCCTCTTCCTCCTGTTAATTGCCTTCGTTGACACTTTTACTCTGCCGTGCCAAGTCTCTGTCTCTTGTCCTACTTTGATTTAAAGTCTTGAAATACTACCCTGTGTTTCCTTTTCCCTCTTTTTTCCCAGTTTAAGATATGACATAACAGCGCAGAGTTATGACCGAGCTTGCTTTTATAGTCTATTGCTTGCGTTAACCTGCTTTTTAATTCCCATTTTCTCACGGGAAGGGATGTGTGGCCGTCTTGGAGCGTGTTGCTATTATCAGTATGTTGCACGTGACCATTTTACCTCGGCTCAAAGGTACAGCATTAAAACACCAGGAGGTTATAGTGACACATATATAGCCTTTTACCTCATGTGTAATATTTAATGACTTGTTTGAAAAAGGCTTTTGACCTGGTTTTGCAGCGGTGTGAGAGACGCAGTCTGGACATATCTGTGTTGTGATGTGCAAAATCAGGTGCACGTATTAATATTCATACTTTGTGTTGGCCCAATTTGAAAGTGCATGCATTCGAGTCACTTTCTTACTGCGTTTATTGCTTTTGTATGTTGGAAACTTCTTACATTTCAAATATACAGAAGCATTTCTTGGCACGTACACATGCAAAAAAGCTCCAAAAGTTGATAAGAATGTCGATTCCTTTACTTTTATTACCTGCATTTAAAAAAAAAAAAAGAATGTGTGTTTAGGTTCCAAATGACTCATTGCCTTTTGGTTTAATAACATTTAAAACAAAACCAATCTGGCTTTGTCCTAGCTTGGAGCTTTATTTTCAGATACCTTTGCAATGAAACCCATTCCCAATCCTTAACCATGACATCATGTTTCCCATGGGACATTTTAGACTAATTATTTCACTTCATGAGAAAGAGAAAAGTGCACGGAGGGAAAAAGATGAATAACGCATTAAAGAGTAAAGAAAAACCTTGAGGACAAACTTGATCAACAAATGAAAACACTGCAATGCATAAACCATACTATTATGCAAATGAATTATGGCTGAGTTTGCCAACCTTCAAGTATCAAAATATGGATTTAGGGATGCTGTGAAATCGAATTTTAGTTTGTTGCAATTATTCTGAGAAGATAGATCACAACTTTACAACGAGGCATGATTATTGACTCCATAATCCTTAATTTTATTTCATTCCCGCTGTGACCAGCTTTATGAAATGAAACTTTCAAAATGACATAAATAGGCTAATAAATAGACACCTAAGATTTACTTTTTAGACCGTAGATGAAATTGAAACGACTTAATTTAGCTTCTAAAAATGTTACGATTTTGATTATTACGTTTGTTTAGTTCTTAAGATTAAATTGTCACCTGTATAATCACTTTTATCAGTAAAACCAAATCATTTTGTATCCCTAGTTGTTTTCGCTGCAAATATGTCTAAGCTTTATCATTATTGACTGTTAATTTGGGTTTCATTGGACTAAATTGACTTTTATACATGCCCAAATCAAAACAGTGCCAAAAATGCTGGTCTTGGCAACATAATCATTTCCCCTTGTGTGTTTATTTAATCATAGTGTATCTCTTTCCTTCACACAGCCTATCTCCTGCGACTCGGCCAGTTGGTTTGTTTTATTGTTGTGCCGTGTCTGTGAAGAGGTGACTTGAAGTCTCAACAGCATGCCTCGTCTTTGTACATGATCTTGTCTTGAAAAGCCTCGCACTTTCTTTGAAAGGGCACCGGCGATGCCTGTTGACAATGGGAGTAGAGGAAAATAACGAGGCGGCTCTGGCTGTCTCGCGCCTCTTCAAACCCGGACAGTCTAATGGGACGGTTCAAGAAGACTACTTCAGCAGCACCGGTTTTGTCTGGAGGAGAGGGGGGGGACACTCTAATGACCCTCCTGTCATTTTATCAAGATGATAATGTGAGCTGGTGGATCAACAACAGAGAATAGTGTATATGTTTACATGCAGAAAGTGGGGTCTTGAGTGACGGTGAAAAACTGCTTCCTGAAAGACACATTTTTGACAGCTGTAATGCCCTCCTCCACTTTCAGCCCACTGCGCGTCATTTAACGCAGTTCTGCCAAGCCCCGTTAGCAAAGTTGTCCCAAAGCCCCAACCTTAACCAAATAAGCAAAGGGACTAAGCATCCGCTGCAGATGTCGTCAGGTAGCTTATAAATTAGCAAAGCAATTGAGAGAAATATATTTAATTCAACTTTGAAGAACGGTGCAATAAAATCAGTTAGGATTCACTGTTACAAAATAAATGACATCAACTCTTGTAATATCCATTCATGGGTTTCAGAGTGATGAAAATCCAGCACCTTCGCCCTAGAAATGAACACTTAACACTAGACATTTTGAATGGGCGGTCTTCTATTTACATGTTCAAGTGTCTTTCTGTCTTGTCTTTGAGCAGGGGTCCGTAGCACGTGTACACAAACGAGACATGACATACTCTATAACATGTATTAAATGGCAACGTTCTGTAATAACATCACAGTTTACAATGTCGTTCAGGCTCAACACACCTTACAAATCACTCTTTGTTGTTTATTGTTTTATGGACTATATAGAGATACACGTTTTATTTTGCATAACATGATCCTTTATCTCCTCAGACTGCATGACATCAGATTGAGGGCTTAGTTATTAGCATATTATTAAACCAACAGATTTTTTTTAATCTTCACTCAAATGTATTCTGACACTGTAGTTTGGGCCTAGAAAGATGGTGGAGTTTGCAAATAACGGTACATTTTTTTAAAAGTTCAACCCTAATTTGCCTGTGTGATGAAATGATGGCATGTTTTATTCTATTTAATTAAATAAATCCGAACCGTTCTAAAGAAACTTGTGATCTTACCAAACCTCGCCACCTGTTTTTGCCTCTGGAACTCACCAGTAATAAATCCACCATCCACAGACTGATCCCTCCCAGCGCTTTGCAATCTGTCTGGTCGTCGGGAAGACTCCACTTCCTCAGTGTTTATGCGACATGGTGAGGAGTTTCGACTTTCCTCCTCAGATAAACATACACACACACACACACACACACACACGAGTTCGCTTGGCAGATGACAGAGAGCCGCGGTTCCTGTCAGAGGATGCATGCTGTTACCCAGCATGCTTTGCCCTCAGCACGTCACCTACCTGGTCTGGCAGCGGCCCGGGCCTCATTATTCACTCTGACAGGGTTTGGTGACCCAGCGGTGACGCCCGGCCTTGTGGTGGGGCCAACTTAGTTACTGTTGCCGACTGAGGACAGGAAGGAGACTGTAAATAAACATGGATGCAATTAGGACGAGAGAGGCAGGCGAGAAAGAAGATGGCAACGACAGAATTCAAGATTTGGAGGCTTGTGTTTTATAGAAAAGACAAATGTTTTAGACTGGCATCCAATCAAAATTCTAAGGTGTTAAGTCTTTATCACAAGAAACAAGCAACACTTTTGAATTCCCAGAAACAAAGCAAGTATAAAATACTACTTTCTAGCCTGAAAAAAATTAGAGCTTCACAGAATTGATAAGAACTGGTAATCTGTATCTAATATGCATTCAGATAAAATGAAAAACTATTGTGGGCTCAATCTTTCTGTTAGTAATTGTCCAGTAAAACCTGAAAAGCAGAATTTTACCTTCATCAAAATTGTGTCTGTATTAGTCTCTTATTAAATGAAAAAATAATGTAAAATACAATAGTAAATGTGTTTAAAGTGCTTTTAATTCAAAATAACCACCTTGATTTTTCATTTGTTTATATGTGATGTTGGGATTGTATATGGGGTTGTAAATTGAACTGTAAATTCCAGGGTACTAAGAAAGCCTATTTTATATTATACTATATTGAATTTAAATTGTTTTCTTTAATGCATTCCCTTTTTGATTTCATATGTGTTGTTTTTATTATTGTTCATCGTTGTATGTTGCACCTTCACGCCGAAACAAGTTCCTTTGTTTTTTCATTGACAATGGCATTAAACCTATTCTGATTCTGATTGTGGGAGGTCAATCCCAGTTTTTCCATTGAATCACGCTATGTTCTACTTCACTTTTGCAGCGAGAAATGGTTAGCTGAGCCCACTGCTGCTGTGCACAGAGCCCACTGGAAAAGATAACATTTGGAATATTAAAGTAGGTGTTTTATGTTTAGATGTTTATCTGTCATATTTATTTATTTTTAAAAATGTATGTATATTTTGTTCATTGTTAATCGCATTCATAAAAATAGAAACAGGTCCAGAGAACTGAATTTCTGCTCCTGACACTCCTGAGAATTATTTTAGCTGTACTTGACATTTTACATGTTTGAAAAAAGACTAAGTATGACCTGGAGTCTTAATTTTTCAAAGAATGACAAGTCACAGCTATATTAAAATGCTTAAGTAAAAAACGAAATACTTTATATGCGTACATTCTACAACTGACATTTTACATTTACCATTTTAATAACTTTAACTTGAAATGTGACCTTGACAGATGTTGAAACAAGTCACTTTATTCTCACAGATCTCTTTGTTTAAAACTTTTTTCTACCGACACTAACCCTCATTTAAAATCTTAAGCTCCGGAGCTGAATAGGACACAACGTATGATTAAGTTGGAATTGTTATGCAGCGCAGGGTTAGAGGTTAAAACGAGAGCCAAGAACCAGCCAATTAATGCACGGCAGATTGTTACTGCAGGTGCATACTGATCAGTACAAGTGATTGAGCAGCGGATAATTCACCCGGACCTTTATTTTTGATGGAGTCTTTTAGGGCTGCGCTTGAAGAAACACCTTGCCAACATTTCAGTCCCTGAGCTCCTCATGAAACGACTGCCAATGGAAATCCAGCGCTATCTGTGGTTCCTACGAGCAAAGGAGAGGGTTCTTTCACTCTTTTAGCTGCAACCTTAGCTCCATCAGAATACAAAATAGGCAAAAAAAGAGCACCCTGTTTTGAAAGCCAAATCTGAATAGTGTGGCACGGCGCTTCAAACCGGCTGTATCAGTTCTTTACACGTTTTCAGATAAGCGCGGACGGATGAAGCTGAAAAGAAAGACGCATATGTTTACTATACAGAAAGTAGCCAGGGCAAGAATAACGGCTGACCTTCAGAAAAGTTAAATCCTAAACAACATTTGCAAATATGAAACGATAACCAAAGGTGACTTTGCTTTATTGTGCGTGTGGTGTGAGCTGCAATGAAAAATAAAAGCAGAAAAGGAGCTTGGTTTCACAGGGTTGTGTTAACGCTGACATTCTTTTGATTTGACTGTTTTCAGAATACTTATTTGTATATGCATACATTTTTATCTTTGAAAGTTCTATTCGCTGGCCCATTTTATAATTTGTATATTTCATTTTGATGTCGTATAAGTACTAATCATTATTTTATTTATTTTTTATTCAAATTCTGGAGGATAATGGCACTGCATCTGTGCGAAGAATTTAAGAGAGAGGTCAAATTTAAAAGGTGCACTGTGTAACTTTTCTCATGGAGGGTTCGCCACCTGCTTGTCTCCATGGAAATGGTATTGGGTTGTTTTTAAAATCCATAGAGACAAGAAAGTCAAGTTATTGGTCAGATATGTGGAGAGAAATTTGGAAAATAAAATGAACTGTAGTATATATCCAAGGTATACATTTTATGCCATATTGTGGGACATCGCAGGCAAAACAATGACATCTCCATAGCAACAAGCAGGTGGCAAAATAAGTGCACGGCTAAATAAAGAAATAGTTGTCGAGACCAATGACCTATCAATAAACCGCTCTAGACTCTCAGATATTTTAACTAATAGTTATCCATGGGTTTCAGAATGATGAAAAATTAGGACTGTTGCCGTAGCGAATAATATGTAAAACAAACTATTAAAAATGGGAAGTTTGAATTGCTGACAAAAACCTCCTCTAAAAAGTCCTCTAGCTTTTTCTTGTATGGACATGGCATGTAGCAACACAACAGCTGACCTTTAAAATTAACTTCTCGCACTTCATTTGACAAAGCCGCCTTGTCATTGTTGCTATGGGGACGTGTGGCTGTTTTAAGCGGATGCAAGGCTCCAATATATGATTAACATGCGCCGTATGTGGCAGCTTCTTCGGTCTCCATAGAAACTAGTTCTCAAGTTCTCAAATGACTTACCTGCCTGTGCGATTAGAAGCATTTGCTAGTCTCCAGCCCTGCCACTGCAGACTTAGCACGCCGTGTCGTGAACAATGGTGCAGTGGCGGCGCATGTGTGTGTCCGTGGCCAGTGAAAAGGCCAGGCCAATTGATCAGCGAGGGGCTTAACGGCTTTGGTGAAAGAGAGCGTTTGGGCGTGCTGCTTTATGCTGCTTTATGCTCTGTAGGCTTCCGCGCTCCAGTCTGTGAATTCAAATGTCCGCCGGGGCCAGACGTGCCGCCTAAGCCCCCGACAAAAACACTTCTGTAGCCTGACAGTGAAGGAAGTGCACTGTGAATACTTAAGGCGGCCAAATGGAGAGCCTCGGACGGCGAGCAGTTGACAGGGAGAGTCTGCGATGTGTTGTGGCATTTCTATACCTTTCGGCATATGGGAGGTAGACGTATCCAAAGTGTGGCGTGATGGTGCTTGACACTTTACCTTATGTGTGATTAAAAATGCATTTGTTAATGGACAGCAGCATTGGCGTGTGACATAAGTAGCTGTGTACAACCCGGCCATAGCATTGTGACCACCTGTACATCCATATCTGCAACAATTATGTTTCTAATTGTAACTAGTTGATTATACAATTTATTTGGGCCAAAGTTATTTGTCCTGCTTTGAAAACGTAATAATAATGCATGCGTCTTTTCTAGCTGCTCAAAGTATCTTAGCGATTTTATGCATAATTCATTCACTCACATACCCGGCGGAGGTAAGCCACAGGTGCCCTGAGGTCGAGTGACAGAAGCAAGGCTGCCAATCTGAGGTAGAAGTTGTGTCCTGCTCATCGACAGTAATTGGTTCAAGCGGGGTTTTTATCAACAAGTGCTCCATTTTCTGTTGCTCCGAAACAGTGACTTTCAATTCCCTCTTATATTTATCAAGAAAAAATCACTCGTATGTCTTGTTCATAACAATGTCAGTAGAAATACAATTTAAAACTAGATTAACCTTACAAACATAATTTTTGTACTCTTTCGCTGTCACCTTGCTTGCTGTCAGTCTTCTTCTTTCCTTCCCTTTTCGCTGTTAGACCTATTTGTCCATCTCCACCGCAGCAGCAGATAAATTAACCACCTCAACCTTCCCCGTCCCTGATATATATATGTTACGTTTTAATTGAATCAAACTGAATAACGCCGCTAATAGCTCAAAGTTTGCAACAAGAGGCATTATAGTTGTCAGTTCAGCCGACCAGCACCAAATCGGCATTAACTCCCGACTATTATCACTCCCGACCGTTCTCACAGCCATTTGAAGACCTTATTTCATCCTTTATTTCAAAGACACAGCCCTCTCTGTCACCTTATGTCTTTTATGATCGTATCCCCTGAGCAGTGAACTGTGAGAAATCGCGCTAGCAGAATCCACCTCAGCAGCAGCAGCAGACTGTCCTCCATCCCTAACCAAATATTCGCATGAGAGCCCTTGAAGACTGGATGGCAAAGGGAACTGCGTCTCTCTCTCGCTCTCACCCTCTCCTTAAAGCCGGACAGTCAGCAAGTCAGAGTATGGACTTTTGGATTGGCTCGTCTCAGTCCTTCAAGCTGTCTTACCACGTTTTAAGCCTGGAAGGAAACAAGAGAGGCAGTGGAAGAGATAGTCCGGGCCAATGGAAGGGACGTGAACTCCGCGACCCAAATCCAGGCGGCAGTCGGAGTGACAAGTTTAATGCTCATGGCGCCTTGTTCTCAGAGCAAGTCGTGTATTTATAGGAACGTTTTATATATGCATTTAGGCAAAGGGAAATCAGCTGAATTGTGCAAATGTGTTTTTCGTCACAGCACCAGGGTAATAAAGAATGGATTTTATGTAAGAACAGTTTCTCAAAGTTTTTGTTTTCTTTTTAATACCATCTTCTACACATGTTATTAATAACAATATAGTTGAGGGAATTAACTCAATAAGTGATGGAATAATATTGTTATTGCACTAAAATAGATTTGGCATTTGAAAACATTTGTAATCATTTGACATTTCTTTTCAAATGGCACTTGTATGTTTTTGCAACTGAACTCCTCTGTTCCTATTCTTCAGAGAAATTATAACTTCAATTTAAGCATAACTGCTGAGTTAGAGGTGGCTGAGATCAGTTCCAGTATTGATTTGTGTTCGTCTCAGAGGTGAAAGAATTTTTCAAAATCTATTCTCATTTGACCTAAAAAGATTTAAGAAAAAGATAGTTGATATATTAAGATATTTACAGGATATGTGCTGATTATGATTCCTATAGGCTATTATTTGTTCCACTGCCATTGTCTGATTTGTTATTACTGGTGAGGCAAACATTGGAACTATAAGTTATCTTATTTATGTGATTAAATAAGTTTCAATCCCATTTCCTGTTATTGTTATTGAATTGTTATTATTTTCCTTCACTTGCCAGCCATTCATACTGTAATTTAATGGTGCACTACAGTATGTAACTTTTTTGTGAGGGGTTTGGAACCTGCTTGAACCGCCACTTTAACGTGGTGGAGGGGTTTGAGTGCTCAGATGTTTCCTAGGGCTTTATGTCCCTGGAAGGGTCTCCCATGGTAAACAAGTCCTCGGTGATGCGCCAGACTAGGTGAGGTTCCAAAACCCTTATGAAAAATCAAGGTCCGTTACGTCGACCAGAATGCCGTTACCGGGACCAGTGGAGCCAGTCCAAGGGTGGGTGCTTGCAGGCGAGCGCCTGGTGCAAAGATCCATGGTCAAAGACCCGCCCCGGCCCAGCCCGAGAAGGCAACGTGGACCCAACATCCACAAGAAGGACCATAAGGGGCAGGTGCAATGCGTTTTGGGCAGTGGTCAGGGGCAGGTGCTTAGGCCAAAGTCACGCACACGGTCTCTAGTGCAGGAGACATGGAATATCACCTCGCCGGCAGGGAAGAGCCCGAGCTTTTGCGGGAGGTTGAGCCTTACCGGTTGGATATATTCGGTCTCCCCTCCATGTACAGCTCGGGGTATGGAACCACTATCTTTGAGAGAGGCTGGACTCCACCCTTCTCTGGCGTTGCCCACAATGAGAGGTGGTGAACCGGTGTGGGACTCCGTTGGTGGCCGGAAGACAGGGATGAAGCTGAAGAAGGATGCCTATCAGGCCACTTTGGCTTGTAGGACTCCTGAGGCAGTTGACAGGTATTGGCAGGTTAAGCGTACTGCAGCTCATGCAGTAGCAGATGCAAAAACTGGGAGGAGTTTGGGGAGGCCATGGACGAGGACGGATCGGTCTGCCTCAAAGAAATTCTGGCAAGTCTCCGATGCCTCAGAAGGGGGAAGCAGTTCTACACCAACACCATTTACAGTGTGGGTGGAGATCTGTTGACCTCGACTGGAGATGTTGTCGGTGGAGGGAATACTTTGAGGATCTCCTCAATACCGCCATCACGTCTTCCGCGGAGGTAGCAGAGGCTGAGGACTCTGAGGTGGTTGGCAAGACTCCGGGGGTGGAGGAGATCTGTCCTGAGGTCGGGGGCCCTTTGCTCAGGGATGGCCGGACCCTGTATGAATGGAGCAGGAGCTGTGTTCACATTGCCCGCAGTAAGTCAGACCTGTTCCCAGTGCATGTTGGACTCTGCCAGGGCTTCCCTTTGTCATCTGTTTTGTTCATTTTTTTTATGGACAGAATTTCTAGGTGCAGTCAGGGATCAGAGAGTGTCTGGTTTGGGGACCACAGGATCTCATCTCTGCTGTTTGCAGTTGATGTTGTCCTGATGGCTCCTGGACCAGCAACATGCACTGGGACGGTTTGCAGCCGGGTGTGAAGTAGGTGGGATGAGAATCAGCACCTCCAAATCTGAGGTCATGGTTCTCAACCAATAAAAGGTGGCTTGCCCCCTCCAGGTGGGTAGAAAGTCCTTGTCTCAAGTGGAGGAGTTCAAGTTTCTCGGGGTCTTGTTCACAAGTGAGGGATGACAGGCGGATCAGTGTAGCATCTGCTGTGATAGTCGCTGTATCGGACTGTTGTGGTGAAGAAGGAGCTGAGGCAAAGCTCCCGATTTACCGATCAATCTACATTCCTACCCTCACCTATGGTCATGAGCTTTGGGTAACGACCGAAAGATTGACAAGATTGTGGATACAAGTGGTCAAAATGACCCATAGGAGCTGGAATAGGTGTGCATAGAAAAGGAAGACTTGGCCTCCTTGTTCAGACTGGTGCCTCTGCGACCTAGCCCCGGATAATGCGGAAGAAAATGGATGGTTTGGTATCTGCTTGTGTTTATGGAAATGTCATGCCTTTGCCTGGAAATTTCACAGTATGACAAAAAAAATCCAGTCCAGTACCAGAATATAATATCATCAGACAAAGAAAAGAAGTCTG
Source organism: Chaenogobius annularis (assembly GCA_015082035.1). Classification (NCBI taxonomy): domain Eukaryota; kingdom Metazoa; phylum Chordata; class Actinopteri; order Gobiiformes; family Gobiidae; genus Chaenogobius; species Chaenogobius annularis. The sequence goes on along the minus strand of BJKM01000085.1, from coordinate 747,015 downwards.
AAAATGTTCCAAAAATAGGCACCATTTCCCTAAGCTGAACATTGTGTGCAAATGACAGCACAAACTGGCATGCTGTAAATGTGAATTTTGAATATAATTAAATATTAGTGTCAGGATGCTTCATTGAAAAAAACAAAACGTGGCAAGTGGAACAGAGGTGTGTGCCATGATTTTCAGCTGCACCCCCCTTTTTTTTGTGCAAAATAAACAGAGTTGGCAGACAGATATCACACTCCTATCACTCGACTGATCGAAAAAAAGAAGCTGGTGTTCTGTATGTGCTTTGACACAATTTTGTCTGCTTTCCATCCAAATGGAAGAATAACATCTGCTTTCCTGTCTTACTGAGGGGATGAGAAAATGAAAAAATTTAAGTATTTGGCTTCAAAGCAAGACGTCGATCAAATTTGGTTTGAGAAGGTATGCATTAGCTTGACATTTGAAAACCTCTGTACCTTATTGCAAATGCTGGGTGATTACGGTACCGGAGATGGCTTTCATACTTGAATAACATTGGTAATAAACATAAGTGCAGAGTATAAAAGGTAAAAGCTCTGGAAGAACATACAGTGCCATGTTCTATACAAATCAATGGGAAAGCAATATATTCAGCCTATATCTGTATCTTTCATGATGTCATTTTCATTGCACCAGGAAATTATTAACATTATAAAGATAAGAAACTATTATTTGAAATCTTGAAGAAGAGAGAAATAGGTTTGATGACAACTTTTACAAAACATTTTCTGTAGCATTTATAGCAATTTTATCTTCTTGTGGCTCACGATCTTGTCCCCCAGGTTATTAATTAAGTTGTTGCTAAGCATGAGTCAGTCTTATAAACTACTTGCTCATTATGAATTCAGTTTTTGTTCACACTTTTTTAAGGCTACATAGTTATAACGTGTTACTAATGGTCGCTATACATTGCAACAAAATTATAGCTTTTATAGAGAATTTTCGAAATAAAATAATATTTGATTTACAATTAGATGAGCTGTGATAGTGAGTCCCGTTGAGGCCTGGGCGTATGCCGTGAGCCGTGGCATTGCTCTTTCTGCTTGCTGCCCTGTGCTGGACACAAGGGGACATCTGCGAGGACATTCCAAGCAGATGCACTGACTCTATTATAGTTGCCCCCAGCGCGGCGGCCGTATTTCCTCTGTCAGCGTCACCGCGGCGATGAGCAGGTCGTGGCAGTGACCAGGGCCCGGCCTCGTCTCCGGAGCAGTCTGCTTCAGGAGCAGTGTGTGCGGGCGCCTGTGCCATATGGAGAGGGTATTTAATGAGGGTCATTAATGTGTCGCTTCCTCGTGTGACTGACAGGTGGCGCCGCGCTGAGTGGCAGCTCCATCCTCAGTGCGACTGATAGAGAGGACTGTGTCATGGCCGCACGCTGGCTGTTTATTTTCTCATCTCCCAGTGACAATGTCAAAGCGTTTACCCAGAGGGACCCGGGCTCTGAACTAGCTCTGATGAAATAGTTTGAATTTAAATGTAAAGATTTAACTGCTTTTACCCTATTCTTATTCATGTTTTATTAGTTTGAAGATACTTTTATATTGGATTTTAAATACGTAGCTATAATAGATCTTACCTACTATATAATATAATTCATGAATTACTTTATTCAATATTGTTGTGAACTAAGGTCAGGACAGTCTGTCAGCCATATTGTATATTTCTATGGCAGTCAGCTCGAATATTGCGGTACCTAAAATGTGTTTAATACTGATAATTGGAGCAGTTAATTTAAGTTTTTGTGAAGAAACAATATGTGGCAGGTGGAAAAAAACAATGTATGTTTATGTTAACATTTTTATGAGAATCTCTTGGTCAACAATGTAAAAATGTATATCTATATTTTTATTCATAAATGGTTATGCTTGCTATCACATAAATAATGAATAAAATGCCAACATGACACAGTTACTGAGACTTTTGCTTAATAGTGTATAGCATATAATACTGCAGTGGTAAACAATAAATTGCACCTAAACCTTCACCTTATGTTACAGTTGCATTCACTAACTTCTGCATTTGATCCATTCTTCAGTGCTGCTGGGCTAGGAGCCTAGGGTCCCATCTCCAGATCTTGGTCTAGGCTTGGTCAGGGCTACTGTCACTTGAGGATTTTACCTATAGTACATATTTTGTGCCGAGTGCCGAGAGGAAACCCACCCAGAAACGGGGAGAAATATGCAAACTCCACACTGGCCAGGGAGTCGAACCGGCCACCTTCCTGCTGTGAAGAGTGTGCTAGCCAGTGTGTCCCGGTGTAACCTTTCCATTAATCATATTTAAATCTCCGTGAAGACAAGCTGCTGACACCACAGGGCCGCGTTACAGTTCAGATCTGTGGAGAGGCGATCTAGCTCACTATAAAGTTATTATTATTACTATGATTAATGTTATGCTGATTATGATTATGATTATGATTATTATTATTATTATTATTATTATTATTATTATTATCATTTTTATGCAATGTACTGCATTCACACTTATTATTTGGTCCTAAACTGAGCGAATTTTAGTCCTGATGTATGGAAACTTTTCTGGCAGACCCCCCAGCCGAAAAGGTACATAATTTGCCTTTAAGAAGCTTTTCCCTCACTTTATTATTGCTGGCATTCTTGAGTCTGTTTTCTTTGGTTTGAATGGCTGTCATGGCTCAACACGATAATATTGGACCCACTTCTCCGGCTCGAGTTTTGCCTACCTTAAAGTACTGCACATTAAACACGGGCTTGATTTACTTTGGAAAGAGACTGCAGTGTTGAAGATGAATGGCAGACATGGCCTCTATCTGAACCCGAGCTTTTACTAATTGGTGCAGTGTGACAGGACCCCATTTATTATAAAAGAGAGTGGCTTTAGTAAACAGATTCAAAATTACAAGCTGGGAGGAAAGAGGACAAAACATCTAGCTTAGATTTTCATCAACAGGCAAGACATATTTAACCTTTTTTGCACTCGTTTTAATACAGTTTATTTATAGCAGAATTGGTTTGATTGCCCATACTGCTAAAGACCATTTTGTTGAGCACACTAAAGAGGCTTTCAAGGATCTCAAGAGAAGCAAAATGGATTGACAAAAACCTTGAAGGGCCTTACGGTTGGTCGAAAAAGTGATTATTTTAAATTTGGTCAGCTGAATGGGAAAACAGACTCTTTTCAATTAAAAGTAAACTAAAAAGAACTCATCACTAGAAGCATTGACCCATTACTGAGGCTGGTAAAGATATTTAGCACCCAAACCTGAAATATTAAAATTAAACAGAAATATCTTTTAAGTAAGCGTAAATGCACTTTAAATTGAGCCCCAAATAATCACAGAATCAACCAAGTATTATTATTTTTATCATTATTATTTTGTTCTTGTTTAGGGAATGATTTGTTTGTAATTGGTCGCAAAAGAAAATAGAAAATAATAGATGTTTTGGGTAAATTTGCTCACTCTTTCATGTAAACAACATCTAATCTGCACCAAAGATGTTTTACTCTGCTGTATAAACTACTCTTCCTATCCACCTGCAGTGTCTCATCTTATAATATTTTTCTCACTAAAGCTTTTACACAGTACTGTATTTGTTTTTTTACCATTTATGTTTTTCAATTTCCCAAACTTTGAATCACTTTGACCTTAAATATTTCCCTATTTAAATCTCCAATATTAAAATTTCCTAAGCAGTGGCCTTTTTCATTGAGGCGGCTGTAATAACTGGCACTGGCTTTGCTCAAACCTTGAGCTGCTCTGTTTATCTGCAGCACAAATGGATGTTTGGCTGCTCCACCTGTACTTATGAGACCACACCTGCTCTCCCAGCGCATTTCTGATCTTTAAAAATGTTTACACACCAAGATAAAATGATTGGGTTATATTAAATCTGGTTATAAATTGTTGTATATGAGAAAACAAATGGGTGATTTTGATTAAGGCCAAATGAATGTTTGTTCTCGTCAGCTTTGGGGAAATGGGAAAATGTGACACAAGGTAGAATCAATAAAACAACAAGAGATGCATTTTATATTGGATTATTGGAGACAGGCACTTTGCTTAAGTTTTACCAGTACAGTTTATTGCCCAGCTTAGTTTAAAGTACTTTTAGTTTTTTATGGCTTTGTAATTGTAATGGATTGGAGCTTTTATGAAAATGACATTACAGACGCAATGTTGAGTGCTTTCTGATGCCTCTTATAACCGTCCCTCCGGCTCTGTTTTTAGAATTTTGAATTGATGGTTTCCTGAATAAATCTTGCAGCAAAGATTATTTGGTTCATTGTATGTCCGTTTCATACACATAAAGGTTACATTGGCTCGGTTTTAGTAAGCAGTCACATCACAGCTTAAAGTTTTGTGACAAGCTGAAAAAACAGTGTATTGTATTGTTGAGTGTAAAAAAAGAAGAGGAGATCCACTACAGTGTAGGAAATCTGAGCTTTGACATGATCTGAGCTAGTCTGGTAGAGTTGTATGGACTTGAAAAACACAAAGGAGCTTCATATCTGTAGATTTAAACTTGAGAGGGGAAGTGTTTTGATCAGGCCCTTCAAGATTGTTCTGTAAAACGATAATTGTGATTATTTAGGTCACAAGCAAAAAATAATAATCGTGTAAAATGCTAAAATGTGACATTAGCTTCTTATTTTTTGTCACAAAAATAAAAATCAGGTACCCCAGCTTTAATCATTCAGAAAATGTGATTTCATGAAGACTATGTCAATGAGAGAGAGTTAAGGATTTCACTGTTTTGGTCATCAATTATTGTAACACTATGACTTTAAATAGTGACACTCCTATTCCTTTTATGTTATTGTAAAATTGTAGGAAGACTAATGTTGGTGTTTGTGCGAGCAGGTGAAGCGCTTCGCAGGACTGAGTGAGTTGTAAACCCTGGTCCCAGCGTGCTTTCCCAGGGCCACATACAGTAATTGACATTTCCGAGGACCTCTGGAGCCACAGCCAGAGCCTAAAAGCTGCCGGATTTCAAGCTGTGGGAGCGGCCCCCTTGAATGCCCATCAATGCCAGGGCAGCATGTGTTCATCCCCCGCAGTCGTGGAGACATTAACCAGCCAGGTTCTGCCCTGTCCTCTGCACTCAGACACACTCTGTTCTACCGCGTTGGCTCACTTTCTGGAATAGTGGAGGTAACATCAGAAACATCATTTAATCACAACAAATCGAGCACTGAATAAAGATGCAACCACACAAACTATAATAATATAACTCCAACTTAGGAAAGGGCTTGATACTGAATACCACAATGATATAGATAGAAATGAATACTACATTATTCATTTCACAGTGCAATATTTATTGCGATGTAAAGAGGCTAACAGAATCAAATTGTTTACTTGTTTACTTTAAAATGCCTTAACAAGCCTCTGGTGCGAATACTGTCATATTCTACAGACATACTATTTTAAAAGGCTAAATAAAAGTTATTTTAGCTGTTGCTTCAACAAACCAATGCAAAGAAGCTTATAATGAAATGTACTGACTGCCCATGATATTATTGTGAGACCTGTGATGACGATATCACAAAATCCTACTAGTTATTATTATTATTATTATATTTTTTTAATTGATTTTTTCTGGCCAGAAGGCTTTATATGAAGGGACAGATATAGCGTGAAATGAGGAGAGAGAGGGGAGAGACATTCGACAGGTCTGAGGCTTGAAGGAAACCCAAGACACCGTGATGCAACCACAAATGCACAACATCCTTAATTAATGCACCACCGGCAAGCAGGAAATACCACTTTTAGTATTGATTATTATCTGCGTATTAAAGTATCATTGTTTAAGCTACATTTAGTAGTTTTGTATCATATTATAAACAACTTTGTTAAGTTTATAACACAATTCTAATGGTTTTCCTTCACCGTTTGAGGTGTTAGTGCTCTGAAAATATTTTAACCACCACTCAGTTCTTTTTATTTTGGAGCATTAAAAACACTAATAGTTGACTAAATAGACAAACAGATGGTGGCGTATCCACCAGAAAAGTGACATGTGCACATTTTAAAAAATCATTTCTATTGCAGTTGTTCCTCCTCAGGTGTATTATTCGATTTTCCACTGATTTTGCTTTGTCTATTTTAAACACTGTTAGGATTAAAGAACTATCTTGCGCTTGCCTTGGACCTCGACAAGGGTACGAATCGCCTCACACTCTCACACAGAGCCTTTTTTTACTGGTGTCTAAATGTGTGACAGCTCTGACAAAACCATGAGCCCATCTGGTTTTCTTCAGACAGTGTAAACTGTAAATTGTCCCACTTTTACAGACATTTGAGGTGATTGAGGTGGAATATTTTTGCCTGGGATTTGTGATTTGAAAGCCAATACTATTTGACTGGCAACGGATGTACTTGTGTGAGTATAGGTGTCCAGAAAACAACTCTCCTCATTTCTACAGCGAACACGTCATGCAAACATTACAGGATCCACAATACGCAATTTCCTGCCTCGAACCAAACTCAGATGGAACCGTGCAATCAGATTTGTTTATGTGAAACAAATGAGCTCACTGGCCGTCTTTCATTTATAACTAAATTAAACTTCTCATCGTTTTCTGCTTCACCCAATGTTTGGCAGCCATTTTTCTGTCCCCTTGTGATATTTTCTTTTTCCATATTATTGCTTGGCCTAGAATATTCCACAGTATGGCATTAAGCGTATACATTTCCATAGAGACAAGCATGTAGCACCACCAAGCGAGGTGACCCAAGCCATGTTTTTTTTTAACCAGTGATTAAAACAAAAATACTTGATGAATATGTTTAATGCCATACTGTGGAACATTTTAGGCAGAGGAAAAATAACAAGCAGGTGGCTCACCCTAAACCAGAAAAGTTACGCAGTACACCTTTTATGTAAAACGTACTGCAAAAATACAGTCCTTTTAGTATTAACACATATTTCCCAAACATTGCACACTTATAAACTTCTCCCACACACTGTCAACCTGATGCCTTCTTCCTTTGACAGTCTTCAGGGAAATTAACAGATGAGTTCCCTGCTAAGACGGTTGCTATAGAAACCTCACATATAGAACTTGGGCTTGAGTTTGTCATTGCAAGCAAAAACAGGAGGGAGAGAGACAGAGACCCCCACTGCAATTTCATGTAAAAAAAAAAAAGGGCCTGTGCTGCCCGGTGGTCGAGTGGTTAAGTGTGGCACAACACACGTATGCCAGGCTCCAGGTGCAACCGGCCGCAGTGTCAGTGTCCTCTCCTGTCTAATAAAGCCCGCGGGCAACAAAATCTTCCTTTAAAAAAAGGGCCAAGGAACTAATCTGGAATGAGAAGATGTTAAAGATTAAAAGTTACGTGAAAATTCATTGCAACTTTGTCTTCCAACTACAACAGTCACATCATCCTGTGTTTTTTATGATCAGATTTCTCTTGTGCATGTAAAGAGACACCGAAAATCTGATCTGATTATTCTAGATTTTTACTGGCCATGTAAATTTACCCAGTGTCCACTGATATGAGGTAAACATGTTTAAAAATAGCTTTTAAACTATCATAATGATGATTTATTACAAAAACATTGGACACAATGGTTGTTAATGTTTTTATTTGTTGTTTTTGTTCTCAAGGTCATTAGGAGAAGGCAGTATGAATCTCACTTGCCAAATCCTATGATGAAACCGGTTGGAAATCCCTAATGCCCAGCACAGGCAACAATCAAGAATCAGTGCGAGTGCAGCCTCTGCAGCTCAGAGAGCCTGGAATTCTGGAGGAGAAGGAGCTGCGTCTGACTCTTCGCACTATTCCCTACATCAGGGGTCGGCAACCTTTAATGTCCAAAGAGCCATTTAGGACCAAAAAACAAATCTGGAGCCGCAAAAAATTAAAAGCCTTATATTAGCCTTATATGAAGGAAACACAGGCTATAAGTGTATATTAGCTATATTAGCCTACTATCAAAATAACTAGGCTGCAAATACATAATGAGCATTCCTGATTAAATGTGTATTTTCTCTGCAGCGCGCTCTGGAGTTATGACGCACCACGTAACAAAGAAAAAAACGAAAACGCAGTCCTCTTCAAACCTCAATAACAATACAATCCTCTTCTCTTTCCCCCATATTTGGGCAAAAGTGGACTTAAACACAGCCTGCAATTATAACTTGGATTACATCTTGAGAGTTTACATACCCGCATAACAGCGTTCCTGTTCGATATCGATCACGTTACAGACTCATCACAGGCACTTGAGTGTGCTGGAGCTGAATTAATGTCCTTGATTTGCCGATTGATGATGTTGCCCGCCATTTTCATGGCCCTTTCCTTCACTGTCTTCATGTACTGACGATCAGTGAACGGTTTTCCACGCTTTATTATCTCCCAGGTTACAACTAATCTAGCAGCAGTAGTGGAGTTTAGAGATGCAATCCACTTCTTAAATCTATCTTTGCGCTCCTCTAATTTATTCAGAAGTGCTGATATCGTACAATCCTTGAATCCTCGTCATCAGCTACTTCCATTCCGGTTTGTTTCCAAACAGGCAATGCGCCGCCCATGTGCGCCACGCTGAAACGCATGTCGCAGATCTATGACGCAAATCATCGTTGACAGAAATGTTCGATTATAAAAAATTTTACAGCATTGGTAAACGTTAAGAATGTTTGCGTCATGTTTGTCCTCCTACAGAGACCATATTAAAGCAACAAATATATCCCCTAATTTCCTTTCATAAATGTTTGAATATGCGCCAGGGAGCCACTAGAAGGGCGCTAAAGAGCCACGGGTTGCCGACCCCTACCCTACATATATCACTATTTAGGGCTCATGCCATTCTGTTGTGGTGTCTGAATGTCCAGCAGGTGAAAAAGTAGAGTGCTCAAAATTTGTCACAATGCACCTTGAAAAGTACCGTACTTTTCAGACTACAAGCCGCTACTTTTTTCCCACGCTTTGAACCCTGCGGTCATTAAAATGGTGGGTTAATTTATAGATTTTTACTGGCTAACGGCCACCAGGCGGCACACTAGCAGGAAGTGTTTGACACACTGTAGAAGGAGACGTCAGTGGACAGTGGTCCCTGTTTTTTAAGCTGTGTGTTTTATTACAATCAAACTCATATTCACGGAGAAATTAGACTAATGAGGAAGTGAATCCAGATGCGGCTGAACACAAAGACAAACGTGGAGCGCGGACATGCGATATACTGCGGCCTACAGTTTAGAACTTGCTGCATTGAAATGAGACAACCTGTGGAAGCTACAAAATGCTCTGTGTTTTATTACGATCCAACTCATATTCACTGAGAAACTAGTCTACTTAGGACCCCCGGTTCGAAAGAAAACCGCGTGTAACAACGTGGGCACCTGCGGTTTATTGACAGGTGCGGCCAGTATATGTATAAGTTCTTGTTTCTTTGCAAATTTCGTTGGAGCGGTTTTTATTCAGGAGCGCTGTATAGCCCGAAAAGTACGGTAGTATCTAGCGCTGGTCACTACACTGTTCAATATAGACCACACGTGAGAGTTGTAAAAACAATACTGAACACCAAAAGGTCTTTAACTGGACGCAGCATGACTAAATGAAAACAGACAGAAGAGCTATTCTAAGGCAGAGTCGACTCGAGAATATGAATAAACAACTCTTGAATAAACTGTTATGGTCGCTAACATTAGCCACTTTCTTTACTCGAGCTATTAAAAGATCAATAGACTCCAATCTTAGGCAAAAAGCTCAATAATCCGGTCTATTTCGATATTTGCCGTAAAATTAATTTTGACTAAAACTTGTATGTTTAATATTTGTCCATAAACAGTGTCAGTTGGATTTACTACAGAAATCCAATTTTTGCAGAGTTTAGCCGACTTTTTCACCCAGACACCTGAGTCTTGTGAATTTTTGAATGACTGCACTATAGAGTCTGTTAAATATTGTCGGACAATGTTGTGAATGAGGGGTTAGGGACGAGAATGATTTAGACACGTCCATAAACTGTGAAGGAGAAAAGCGTGGCTGTGTCCTCTATCTACAGATTAAGACACTGGCAGCACAGGTTCAGTTGTCATTGTAGTACCTTTTTTATACCAGTAAGAGTGCAGGCGACACACTCTCCCTTTATCTTCAAACTTATTTACAATACAACAATAATGCTACGTTTTATGTCTTATTTGTGTTTACTGCACTGTCCCAAAATGGCTCCCTTCGTCCTGTGCAGTGCCGGTCTGCAGTGATGGGATAGCTTCCTTTACTGGAGTGTGTCATAAATATTGAAGCAGACAGCGTATTGTTTGCGATGAGATTAGCGGTAGAATTGGACTATAAATTACCAGTATTAGCCATCAGCAGAACATCCCCTGCCTTCACTGTGCTTTTGTATACTTCACATAATCACTTTGGAAATGGCATGTTTTTGGGGAAGAGTCCCGCTGCGAGCGCCGTGCCAGAGTACACACGTTTCAGAGGGAACAGCAGGAGGACGGGTGTGTCAATACTGGGCCCTAGTGGTGATGAGTGGAAGTGAGGGCTGTGGTTTTGAATGGTAGTGTTGTGGACTTTAGTAGCAGTGACTCACAACCATTTGATGCTGAAATGAAAGGAAGTAGCTTTTATTATTAGAGTGTAATGTAAGTGCGCTGGACTTTGTGTTAAAGCTTGTTGTCATGACTACATTCAAGCGACCATTTTCGTTTGTGTGCATGGCAGAACTTCCAGCAATGTAGAACTGTGCTATTACACCTATAGTTTAGTTGTAAACTTATACCGATTTCACGATACTAAACTGTTATTATACTATATTTTGATGCCATGGGACCAAAACACATAATTTTACTTTCCTTTACCTTTTCCGTATAGTAGCCATGATTGTGTGCAATGTAATGGCATTTTTAACACGGAAAAGTAATATTAAAATTTTAAAAATGGTTTTAAAAATGCAGCTAAAAGAGAAAATAATCACATTTACAGTGTCATCTTCCAAACATGGATAAAACGTGATATTTCTGATCTTTTAAGATTCATTTAGACTTAGACTTACTTTATTAATTCACAAGGAAAATTATCTGAACACAGTAGCTCATTCATTACAATATAATAACAATGAGCAAAAAATAGATGACAATATTTAACCAATTTCAAAATAATAAAAGCAGCTAAAATATCTAAAAACTTATGTCGAATAAGGTTTCAAGTTTTGTACGAGGCATGAACCTCCACCAAAACATTTACAGCCATATTCTCGCACATTTCTGATGGACTGCCATAATAATGTCTGAATATATCAAGATAATCCCCCCAAAAATGTTGAGTTTCCTTTTTGTCAATATCGCCAGCCTCATTAGAGCGAGCTAAAACCCATCCACCATCCGTCTGTACAAATTGTTCTTGAGCACAAACCCGCTCCATTTCTCGTCAAACCTTTCATTACTGTCAGTGATCATAAATATCGTGTAATCGCAGGTGAAATTAAACCAGGCTTCTTTTTTTTTTTTTTTTTGGACACACATCATTCCTTATCTAATCTATTTGAGGTTGAAGTATGGCTGAAGGGAGACGAACCTCTGGAGAAGCGAGAACAGAAGTGATTAAGTTGTGAAATTCATTTACGGGCGCTAACAGTTTGCTGGGCTCCGGATGCAGATTTATGATCCAACGGTTACAGTTTGGCAGAAATGTAAAGTCTTCACAGTTCTAGGTACAGGTCAAATCTGTGGCAAGGCGAGCCCACTTACACGAAGAATGCATGTTTTTCAAGGTTATTTGAGCATAAAAAACTTGTTATTGAATAAATGCAGGATAGACGACACTGCGACATTCCAGGAAAAAAGTAGTTAGCAAATCCACCCGACAGAAAAGTTGTAGTGAATCTTTAAAATAACTTGAAATATAAAGATTGATTTGGATTTAGGAGCTTGCTATGGACCCCTGAGATGCAAGAAACCCTCCAGAGGAAATACTTTTAGGGAATGGCCCCAAAGATTAGAGTGGAAGTTCACTTGTCTGGACACTGTGGAGTCTTTTGTCCTGAGAACTATTACTCCCTTTGGGCAAGACCAGAAAACATGACTTTTCTTTTACCTGGAGCTCTTCGTTTTTTAAAATCTTTTTTTCTGATGTGATTGACGCAATTCGGGATTAGCATGTAATGTTTTCTCCTGCAAAGTCAGTATTGAATAACTCTAAATCCTAAAACTGCCCTGACTCAATCTGCTGACCTTATAATTGACAAATCCTCCTGCTAAGGCACTCTGGCCTTGTCTAGTTTTGATTAGTTTATTTAGTTAGTATGTCTAAGAGGAGTTTCAAGCTTTTTCTCTCATTTCAAGGAAAATATCTGTTCGTGGAGCAAGTTGAAAATGTCTCAAAACTTTATTCTTTTATTACTTTTTTCTTGTAAATTGTGTTTTTTTTTTTTTTTACTAACATAGAGAATAGTTTTTAAGCAACCCTAAAATTCAGCCGCTGTGTTCTGTCTGCATCTGCCTGCAGAACCTTTCTTTGATCGCAAACCCAGAAAAGAGAGAAAGAGTCTGATCGGTCGCTAAAATATGTTTCGGTTCGAGACCGTGTTGGCTGCGTGAAGGTGGTTAGGTTGCTTTAAATACCTGCTTCTTCATTTTACAGTTCGATCCATTGACAGCTTTATTTCTCTCAAAATTACAAACAAAACTACTTCAATCTAAACTAATCAATACTAGTAATAAATATTGTTAATTCAGGTCATTTTATCTCCCTGTTCTGTTTTTGCAGTGTATCCGGGCTCTAAACTTTGACTCGGAGAGACAGTACATTGTCATGCTGTGCTAGACCCAACTCTATCCAATACCTATGGCAGCTGGAAAAGGCGTTTGAAGGAGCAGAACATAAAGAAAGAAACTTATTTTCCACCTCGTCCTCTACAGCGAGATGTTCAAACGAAGGAGATGCATATTGTGAGCAAAATAAACAAATACGACAGTCTGCCCTTTTGTTGTCGGAAGCAATGTTTCCATAATTCAATTCTTGGCAACAGAGAGACAAAAATGCACCAAAAACTGCTAACTTCCAAAATAAAAACTCTAAACTGAATGTTGTATTATAGATTTTGAAAGAGCTTAATTAAATTTGTAACTTAAGATAAAATATGTATAAATGAAACAAATGATCGATAACTCAAATTAACATGTTGGACAAGGTACACTATGTAACTGTTCTGGTGGACGGTCAGCTGGTGGTCTCCATGGCGATGTTATTGGCTGAAATGTTCCACAGTATGGTATTAAACGTATATCTTGCATTTGTTTCATTATTGGTGTTTTTATCGTTCAAAAATACCTTGAAAAACATTAATTCTTGAGCATATACTCCATAGATCTGACCTGAAACTTGGCAACAAAGGTTACAAAGTTAGCCCTTTGAAAACCTTAGTCGAAACACAACTAATTCACATGTTTTTTAATATATCTTTGCTCACCTAAAGCCATACGTTACATTTAGATGCATATGCAACTACAGAAAGCAGAGGTAAACACCTTGTTTTTCTGTAGCAGTGATGGATCGCTTGGACCTTTCCCAGAACAAACAGCAGCAGCAAACTTTAGGAGGAATGTCACCTTCTGCTTCTTGGGACGAGGGCGAGGGTCCGTTGCAACCCATTGTGGAGCAGTGGGCCAGCACTAAACTTTGAACCCGCGACAGATGGCCAGGTTCGGGACCCTCATCAGTGCCAAATGGCCTAGGCCACAGGGACATAGGTGAGGTTGTTTCATCAAAACGCAGTGTGACATGTCAAACCACGCCCATCTGCTTAATGATTCTACTCAGAGGAGGGTAAAGTGACCAGAAGTTCCACTCAAGTAAGAAAACTGTTCAAATGATCACTCACATAGAAACTATTCATGGGTGTCAGGCAAATGATCCCTTCTTGATTTGAAGGATTTTGTGAGAACCTTTCAGAATCAGAATCAGAATGAGTTTATTGCCATTGTTAATGAACAAAATTCACAAACATAGGAACTTGTCTCGGCATTAAGGTGCAACATAAAACACTGAGCGATAATAAAACATTCCCCATTCAAAAGACATAATATTTTCAAATATGAATTGCGCTATTGCCATGACAACATAGGGCCATTGCCTTGTTATATCCGTCAACTCAGGAAGTAATCTTGTTTCATGTCTGAAACCCATGAATAATAAGAGTAATAAGAAGTAATTGTGAGTAACTGCCTAAGAGTAACATCTGATTTAAAATGTGAAATTAAAGTAATTGGAAGATCAGGTAACACTTTATAATAATCACATTTTAATAGTCTTAATAAAGCATGAACAAAGACTTAATCCATAGTAAAGGCTTAGTAACTACTTAATTAATACCCTAAGCATAACTCCTAACTTAATCGCTACATAAAATACTTACTAAGACTTAATAAATGATTTGTTGTTGTTGTTATTATGAATTAAGTCTTTGGTCATGCTTTTTTTAAGGCTAATAAGGTGTAGTAAATATAAAGTGTTTCCAAAGAGGAAAACTTTAAATAAGGTAGACCACAAAAAATAAATATATCTGAATGAGCAGTGGAAGAAAAACAAACCTTCAGATCATTTACTTAAACATAAAAGTTTCTTCATTCATATATTTAACAGTGGCTTTATTTACATGTACACACTATTCTGAACATTATCCAATTTCTGGACAATATTTAAATAACATGCAAAACGAATGCGGCTGACCATGATCACAAAGAAGTCCAAATTTGTTTCTGTTTTCATGCCACATTAATAATCTAATAACTAAAAAAATCGGATAATCATAAACAGATTTTGAGTGTGCCTTTAAGTAAAAGTATTGAAAACTACAATCTCGTTATGACTTTACTCAAATAGACGTATTAGAGTAAAAATTGCAGCGTACTTCACATCCCTGATTATACACGATCGTACACGGGCTTGTTGTTCCGTCGCTGTATCTAAAATAAATGCCATCCATTTTCAGTTGCAACAAACTACGGCCTCAAAATGCCAAAGTTGTCAGACTGTCAAACGCAATCACGTCATGTGGTGCAGCATAAATACAGTAGAAAAGTTCATTCATACGAGCTACATAAAGTACACAAGGTACGAATTAGGATGACTTTGTTAAGAGAGAGCAAAACACATTTCTCTACAGTAACAAAACCGATTTCTGTACCGATGAATAACTGGAAAACGGTACAACAGGCTGAAGACTATTTCAGAAAGAGTGAATCATCTGTTTCCGTTTATTTTTCACAATGCCTCTGTTTATTTACATAATCTTCTCCACTTCTACTAGGATAAAATCTCACATTATCAGATTACACTAAGTACTAGACAGTGTTTTTATTGCTTGAAAATACCTTGAAAACTGCACTTTTGTAGATAGATGACCTGTAACTTTGTACTGTGAAGTCAGTTGCTTGTCTCCATGGAGATAGATAAAGTCAAACGTTTACAAAGACAATTACTGTAATAGAATCAACCATGAAAAACTCAAGCGTATACATTGAATTATTGCCTAAGTAAAACATTGTTATACTTGCTTACTTATACAACATAGCAATTGAGTTTGAGTCTGCAATTCAAGTTCAGTAGAGGAGACATATAAAATGTTCCCGATAATAAGATATCCAGTCAGCGCACACTAGTTTCCACAAAATCTTTTTCTCCTCCTGAATGTCCAGCAAGAGGCAGAACTAACTGCAGCTGGGAGAAAAGAAAAAGACGGAGCATCAAACGTGTCCAATGTGGATTTTTGTCCCGGCGTAAAGTCCTGGAGGATCTTTTTGCGTGTGCATCTGCAGCTCTGGCAACGTACTGAGTGGAGTGTGTGAATAACAGAGATGGCCGCGGGGGGTGGACCTGCCAGAAACGCTTTCACACCAAAAACATCTGCATTTTACACCTTGATGTTGCTCTAATAGCAGTCAAAATTGGTCAGTGAATTCAAAGTCTCGCGGCATGTGAGCGCAGAACACACGGGACAGGTTCAACCGCTTCTTATCGCACAGTTTTGGGAGTTTTTCTTGTATTTTCTTACTAGCACAGCTTTTTAGCATTGTTTTGCTTTCACAAATGCCCTAGTCACACTTGATTCTTTTAAGGAGTTCCCAGTAGATCCTTTAGTCCTTTTGTCGATTAATGGCTAAATTATGTCTTAGATGACCAAACTTTTAAATAATAATAATAAAATAATCATATTTTCATTAGGTTATCACAGGGTCTTGTACTTGTTCTAAAAGGTTCAGGAAAGGGCAAAGTTTATCCCGTTTTTGTTTTGTTTTTTGAATCAATATGTATTCAAATTAGTTTCGATACTAGTTTTTGTATCTAATAATAATGTCTTTTGATAACCCCAGGCAGCAGCAGCAGCAGCTCTGTTGTATCCTCAGGCAGGACCCCCGCCCTGCCTGTGCATGGACGTGGTGTGTGAGTGTATGATTGGGGGTGGTAGGAGTTGCTGATGGCAGTCTTGCTTCTGTTGGTCTATCCCAGAGCAGCTGTGGCTAGTTGTAGCAAACCACCACTGAATGTGGAATGAATAAATAATGCACAAAATTGCAAAATTACTTTGAGCATTTGGAAAGCGTCATATCAGACTCATGCATTCAGCCAATTTTCTCTGAATTCAAAAACATTAGCCTTGGCCCCAGCTCAAATGTAGCTCTCACAATCACTTCCATGGATTTATATGCGCATTTTACCATTTTACGACTGAAAAATGCTGCTCACCAATATACTTGAGTGAAAAACTCTACAACATGGTAAAAAGTTATACTGAATAAAAAACTCCATCCTCATAATTTCAGAATTTACAAGGTGACTTTACCTCCACATCCCAATCCAGACTAGACCTACAAAACACCCCATTGTTTTGCTAAACCTTTCAATTTTCCTTAGTGCAATCCCAAATGATCGTCTGCATTCATATCCCTCCCAGGCCCATCGATCGCTCGATTATGTCCAGGATATAGGGCTGTTGTGTGCGCCCTTACACTTTGGGGTCGACAGTGAGGAATGGAGCAAAAGCGCTGATGTCGGACGGATAGACGTGGTGCATCGTGGGAGCTCATTTGTAAAGAGGTGCAGGTGCGAGGAGGAGCGAGGAGAGCCAGGCTGGAGCGGGTGATGGATAGAGCTCGGCCGCTGACATGGGAATATCAATAGTTAAAGGAGAAGTTGACATATAGTGTTAGGGACTTTTTACAGCAGCTATGATTTGGTTCGAAGTCACAAAAGCCCACACAACATACTTGTCTTGGTCATAAACTGTTAATAGATTTTGGAAAAGGATTTTTGTTGGACATATTTAGCAGAATAAGGCAAATTAATTGAGTAACCTTTTAATAAAATTGTATGTGACTTTATTCACTACTTTACCTTATCTACCAGACTTGACTTGACCTTACCTTCCCTTACTTTGCTTTACTTTACTTGATTTTACCTTACTTTGCATTACTTTACTTTACTTTGCATTACTTTACTTTACCTTATCATACTTTACCAAACCTCACCTTTCCTCACTTTACCGTTACCTTTACCTTACTTAACCCTTTCACAGGCCGAGTGGCGAGCGCTCTTGCGTTGAGTTTGCATGTTCCTCCCCGTGTCTAGGTGGGTTTCCTCCGGGCACTCCGGTTTTCCCCATCAACTCTAAAACATGCACCAGGTCAAATCCTTCAGTGAAGGTTGTCCTGACCAAGCCTAGCATAAAAGATCTAGAGATGGGTCCCCGGGCGCTGCATGTAGCGAGCACTGCTCCTGAGGAGATGCCCCAGCGGCATTGAAGGATGGGTCAAATGCAAAGGACAAATTTCCCTATAGGGAAAATAAACTACCTTAAACTTAACCTTAACGCTTTAAATAATTTAGTTCTTCTGGAGCAATATATTTTACAGTGTACTCTCACCTGTCACTCTAATAAATTGCAAAATCTTGATGTTGCCAATATATATACATCAGATGCATTTTTCAGTATTTTGTCCGTCCAACTACATTGACTTAACCTTTCAAATCAAATGTTTCAGCCAGACTGTTACTCTTAAAATGACTCTTCTCCCTGAATATGTTTTTGGAGGAATGTTTTATTTTCTTGATCTCCTGCTCTGTACTTCAACGTCAAAGTAACTGTACCCATATTTGAGTACCATGTTTACTTTTTTACTTTTCTACTTACTAATCAGTCATCATTAGGCACCAAGGAATGTATACAGATAATGCAATATAGAATTTGTATTAAGTCTCAGAACTAATTAGGTTTTCATTATTCCAATATAAAATACAAAACAGAGCAAGACTGAACCAAGAACTGAACCAAAAAATGGCACTCACATTATTACAGATTCTAAACCTGTCCCTAAACCTATAATTGAACCTAACTTAATCTGAGTGAGAAATAATTTACCGTAAAAATGTGCATTTGCAAAGATACTGAGCTGTCCTCAATGATTCGTTCCTGATTTGAAGGATTTTGTGAAGACTTTTCCCCATTCATTCCCTATTCTTTCTTTCCTATTCAACACAATACGAGCATCTCATATTTGCACTTTAAAGATGCACTTCTTATGCACCCGAGAGCCCGTTTGCACATTCAAGGACACTTCAGCATAACATGTACATCTGGCTTTTTTTTGAGAAGTCTGCCCCTTGCTCTGACATACATAAAACAAACTAATCCTGTCCTTATTGATGTGCATGGAAAATAGGCCACGCGACTTCCAGTTATGATGTCGGACGAGAGACTTCTGCCGAAATTTGCCTTGAAAATCATCGGTTCACCCACATAATCCCAAGAAACGAGGAGCAAGAGATGAGTAAACACAAGACAGGTAATGCTCCGTGGGCTAAACATTCAAAGGTGACGGACCACAGCCTCAGCTGAAAACAGATCATCTCACAAGCTAACAAGGCCAGTATGGCTAGCAAGCCCAGTGCGGCCCCCGAAAGCCCTCTCCCCATCTCTAAGATGAATGTCGTCCAGGCTCGTCCCTATCGGAAGGAGGACACTTTCCAAGTGCTGCATGAAATGCAGCATGACACTGAGAGCTGAGGTCAGAGCAGGCAACAACAACACCAGGCTTGACCGTATGGAAGCCGACATAATGGAGCTGAAGGCGGAGATGATCATGGACGCCAGGAATGTCATAGCCCCCCAGCCCCCCGTCACCATGACAGACTCCCCCATCACCACTGTGGACTCCTTCCGCTTCCTCAGCACCACCATCTCCGAGGACCTCAAGTGGGAGCCCACCATCAGCTCCCTGTAATAATTGTCTGGACTGAACAGCTGATTTATAATTTGAAGTTAATGTAATAGGAAGGACTATATTTTAATAAAATAAAGCACAAACTATAGTATTTTCAAAGCATAGACCAAAATGAAATCATATCTAATGTGTAATCAGTATGGTACTACTCTGAGAAGTAGAATTTTCTCAAAAAGTTACATGAATAAATGTAACTAAGGACTACCCACCTCTGATTATAAATATCCTTATACAAAAAGGGCAATATCATTTATTATTCTTAACAGAATTACAACGTAATGAAATGTAAAATGTTGTAAATGTTATGTCCATTGAAGTAATTTTAGGACATTACTACTTTTGCCTCATTTGACCAACAATATCGACCGTTACTATTAATGCTACTGTTCAGTACTTCCTGAAATAAATGTTACTATCGGAACCCACTCATTAAGATTCTCATGCATTCAGAGTGAAAGCCTTGTAAAGTTGTACCAAATAAATTTACTAGTATTGTAAAGTAAAGTACTGCTACTTCCGTTGCTTCCTTGAAAAACGTACCCAAAAAGCGCATTCACATTTTATACAAGAAAAATATATACATAATCAAGATCTAAAGCCATATCGAGGCAAAATATTTAGAAGACAACCCATAACGCTGTAATCATACATACGTACATGTCCGCTCTTTAAATTGGTCCATCTTTATAAATTGCTGCTGTTAAACAAAGCTGTATTTTCCAGAGCTGTTCGTCTGGACCAGATTCATCATCGCGGTCCGCAGGTGGGACCCCTGCACCGCCTGGGCCACCTCTCTCGCCGCATGACATCACACACTCCATCCACCACTGTGTTTCCAGGCTGCAGATCACACGTGCACTCCTTTTGCAATGAAACAGCACCATCTATGGAGTTAAAACGTACCCAACAACCATTTTCACGAGGCAAACACTTGTACTGAAAGGCTGAGAATGCTCTGTTTGATTATTAATGACTAAATGTGCTGTTTAGTTGGTTGTTATTGGACATAGAAGGTTTGAAGGAGAGTGAGAAGGAGAGATGGCGGTTTTGAAATTAGTCATGGTTAAATCCTGGCTTACGTGGCTGTAAATATTCCTCTGACAGTTCGAAACGGCAGTAATATGTCACGCCTGGCGGCTGTCAATCATACTTAAAGACTTGTCCTTTTCAAACGCTGACTCGCATTCTCCAAACTGAGCTTCTGCTATCAGCGCTGTGCTTAGGAATGTGAAGCATGTAAGAGTCCTACAAGCCTCAAGGATTTGAAGTGAAGTTTAAGAAGTGAATGCTGTAAATGTACAGTAAGTATATGCAATGGATAGAGTGCACTTCAGCTGGATGGTAGTAGTATAGAGGTGGGCAAGATTATTAGGTTAATCGATATACCTGATTATTTAGTTCACAATATAATCGCAAAGACTAAAAAATTATAATCGGCACATTTTTAGAAGATTTTTTATTTTTTTTTTATTTTTAAGAAAAATTTGAATTTTCTCACTAAATTAGGTCTATTTTTTAGTTCAATTCAAAGAAATGTGACGATTTTAGAAGCAACAGTCATTTCTGCTCGGCTCAAACCTAAATGTAAAGTGCTTTTTTTATCTTGCTGTTCATGTCAAATTGATGCAGGTGGTAATGTGGTAATGTGTTAAGAAAACAAGAAGGACAGAACATTTAGTATTTTATCGTTGTTTTGGTCGTGATGTTGATAATCGTGAATAATCGTTAAATCGTGATGTTTATTCTCACAATAATCGTTACACTAACATTTGAAATCGTGACATCTCTAGTGGGCAATATAATATGATAAATGATAATATTGTGAATGTTGTTTTGAAGATAAGCAAAATCTGAATGTAGATTACATCGTTTCTGTAGAACATGCTACAAAAACAGCTGATAAGAAATGATTAATGGAAAGAAAATATATATAAAGGTGAAAGGTGCAATTTTGTGATTCATTTTACAGTAATTTCACGTTTGTTTGATGATTAAACCTCAGCTAATACGCAGTGTAGTAGTCACGACCGCACAGAGACAAGACCGAGACAAGACCGAGACAAGACCGAGAGACGAGAAGACCGAGACAAGACCGAGACAAGACCGAGACAAGGCCGAGACAAGACCGAGACAAGACCGAGACAAGGCCGAGACAAGACCGAGACAAGACCGAGACAAGACCGAGACAAGGCCGAGACGTTTGAGGATCGAGAGACAGCTCGAGACAGATCAAGACCAATTTAAAAACATGCCACACTGAGACTGTGGCCAGGATTAGACATTGCCTCAAGAATAAACATAGAGGTGACGGAGCCCCAAAAATATTGAAAACAGTTTAAATAAATAACACGTATATTATGCATTAAATGAACCAAATAATAATACAATAATAATAATAATAATAATAATGTATCTAGTGAGCTACAACGAATCAAGTTACAGTGGAGTAAGTGACAAGATCGAGTCTGAGACCTTAAAACAACTTTTGAGCACTACAACAGACATGTTTTATCACATTTCTGTTTGATTGACATAATATCGAGGAGGGTGGGGGTCAATATCACCCACCCCGAGTATATACAGACTGCTAGAATCATACTTGCCTTCCAACCCTGTGTATCATTAGCTCTATATTGAGACACAACTGAGGGAACCTGTTGTTATAAGTAAAATCACTGACTGGAACAAATATGAGTATGATTATTTTGCTTTTTTTTTTTATTTTTTTATTTTTGGTGGAAAGTAACTGATAACAGATACTCACATTACTGTAAATGAGTAGATTTTGCGTGTAATTGTACTTTTATGAGGTAGATTTTTAAAACTGTAATTTCACTTGTAATTGAGTCAAATTCAAACCATGTAATAATAATTAGTTACGTTTAAAATCACTACGAGTATTGAGTCCCAACGCACAAGTCCCAAAGCTCGATTGTCTCACTGCTGTATCTGCAAGTTCTTGTACTAAAGATTGATCTAAAATTATACTAAAACCGTGTTCAAATGTAAGCAGTTTTTTGAATTTTATACTTGATTTGAGAGCATCAGTCCAACTTTTCTCCACACCGTACTTATTTTTATGTGTCTGTTTATTGTCTCATTTGTTGGAAATATACAGATTTGAACTAAAAATGCACTTGCAATCGTCTTTGTAAAAGTTCGAATGCTTTTTGTCATTGAACCAGTTTTCCCCCCTCTCTCCTGCAGTGCCCTGTCTGAACTGATAGCTGTCTTCCCGGACCCTGTTTCTCCTTCTCTGGCTCCAGCAGACAGCAGACAGAAGGCCAGGTGGTATGTATAGCCTCAGACAATCCCAGAGCAAGCTGATAACATGGAACTCATCTCTCCAGTTTCTGTTCTGCCTTAAATGAGAAACGTACAGGGGTCGCAACCCTTTGGTGCTGGGGTGGGCCTCGGGGGTCCGCTGCCTGTCGGTTTGCTTCCCAATTTTAGTCCTCAATTACTGAATCAAAGGCGAAAGGAAGACCAAATCCAACTATCCCGCGTCTGTTCCTCGTCAGCTCCGATGCCGGCGGAGCAGCACTCTGGGGATCCCTGCTGCTGGTTGCCTTCCAAAGAAGCTTCAGGCTTCATTGCGCTTTGGTGATGAGGATGAGTTGTGATAGCACCTTTTCTGACTTTTTTTTGCACATGTTGGGAATTTCTTTCTTTTTGTTGAGCTTAGTCTAAAATCTATACAATTTTGAGTGTGGTTACGGCACACAACTATCTATGTATGTACGAATGTATTGATATTGGTGTCCTGGGACCAATTTGATGTATGAAATATCCATCAAGAATTTTCATCATTTGGTATTTTCTACTTGTCTATTAACTGTGCTTTGTGTTTTTATTGAGTCACGGCACATTGAAAATATTGAAAACATTCTGTGGCACACCTCTTATTACTAAATCACACGTTTTAGAAAAAATGATGTCGAAATATTGTCCACATCTCTGTTTGGTTCTTTAAATTGGGGCAATGTTGGTTTTTCTTTCTTTTTTGGATCAGAAGTTTGCTTCTGTAAATTGGAATTTTTCTTAAGGCCATACCCCATGGCACACTAGTGTTTCTCAGCACACTGGATGAAAATCAATAGACTAGAGCAGGGCTGTCCAAACTATGGCCCTCAGACCAATTTCTGTTGGCCCTGAGGCTTCCTGCTTAGCATTACCAAAAGTAGTACATTCAGTAAACATTCTGCTCTCATAACCTGAACATTTTTATTTTATGGAGACCAAAAATGAATGTTCCAAGCTTTACTAAAGGTGTGGTGACTCATCAAAACAACACCAAATGCAAAATTTTGATTGATTCACTTCATTGTCATGTCATCTGTGGCCCCCCCGCTTCATTTAGGTTTCAAAATGCAGCCCTCTGTGAACATAGTTTGGACCACCCTGGACAAGAATGTATGAAGTAATGTTATTTAAAGATGCTCCATGCAACTGTTCAGGTGGAGGTTCTGCCACCTGCTTGTCTTCATGGATTTCTTTTTGCTTTGCCTGGAATGTTTCACAGTATGACATTAAACTTCTCTATTTCTACAAAGGCAAGCAGATTACACCACCAGGCCAAGGTACAGGTCAGGTCCATGGAGAGGCGGCCCCACACACAGTAAGAAAGCGTGTTTTTGAAGGTATTTTTGAGCAATAAAACACCAATAATTCAGTTAATAAGTCAGTTAACTTCAATGCCATACTGTGGAACATTCCAGGCATAGCAATAGCATCTCCATGGCGACAAACAGGTGACAGAGTAGAAAAGTTTCTTCGTGCACCTTTAAAGAGTATATAAGAGAATATTGATTTATTTTGGCAAAGAATAAAAACTACAACCACAATACATAAAACAAATTAAATAATAATTTATGAATTAATGACAAAATAGTGCTAATTGAAAACATATACATATGCTTACCTTGATTCACTCAAAAACACAGCCAGGAAGATCTGAAACGCTGTCTTGATGTAGTATCCTTTGCCGTTCTCAAATATTTTCTCACTCTTCCCCACGTGTTGTTCATCTCTCAGCAGATGTGCAGATGAAACACATCACAGCCACATTCCACGTTATCGTCCTGTGAAGAAATGCACTTTTTATCTTGTTATTTACCACACAATTTCGCCGGCTTATACGTCTAAGAAGTGCGCGCGCTTATCCCCAGCCGAGGCTCCAGCTCCAATATGAATATGACTGACAGCACTTGACTGGTTTATGCGACGTGTGTCAACTGTGAAAAGGAAAGGCTTTTTTTTTTTTTTTTTTTTTGCTAAAGTACGGAATATATGGAAAAGACAGTTATTCTCTAGACGATTTCGGAGCAGGATGAAGTTAAAATGTGCGCCGGTTCTCACAAGGGAAGAAATGAGCCTGAGTTGGATTTAATACCATGAAAAAGGGAAAGGCACATACTACTTTTGGGGGCGTTCAGCTTCTGTCATTCAAAAAAGTTCTTGTCAAAAATGGTTACGCAACAAAGCTGGAGAATAAAGAAGCAACTTTGGCAAAGAAGCTCAGAACGGTTGCTTATCTGCATGTGCTTTGAATGTATAAAAGCTGGGGGCTGAACTATGTCAAAAAGTTTGTCTATTAACATGTTTGTTTTTAGCTGCGTCGTTTTCTGGGAAGTCTGTTTTCCAGAATACTTGCATGTCGTGACTGGGAAGTCAACTTTTTTGGACTTGAAAGGACACTTAGAATGGGACGACTACTTTTGGATAGGGCATGTTTGTTCAGCTTCTGTCATTCAAAAAAGTTCTTGTCAAAAATGGTTACGCAACAATGCAGCTGGAGAATAAAGAAGCAACTTTGGCAAAGAAGCTCAGAACGGTTGCTTATCTGCATGTGCTTTGAATGTATAAAGAGCTGGGGGCTGAACTATGTCAAAAAGTTTGTCTATTAACATGTTTGTTTTTAGCTGCGTCGTTTTCTGGGAAGTCTGTTTTCCAGAGATGGGACTTGCATGTCGTGACTGGGACTCGAGTCAGACTTTTTTGATGACTTGAAAATGGACTTGATAAAATTGGCTTAGAATTGGGACGACTTAAGGTTTCCTCTATTTACAGTTGATAGATAGATGTACGTTCATGGTTTGATTTAACAAGAACAAACTGGAACATGCCCCTCCACTTCTCTATTTGTGACCGGAACGTTTATTTAACCATTTATTTATACATTAAAATTGCCACATTGAGCTGCATTCTATAATTTAGTAACTCAAAGCAGAGGACTTTCACAAGGGCTCCCACCTCTATGTCCAGTAATACTGATTTATAACTCAAAATGCATGTCCACAAGAGGTTAATGTTTACAATTTGAAAAGAATCAATAGCAATTACATTAATGCCTGGGTAGATTTATTTATTTGCAGATAAAAATGTAATCAAGGCAGACAAATAATCCAACAAGTGGCGCTATGAACCATGTTACTCAAAAATGGTTGAAGTTAAGGATTTTTTAGGCTTTATTGGACAGCACAGTGTTGCGTGAAACTGGGGAGTAGAAAATTGTGCTATCCACTGGACCATCGAGCGCCTACTGAAGTTCTTTCTAAACAGTTAATTCTCGCTCTCAAAGATACCGGGCGTGCTCTCACAAGCCCCCTTTCGTGGTTTGAGATGGAAGTGGGAGCCTCAGCGTCTTGCCCCAGGACACTTTCACGCTTTTGGACAATCTGTTCTTCTTCCTGGGGCGCTGTCACCTCCTGCCAACCTGAACCCAGTGCATTGAGTTTGAGATGTGTCTTTGTCACTGTCGGCTGTCCGTCTCCACTGCTGCGGAGCTGTGGGGCAGGTTTCTGTTTAAGGTGATTCCTCCTGGAGATTTGCTATTGCACGTTTTCATTCTGTTCAATATTCAACAACACAGAGTTCACTCAAAAGCTGTTGACCCAAGATGTGGTTTTGTCACCTCTTTCCATTTATTGTATTTTGATCCAGGTGTTCTCAGAGTGGTTTGTATCTCATTTTTGACAGTTGGACTCATTCAGTTTCAATAATTGTGGTTCTGTCCCCAAAATTCTTGCTTGATTCAGCCAATTGCATTCATTTCATAGTCCAGTTGCCTTCAGGAAACCCACATTTATTCAAAATAGAATTGAGACTTGCCAGGCTTGTTTACAAAATAAAATATCAAATTCCTGTTACGATTTGCACATGCTAAATTAAGCATGTCAAGCCGGATGTCCTTTTAATTATAGCAGTCTCTCTTCTTCTTCTTAAACCCGCTGACTTTAGTAACAGACAATTCTGTTTGACTTTTGTTTCGTCCCAAACTTTGTCCTCTTATTTATCTGTCTAGCTGTTCTCACTGTGGACGTCTGCTCATCACATCACGGCTGGCTGCTTCCAGACGGCAGCGCGAGACAACACATCGAGTTTTAATAGACATCCCTGGCTTCCATTACTGCTCACATCGACTGAGTAAGGCCTTGTTTTGGCTCAGACGGACCTGCTGCATCACCGAAGACTATTGGTATTTAAGTTCAGTTAAAGGGGACATAATATGCTACACTTATTGAGCTTTTCCTCGTCATTAATCTACTTAAAGTTGTATTTTGATTGATTCCTGCATGTTTGAGTAACCCTGTATTTTCCTGCAATTTAGGCTTGAGAGGTTTAGAAAAATTCTGTTTTTCACCTACACCTATCCCCGCCACAACTTAGCTACGATTATTTGAGAAATGAAGACCGAGTCAAACATGTAGGATTCTGAAATGTCACTAGCCACTTTCAAAAAAAACACGTAAATGAAAATCCGCTGGCCTTGTTACAGTGAAAATGTGCGTTATTTTCAAAAGAGTACTGTTAGTGAAAATGTGGTATTTTCAAAGAGTACAGTTCAGTGAAAAAATGTGGTATTTTCAAAGAGTACAGTTAGTGAAAATGGTGGATTTTCAAAGAGTACAGTCAGTGAAAATGTGGCATTTCAAAAGAGTCAATGTTAAGTGAAAATTTTGGTATTTTCAAGAGTACATGGTTAGTGAAATGTTGGGTATTTTCAAAGAGACAGTAGTGAAAGTGGTGGTATTCATAAGAGTACGTTATGAAAATGTGGTATTTTCAAAGAGTACTGTTAGTGAAAAATGTGGCTATTTTCAAAGAGTACAGGTAGTGAAAATGTGGTATTTTCAAAGAGTACTGTTAGTAAAATGTGGATTTTCAAAGAGTACAGTCAGTGAAAATGTGGTATTTTCAAAGAGTACAGTTAGTGAAAAATGTGGTATTTTCAAAGAGATACAGTTAGTTGTTAGAAAAATGTGGTATTTTCAAAGAGTACAGTTAGTGAAAATGTGGTAATTTGTTTTTCCAAAAGAGTCACTGTTAGTGAAAATGTCGGTTATTTTCAAAGAGTACGTCAGTGAAAATGTGGGTATTTCAAAGTAGTACAGTTAGTGAAAATGTGTTGGTGATTTTCAAAGAGGTACAGTCAGTGAAAATGTGGTATTTTTCAAAGAGTACAGTCAGTGAAAATGTGGTATTTTCAAAGAGTACAGTTAGTGAAAATGTGGTATTTTCAAAGAGTACTGTTAGTGAAAATGTGGTATTTTCAAAGAGTACAGTTAGTGAAAATGTGTTTTTTTCAAAGAGTACTGTTAGTTTAATTGATTCTAGTTGTAAATTGGCTGTCTCTGATCTAGTATCTAATCTGCAGTTTTGTTTATGAGAGGAGATAGGTATGTTGTCCTTTTTGGTCTTGCCTCCTCAAAAGACGCCTCCTCATACTATTGTGAAGTTCATAAAACCACTACACAGTCACGTTTTCTTAAACTAGGCAAATAACATAGTTTGTAAGTTAGCTTTAAAATGTCTCTATCTATCCTAATATTTTGCTCTAATACTTTATTCTTGATGTAATTGCTTTTTAATTAATTGCTTTTAAAATGAATGCAGATTTTTTTTTTATTAGTCCTTTACACAAATGGAAAAATTACAAAATTCAAGCTGCGGCTACAGCACAAAGAGTACGGTTAACAAAAGGTGTATAAATGTAATAATGCAGCAGAGAACCTTGATATTTGACGTCCCAATCCATTTTTCACTGTTCAAACCCACATAATGTGATTGCAATTATACTCATTTGTGGCTGCGCTGAGACATTATTAAGCCATAATTATTGTGAACGAAGCAGAAGTTTTTGTGACATTTTCAATTTTCAAACCATCAATTATTTCCACACAAAAAGCTGTGGCGTCTCAAAACAACACTGCTCGAGTTGTTCCAGCCACACGTTTGCTGTAGGTTTGAACAGGTGGGTAAAGTGCGATATATACAGTATGTGCCAGATCAGACGCCAATCGACACGACTTACAGGTACAGTTCTGTTTTCAGAGCAAAATCCATCGGCTAAAGTCAAAGAAATGATCTGCACGGCAAATAAGAAAATATACCCTCGGATAAAACGATTTGAATTCTGTAGTTCTGTAGTTCATTTCAGTAGTTTTGGCTGTAGATTGAATTGCTCATGTGATGCAGAATGTTCCACTGGTTTCAGTACTTAACGGTAGAAACAACTAAATAAATCCCCAATTAGGTAAGTAAAATGTATTTTTTATATATTAAAATGTGAAAAGAACTAGATTTTCTCATTTTAATATACGACTTTATTTATTTCAGTTTCTTGTTTTAACATGAACATATTCTTGAATTGTTAAAATGTGAAACTTCTATTGCTAAAACATGGAATTTAAGTTATCACGAGACAATTAAGTTGTTAAAACATGAAACTGAACTCTTTAAAACGTTAGAATATCCTTGTTTTAAATTAAGCCTACCTACTTTTTTAACAAAAAACTAAAACTAAAGTAATGTTTCTGCAGTTAGTTAAGTATTTAATAGTGTAACTGTGCATTTGTACTATTAATTTACTATGGAAACATTTAAATTGCGTCATATTAATCTTCATTTCAGTAGTTTTAGCGACTGAAATGAAGATTAATATGAAGCAATTTAAATGTATCTAGATAATATAAATCTTCAATTTACTTCCCAAAAACAAAGCAAACAAAAATTGTGCAAATAGTGTAAATTTAATGAATAATACACTGAAAGGTAAAAGCGCAGATGATTTACTGCCACAGCTTTAGTTTCTCAGACAAGTTTTCCGCTCCCTTTCTGCGATTTTTTGTTCCTAAATGTGGCGCCCTCCAGCTCTTCTGGCCTTTTTAACAAGCTGCTTGTTGTGTGTCCAGTCACCATATCTGCACTGTAATTTGGAGGAGGGCATCGAATAAACACAGGGCACTGATGGGCACAGAACTGTTGCCATGGAGCTGCGAAAACCATAACTTTGCCACATTTGCTGTTCGAGGTGAAGGAAGCCAATTAGAGAGATTGACTGTACACCTTAAATAACTGCAGTCCGGATGAAGAGGTGCAATGGAGACGTTTTCTTTTGAGGCCGTCTGCAAGGATGTTGTTTACAAGAGCCAATGTCACCCTGACTGGAAAAGTGGACTTCAACTGATCTTTTAGGTCAATTAAGGCTCACGCTCGCACACAAAATTGGGACGAAACTGGAACTAAACCCAAAAAGACAGACGAGAACAGAACCTAAATAAGTCAACATCAGGACTAAATTGGGCTCAAACCAGTTGCGTACACGCTTTACACGTGTGTGTAATTATATGATGCAACTTGTGTCTGTGATGTCGAGATTGAGCAACTCAAACTAGAAGTAAAAGTAGTAAACACAAGGTAAAAGTAAGTGTTACAATGCTAAAAAGATGGAGCGCTGGTGCTTAGTGTCATTGGGTCCCGGCCTGGGAGTAAGGACATCGTCTAAAAAATTATAAAGTAGACAGTTGAATTTACTTGGCCATGAAAACAATGTTTCATGTCAGAGATGCAAACATTTTCAAGCATACAATGGGAGTGGAAGTGGAGTGTTTTGCTAATACAGGTTTTATTTTTTTAGGGCAAGCTGATATGATTTAATATAGTTAAAACATATATATAAAATAAAAATGGCTTAGTAATGAACTCACAGACATACAGACTTTTACATCTGTGCCATATAATACAAAAAAAACATAAATGTCTTCCTCCAAAGTCTGACATATAAAAACCACATGTTTATATAGACAGAAGATTGGCTGTGGACCTCTCGGTACAAAAACCCCAACCATATCATTGACGTTTAAACATCCTTTCATCTCCATCTCTCGATCTTTAGATTAATTGCCCAGCCGTAATTTAATGTCTTCTTCTGGTCAACACAAACTTTCTTCAAGCAGTTTTGTGCATGTCATTTTCTTGAGCTCATAAATATAACACTGGGTAAGACATCTCAACCCACTCATTGCAGTTGAGACTGGACCACTTTTAACAAGCACATGTTTAATTAATAAAGTTAAATTAGGCCATTCCAAGCACATTCTTGGTTGCTACTTTGATTACAATTTTTATACTCAATTTTAGTCTTTAGTCTTTGTATAAATTTGCATAAAACTATTGCTTCACCATAAAATGCATTGAGATAATTCAAATCCACAAGAGGCAAACCAGATGTGCTGCTTGTCAGTGTTGTATAAACACGCGTGACCCTGGTACGGCTGTATGTGCTACTTGATATGCTTTTGTTGGTTTTAACGAAGCACAGTATCTTGATGTTTTCATCCAGATGTTTGAAATATCTGAAGTAATGCATGTAATCTATTGTTTTTGCAGCAGCAGATGGTGAAGAGGTGATGAGATGACCGTGTGAAGCACAGTGACGAGTTGTCATTAACCGTCTCCTGGATTCACAGCTGGGCTTTGAAGTGGAACATGGTGTAAAGAGTTTGAGAGGTTCAGACAAGAACAAACAACTGCGGAGCAATAATGTAGAATTTTAGAGTAGAGTAGATTTGTCATTGCATTTGTTGTGAAAGGTGTATTGTGCTGTTCTTAATCTGTAAATCAGTAGTTACAGGAGCACAGATGCCATTTTCTGGATCCTGCAAATCTTTCCCTGTTTCTTTGCCACAAAAAATCAAGAAACTGTTGCAATTTTAATATGGTTTGATGTAGCTTATACATATTATTTGTGTATTATGTTGTAAAATGCAGCAAATTGGATATTTTGTGATTATAGTGTGAGTGTTCGAGTCCGACTCTCTAAAATTTGCTGCATGTCTTTCCCCGGTCTCAGTCCCATTTCACGCTGTGCTGTCCTATCAAAAAAATTTAAAGAAAAGTAAGGTATTAATGTAAAATATAAATACAATACAATGTATTTCATTTATTCACTTAAATATAAATTTAAAACGATGACATATAAACAAAACATGAAAAAAGGACCCATTGAATTTAGTACATTTATCTATTTATGTATTAAATTAAAATAAAAAATACATTAAATATAAAAGTAAAATGTATTGATTCGCTGATTTATTTATTATTTTCTTTCCTTATTTGCTTCAACCTAAAGAGCAGTAGGGGGCGGTAAAATCCAAATAGGCTTCTGCTTTATTTTCATCACAAGAAGAAATCGGCGCATGTGTGACGTTAAACATCCGCGACACGAAGACGGACGAGGCACTCGTTTCTGTTTCTTTCATTCGATAACAATCCACAAAATGTTGAAAAAGAAGACGAGCAGCGCTGACAAGAAAAGGAAACACGCACCGGCCGAGGACAGACACGAGAGCAGGAAAAGGAGAAGCGCCGACTCCACTGCGGAGGTCAGATTTCAACAAACACGTCAAAAATGTGCGTTTGTTTACGTCAAGATTGGGGTTGTCAAAATAGGCCGATTACAAAAAAAAAGACCATTATTAAAAATTGATTAATTATTAAAAGTGACGCACATGTTAGCTGGTTTGATTGATTTTCATACTGTATAAGTGGCCAAGCTGAAAGAAATGAGCAATTAACCTTTAGAGTTATTGACGTAACGTAATCTCAAGACACTTATGAATTTTGTTGTTTTTAATCTAACATCCATAACATCTAACATTATAAACTCTAAAGAAGCCTCGACAGTCTAAAACCTGCTGAACAATGAACTCGTATTCTAAATATACTTCTTTCTTGTTCTATTATAGATGTCACATTTGTCAACCCTTTTTACTAATTTACTTTAACGTTGTTCTTAAATCAAGTTTCACCATACATTTTTTGTTCCTAGCTTTTATATTACTATTATTTAAGACTGAGTGTTATGGAAAAACTATTTTCTAAAATAAAAGTAAAAATGGGTTTTAGTAATGATTTTATGAACATAAACTATACAGACTTTTACTCTGTGCCATTTAACACAAATAGTATTCACATTTCTTTCTCTAACGTCTGACTTCTGCTAAAAACCACATGTTTTACTGAGCGACTCTAAACAAAAACCCTCCCAAATAATTGACGTTTTCACATGACTCGAGCTGTTAAAAATTCCTTTTGTTAAGGGAGCACATATTAATGAATAACATGTAGTAATTTGAAAACGGCCGTTAATTTGATCATTGTTAGTGTTATATTCATGTTATTTATTTTTTAAATGTTTTAGCCCTTAGCTTTTCTTTTTGTCAATCCAACTTTTAAACTTTTTTTTTTTTTAGCATCATATGAACTTTGAACATTTTCTTAACTACTATATTTATGAACATTTAAAGGCGTTATATTAACTCTACTACTGTTTACCTGTAACCTGAATAACCCATTAGCAGCAGTGTTCTATTTATATTTGTAGCCTACTGAAATAAGAAGTGCGTTAAGTGGCTGTTTGCTAAACTCTTAATTTGAACAAAATTACCATGGGAACTGTTATAAAATTGTCCCTCATTTAAGTTTCTTTTATGGATTTAATTCCCCCAAACTTAAACACATCTGGCATAGTTCAGAGTCGCATGAACAGCTTCTAGGATGACTACGATTTCCTATTTGACTGTGAGCGACACGTTTGGTTTTGTTTTAGCAGGAGTCCAAAGATGAGCTGGCCGACGCAGAGCTGGACAGAATTGGCAGTGACATAGAAGAAGGAGGGCTGGACCTCGCCGTACAGTTCCAGCCAATCACAGCCTACTCCTCAGACAAGGATCAGGTGCTGCAGCAGTGTTTCCGTGTGCTGGGGGAGAAGAAACTACGCAAGATGCTGCCAGACGAATTCAAGGTTAACAAAAGCGTTGAGCTATATTTGAGTTTTAAATGTCTTCCGAATAACAATTTTGCAAAGCTCACACTGGGTAAGAACGTCGAACAAGCACACTAAACGGCCTTGTGCATGTTTCGAAGCATTTGTTCCAATTTTGGCTCTTTTGGACATTTTTGCACCAGCACTGAATGAACTATAATAACTGCAGCTTATGTCTTTACAAGGTTTGTTTTCCTCCTGTTTATTATTCAGTCATGTTGTAATAGTCACTTTAAAAGGACACAAAAAGTGTTCTATATGAGTGCAAAATGTAAGCTTTCCCTTGGTCACTCAAAAAATTAAGTTAAATATATTGTGTTGTAGTGTTTTACTTTTTAAAAATGGAAAATGCTTAATAGATGTTTGACTTCTAAAAGTTCACTTTGAATGCTTTTGACTTGATTATATTTACAGGATTGTAGTTTAGACGAAATTAAAAGATTGTGTTGGGAACAACTTGAACAAATCTCGGAGAAGAATCTCCTCCAGATCCTTACAGGTGACTAACCACATTGAGCACTGCACTGTCCAATAAGACCTTAGTACACAAAACAGTAATGTTTTACTGTTCAATTAAAAGGTGAAGAGTTGACGACCTCCAATGAAACCTCAGAGGAAGCTGTGGAAAGCCAGTGAGTGGACAACAATACTGTTTATTGTTGCATTTTTGTTTTTGCTGTTGTTCACTTCATTTATTTCTTGAATATTAAGGCAAGACAACAACGTGGATTCAACATCTTTCCTCAAAGACGCAACAAAAAATGAAGAAACGAAAGGTAAATGGCAGTGTTGCCGTATAAGATTGCACATTTGATAACTTGTAAGCAAAATAAAACCGAATAAACTGTGGGTCGTGGGTGACCAAAAAGTAATGGGTTTTGGCAATTTCGAGCTAACTTCCAAGAAAATGTATAAAGAAAAAAAATGATAAATTGAATTAAATTACAATTCATTTTAAATAAAATATTATCATTGTTGTTATTAAGCATCAGGAGTAAAAAAAAAACTAGCAGAACAATAAAATCTGAGTAATTAAACTGAATTATTTGTTGTTGCAGAAGGAGGTTCAAGTGAAGAAAGCGACGTCCTAAGCATAAACGCAGATGCAGACGACAGTGACATTGAGGCGCCTAAAGAAGAACAAACTGTAAAAACGACAGACTCTTCGAACAAAGACACGCCGAGTGAAGACTCTACAGTGAAACCTCCGCCAGTCACAGAACAGCCCGTCGTGGCCCAATCAAAGGAACCCAAGAAGGATATTCAAAGTGACATCGACAGGAGTGTAAGTGAGATTCTGTCCTTCTCAGCTGCAGCGCCTGAAACCCCAAGTGTCAGCCAACCACAGGCTACACCACCAGTCCCAAGTGCGCCCCCTTCAGCCTCAGGAGGGGTTTGTCAGCCGTCAATCCAACAACTGGAACTGTTAGAGCTGGAGATGAGAGCTCGGGCTATCAAAGCGCTAATGAAAGCAAGCAAAAAGACCACCAACTGACTTTTATTTGTCAATACAAGACTGAAAATGTGCTGCCTGTTCTGTTCATTTCATGCAGTGTTGCTGCAGTTTCAGAATGCAGTCTTAATTTTGGGCACTAGATGGCAGTGTTACTCCGCAGTTTGTTAGGGTGTATTTTTGATGCAGAAAAGTGATTACCTTATTTCGTAACAGTTTGGTCATGATGTGATTTGGAACTGTAGTTACTGACAGGCAAGATGTTGGGAACAGAGGATAACAAAATATGTGCAGACGTCTCTAAGGGGGCAGTTGAAGTTAAATGTATGTTTGAAGGCCCAGATGACAACAAATGAGTGTGAGTAAAAATCTAAACTTAAAGTGCATATGACGGATTAGCATGACACTACTCATCTCATACTAACATAGTGAACAACATTACATTCCCTAGTTTGACTGGTAATTTCATAGCTGTTACCTATAGCTACCATATTATAACAAGGGCCGAAGCTTGACTAATTTAAACAATAGATATCATTTGACAAATAAAAATTATGGTAACACCTTTTTATCTTTTTGCATTTTGAATGTTTAAACCGTCAGAACATTTTGTGTTGATATTGAAAATTTGTGGATTGATGACATTCCTTTATTTATTTATATAGAAGAAATCAGTGTTACTTGCTGCATTTTTCAACTTTTTCGTCCGCAAAATAATTCTGCACCAACTGCTACTTGACTGATGTTACTTCCATCTCAACAATGGAAGTAACAATCAGAAAAACATGAAAACTTGTGTGTAAGTTAAGACCCAAAATATTATGTACATTTCAACTAGTGAGCAAGGTTTAAAAGTGGGTTGTTGAAGTCTAGGTGTCTGCAATTCAGTTTTACACCCGTCTAAAGGTGTATATAAAATGTAATTATTGTATTTATTTATTAATTTATTTTTTCATTCAATTTTATTTTGGAAGTACATCTTCAATTAATTTATTTAATTTCTAAAAAAATAAAGAAATTAGTAATAATCTTTAAAGTTGATATTGCCGGTATACTTCCGGTGGGCCATAAGTTTCCATACAAAGGAAAAATAAAAATGTTATGTTGGACAACCGTTTTTATGTATAGATTGTGCTCTACATGATTACCATGGTGTCATTGTAAAGAGCTTTCTCGGCACAGTTGGAATTATGCTTGTAATGGTGTTAATGATACGTTCCTTGAGTTTCTTTACCTGATACACCATGGCCTTCAAGTGCCAAAGATGGAAATCAAGAGGGAAGAGCTCTGGGGATTTGGGAGGCCCCTCCACAGGACCACGCCGACCAATCCTATGTATGGAAACTTATGGCCCACCCTGTATTTCTCCCGCTTCTACTCCGCTTCTAAAACTTTACTCTTATGCCTTAGTAAAACTGCAGTCCCTCGCCCGCCATTGTCCGATTAGTCTGAATCTCCAAAGTCACGCCTTGGCCCATCTGTTTAATTCAACATTCGAGCACCTGACACTCAGTTGTCTCTTCTTGAATTCCTCACAGATGTGGTGAAACTTTTGTCATTGTTGACGGACCTCGTATTGAATGTCCTGGTTGAAGACGCTTTGTACTGGAGGTCTCCTTTAACTTTTGCAGCCTTCATGACGCGCTCGTTCACATGGCTTCATTAGCAGGTCTTGTGGTTTATCAGCTGCTTGTCTTTTTTGGTCCAGGCGATGTGCTCTTTCTATTGTACTGGGGGGGACCACAACTCCAGCGCAGGAATCTTTCAGTAGTGTCCCCTTCCTCCCTCTGGGACTCCCATGAGTCTGAGGTGGTTTCTGCGGGATCTGAACTCAAAGTCCAGTATCCTGCGCTTCATATTCTTCTTCTCCATCTGCAGTGTCACTACCTCAGTCTTCAGCTCCAGTAACTCATCCATATTGTCTGAAATATGCCGCTCCGCCTCCCCCTTCAGCTCTCAATGATGCCGTCACGTTCTAAATTATTTTATTAATGCATATTTTTTTTCATAACATGTAATAATATTTTGTAAATACATTCACTATGTTCTGTAATACCACCAAACCAGAAAATCTATGTAAACAAGCAATTTATGTAAGTAAATCACCTTAAAGTGGATGACAGTATTCTTCCAAACAGCAATTGCGATATGATCCATGTTTCGATATAATTCTCCTGCTGCTATTCCGTTCTAAAACTCTTATGCCGTTGTGAAACTGCATTTCCTGGCCCTCATTGTTTCTGAGCCGATGATTCTGATTCTCCGAATTCACGCCTCGACCCATCTGTTTAATTCAACTTTTGGGCACCTGACACTTTCCTCTAAATTACTACCATCTTCTCGGCTTGACATTGTCTGCCTCCATTTGTTCTGAGTCTGTATGATCCGCGGGGCTTACATCGCGTGTTATTATATGCAGATGCGGCGCTCTACTTACAAGCCCAAGGGAAACAATAAAAGCTATGATAAGGCGCTGTTCTCTTCTGGGTATTTTGCATCTAAAAGCTTAGTTTCATAAGAGGCTCGGGTTAACCGTGTCACTTATTCCCGGCTTTATCTGCAGGTATCATTGATAATTTTGAGAAGAGAGGGTCCACTTTAGGCGAAATGATATAAAGATGGTGAAGAGTGGGGTATTATCTGTCATTTAGGGCTTTCAGAAAGGCAATTATGACACGCTGTGAGCAGATAAACCGGCTTTTTTCCACTAAAAGACTCTGAGGTCTTGTGTTGTTGGTAAAATGTGATCTGAATGATAAGAACTGCATCTAAAAAAGGGACTGTAATTGACAGAGGTACTTGTAATATTACAGCTAAATATTGTTACAACATTTTATTATTACTACAACCACCATCAACTGCCTATTTATGTCTATTACGAATTTGATTTAAAGTATTGCTCCTACTATACTATTACTTCGTGTGCTACTGCAATTATGAATCTACTTAAG
Organism: Chaenogobius annularis; assembly: GCA_015082035.1. NCBI lineage: Eukaryota > Metazoa > Chordata > Actinopteri > Gobiiformes > Gobiidae > Chaenogobius > Chaenogobius annularis. Next base: position 709,268 of record BJKM01000085.1, on the reverse strand, counting down.
TTATTGTATTGAAGTATTCATTTGATGATTTTTTTATTTTGAGCAATTGATTAGGGATCATTTTTCATACATTTTCTTCTCATGTACATATGAAAGGTTTTCCACAGCAAATAAGCAAATGGAGAACCGTCCCCCTGTCCTTAGACCCTCCTTCTCAGCAAGGATCATAAAAGTCACATGTTTTGTCCACGTTTTGTCATGTCACGACCACAAACTTAAATTGTATTGGCATTCTTTTGAAAGAGCAACACAATTTCCAGATATCTTTTTAAATAAAAAACGGAAAAGTGCAGTGTGCAAAAGTATTCAGGCCCCTTCATGTCAATACTTCATTGAACAGTTTTGTTTGTTTTTTTTACAGTTGAAAGTCTTTTGAGGTTTGTCTCTACCAGCTTTGCACACCAACAGACTGACATTTTTGCCCATTCTTCTTTGCAAAACAGCTCAAGCTCAGTCAGATTTGATGGAGAGAGTTTGTGAACAGCAGTTTTCAGATTTTGCTACAAAAGTCCGTTGTCCTGCTGAAGGTGAATCTCTGCTGCAGTCTCAAGTCTTTTGCAGACGCCAACAGGTTTTCTTCCAAGATTGCCCTGTATTTGGCTCCATCTTCCCTCTCTCTGAGCAGCTTCCCTGTCCCTGCTGAAGAAAAGCAGCCCCTCAGCATGAAGCGGCACCACCATGTTTGACAGCGGGGTGTTCAGAGTCATGTGCCGTGTTAGTTTTACGTCACACATGGCACATTTTGCTTTTAAATCAAGTCAAATGTTCCTTCCACTTCACAATTGTGTGCCGGTTTGTGTTGCTCTTTGACAAAAAATGCCAATGCAATTTAATTCAGTTTGTGGTGGTGAGAAACACATTTGCAACCCACTGTATGCTCTGATTACATTTACAAGTTTTTCTTTTAACAAAAGTCTATTTGCTTGAAAGGAAGTGGGAAATACACATCAAATCCTCGAGGAAGTATACAGTTCTAATATATTTCCTGTACATGAATTATCAAGTCATATTGCCTTTTCACCATAATAATAAGAGTAAAAAAGTAAAAGCATTTTAGACAGATTTTGAAAGCTAGAAATGGGTCAATTGTTGTGGTATGGATAAAGAGTTGTGCTGATATTTGGTCAGTTTTAGCTTGCTCAAAGCCAGACTTGAACTCAAAACCTTTAGGCACCTTATTGTCACCAATAAGCACTGAAAATAACCTTGTGCAACAGGACTCCAACTGTTTTCAACAAATGCAGTGGACCAGAAAGTAAAGATACCTGCTCTGACATTTAGTACTCCAACTAACGAACAAGTGCTACTACTGGATTCGCTGTTTTGAAAAAGTTCTACCAGGTTTTCTTTTTTTAATATGGACGTATAAAGTGCTTCTGTATAAGTATCGAGTAACTTTCCTCTGCCGTTTGTAAAGTTAAAGGCTCAGTGACGTTCGATTAGTCACCTCTCCAAACAAAAATACTTTTATCCTCCTGATCAATGCCATTTCAAATGCACTTTGTCACAATCCTTCCGGTAATGGAAGTGCACTTAACGCGGCTCTAAACACTTCTTGCTACATTTTAACAGTCTACCATCAGAGCGGTAAACATTGAGGCTGATACAGTGGCCCCTAAGGACAAACTGTTGAAAAGGCAAAGTCTGGTAAGACGAGACGAGCTGTGTATTTAGGCACATTCTAAATAAAACCAGGTACAAATACTAGAGGACAAAGGGGCGAACACACAATTGTGAAGCAAAAGTTTTACCATCCCAATGACTTTAAGGATGACACTTTTGACCTAAAACCTGTAAACTTTTTCAGTTGATTAAAAAAAAAAAACTGCAACAGTGGTTTGCCCTCCCAGAACAGCTGGACAAAGTCAAAACTCTTCCGTCCCAAATGCTCAATTTCACTGTAGCTAAGCAAACAAGATGGGGCCCAAAGGACGATCTGATGGTGTTTTTGTGGATTCTCGTGAGATCGGTGGCAAGGTTAAAGTGTGGACTGTTTTGGTGAGTTTGGGACAATAACAATATTCTTTGAGGCTATAACTGGGGGAGCTGAAATTGGATGATAAAAAAAAAAGTTTGTTGATTCACAGTATAGATGGATTCTTTCAAACTGGGCCAAATGTTCTTTCATAAGATTGTCTGGATAGGAGCAATGTTGAAATGACTCAATGTCTGATTTGCATGGTTATAATGTGAATCATGTGACACTAACCACCGGCTTGTATCGACAATGAGGAAAGCCCGGCCCCCCAAAAAGGCAAACATGTTGTAAGAATGACTTCAATTGTGGTGGAAAGTAACAGTTTTACCCTGGATACTTTTTACTTTTACTTCAGCACGTTTGAAGGCAGGTATGTGTACTTTCTACTTCACTACATCTTTGAACTGGACTGAAAAGTGGCTGACCAGTTTTTTTTTTAAATAATTTTTACTGAGACATTTTGCCTGCATTTTCTAGTACTCTTTGAGCAAACAAAAATAGAAACAAAATCAAATAAATTGCTTCTGATGACCAAATATCAGCACAATTATTTATCAAGATCACAATTTAATAGTTCTCAAAATCTTACTTCGGAGTTACTTTTATTGAGTAAATGTTTACAGGAATACTTAAATACTTTTATGTGAGCAGATATTTAATGCGATACTTTCTTTAGTATTTTTTTGCACCTGTACTTTTACTTACAGTAAGTAATAAAATGGAGTACTTCTTCCATGGGTTGGGACGCTTTCTCCTTGTGTTGTGAGTTGTACTTTTAAGCCTTTTCAATAATTTTGTTCAAAACCAGAATCAAAATGACTGGTTTGGCATTATTTTATTTGTAAAGTGAGCGCGCACAAACAAGACATTAACCACGACAAAGTCAAAGGAAAGTTATACTAATACTATTGTAAGTCAAACGGAAGTCCCAGAGCTGGCCGATGTTATAGAAATAAATACATATTTGAATACAACATGTATTTGAATGCCAAATGAAGCTTTGAAAAGAAATCATTTCAGTAAAAATGTTGAAATGTCACACGTTTTTGCATTGTATTTTCTAAAGTGAGCTACCATTTGTTACAGTCAGACGCCTCAGTGACACGATACAGTAGTGAAACACAAGTTTGAGTGATTTATTTTTGATTTATAGATTTTCTTTTACACGCAGGAAGTCAAGTTTCTGCTGTGGAAAAGCTAACCTGTCAGTCCAAGATAAAATATGTTGTAAGTGATGTTGAGAAATGGAGATGACAAACACATCCTGTTGCATAAATAAAGTAATTCTCCACATTTCCTCTCTGGCATCTTTTTTTTTTTTTTCTTTTCCTCCAGGCGAAATTAAATTGAACTAACAGCTTGTACTGACGGGCAATAAATAACTCGGCACCTCTATTTGACTAAGTTAATTGATTTCCTCAAGCAGTGACTCACCTTATCCATTTTCTGCAACTTTTAGACGTTTGAGAATGAGAAATGTAGAAAAGTCGAGCCTGATGTTTGCTGTACTTTGTTTTGATTAAGAAGCAGACTGATTCTATTTTAATATTACAGCTCTCAAACATTTCAGTGGTACACAAATCCGAGCTTGAGTTACAATTTAAAGGTGCAGTATGTAGCTCTTCCATCATTCTGACCTGTAAATTGGCCTAGGGGCATTACTAAATTGCGTCCATGGTTAAAATCCGACCGCTGTGTGTTGTCTGCATCTAATTATAAAGTGTTTTATCATCAGAAAACCAGGAAGTGCGCCATTAATTTGCTAGTTGTTGCTTATAAACTTGTGGTGAATAATTTGCATGCTTGGAATGCGTAAGCAAAGTGAAAATGAAGTTCAAATGAGCAAACTAAGAGTTGAAGAAGTCATCAATAGTCAGTAGGTATAGTAGTATTGGTAGTAGAGCAGTGCAATTTATGGCACTGGTAGCCATTTTGGATCCTTTAAAATCCGAAATAGCAGCATTGAGTCGACAGGTGTTCATTATTCCTTTCGTTTCTGACTCTGAGCTCTTGTCTTTTTTTCCCAGCAGTCATTGGGAGCCTAGGACACCTTTTCAAAGCTGGAGTGGCTGATTGCGAGCGCTTCCAGTAATGTGAAAAGAAATGCTCTTTCCCTTTTTTGGATGCACTTGAGAAGAAAAAAATGTTTGAATTTTTCAGTTTAGACTTCTGACTTTTAGATTTTCAGTTTGCTTTCTGGTGTGTTTTCAACCAATGATATAACTTACTAGAATATTCAAAATAGGCTACTAATTTGTTGATTTACTATCAAAGTGAACACATTTCATGTCGGCCTGGATACCTTTAGTTTTCCCACCATTTCATCTTTTTTTTTTTTTTAATCAATTCAGATTTCTGCTGTTTATCAATACTTAGAATAACAAAACAAAACTACAATGTCCATAAATCCAACTAAACACATGTGTATGAAGAAGGATCATATACTGTATGCTACTCAGCCCTTATTCCATGTTGGATTCGTACATGTGTGTTCATATATATCAGCCATATCCAGGCCATGTGATTGTACAGAAAAACTCTTTAGCCAACATGACTCATTGTAAACTGTGCTTACTGTCAGCTCAGTAAACATCTCTGAATATGAGTGCTATTCGAACATTTGCACGAACCCCGGTCTCCCACATGGAGGGCGAGGTATCCTACTGAGCTAAACTCCCATACCAGTAAATGATGCTGAATGGCCTAAATAGGCACACTTCACCGATCAGTTCATTACATGTTCTATGTTTTTTGTATTTTTAACTTCCGGTAATGTCTAATCATTAGAAACGTGAACAGAGACTTCTTTGTTTGTGGCAAAACTGACTTTTTTAAGTCAGTTTGTTAAAACTTGGCGCTGCTGTTGCTTCGCTTCTCCTTGCACTTGCGCATTTAGGGCAAAACCTCCAAACATCCTTGATTCCCACACAGGTTAATTCCGCGTAGTTCGAGCAGAGATGTATGAGGCTGTGTGGTCCTCAGAGGCATGTGCAGACCCCTAAAAGAAGCTGCTGTCCACTTTGGTTCTAAAAGCTCATGTTAGAGAGTGAAGCATGAATGGGCCTCTGAACACGGCCACAGACTGTGCAGCTGTGGGAGAAGAAGAATCATGCTTCCCGCGCAGTATTGCCCAGCGGCCTGTAGTGGCCACTAAAAGACACCGTGACTTCAGCCAAGCTTCAGCAGCAGAAGTGAGGGGAAAACGGGCTTATTTGAATATATTTCAGACCAATTTAAATATAGTTGTGTCACACGGTAATTAAACATTGTATTGGTCAATCACTGCTTGCCTTGATTGCCCTGACCACACACCACTGTCATACATACATACATACATATATCCAGGTCCACAGAAATATATATGTGTGTGTGTGTGTGTGTGTATCTATATATATATATGTGTGTGTGTGTGTGTGTGTATATATAAATATATAGATGTGTGTGTGTGTGCATATATATGTGTGTATAAGTGTATATATGTGTGTGTGTGTGTGTGTGTGTATATATAGATGTGTGTGTGTGTGTATATGTGTGTATAAGTGTATATATGTGTGTATATGTGTGTATATGTATATATGTGGATATGTGTATGTATTTATGTATGTTACAGTGCCAGAAAATCAACACATTAAAGTACCACCAGGTCCCTGTACCCTTAGTTGAGGAAACAATTCTACAAAATGCACTCCACAGCCTCCGACTTTCCATCCCTTCATTTCAAACCTGATCACGTAGAGAGAGGAATCTTAAACAGCTGCCCCTCTCCGGTCCCAGCTGTCCCGCGAGCTGCGATGGACCACCAAAGTGTCCCATAGATGGATGATGGATCTCCTCTTTTATAACGCCGAGGTGCAGACTAAACCACCATCCAGACAGAGCTTTGGAAGACATTGAACTGTCAAATCCACGCGGGACGCCCCTTTATTTATTTTTATTTGGATGATTTATTTCCCAGTGAAGCACAAAAGGACTGAGCCAAGTAAATTACTTTTGTTGGAGTTGTGATAAAAGTGTCACATTGCTTCCCACCACCAGCTGGCAAGGGATTGTGTTACATAAGTAATCGTCAAAATGAATGTCAAGAGCAGAGGATATAGAACTTTACTTGCTGTTAGTTGGTTTGATGGTCTAGTCAGGTGTTTTAACGACTCACAACAAGGGCTCTTCTGGGAGAAAATTGCAGTTTATTGAAGGCTGACCTAATTTATTGAGGGATAAGTAAAAAATAAAGAAGGGAAGCTTGTCAAAGTTGATTGTTGATCTGATGATACCCATGCATAAGATAAGTCAAATGATTTTGAATACCACAACACACATTTAACATATCATCAACTGAAATCCATCAAAATAAAAATAAATTAATAAAATAATTAAAATTGTGTCATGCTATTGCTACTACTTGTTGCATCTAATTTTCCTTTTCAGTCCTGCTGCTGCTGTTGTGATTATTATTTGAATTGCCTATTACAATGACTGTCACTTCTCCTATTAGTACTAAGATTGTTGCTTTTTGTAATAAAACATCAACATAATAACGTAAATTAAATGACGTTATGTTTGCTGCAGCTTGGTTCCACAGTGCAAAACGTCCATAGAGATGCATTTGCTAAAACTGTACTTATATAGAACGTAAAGAAAAGAGTCGTGGAATCCGATACGCCGCTGGGTCACTACTGGTAAATACATTTATGACACTGCGTCCGAATACTTTAGAGTGTTAAGTTTAGCATCTACAGTGGTTTAACATTAGGCTGTTTGAAAAGTCTAACAGGTGTGACGACACAACCCCGAGCTCTAAACAATTATTCATAACGCGATCAATTCAAGAGTACAACCCTATGTAACTATGTAACTGTTCTGGAGCAGGGTTGGCCATGTGCTTGTCTCCATGGAGATGTCATTGCTAATGGTCCACAGAAACGGCATTCAAATAATCAAAAGCGGCTCAAATTAAGAATGCATGTTCTTAAGTTTTAATAATTGCAAGATGGTAATGTTATACTGTGAAATATTCCATCTGTCAGAAAAGTAGCACAGTGCACCTTTAAATTATTGTAAATGATTTGAACCGAGCTTTACGTTTAGACTTTAGGATTTCAGAGTTTGAATTACCACCACAAGATACCGATTTCTTGTACGAATTCCTGTGGTCTATCTTTTTTGCGCATTGTAGTCACTTTGAACACAGAAACCAGAGCTCCGCATGGGTCCGAATGCTGAGGACATGAGCCACCATAGGAGCCACACAAGAAGCTTCTCGCTCACTCTTTCTCCTCCGTCTATACTGTCCTCTTTCACCGAGATGGAGCGTGATCGATGGCTGTTTGGGAAGTTTTTTCATGTCGCACAAGACAGACTTATTGATGCGTTCCCAAGAGCGGCTCTGCACAAAAACTTTGTGCTGTAGCAGGGATCAATGGATATCTTAAGTTACATGATGATACATTTCTAAGTTTCTGTTCTTTACCCACATCATTTGAATGATCTTTGATTATGATTGGTATTTATGTTTAGTCAGTTTCTTTATGCAACTTTAGGATATTTGAATTTTCGTAATGAATAGCCCGTCCAGCCAAAATGAACACTAAACATAAGTTATTGAGTCACTATTTTATCATTTCATATGGATCCTTGTTTCCTATGCATTATTGACCTTATTTAGCAATACTAAATTTGTGTTCAAATGTATCATATGAATACTATAACCCTGAAGTTTAATGAGAAAGAAAAAGTAATTCGGAAATTATACTCAGACATCATGTGTATCATTAAAAGTGCCCAACTTTTCAATCATAAATGAGTGCGTTTAAAATTCACTGTAAAAGCCGAACATTGCGAGAGAAAGCAAACCCCTGCACACCGCCTTCATCTAATTCGAAACATTTTATCTATTGCCAGAACAAGTCATTAGGGTCGCTATATGAGGTTTTGGAATGAGAGCTGATTGCTGTGCAAGCGTTGTCCTCCCCGCTTCACTTTTCTGTTTGAAAAAAAGCTGTTCTGAAGCTGTTTTAGTGGCCAAAAAAATAATGTGCCAAAGGGTTTGTGAGAGCTAGGAACAAGTTACACACAGTTTGAAAATCAGGTACCACTAACTAGTATTCAACTGCCTCGGGTTCATTGCTATTACAAGATCCAGAGCTTAAAAAAGGAAATGTTGAGCCTATTTAAATACTTAATTATGTCACCTTTTTTCATTCAAGTAGTTGTAGTAGTAGTTGCAAATTATTATTAAATCTTACAGTGGTCCGTTTTAAATATGTTAATTAAAAAATCTAAATGGGTCTACGCTGTCTGTGAAGATCTAGATACTCTGTTATGTTATGCCAATGTTGTTAACGTCTACACAGAGCTAATGTCAACAAAAGCAGAACTTCACTCTCAAACATTGATTTATGTCCTACAAATGCAATAACACTGTCCGCGTCAATAAATGAACTTAATTGGAGCCACATTTTGGTTGATTCGAGCACACTACTGGTTTTATCATCGGTAATTTACTGCTCATTTTTCCCCGACTGGAACAATGAAGTTTGAGTTCCGACTTCTGAGGACAAGTCGAGCAAAGCATAACATACACTATATATAACCGAATGCTGCGCTCTTTCGCTTCTCAAATCCATTTCAAATCAATGAATCCCTCTTTTGCAAAGGTATGTCATTTCTGATAACAAAGCTGATCAAACATGTAACATAAAACGCCAAATAATTCCCTTAATCGAGCTCTAGCAATAGCTGCGTGCTTTTGTACTCAAAAAACACGAGCAGTCTCCATGTAATAAGTGCGCCCTTCACTGTGACAACATTTTTCATACTTGGGTAATGATGGCTATTTTGTTTGCCTAATTAATGAGTCTCTCAAGTAGTGCCTTTGGAAGTGAAGTCATCATGTGCACTAAGCGCGCGTGTGGGAAAGCGCTGGACAGATGTTAAAATGTCACTTTTGATGTGTGCCTCAGCAGGAACAGGTGTTGCTGTGGCCTTCTGGGAAATGGAGTCTGCGAGCGCGGAGAAAGCAACATGGTGAGTCCAAGTTTCTTTAAGCACTGGAGCTGTTCTGCTACTCAAGTTTGAATCGAGCTTTACAGCTTTCACTCACCAAAAAAAAACCTCCTTCAAAATCTGATGATATTATTTAGTCCTCATCGGTTGGAGTCATGTGGCATAACGTTCTATACTTTTTGACCTGGTTTGTTGTTAAAGGGGACATATTATGCAAAATCAACTGTAATGAGCATGAGCATGAGCATCCTGTTTTCACCTGCCCCCTATACCCACCCACATCCCCCGTTCTTAGTTGTGATTGTTTGAAAAATTAAGACTTCGAGTGATTCATGGAGGGTTCTGAAATGTCACATTTTGCCACTTTTCAAAAAGAAAAACGTGTAAATGACAATCTGCTGCTTGTTGCAGTAGAATGTCAGTATGAAGAGGATCAGATTTGTACTTTTGAACAGGGAGTCAGTTGACCTGTTTCTATTACTAACCTGTTTTAGGTCCATATTTCGGTTGACAATCAGTACTGAAAATATTTGTCTTATGAATTATTGGTTATTTACTTAATCATTGAACAATACTCACTGTATCCAATAAAGTCAAAATGTTGCCTTCCTGGTGACCCAATATGTCTGTATTCTCAACAGACCTCACTGTCCAAATCCGAACAACTACCTCAAAGTTTTGCAAATAGTTTAGTTTTGAAATGTCAAACACTTACCTGCAGAAATCTGAAGTATTTGTCTTTCAAAACGTCCCAATTATGAGTTCTACGCATTAATCAAGGTGAGTTTTACGCCAATATTAATCAACAGTCCCCTCAAGCACCCGTCTAATCCTGTCCAGCCCAAACTAATCACAGCCCCTCAAGACCAGCGCCGCGCAATTAAAGGTCATCCAAAAGGGATGAGTCACTTTAAAATCAAACCTTCAAAAGCGTCCATCGTGAGTCATGCGTATTATCTCCAAAGGTCCACCTGTGACTGCGCTCGTCAATATTGATAACCTCACCTCAACCAGCGTAGAGGTGAGTCATCTGTCATCCAGCTAATGGGGCGGCACTAAACAGCAATGGCACTGATATACGAGCTGTATATCGTTATTATTTAATGTCATAAAGGGACCTATATTTGTTCAATAGCACGTTTGTTTCCATGACAAAGAAGGGTGTGTATATATATATATATATATATATATATATATATATATATATATAATCTCAAAGATTATATATATGTAATATATAATCTTTGAGGTTAAATTAAAACCATACACTTGACCTTTACAGTATCAGGAATGGAGAATTTTGTGGTCTGTAAAGTAAATACTTTTGTTTTGTTACTTAAGGTCTTCATTGTGTTTTGTTCAAATACATTTATCTGATTTCTCTACACTCACATTTGGGGCCAGTGGAGTTTGAAAATGAAGTTCCCTGGACAGTAAACCAGGACAAGGAGACATGCATGTTGTCTCATTTCTGACTGTGACAATAAAAGACAACTTACATGGTTTAAATCATAAATTGAATGATTGATTGATTTATCATGGCTCTAATCAGAGTTATCCATTGAGAATTTTCCAAATTAAATTATTCCTGACTTTATAATTACAACAATGATAATACCTTGCAGATTAGCTTAGCCTTTCAAAGTGCTACATGTGTGTAGTTAATTCTTCACTTCACACTTTGTGAATCAGTTGGTCATCAGCTTCATAACGCCGCCGCGGCATCACTCATACACCACAACATTCATACATACATAAGCAAGGTGAGTGAAGTGTCTTTCCTAAGGACATAACTAAAACAATTAAAACTAGTCTTTACTTATAACCATTTTATACTGTCACATGGCCATATGTTTATTGTAGCAGTAGCAATCTTATCGTCGCCACAACCAGACTCATTACCTGACTCCGCTGTTGTCATAAAACTGGACTTAATCAGAAGCAAGCAGACTTGAAACCGCTCCCGCTGCCACCGCCATACCAGGGACAATAGGAGAGGTCTGAGTGCCATGCTTAACCTCATCAGGCGCTCGTTTGTGTGATGGAGGACATGCACACAGCACGAGAGGGGCTGCCAGGGAGCTGTTGTTAATCCCTTTCATTTGCGCTTGATTAAATGACTCAACAGTTGAATGTAGACAGGATAATTACTTCAGGGCATTTAAGAACATGAAACCTTCCTGTATTGTGTCCTAATTGTTACAGGTTGCAACCATTTGTAACAGGTTGTAACCATTCTGTAAAAATTACTCCACTTATTGTGGAAATGTACATGACAGTACAGTCAAAAGAATAAAAAAGTGGCGTGGCAAGCATGTTCTGGCAAATTTAGCGCCTTCTGGCGGGTTTTACCAGTTTATTGCTAAGACTCGTAAGTTAAATAGAGTTTGCCTCTTTTGTATTTGTTTTGTATCTTAGCTTGTAATGTGCTGCACTTTGGAAACTGGACAGTTTCCAATTGGACAGGTACATTAAGTCTTCTGCAGTTCTAGTGTTTGCTTAATTCTTCCTTGGGTAAATTCATGCTTAGAGCCATTGTGGAATGGTATAGACTTGTTTTAGACCTAGTTAAGACCTGAACTAGACCTTCTCTGAATCTGGTGACAGGTGGTACTCGAAAAGACAAACTTTTCTATGGTGGTACCTTGGAGAAGAAGGTTTGACACAGAAATGCAGTTTGAACGCTTAGTGGAACATGGTTTTTTTTTTTTTTTTTACACTGTAAGAACCTTTTTCGGTTCTTGGGTACTTTTTTTGTCCTGCCCCATTTTGATTGGGTCACACTTGGGAAACATGTTTTATTCTAAGACTTGGACATATTTCTTTTGTTGATCAACAAAATTAAAAGGACACAAAAACACCAAAGATAAAATTCTTAATAAGTAAGTAGTGTCTAAAATTCGAAGTTACTACTACTACTACTACTACTACTACTACTACTACTATACTACTACTACTCACTACTACTACTTATATACTATATTTTATTATTATTATTATTATTATTATTATTAATTATATAATATAATAATAATAATAAAAAATAATAGTATTAGTATTAGTATTAGTATTTTATTAATTTAGTATTATTATTATAACTATTTAAAATAAATAGTTGTGTTTATTTGTAATTTGATTGTTTCCTTGTGGTTTTTGTTCATTCGTTTTATGGCCGTGGTTTTAAGTGCTCAAAAGAAGCAGGATTAAGGGGTAAAAAAACAAAATACTTTTATTTTCTACTTAATTATACTTATATATGTTCCACACTATACAAATGTTAGTTAGACCAACTTTCAGCCCCTGTCGCTGTGTGATCACAAGCTAGGGAACTGGGAGTGTTCCTCTGCCTAAATAGGGACTGGGGGAAAGATGATACAGATTTTGTTCTTGGCATTATGTGCGAAAATGCCTTTAATTGTTTTACATCTATTATGTGACACGCCTCAATGTTACACATGTGTTTTACGTTTGACATTCTTAACCAATTCAATTAAAAATGCCACGGAAATTATTCAGCGTTGTCCACTTTCTGCACAAAAACCCTGCCACTTGAGCACCCCCTTCTTCTCCAAAGTGATGTCTACTTGTCTGTTTCTGTAATGGGCTTTGGCACGGGAGCGTTGCCATGGTAACGTGGCAAAGGCGGCGGCACAGCTCGATGGCGCTCTCTGGGGAACATCTGGGGAGCCGGCGCTTAGTGGGAAATGACGATAATAGCGCCGAGTGTTGGATAAAACTCAGCCCTTCATATCGCACGCAGCCAAAGGAGGAGCGTTTGACTCCCTTCGCGTTCCCCCAGCCGCCCTTGTGTAGTTTGTCCTTCTTCACTGCTTTAGTTTAGTAATTTGACTGGATATATTGTACCACTGCCGAGAGAATAGCATTGTGCTCGGCAGTGCTTATCGAGTAATATAAAACCTGTTTGTGTTTTATGTAGTAAGTAGAGGAACACACATTTCAACATTTGCATAAAATCTCAATCTAAAGTAAGTGTACACACAATAAGCATGTTCATTCTGATGTATTCTGGCTATGTGTTAGCTCTAAATGTTGTTATATTCTTCACAGCATGGCTTGCATGAAGTCAATTTCAATGATCTACTATCTTATATAAGTGCAAATGAATGGAAGTCAATCAATTATTTTAGCAATATACAAATACAGAGATGATTCTTAATCGGCCTATTATTGTTAACTATTATCATTACCCAAGTTGTCTTCTGTTAAAGGTGCACTATGTTACTTTTCTTGTGGAGGTGCACTACCTGCTTGTCCATGGAGATGTTACTGCTTTGTCTGGGATGTTCCACAGTATGCCATTTTACACATTTTATTTACACATTATGCATTATTTTTATTGGTTTTAGCATCTCATGTTTTATAACTACAAGATGCACACATGACTTCACATCAGTCAGGCGTTTCATACGTCAGGAATTGTGTTAGAAATCCATCTACTGGCTGCGGAGGGAATTATATAGGGGAGATAATCAAACCTAGCATGCCCCCAACATGCTAATGTAAATCTACCTCTGCCTATGATGTCATAAAACAAAACAAAAGTCAGAGCAGAGAGTATTTTTTAAGGCTCAGAGTGAGAAGAGTGACTAAACAAGATTAATCAAACTACCACGAATTAAGCTAAATACAACTCCAGGTATGTTTTAACTTTTTATTTGTGCTTTAAATAAATACACCTTAAAATACTAACCTCTCCTCGGATCTGACATTTCACCTACTTTTGATCCAGCAGTGCAAGCATTTTTTTTTTTCTGATTATTTGCCCTGTCCGAGTCAGCACCACGGAGAGCTCCAGCAGAACAGCCACTAAATACAATGCAAAATACACAGAAAGCGCTAAATGGATAAAAATCGCAACTGACATCTGCACGTGTAAAGAATTGTTCACCCAGTATCCCTATACTCTCAGTAATTTGGCATGATCTGTGCTTACAGTAACCGATAAACATTTTGGTTTTGACATTTAGACAGATGATACGCATATCAATTTCCCCCTGTCCGTCTAGAACGTCTAAATTACGAATATGCGAGGATATTTTAATAGTTGACTCCCTGTGACTTACTGTAAGCGCATTGCACAAGGATTTGATTGAATACGGCACATAATTATTTGATGCTACGACGCTTTTATGTTCCTCACAAACACTGCATTGGCTACACTCTGCGTTTCTCTCCGCCCCACCACTCACAATCCCTCCAATGTTTACATGTTGTTTTCGATGTTAGATGTCGGATTTCAGCAGCTAGAAAACGGCGCTTTGTATAAGATCACAACTGTGCATAAATTACAGTCGCAGCGAGCGGGAATGAGCGTTGAATGGAAGTCTTTTGAGTCGAAAATGTCACGTTAATTTCAAACGCATTACCCCACGCTGCGAGACTTAATGAAGAAGCCCATTAGAATGTCATACCTGCTTACGTTTGAATTTTATGGAGATTTTTTGTTCTTCTTTTTTTTTGATACGTCCAAGTCAATTACCAAAAAATTATGTGATAAGCAACAAGATCTTGTAGGTTTTCAACACATTTTGAATCATTTCCAAGGCAAAATACAAGTCTTCTTCTTCTGTTTTCCCACGGCAAGGTTTAAGGTTTGGTCCTTGACTTTGGAAAGTGTGAGCAAAGCAGGTTGCAAAATAGCACTCAAAATACACTCAAAAGCTTTTAACTTTAAGGTAACTAAATTCTTTTTGAAGAAGGTCACATTCAAGACCCCAATGAAGGTAGTTTTCACATACCGTTAGCAACCGGGAAGCTTGCAACTAGAAAATAGCGTAAAAGCATTCGTGATGAGCAAAATTGTGATGGGTTGCTAAATTACAGGGTCACAGCGTCTCCAAAGCCACAGCTCTTGTGGAGAGGTGAGTATTTAAACACAGCTGAAGAAGTTCAAATAGAAAGGTCACAGAGCTGTTCAGTTAAAATTGGATATGCGCGATCTACAGGTGATTGAATCCTAATATTATCTAATTTCATTGTTTTGATTACTGATAAATGGTGAAATTATGTAAGGGACTTCTGAGGGAACTGAAATGATATATATTTTGGATTAAAGCTGCACTAACTTTTCTGGTGGAGGGTCTTATGGAGTTCTTATTGCTTTGCCTGGAATGTTCCACAGTATGTTATTAAACTCATATATTTCTATGGATACAAGCAGGTGACGCCTGTGATTTCCCAATTTGAGTCAGCGCTGAATTTGAGTCAAAATTAAATAGGTCTTTCACTATGGCAACACGTAGGTGGACAAATTAGATCCAACATGCTATCGCTATCCTTTTTCTTTAAACATGTTTATTTTAAGTTAAATATGATTTCAATAATTAAAATATAGTCATGCTAACGACTAGCATGATTGACTCAAATTTGGAAATTGACTCAAATTGGAGAATGACACCTCCACCAGGCCAGGTTACAGGTCAGATCTGTGGAGAGGAGAGCCGGCACCCAATAAGAATGCATGTTTTAAAAGTAATGTTTGGCATTAAAAACACCCGTAATTAAAAAAAATGCAAGATAGATATTAGGGCTGCAAGATTAATCGCCATCGAAATTGCAGTTTGAATGGATGCAATTATCAAATCGCAAAGGCTAAAATTTGTGACGTAATTTCCTCATGTTGCATAAAAAACTAAGTTAAGTTAAACGTATATCGCAATTAGATATTTTTTTCCCCAAATCGTGCAGCCGTAATAGATATATTTAATGCCATACTGTGAAACATTACAGGCAAAGCAAAACGATCATAACAACAAGCAGGAAGTGGACCCTCCACTGGAATCCCCTGAATCTGATGCCTTCAATATTAAATAAATGATCCACAAGATTCTTCATGAAAAGTAAACAGTGACTACTGCCCCGAGCAGCTGGAGTCAGTATTTTTAATTTGATTCGATTTTTTTCCCTCCCAGATTTCTTAAATAGCATCCTCCATTATTTTTCTTAATCTTTTCTAATGTTTTCTAGCCGATCAAACCAACTCCAGAAACACGTTGGCTGAGATGCATTGATACAATAACCGCTTATCTTTGGCACCAGCTTTCTTTACGTCCAATCACTACTATACATTCTCCTGCTCTATTCACCCGTGGAATCTCGTCAAGTTATCACAATACCTGCACATATAACGGCAGCCCAATAAAGGCAAAGATACAATCGGCCCGGTTGTGTTGTATTTAAAGACAGTTTTCCATTGCCGTCATCACCCACACTGTAGATTTGTCTCTTTTCTTCAGTCATGGAATGTTGCATCGAGACCAGACTTCCGGATGAGTGACTAAGAAAACTATTCCCGAGATACGCCTGTTGTTTTCCGTTTTCCAAATCACATTTTTCACTGCGTGCTTCTTTCCAACACGTCCCTGTCATAAGAAGGTACGTGGACATACACACACACACACACACACACACACTGCACTAAAATCCCCCTTTTTCAGCCAAAAAGTCGATAAATAAATGCATTGTCTCTTCACTTTTTGCTGCTGGCATCGGGCTGTCTAAATTGTCTGAGAAGGCAGCCGGGTGTGAAATTGAGTTCAGAACTGTATGCCGTGGTGAGAGGTCTGCTGCGATGAGCGTATGTTTGCTTATTTATTCAGATATAGCAGTCGCTTTCAGTGGCAGACGAAGCTCAGGCAAAAAGAAGGGTCAGTCTAACAAATACATAAGGATACTTGTCATATTTTTGGAGCTTAGGATGTGCCACTCTCATCTTTCTAAAGGTGTGAAAGGTGATTCCACTAAGGAGCAGCGTGTGGAGAAAATAGTGCTGTTTGGGATTAAGGTGGAAGAAGACTCTGCGTTGGTGAGAAGGCCCGAAGCAAAATGTATGTTCCTCCTGTTCAACTGAAGGAGCCAATATATGTTCAAAAGTTGACCTACTGTGATGCTTAATTTTGTGATGCAGCAGCATCGATGTTGCAGGCTGCTGTATATTGCCATGCATGTGCTAAATATTGATTATTGCATGTGTGGCGTCGAAATGTGAGGGGACCCTGTGATTACCAGCCCACGTGTGATAAATAATAAAGCATTTTGTTGAAAACATTTGTAAAAACCGTTTGATGAACATAAAGAATCACATGAAAACCCTGCATTTAATATTATTAATAGTGGTAAGCAACTAATTAAAAATACTAAAGTTTGAGTAATTGTACTTCTTGACTACATTTTAAACATGTAATTGAGTATATTCCTATGTAATTGTCCCAAAGCAGGGCTGTAACGACACAGCATCGCCTGTTCTGATTGGCCAGAGCTCAATCAGAACAGATTGTGGTTTAAAACAACTTAATTTAGCTTTAAAAGGTTTACTTAATCAAGTTTGACTGATCTGAACCTAAGTACAGCAATACTTGTTCTTGCAATTGAGTATTTTTTCAGTTTTAACTTTGCAACTGTACTTTAAAAACAGCCCCCCCCCCTGTGTGCGGCTGTGTTCATTTTCATGCAAGTCCTTATAGCTGCGTACACCAGGGGGCAGCATAACAAATTTGAAAAGTGACTATTAAAATACACGAAACATTAAAAAATATTTGCAAATACATCCATGCGATACAACAAACAGAATATTTACATACATGCACTTTCACTTTTACCTAGGACTGGGCCATATCATGTCACTGGTGGTTTAGTGTTATGTACAAAATGATGTGGCGTTTGGAATATCGAGATCGTGGCTAATTGCTGCCGCTAAAGTCTAAAGCGACGTAAACATTGGCGGATATAAACACTAACAATGAAAGAGATAAGACGTGAGGAGTTTAAACCGAACCTATAACTCAAAACCCCCAAAACAGGTGAGTACAAATATTATAAAACCCACCAATGAGCAGCCTCAAGTTAATTGTCAATTATAGCGCTATCGAAAATGTTCTCGTCTAACTCTTCTATTAAGCTTTGCAGTTGTACATCATGTCTTTGCTGATAATAAACAGACGCTTGTACATATATATGCTTGCTGCTATCTAATTATATTTCATGAAATTACGCTATGCCAGCTGTTGGCATACAACATTTTCTGTATCTAACCTTTTTTACACTTGCTACAATTACTCCATTGACGACGTTTTCAACATAAAAAGCCTGTATTCATGTGCTCTGATTGGTTTATGTATCATTCATTTTATTTGAGCCCATTAATCTTCTTCCATGTGATAAAATATTGCTGTTACAGTGCTTTAGATGCGTGTGGCGGCTCCTTTTAGCTGATGGCTGTTTTATATCTTATCACAAAAATACATGAGAGCTGCACACAAAGCAAAAAGGTAATTTGGCCTGATCCACGAGGTAGAGAGAGTGAATAACTTGTGTGTCCCGTTTCGGAAGAGTTCGTGTGAGAATAACAGCATCTGCCCAATCTCATTTAAACCAAGAACAGGTGATTTTGCTTAAACGTGTAACTTTGGCGCTGCGTTGTCCAGATTAAACCTCAAATATCAGGCAGACCTCAGCTGTTTCCTGATGGCGCGTGATAAATGTGAGGTGGTGATGTATGTTCGGAGGTCGCCAGCGGTTTTGAAAAGTTATAGCTCCACATCAGGCGTCGCAGGAAACGCTTCGGAGCAGAACAGTATCCAGTTCAGTCTCTCGGGTTAATGCTTTGTTTGGAATGTTCCGCAGTATGGCATTAACATTATTGATCCCCATAGAGATGAGAAGATAACACCAGCAATGAAATAAATGTTATATAATACCATACTGTGTAACATTACAGGCAAAGCAATACAAGCTATACAGGATGAATAGTTGGATTGGATTGTTGCTGGTGGAACCCTAACTACATTTTGAACCCCAAAAACATATTTGAGTTGTTTCCATTCAAAATTTCAGACTATATAGATATACATGCAGTACATTTTCAGTTTTTCTCGTATAGATGTTCAAGTCCTCAACGGTGAAAAATTCGCAGTACTTTATAAGGTAGATTTTTCATTTTGCATGTTTAAATGGAGAAAACCCACAATACACACAAACAATTTACTGCAAAATTCAGCAACTGAAAACCAAAATCAAAAACATATTCAATGCAAGGAATTCGAATTACGTTCAAAATATGATGAAAAAAAAAGATCTTCCATAGAACACAGTTTAAATAAAACACACAAAAAGCTCCTCTAACTTATTCAGGTTCTGAGATTGGTCCAAAGTTTGACTTGTGCCTCCGGACGTTTCAAGTAGAAGTAAAAATATGTGTCAATATTAGATTTGCAAGGTCTTTAATGTTGGTGGACTTGTTGATTTACACAGAAAGTTCTGTGGTTGGTCAGTACGCCAACCTTCCTGTATATGAGTATTTATTAAAGAAATGTCAGAACAAACTTTTGCAACCACCAGCTCTCCTGCCTGCAGTTAATAGTACTTTGAGAGAATTTAGACATTGTATACAGTGAAAGTGACATTTGCGGTTCCAAAATGCCCTTTAGTTAAAGTAAAAGTATCTCTCAGTCCCCATACTTTTCTCACAAGGCTGTTTGAATGTCAGCCTCCACTTCTGCTCAAACTGATTCACGCATTATACTTTTTTTCTGAAGATTAGCCGCAGTGGTCCTTCACTGTCAACAGAATCTCCGCGGTGGAGGTCAAACTCGTCGACATTTTTCCTTTAGACTGACACAAATTGTAATCCTATCGCAGTCTTTGCCTCCTCAGCATGACCTGCAAGTGTCCACAGCCGATCGCCCAGACTTCATACATCCATCTCTGACACTTTATAATATTGGCTCTCCTTTCCGAATCCAGGCAGCAGGTAATCTCCCCTCTCATCTAAATTGAATTATATTCTGTCAAAATAAAGCGTAGGCCGTAGTATGTTCGGAACATCCTGTACCGCCACATTAAAAAGTCATGAGTTTATAAATTATGGAGACTGTATGCGCCAAACCAGGTAACATGACATTGCTCTCAGGGTGAAACAAACTGCTTTTTTTGTGCTTTGTGAGTGCTGGCAGAAACTGTTTTTATTTGTGTACAAGAAACACCTAACCCAACATTAGGAGCTGCTCTATTTTCAGCTGATAATATTACTTGATTTATTTAATTATTTTAATAACAAAAATTTAGCAAAGATAATTCCATGCCTTCTCTTTGTGGTGAAAATGCCCCTGCAGCCCCAGTCACTGCACTGTATCCAGTCAAGGCCATTTCATTATTCTTATTTACTGGATTTGTGAATTCTCTAATACATAAGATGCAATGTTTTTTGGTCAATGGATATTTAAATGTCTCATTTTGACCTTGAGCTGCTTTTTACAACAGATTATACTTTATTGAGTAGAAATCAAGCGCAGCCCCTTCAATGTAAACGAAACCACTCATGGACTTAACGTCTGCATGGTGAATTCATTTAGCATGGCTTTTTCTACAAAGTCATGTGTGATCAAAAGAAGTTGTAGCGTTTACCACTGAATTAAACCTTTTTAAGCTTTTAACCATGTTATATTTTTTCCTCATTCAGCTTCATTCACGCTTTTCATTAATCCTGACCTGCAAGGTCCTCTTGCTCTGATCATTCTGGTTCAGTTTACCCCAGCGTGTGAAGTGAATTGTGTTTTCTAAAGGCATTCATTTTTGTTCCAAATCATGAGATTCCAAAGCAAAAGATAATCAAAAGTATGTTTAATTGCCAAAAACAAAAATAATGCATCACATTTGTTGTAATCATCTTAAACCCAATCTCACATACATAGGATGTGCTTCTATGGTTAAGAATTCCTGCTTTAAGCACTCCTCATTCCTGTTTTACTTTTAATTGAGAGACGGGGCCTTGTCTGTCATTTGGGTGCTTGCAAATGTAGTATCGAAGTTAAGCACCATCTTATGCCCCATTATTAATGCATACCCCCTAAGTAAAAATGAAATGGTGTGTGATGGATAACCCTATAGGATTTCTTGCTGTGTGACCAGGTCTGCATAGATAAAAAGCTCATTTAATGCTAATCAGTGCACCTTAAGGACATATTGGCCTTTTATCTACCGCTAAGCATCTGCAGTCATTAGGTGAGTAAATACACAATTACTGTCATGCTAATTACCATGTCATTTAGCGGCATCTTTAATTTTCTACTATCTCCTCGTGCAGCTCCACAGTGACAAGTCTCTCCCCGTACCGTAGAAGTCGTTTGCCCTTTTCTCAAATGCAGAGTCATATTAATGTGGTTAATGATGTAATTAGTCCTTCTTGGAGTTGAAAAAATACAAATCCTACGCGCTCTGGGTTCCAACGCCTGTGCGCATTTCCATAAACTGTCATGTTTAATACAGGGAGCATTCATCTTGACTTGCTCCAGGCCCGTTTCTGAGGCATGAGCTTTCAAAGTGCAACGAACAAACATGGAAACTGGGATTAAAGGCAGTACTTTGCACTTTACTGTATATTATAGGTTAAACTGTAATTGAGCTAATGTGTTTGCTAAACGTGAGATGTGGAAACCAGCTAAAAGTCAACAGATGTCCTTACTTTTTTTGCCGTGATGATTATCGGGGATTTTTCCTTTGCTTCATGACAACTAAGGTATACTTGTATTTGTAGAGAAATCTGTCTTTGCTTTTAACCCATAAGTCAATGTCGCTGGCGCAACTTAACCGCTGAGCCCATCAGATCTTGTACTTTAGGTGCATGATCAGCTGGAGAATGACCTTATTGTGCATGTCTTATTTAGGTTGATGGGAGGAACTGAAGGAGGAAATGCACCGACTAGAGAAGAGAACATGCAAAGTCTTTAGAGAAAGTTGCTACATAATCAAGGTGTCAAACTCTACTGTGAGGCAAAAATGCTACTAAAGTCTTCTGTACCCTAGAGGATTTTTGGCCTGATTTCATGACTTTGGGGAAAGGTGGTCCGAGCAGTAATTCTTGTAGGAGATCCTTTGTGGTGGCTCTCCTCATGTCTGTGGGGTCAGTTCGAATCTGTTACAACTATTTGTCAAGTTGTGAACGTGCCTAGTGACGGCTCTTGAAAAAATATCGGACAAACCAACACTGAGATTGTGTGAACTTTTTCATTTCATCACGGCTACAATGAGTCCAGCTCTTTGTTCTTTCTTTTCTTTTTTTGCTCCAAATAATAGCGCATGTAAAGGCAACTGACGCTCTCCTCGTATCCTCGTGTATTTGTTTCCAATACACCTTGTTTGATCACCTGACACTTAAGCAATCCTCAAATTGTTGAAAATCTCAAAGTGTGTGGTGTGGCGAATAATTGTTGCAAAATGTTCTCATATCTGTGACTTGTACTGTACTTTTTTTTTATCACGTCTTAAAATCCTCAAGTGTGAAGCCGGTTTATGGTATACTTTCTGGTTATAATGTGTTATATCGGTCAATGGTTTGAATCCCGCTCCCGAAATAAATATCATTGACTATTTACTACTTACTTCATTCATTTGTTCTCTGTATTCAAGAACTGTATTCAAAAACTCCATCCAGAGTACTTTACTGATAGTGTGTTTGTGTGTGTTCTTCTTCTTGGCCTTGTTGTAATTGTACCGTAAATGAGAATACGTTCCCAACTGACCTAACTGGTTAAACATTGAGTAAATACATAAAATACTTGGTAGATCCACTGACAGCGGGTTGGTGGTGCGATTCCAGCTCCCACAGGTGAATATTGTCATTGTGTGCTTGGGCAAGACACTTAACCTCAGTCTCTGCGCGCACTGGCGTGTGAATGTGTGAATGGTGTAGTGGTTTCTTGATGTAAGTTTTATCCTCAAACTTTTATTTTTTCATTTCATAAACCGCCTTTCTACCATCAAATTCTGTCCCAATTTCAGTTTCTTCCAACGCCCATTAACTCACTGCCGCTCTGCAATTATACCAGTGCCAGACACTAAGTCCCCTTGAAAGTTTACCGCGATCAATATTTCAGCGCTGAATGGCAAGTTCACCCTTAAACAAAAATAATGTTCCCTGACAACCTGCACAGGCGAGCAAGCAGTTTAGAGGAGGTCTGGAAGTCCTCCGAGCCCATTAGCAGGGTTTTAATGAGTAGAAAGTGGAAAGCAGCACTGGCCCCCCATCGCTTTTTGATACAATGTGCTGTCATCTCATTAATTCCTTATGACTTTTGGCGGTAGACTAGGACGGTATTGCAGTGGACGTCCTGTCACTGTGGGGGCACCGCCAGGGGGGACAGTGAGGACCAGCTGGACCAGGGCACCGCAGCATGGCCCCAGACGGTGATAATGGCCTCCCCAGCTCCTGTTTTATATCGCATGCTTTGTCACTAAAATTGTAATGGGCTTTTTGAACTGGAGGGGAAGTAAAAATATCGACATGGGGGCTGCATTGAGTAGATAAGTAAGGAGGTTGTTGAACAGTTTGGGATAAGGTGGTAATTTGGAGCAAGGTTGGTACAAAGTCACAAAGTTGGGAACAAGTGGACTGTGTTAAAATCACCTTCAATAACTAATTAATAACTACATTTGTTGTTTTGGCTTTTTTTGTTTTTTTGAGAGCCAGCGTCCCCTACATTTCAGATTAAAGGAGCATTTTAAATATCTAGTTCATGTTATGATGCCAGAGCTTGTTGTTTTACTATCAGGATTATGCTGCTTTCTCTTAAGCCTCAATGCAACTTGTAAGACCATCAAGCAGTTAGTGGTTCCATGGTATGGGCCTCTTTGGAACATAGTATGGAACATAGTATGGCATTGAACTTATCTAGCTTCATGAGACAAGCATGTGACGCTCTAAAGGCCAAGTTACATTTCAGATCTGTGGAGAGACGAGTCTGTTCCATGTACGAATGCATGTTTTTCAAATAAGGCTGGGCGATATGACAAGAAAATGATCAATTCCTCTTATGAATCAATCTTGATTTTTGATTACATTTTCTCTTTCCAAAAACAACAAAAAATTGGCTTGCTATATTGTTGTCACGAACAGAAATTGGACCCTCTGCTAACGTTCTTCTGTTGACAGAGGATTGGCTGTGGACCTCTCCATTCAAAAAAAATCCAAGCTGATCATTGACAATTGACAATTAGACATGAATGAATCTCAGTTTTGTTTGAAACATTAGGTAAAGCAATAACATCTCCACTGAGTCGAGCAAGTGGCGAACCTTCCACCATTAAGTTTGCATAGTACACCTTTTAAACAAATATTTTCAAAGTGATTCTTATGATATTCTAGGCCATTCCGCAGTGCCCTGATCTGGCGGCAAAATGGGGATCTTCTATATGAATATGCTCTGTCAATTTCTATATTGAGTGCATCCAACAGAATATTCGTGTTCATTTACTAACACTATGTGGCAATATAATTCACACCAATAAACATCTAGCTTAACAATCAGCGTGAGACGTACTTAAAAACTCATGACAAACTTAATGCGATAAAAGTTAAGTCGACAATCAACTTCTGGTAACAAAGATTGATATACTTTTTCACTATAGTCAGAAAGCCGCTGGAGACGACCGCCACGCTCATTTTTCTAAAAACAAAAACAAGTGACAGACAAATGAAGTGGCATTTCTCCCTTTTCCCCACATAATGCGTCATTTCATGGTGAGAGGCTTTTGATAAATGGCGTGTGTGGAACAGACAGAAATCCACAGCTTCAGTTTTGTATTTAAATTCGCCAACAATATAACGCCTTTTCATTTCGGTGCGTCGGAATACATGCGGCTCCCCGGATCGGCTAATTAAGAGCTCCGAAGCCATTCCAACAAACAAGCGTGAGCAAATCATGTCTGCTATGAGCCTATATTGTTTTTCAATTTGAATTAGAGCATAAATGAAGCATTAGGAAACATGCACACAACCTTATGCCAGGGCTTTGTGGGGTTATTATTGTAATCACATTGAACCATGCTCATAAGCCCAATAATGAGTAAAGAAAATGTCTCGGCTTTACTGATAATATGTACTCAATAAACAGATGTGTCTCAATAGACCTGAATGTACACTGTGTAACTTTGTTTGTTGTCTGTTATGTTCCACAGTATGGCATTAAAACCTGTCGTCGCCGTAGAGTAGCTCCATGAAGACCCGGACTCTCTCGCTGTAAGAATGCCATTTTTTCAGTATTTTTGAGCAAAAACACCTGCGATACTGTGGAACATTACAAGCTAAGAAAAATAATCGCCACAGAGACATGCAGGTAGACCCCGCCTCCCCACCACCAGAACAAGTTACATAGTGTACCTTTACTCAGAAGTATTTGTTGTTGTTGTTGTTGTTGTTTTTTTACGTAGAAGTAGCCAATTGACCATGGTGGAACGTATCAAAGTACAAAAGTAAAAGTACTGTATAATTTTGATTTGCTACATTCGAGAGCAGGTATGTGTACTTTCTTACTATACTTTTGAACTGGAATGAAAAGTAAAAATGTATACTTACAATTCACTGTACAATTTTGAATGAACTGCTGTTGACTAAATATCAGAACGATTTCACTTTCAGTTCTCAAGATCTTTCTGAAATACTTTTACTTTTTAGGTAATCTTTTGGTCTTGTATCTGTACTTTTACTTAAGAAACGAAATTGAGTGCCACTGCCCACCAAAAGTAGTTCAATCAAATTCGTTGTCACTGGTTTTTCATGTTTAGCTACAAACTATTGCATTGTTTCGCTGATTTTCACTTCAGTTTTTGCTATTATAATACTATTACCATGGTATTAGTACTTCTGCTACATTAGCTATGACTTTTAACACTTTATACTGTATTTGTGTATTTTTCTGCCTTTTTTACTATTTGTACTTCACAAACTACTACTTAGTAAAGGTTATTTTCTCCTTCAACATCAAAGACAACTATCTTTAATTTATTGAGTTAGTTTCATTTTTATTGTGTTGACATACACTAAAAAAACTCAGATTGAACATGGCGGCATATTTGTTATAAAATAAAATGTAATCTTCATTGTTGTGAATGTTTCTGCTGTTTGTCTTTGCAGGGCTACACGGCCGCGGGGTTGTATGCGCCGAATATCATAATGAGATATTGAAATACAGCGGGTGGATAGAACTGAAGCGCTTAGCAATATATCATTATTTACCTAGCGAGAGTGTGGAGCGCACTAACCTTTGTAGCGCGTTCAATCTCCCTTATCTTACATTAGCAGCCGAATTGTGTGCCATGGGAAGCCGCAGCATCCCTGAAGGAGAGAAGAAAAAAAAACTTGACTTGTTGGAGAGATAGAAGCTGAAATCTTTGTTGGAGTGATTGAAAGCTCTGTGCTTCTTCTACAGAGAAAATCTTCCAGGTTTTTGAGCCACCTGTGTGAGTTCTATAAAAGATGATGCACCTGTGGCCAAAACAAGCAATGGGAACTGTCATGGAATTATTAATACCAGTGGAGTTATTGATTCTGTCTATTTCTCTACACACATGCAAGCAAAAACACATCAGGTTTCAGTATACATAAGCCCATGTGATTTTCAGCTGTAAACATAAAACAACACATCCATCCATTTTCTTCCCCTTTATCTGGGGCCTGGTTGCGGAGGCAGCGGTCTAAGCAGGGAGGTACAGACTTTCCTTTCCACACACACCTCTTCCAGCTCTTCCAGGGGGATCCTGAGGTGTTCCCTGGTCAGTTGAGAGACCTTGTCCTTCCAGCGTGTCCTGACTTTTACCACAGTGCCTCCTCCCGGTGAAACATGTCCTTAAAACCTCTTCAGGAAGGCGTCCAGGAGAGATCTGCCCCAGCCAGCTGTTGCCACCACCGAGTGTGGAGTGAATGATCAACACATTGCAAAGCGCGTTGAGTGAATGGAGCTGTATAAATCCAATGATTAGTTAGCTAGTTAGTTAGATGCCCGATCTTCCTCACCTGGCTCCTCTCAACGTGGAGGAGTAGCGGCTGTACTCCGAGCTCCTCCTCTGACCCTATCCCTGAGGGGCGCCCGCACTGCCGAGAAATATGTGATTGTATTCGTGATCTTGTTCAATCTGATCTCAGATCATTACCCAAAGCTCATGACCATAGGTGAGGGTAGGAACGTAGATTGCCCCTTAAATCGAGAGCTTTACCTTTCGACTCCTTCTTCACCACAACAGTCCGATGCAGCGACCGATCACTGTCAATCTCACGTCATCTTCCTTTCTGACTCGTGAACGAGATACCCTTGAGATACTTTTTTTTCGGTCTTCTCGACGGGAAAAAGTCCTGAATTCGAAGCTCGACTATCGGTCTTCATCTAATAATAAAGTCTTTTAGGTCTCGTCAACCAGAAATAAGAGCAGATGAAAAGCGCTCTGATTGGCTGCATTAAGGTGGTTTTAAAGTCGTGCAGGAGCCTGAAAGTGAATGCTTGAGTTGTGAATATTAACAATGTGGAAAAGGGTTTGTGAGAGCTAGGAAATAGTTGCAATAGAGTTAAAAACCATCTTCCGGTTTCATGGTGTGTACATCAGGTACTACCTCAGCTTTAAAAACTCCTGGGTTTAATCAGAAGGGATACATGATTTAATGCTGTCAATTTCTCCTTTAAATGTAGTTTTGATTGGTCGGTTTCTATTATCTAACTACTTATTTGTCTGTGCCATTATAGCTAATGTTACTACCTTTTTGGTCAACAACATAGTATAATGTAACAAGAAATAATGCAGAATTAAAACTGTCCTTTATAACTTTTAACAGAAAGTTCCCTCACTCACTTTTGGCCTTGTGTCCTGCTTGTAAACACATGACTTATACTGTACATGCACCAGAATGAACCCTCGCACTATTTTGTCGACGTCCCAATGGTATATTTTCAGGCCTGTGTGAAGTTTTGTAATGCAAATGTTGCAATAACACTCATCCGATTTCTGGGCCACACTGAACCCCATATGGACTGCAGTGTATGAGAGGACAATCCTCCTATAAATACATTAACCTAAAGCTAACGCTGGACTTTCTCCACTGAAGGTGAGAGGGAGGCAGCTAAAGTAGGACAGACCCTGCAGACCACATGGATCAAAGTAGAGACTCTGTCCAGGGACCATACAAAGGCCATGAGTCGTATGGAGGGCTCGGCAGAGGAGAACGCTTAAGGAAGTGCACTTCTCAAAACTGTACTCAGGTAAACTTTGGCTATTTTGAAAGTGTTGAAATGACATATTAAACCTGCATTACTCTCTACATTTAGTTTTTACTCCCATAAAGTGTCCTGTAAAAGCTGCACCTTGTGTCAAAATTAGACTGCTGCTCCAAGTCCGTGTCTAATTGTAAAACATTTTATCTACGGAAATGGACCAGGAAGAGTCACATGTGTTGTAATATGACCTATTGAGTTGAGAGCTGATTGGCTGTGCAGCGGTGGTCCATCTTGCTTCACTTTTCCATCTGAAAAAGCTGTTCTTAAATTGTGCTAGTAGCCCCCCCCCCCAAAAGAAAACATGCATATGAATACTTGTGATGTGCCTAAGGGTTTTTGAGAGCTTTGAAGTTGTTGGACAAATATAAATGATTTATTTCGTCTTTTCACATTTTGAAAATGAAGTACCCCAGCCTTGATTTGCCATGATTGACTATAACTAGTATATGGGAGAATCTGCCTTAAACTCAGAATCCCGTGTACTACACATTTTGACACCAAGTTTGGCGACTTAAAGGTGCACTATGCAAGTATTCTGGTGGTGGGTCCATCACCTCCTTGTCTCATGGAAATGTTATTTCTGTGCCTGGAATATTCCACAGTTTGATATAAACTTTTCCAACTTTAATTTATTCAATTACAGATGTTTTATTTACAAAAATACTTGGTTTGGTGGAGTCACCTGCTTGTCTCCATGGAGATTGCTAAATGTTATTCCATTTTATGGAAAATTCTGGCTAGACAGCGTACAGTATCCCTGGAGGAAAAACGTATATAGTGTGCCTAATACATACAAATCTTCTTGTATTTTAATCAGCAGTAGTTACACAACATAGTAGTACCAAATACATTTTTCTGTTACATGTAGCCTCTTGGTTTAGCTATGTTTTTGAGCATTTTCTGTGATAGGCTTAAACACATAGAGCTTAATCTAGCTACAAATACTCTGCTGAAAGTCCCTTCTATTCACAAGCGTTTAGGGAGACATTCCACACTGCGCTAACGGTAGCACGACTATAAAATATTTCCCACCCGGTTTATTTAGCTGGTTGTTGTAGTTCGTTTCCCTCTTTCAATGATTTCATATTTTCACATAACATCAGTATACTTAAAGTTTGACCTACATCTTGAGTCAACATTTATTGTTTAAATGTTTTCAGCTCCACCATTTGCCGTGTTATAGTGTTTTAATTACATCTAAGCTATCGTCTCTCTTGTTCTCGCAGTCTTCATTGTTGTCATACACACCACAAATGCGCTTTATGTTTTCCATCAACTGTTTTGCCGTCTATAATGAACATCCTAATTGCATAGTATATCTCAAAGTATAAATCCTATTGGAAATTCAGTGCATTTCATTTCAAGTCTGTCCGTGACTTAATTTCCTCATTTACATCTGCAAAACTGTGTTCGTTTGACAACAGCCATTTGCCACGTTGGCATTTGTGGCGGCAATTACACCCGACGGTGCATTTCTCTTCTTCTGCGCTCCATCATCTGGACAAAGACGGAAGACGACATTTTTCAGGACATTCTGCATGGACGCTCACTCACCGAGACAGAGGCATTGTGGGTAATTAGGAGACTATTACTGTCGGGCCAAATTGCGGGTTGTTTTTTTGCCGTCAACCAAACATTATATTCCTGGGTTTGTGAGCGGTGGGTGAATATGAGTGGCATTACGAAATTAGAAATGCCTAAACCAAAAAGTGCATTTTAAAAACTACTACTACTACTGGGCTTCATTAGACAGGACATGAAATGGGGTGAGAGAAGAGAGGACATGCAACAAATTGTCGGAGCTGATTCAAACTCACAATGCTGTGGCCGGCTACACAGAGCAGCACCCGAAAGTCATTTTCAATCTGAAGGGGTTAAGTCTAGCCTCTCAGACTTCTTCAGACTGAAAAGGACTTAAAGATGGAAGTCTAAATGCCTTTAAAATATTGTCTAGATGACTACCTTTGAAACTTTTTAAAATTATACTACTACTACTACTGCTACTGCTGATATGGATACTACTGCTGCTGCTGCTACTGCTACTACTACTGCAACAATGTTTAAAAGTACATCAGACCACAATTACTCCCATAACTACAAGATAAGTAGCTATAACTACCACTACTGCTGCAACTACTACTAATAGTACTACTACTATTAATGCTACCTTAGTAAACTGCAGCTATTCCAATGGCCTCAACCTTAATATTGCAAGACAATAAACTATTAAACTCATACTTTGACATTTTTAAATGATACTATAGGTTTAATGAATAAAAGTATGTAATTTCTCTCCCTTTCTGTGTGAAACATGTGCTTCTACTCATAACTTTGCCGCAGATTTGACAAGCTGTCTGGCTTTTTGTCAAGTCGAACAGTCTGTGAAGTCGGAGAACAGCACCCACGGGACCAATGAGTGGCTAAACACATGACACCCATCCCAAGTATATGCTTCCCATGAACTTCCCTTGAACTAGCCAAGCCTGATGATCCACAGTCTGTATCTCATCCCCCCCCTCTCATTCCTCACCGTTCATTTAGTTCCGTCTTATAGCTTCAGAATTGTGCGCTAGTCTTAAGCTAAAGTCTCTAACAAGGCAGTGTCACGCTGCGGTGCCACTTGGTTGAGTTCTCATCATGGGGGATTTCTGTTTGAAAGACAGCACTTCATTTTCGTGGGCTTTTTAGTCCTAACTGCCCAGTCTCTCTCCTCCCTCCCTCTCCAATATGGCTGACCGGCAGCGTTCCCAGGCCATTGCTTTGATTTATCCACTGCACCAAGTAACAACAGAGAAAATGAAAATTCCCAGGACCAATTTTCACACACTTTCTTTCATATAGATATTTTTTTACTATTGTTGAAATCATTCTTACTTTAGTTGGCTGTTTATCTACATGTAATACCATGCCATCTGAGAAACTGGGAACATCGTACCACAATACTCCAATTCCCATTCCATTTTTCCTACTTACAGAAAAAGACACAGTGAATATCTGAAAATGCAGCCTTCTTTCCAATAGGGGCTTCTTTCCAATAGGGGGCAGTGTAGGTGTTTATAATCATGGGGAATCTCCCTCTCTTTCTTCCCTCAGTAAGCACCAGTCTGTCTTTTTTTTTTTTTTTTTACAAACACACAAAGGATTTATGTACATACATCACTGGTTGCTTTTAAATACGCTTTTTCTGCCTTCCTGGCTTACCATTTCTGGAGGTCTGAAAGTCATTTACCTTTTGTACCTGTAAAGAATAAACATTTATTTAATATCTAAAGAAACGACCATGAAAACATATTGCGTATTTGCTTTCATAATACAATATGACATGTCAAAAGAGGACCTGCCAGAAGAAGTAAATGGGTTATGGCTGTGTTAGACTTTATTGGATTTTTATCAAAACAGATAAATCAAAAATAATGGTGATATTTAGACTATCTGAAATAATTTACCCCTTAACTAAACGGAAATGCATGGGCAACATGTCATTACCGGGGCAAGATGATCAATTATGTATGTATCGCTTGGGGCACTTGTTAAAATATAATCCAACTTTTAACAATGGTATTTTCACATTAAGTAAGATGTTGATTTTCACCCTTAATGATGCTTATGCAAAGTCTTGTATGTCAATGTTGTTGGCTGACCCGGAGGGCAGTTAGATGCTGTGCTGAAGTTCTGTCTTTTACTGATGGGCTGTGGCCTTCCATGGCTTTTTGCTTTAACAAAAGTAAAACATGAATGTCTGTGAGTTGCAATGATGGAAAACACTATAGCACAACGTAGCAAAAGGGTTTAACTTCTTTGCCTTTTTATCCCTTTGTGAAGTAAGAAATGAGGGTGCAGAGCATGGTGGACATTCAGCAAACTGGCCAGAGCCAGTGAGCAAATGGAAGCGTAAATTCATGTGTGGTTTAGATAAATGTACTCTATATTTTTAGAGGCAAACACATAATCGCCCGGTTCAACCCCATTTTTCCACTTTAACACTTTAAAGGAGTTCTAAACATCTATTGTGAACGTAACAACGACATGTTGATACTTACATTTTAGCCATCAAAAGGAGATGAGCAGAAGACAAGCTTTGACCTGAACAACCATTACATCTGCCATAAAAATGTTTCTGCAATTACAGCCATCTGCCCGTTTATGGCTGAGAACACTTACAATTACCCAAAATGTGAGGACGCATCGACTTAGACCAAGATCTTACCTTTTCTTAAGTTTCCACAAGCATGTTCTGAACACTTTGCTCTATAGTATCTAGATCAAAATAAGGTGTCATTTCTCCTTAATTCTCAATATTAGTTGTGCCCGCAAAAACAGCCACGCTGATGATTAAACTTACAGACCACTATTAAATCAGTAATTTGCAGGTAATGCGTTTGCTTAGCTGCCCTGATAACATCATTTAATACTTTACAGTAAATTAATGAATGGACCGTTATTCCAATTCAAACCAATCAAGTTTTCAGCGGCTGAGGCGAGTCTTCATTATCTGTTCATTACTTACCATTATGCCTTTAGCATCTACTTAATACGTTTTCTGACTGCTGTGTTGTTAATATTGAGGCACTGTTTTAGCTGGTTGGACAAAGCTGCCTGGAAACAACATGAGATATTTTCCCCGAGGGATTACATACATTAAATATAACCACTGACAGGGTTAGATTTCGAATGCCTGCCAGAGCGCATTGGGAATAGTGGTGCAATATCTGAGGTTACTACTGCTTCTAAGATACTATAATAATCTACAAACTACCTACACCTTTCTCTGTATGATACAGCGGCATGTAGACTTTAGCATAAGCCATGTTTCCATGGGTTCACTTTGGAGTGGATTGTACAGTCCAAAAGTGTCTCCACTGTCTCAAGTGAACCGTTTGAGAGATCCGAAGCCGACCATTGGTGGTACTAGCTCCCAAAGGGGCATCTAGCCCTCTTCAGCTCGCTTCACCTCTGGGTCCACTTTAGCTAAAAAGGAGCTTAACACCGCAGTGAGATGATTGTACAAGAGAAAAGATGGACTCAAGCAAAAACAAGACGGCAATAAAACAACATAAACAGAGAAATATTAATTCTCATCAAACGCTTACTTGATCTTGTGATAAACAGCTGTATTTCCAGTGATAGAATCACTGCGCACAGTAGCAACAGCTGTTTCATGTTTATTGATATACGAAATTCGTGTCAAGAAACACAATGCATCTAACATCAGGCAAACCCAGTGCGGAGTAGAGGCACAGAAAAGTGAAATGAATGCAGAAAAAGGTGACTGTATACTTTCTTATTTACTCTAAATTTAGCCACGTCTCAGCTCAATAAACTTGGAATTGCAACACATTTTTTTGTTCATTGCTGAGATCGGTCTTACGCTTAAAAGGTATAATTCAGGAAAAACGTTTATTTAATTTGACTTTATAAGAAAACATTTGTTATATTTGTGAAGAAACATGAAACATGCCTTTACAGTGCTTTTCCATTTGTGTGAAGAAATTGCTGTTGTATGTATTGCTTTTCAAACCGGTCTGGTTATAATAGACTTCTAACAGTAATGATACACATTTAAATTACAAAATGCATAATGATATAAGAGTATAATGAGTTTACAATTTAGTCAAATATTAGCAATTGGAAGTGAGGTCCATTCTATTTGCTCAACCTGATTTCTCATTAGGGACTGTACATTTCTGTACATTGCCAAGATGCTGTAGTCTGGACCAGCATGACACTATTTAATTAACTTTTCCATTGCGATTATCTTACAAAGTAACACCAACATATTAAAAGCAAAATATAATTATCCAAACCTCTCCCATATGTACCCTATATTTCACATCACGTACCTTATGCAGTCTGCTTAATAGATTTTTGTGGATTTAATTTGCTGCTGGCACTGAAATGTAACATCTGACTGTAAGCACTAAAGTCCAGGCTCAGCACAGCTCCTGTCACTTTTAAACGCCATGCTTCAGGACACATTGAAAATCATTACCGGCCTGTTTTGGAAACGGTCACCGCTAAGCAATTATATCCTGATCGTTATTAAACCTGCTGCCTTTACCGAGCATTTCGTTAGCACACTCTTTAGAAGAGCAATACACAATTAAAGCCACCAGCTCTCACCCCAACACACACACCGTCTTCTCTTGTACGTGTCCAATGTGTCGTCAATATTTCACTTATTCATATAGAAAAACACCTATTTTCAACGTGTAGATAGGTGCCGCTATTGTGCGAGCTGTTATTGATCTCAGAGTGCATACATGATCCAAATTTCAGTGAGATAGTTATGTTTTGTGAAAGATTACGAAGATAAATTTTTTTCCCCACTACTACAAAATTGTAATGTAAATCAATAGAGTCTGTCTTTTCTGATTCATTTTTCCCATAGCTACTACATGTTGTTCACCCATAGACTTTATTTATGAACGCATTCTTTGGGGTTTAGCCACTGTTAACTTTTGGAATTGTGGTTGTAGGCAGACTGACAGCTTTGTTGACTTCTGCGGACCACAGGACACTCTGATTGGGGGATTGGGGTCAGACTGGTTCTTATCAGCAGCACAGAACCCCCCCTGCTGGAGCCAGCTGGTACTTACTGATCCGATCTTGGACCTTCTGCCTCCCACAGACGGTTTGGCAGCCTCTGCGTTCCCCCCCTCACAGCTCTTATCATACAGAAGCTCACAATAGAACAGAGAGAGTGCACTGGGCATTGGAGGCACATGTTATCACTCCACTATAACCAGGGTTTGTCCATGTAAAGCCTGGGTGGAGTTGTGGAAAGAAAGGATTGACAACTTTAAAAAACTTGAAGGCTACACTAAAAGTGCTCTGCGTAACTTTTCAACCCTAATTCCAATTTTGAGCTTTTCCCGGAGTGTTCAGTATGGCATTAAAACATCTATTGAACGTTTTATCTGTGTTTTCATTCATAATAAAGAGCTAAAAAAATATGCATCCTCAAAGCATCCAGCAAAAATGTCTATCCAAACATTTTACCTGTAACTTGGCCGGGTGTTGCCACATGCATGACTTCAGTGAGATAGATAAGTCTAATGCCATACTGAGGAAAATTTTAGGCAATGCAATAACATCTTTGTTTCAAATTTCTCAGATTAGGAACTAGAACAAGTTGCAAAACAAATACTGACTTCTCACACCTCGTTTTTTTTGGCTCTTTTACAACTACTCTGCCTCCATGTTTGTTTTTCTTGTTGCTTTTTCTTCCTTTTATTAATTCAACCAAACACAGCCTTGACATTGGAAAGGGTTCTAAGTATAAATGCTTGCACAGATGTTTACATACAAAATGTTGAGCATTCCCTAGGACTCAGATTTTTTACTATCTTTGTTTAATAAAAGATATAACATTTGCAGATTGTCAAAACTCAAGACACAGGAATTTATTGGTATTTGTTTCAAGTCAAGATTTTGTATTGTAGAAAATGATTTCTGGATGAAAGTTGAAATGTATTTTTTTTTCAGACGTAGATGACACCAACTGAATCTTTTTCTACAATGGAACACTCCTGGACAAATGAGGGATTACACTGACTTGTTCCTAAATATACCTAATATAACTGGTCAATAGGGAATGCATATGCACAAATTCATCACCTTCAGATTCAACTTTCTTGCCCAAACCTCCTTAATCTTATTTCAAAAGACATCCATGTTTATTCCTCAACACCTTCTGAGTCCCAACTTGCACCACTTTAAAAGGCATGTGTTAACGCTACAGACGGGATTCTTCCACCAGTTTCCTCCTGCGCGCCGTTGTTCGTGCTGCCTGCTCAGAAGCGCACACTGTGACTAAACATAAGCTTTGATGCTGGGCCGGCAGTGTGCGGTGGAGGAGCAGGATGAACAGGTGGTGGATAGAACTGCATTTTCCTGGCACTGCGTTCCACATTACGCGCACACACACACCCGTACGTGACTGCGGAAAGCCTCTCAGGAACAACTCGGAAGAGCATACTGCCTTTAAGGATCTAGTTAATTTGACTGAAACTTACAAAGACATTTGCCAATGTGAATTATTATTTTATGGGTATTTTGATGTGAATTGTGTTTGTGGGTAAATGAGCCACTGCGAATCTAAGTTAAGATTTTTTTTCATGTGTAGAATTGTGAAGAAATTAACAAATTGGTTGTATTCAGTCAGAATCCCACAAACAAGCTCCCAAAGTTAAAAAAAAAAAAAAAAAAAAAAAAAAAGATTCCTTGCATTGATCAATCACAATACAAACAAATAAGTATGGCTTTCACTGATAATTTCATAAAGCGTAATTTAACCCAAAACAGTCCAATTTATTTAGTCCAACTCCAAATAACTAACTTTTCTCCAAACAAGATACATATCATAAAAGATATTAGCTATAAAAAAAGCTTATTATCCAAGCTTATCATTGATGATTTGAACCAATTTGATCTCAGTTAGATTCAAATTGGGTAATGCAACTTCAAAGCCTATCGTTTATCTTCTTGCAATCTTCGTTCAAATAATTTCACCCACATATATCTCAACAACTCGACAATTCTGCCTTACATTGCGGCATTGGATTTGGCATGGCCGCCCAAACAAAAGCCACGAGATAATGGGCCTTATCAAAGTTCTCTTTTGTGTTTTCTGTATTTAACGCCGCATGGACAAGTTCATAAATCACTCACTTAGCTAGCGTGGATATCCTTTATGCTGCGAAAATGACTATGGATTCGGAGGTGATGGCGACTTCAGAATGGAAGTAAGCACATTTGTCATTGTTATCATTCAGCACAGACCGTCAGGAAATGATGAGAGCGGTTTAAATAGGCCGCGGAGCATGGGAGGAATGGCAAAAGCACTTTAATCCTGCCATTAGCACTTTCCATTCTAGGTGTTGTCGATGCGGATGAATAAAGGGTTCTATAATGGCGCATATGAAAGGAAGGTCAAAGTGGAGCACTAAGTGCCCATAGGTGACATCCGCACAGATGACAACAAAGCAGCAGATTATGTGTTGTAAAGAGCATTCACTTGAAGCACAAATGTATTACTATTCGCAGCTTTATTAACCAGTGCCCCCAAAGTGCAGCAAATGTCATGGTGTATATGGGGATCTTAGGGATGTCATTGGGTGGATGAAATAATTATGGAGTTAAGTTCATAATGATTGTATTTTCCCCATTCAGTCTTGCAAAGTATACATATTTTTGCAGAAAAACTTAACTTTAAACCATATATGTTTTCTAGTTTAAAGGGCACATAACTTGTATGAGCTTTTATAACAGTATTCACTCATCATTATCAGTAAATGTCTGTTTTCACCTACCTCCTATATCCGCCCACCACATTGTATTTACTTACGATTGTTAAAAAAATTCTGACTCCAGATCATACATTAGGATTTAGAAAATGTCACGCGGCGTGAACATTTTTCCACAATAAACACATGTACTCGTACAACATCCGTTGCATGTTACAGTGAAATACTACAATGAAGAGGCGGGGTCTCGTATTAATTTATTTATTGAGACAGGGACAGTGCACAATATATATTAACCTTATCAGGAGAGGTATCAGGTTGCAGCTCAAGCTAATTTCCACCTTTGGTCCCTGTGCAGCTGATGTTATTAAAGCAGAACTAAGAAACTTAGAGCGATAAAGCTCCCTCTGCTGCTCCCTTGTGAAAAGACATTGTCAGAAAATGAGAAACGGTTTAAAAAATAATAATAATAATCTTCCCTCATCATAATAAGACAGACACACAAAAACATTTCACATTGCCAAATATATAAAAAAAAAAAAAGAGCCAGGGTTTCTCAACTGAGTTGTCTTTGGGTAGATGTCAGCAAACGCTGCAAAGCTGGTTTTCCGCCCAGAGACAGCAGGGGGCGACGACAGACGCCCCAAATAAATATTTAATCCCATCATAGGGACTTACAAAGACGTTCAATGGGGTGAAAATGTTATTTGGTTCTGCTTTAAGGCCCACTGAGATGTAAGAGCCGATTGTTTTTAGAGGTAGGGAAAGCCAGAGTACCTGAAGGAAACCTACGCAGACACAGGCAGAACATGCAAACTCCACACAGAAGGGCCCTGTGCCACCTAGGAATCCCAGGACCTTCTTACTGTGAAGCGAGAGCGCTAACCGCTGCACTCTGCTGAAAGTAAGTCATCTGTTTCAATTATTTACCAGTTTTAGGTCAATATTGAACTTTACAATGAACAAAAAGTAAAATAACAACGTTCATGCAATAGTTTGATACTAAATCTTCTTTAAATCTTCTTTAAGAAAACATGCTGAATAGATTTCATCCAATAACCAGTGTTGGGCAAGTGACTCTGAAATTACTGTCCTAAAAACATAACTGAGTTACACTACTCTATTTCTTAAAACTGTCCATGTTTCATCTGACTAAATTCAGAACTACTGCTGTAAATTAACTTTCACTTGCACTTAACTGATACAAGCATTTGAAATATTTGAGTGTCAACCACACAATTATACATTCATAAAATTGGGGTCACACAAAAGGCCAGGCCTCGTCTGCTCAGATCAACAGCTTGTCATTCATTTGTACAAAATATGTAAGTATTGTGCTTTCCATTGTTGGGAGCATTTGTAGCACAGCTACATGGCAAGAATAATACACCTGGTTCTATCATAAAGAACAGGAAATAAAATGGCCCCCTACATTTTTCTATAATAAATTGAATATAATAATACATGTATAATCATACCTCCATCCGTATGCGACAATCTACAAACAATGCTTGAATCAGTGCTGCTTTTAATAGCTTCAGTGTGGATACTGATCTTTGCCACTAATTCTGTCCAAAATGAATTTTGGCACAACCTTGAGACTGTGACACAGAGGTTGGCAGGCGTTTGTTTACCACAAAATGCTGAGTAATGCTGTCTTTTGCATATTTAAAGCCCTCGGGGAGAATGGCTTTGTCAGTGTAGATTGATATAACGTCACTGAGGCTAAAATCTTGTTGTGGCACAAACCATAACAAATTCTGACCTTAATCCATGGTTACTAAGCTCTGATCTTCCCCATAACTATTGGTCTCCCTTCTGTTAGACCTAAGCAGCGTTGACAGTTTCTTTGGTGGCACCATTGTTTACTAAGCCTTCTCTTACTCTAAACCAGACCTAATCTTTGCTAAATGCATGATGGTAAAATTGATTGTGAATGACACTTCTTGATGACCAGCAGCCAACTGATTTCTCCCCTTGGCCCTCAAGAGAAAGGACAAAATACTTTGACGAAATCAAATTTGACCCAAATTGCATTTAGTCCCAAGGAGGAAACCTTTTTCGGCAGAATAAGCTGACAGTGATTTCATTTGTCTAAGTAGATAAATCATACATATTGAGCTTGTCTCTCACAGCGTGTCACTTCCTCCAGACCTGATTTAATTTGGCTCTTTTTTGTCGGAGCAAGAAGCTTAAACACAAAAATCTCAAGGTTACACCATCGTTGCATTTTAATTAGCTCTTCGCTTTCATGCCACATGTTAACACTGACTCACAGACACAGGGAGAGAAGAGAGAAGATTGCTACTTTAATAATACTGAAGTAACATTACGTTTTTAGCACTGCTGCTTAAGAAAGCCCCAGTTTCAATTTCTGAACCATGGTGGGCGTTTCTGTCTGGAGTTTTAGTACCTTTGTTGAAAAAAATAATAATGAAAAAAAATACAGTGATGAAAGTCAGAGTTATAAAAATACTCCCAAACCGTACTCGGCCATGTTTAGTGTGAAACCTGTGAGAATGAACACAATTCCAGATATGTTTTTGATGAGGATACATCATCATAGAGCTAACAAAGTCAGAGTCTGAGTTTTGGTCATGTTTACTTTTGTTGTTGGAGATAAACAGTTAAACTTTTATCAAGTGAAACAAATCTAATATATTTATACAGATTTAATTCAATTTCTGTTTCTAATCTGTGTTTTTTATGACAAATTGAACAAAACAAAGCTTTTCCACACAATGAAAGTTTTGAGTGGTCAAAAAAGTTATTTCAAAATACATGACTTGACTAGAAGGAAAAGTAAAATGGCCTTTCTCTTGTTTGATGTTTAATGTCTCATTTCTACTCATCTCTGAGTATGTCTGGGCACCTCGTTCATTAAATCCTAGATAAAAGAAAACTTATATTGTCATTGATCTTTGCCGTGTCAAGAGGCACGGTTCTTCATTGGACCGCTGAAAGCTGCTCAAAAGTCAGCTCAAAATAAAGAAGAGGTTTCCAATAGCAGAATGCTTTGACTGGGGCGGGCAGGTTCAAGTGCACCTGATGGGAGATCAATTGTATTGGAGAGCGGGGAACACTTCTGGTGCTCTTTGGAGTGGGATGGGAGGGGGCATGGGAAGGGGGGGTCCACGACAAGAGCAGGCACGGAATGAAAAAAAAGAAAAAAAGAACTTCCACGAGTGAGACGAACCATTTGTGCCCACACTGAAAGCTATATT
Source organism: Chaenogobius annularis (assembly GCA_015082035.1). Taxonomy (NCBI): domain Eukaryota; kingdom Metazoa; phylum Chordata; class Actinopteri; order Gobiiformes; family Gobiidae; genus Chaenogobius; species Chaenogobius annularis. The sequence continues at coordinate 668,767 of BJKM01000085.1, read as the reverse complement.
TTACAGCCAAATTGCTTTTGTGCGTTGGGGTGTTTTTTTTAAATAATGCAATCGGCTAAAAGCTCCTGGTAAATGCTTGCATGGCGTGGGAAGAGGGGACAGAAATGAATGTGTGTATTTTGATTTTATTTTTTCTGGAGGAAAGAGGGTTATAATTTATGCACCATTGAAATAGGGCCACTTAGTTTGTGCTCTTCTTTGCTGTTGGAGTTCAACATTTCCACGCAGCCTTTGGTCCTCTGGTTTTAATAACAGCCTTCCGGGGCAGAGGATCACAGCGTTTTAAGAGTATTATGATATGATGGTATCGACGAGCGGCCTTTGACTTTTGATGCTTTTTCAAACAAATGATTAAACGCTGTTTTAGCCGAGTGCCATTACCAACGCTGTTATGAAAAGCTCCTCATTCACCTCTGTTGTAATTAAGAGCCGTCAGAGTCCTTTGTTACCATGGCGCTGCGATGTTACCTCAGCGGGGATGGCCAGGATTTGTGTTCAAATAAATTGGACATATTGTATGTTTTAGGATGATGTGAGGTGAAACTTACTTCACAATTTTGCAAGCAATAATTGTGAGCAAAAAAGCTGAACTGAACATTTCATCAAAGTTTCAGAAAGCAGTCAAAGTAGCCCTATAAACCATGTATTTAATGTCCCAGGATTTTCACCCGGGGTCAAACAAAGAAAAAAGAACGAAAAAAGTGATTTACAGATATTTTTTTCAGAATCAGAAAAAGGTTTTATTTCCATTGTCAGTGAAGAAAATTCAGGAACTTGCTTTGGCAGTGTGAGGCAATATAAAACAATGAATAAAGCTGTAAAAATGTAAAATATGATAAAATAAGGCATGCAAAATAAGTGTGTAATAAAATACGAACTATGTACTGCATGGGCAGGACAACCGTGCAAAACTATAGCAGTGCAACAGATAGTAATATAGTTGATTAAAGTTGTTGATTTAGCAACAAAGAAATATGTATATGTAATGTATATCTTTTATCCTCGTACAAAATGATGTCCAACAGTCTCAGCACTGGCCGCTATTATCACTGTAGGCCACAAGAACACTGTCCTTTAAGGGCCTTTCATTTACCTCTCATAATTAACTGCAGTAAGTTGCAGCTGCCACTAACTAATGGTAATTTGGAAAATGTCAATACAATATACATCATGTATTTTTTTCTTTATGACCTCTTTACTTCTTTGATTACTGGTTACTCGTGAACTAAAAGACCATGACTCAGTCGTAGAGTGACAATTTGACCATTCTGCTGTTCTGAAAAGGCTTCTTATTCACTGTCCTGTTGTAATTAATCGCTGTAAGTGGCAGTGGTTAGCATGGCGTTAGCATTCCTAGCTCATTGGCTCTCTCCTCCAACTATGCAGCGCTGGGATCATTGACAAAACACAGACTCAAGCCTCTGGACAATGGCTGACAAAATGATGGATCGCTCCTTCCATATTGGCGTGTTGATCTATACTCGCACTACACACACACACACTCTCACACACACACACACACACACACACACACACACTCTCACTCACTCAACAGCAGAGTGGATATTGGCATTTGCCACTCAGCCGGCTTGGGGCCCCAAGTCTCCTAACTGCTGATTAGTCAAATGAGCTCTGGCCTGAGGAATAATTAATGCTTTAACACCGGGTGTGCACTTTGCGCTTGGTGGGACGGTGCCAAGGTGAGGGTTGCCATAGTCATGGGATACCAGGGGAGCGGGGAGTGGGGGGAGGGGCAGGCACCCCGCGAGGACCTTGATGAATTTTAATGTTAGCCTGAGTTAACCTTGGAGAGGGACGTGCTTGTATGACATTAGCAACGGCTGTTAATTGTGTCTTAATTTATTGTTTAGACCTTATGGATGGATCAGGGAGGGACATCTGACAGATGGGACACTGCAGGGTCATGTTTGTAAGCACAACATAGGTCCAGATTTATTATGGTAGGTAAGTTTAGATAATATTGGGAAATTTCAATGTCAAGAATATTGTTTATAATAGAAAATGCTAAAAAAACAAACTGATTAAAAATAAAAAATGAAAACAAGCATAGCTATTAGTTGCACTTTTGAGATTCATCTACAGATATTTCACATTTGTCTGATAATTAAACCTCAATTTAAAAACATTTCTGTTCAATATTCAGTATTGTTTGACTATTGTTATCAGGATAATCCAAGAGTTTTGTCATCGCCCAATTGCTTTATTTACAATTATTATAGAATGACTTTTATGAACTCGATTTGCAAAAGGTACAACTTGTCAAGTCATTGTTTTGATCTCGTTTCTACTCTCCAGACCCTGCTGCATCTGTAGGTGTTATTGGCTCCGTCCTCAGTTAATCAGAAAGCATTTTACAGACAAAAAAACACCTTGTTATAAGTAAAAAGTGTTTTTATAGTTTCACCCTAAAAAACATGAAATGACCTAGGCAATTATACTATGCGGCTGACAAAATATGAATTCAACATGGTGACGTATTTGGATAAAACGTTTACCCCTGAACTACACATTTTTGAATAGTACATCTCATGCTCATGGTGTGCTCAAAAACAGACTGTTTGATTGATTATTGTTGAGAGAATTCCACGCACTTGTCATTAAATGTTTAAAATACGTTGATGATAAATGCATTGCAGTTTTATTAAAAGGCAAATAAAGTCTGCCAAAGATATAAATAACTCAGTGTTGTCTCGATAGTGGCAAGTTGTTTTGAAATTATTGAAATGTTTTAAAAACCTTTTGCTGCTCTCATCCAATTATGAAAGAAAACTTTTGATAAACATGTCAGTTGATAATAAATGCACTTGGTCTACTGTAAAACCTTATCATTTCCGTTGTTCCTTTGGATGTATTCTCACATATTGCCTGCAGGCAGAGTGGGCTGTGTCCTTGAAGCACACATCAGTAAACGCTGATGCCAAAACAGCACGCCAGTCCTGCTGCCAGATGGTCCATATCCAACACAAGTGAGCTATAACTTCAAAAGTTAATGCCAGTCATCCTCAATCGTGACTCAGTTTGAATACAGAGAAAATCATTTGGGCAATCAGGACGCCCGTTCATCTGAAAATGTCTAACTTGGCGACACTTTTTTTTGATTACTTCTGATTAACAAAAGGAAGTCATTACAACAACTTTTTAATATTTTCAAAGCTGTCCAAAAGCTGGCTCTGTCAAAAACGTAATTCAATATGCAGACTGTCTCACTGCTAAGAATGTTAAACTTAATCAACTGATGAGGAAGCTCTATTACAGTCCAAAACAGCCATGAAGGACAAATAAAAGCAATTATCTAAACAAGAAGCTTCCCGGGAGCTCAGCCTTGTAATATTATAAATGTCGCGTCCAGGATGACTCGCAGGTATGTCTGAATTGGATGGATTTTGTCATTTTGAGGTTTTTCATTTTGAGGTAATAAAATATTTAAGGGGCAGACAGGAGTCGGGGAGACGCGATTGACCTTCAAAGCCCAAAGTCAGGTCTTGTTATTACAGTATTTATATGGCCGATGCGTCGCCTGTCCTATAGGGGTATAAAAATATTTAATTACTCAATTAACTGAGGTGGGATATGACCCTGGAGGGAACAGGTGAAAGAACAGGGCGGGCGTGAGCTGCAAGAACAATGGGACGAAAGAATGACCGAGAACTGCATTTACAGACAAAGGACTTTTGAAATATCAAGTGCCCAAAACTGAACTGTGGATCTTCTCATTCAGGGGAAATGAACAAAAACCCCAAAAGTGTAAAAAGATGTCAAACCTTGTTTAAATTTTCATTTATTTTTAAAATGTTAACATATTTATTCAGAATCAGAATCAGAATCAGAATCAGAAAGAGTTTATTGCCATTGTCAATGAACAAAATTCAAAAACATAGGAACTTGAACTTGTCTCGGCCTTAAGGTGCAACATAAAACACTGAGTAATAATAAAACAACATATATTCAATCAAAAAAGGGCATGCATTAGGAAACAATTTAAAATTACTGTACAATAAAAATAAATTAATTACTATTATAAGTAGGACATAACATCTATACAGAATTTATAGATGTTTATAGATTTATTGATGTTTATAGATTTATAGATTTATTCATAGATTTATAGATTTATTGATGTTTATAGATTTATAGATTTATTTTTTTGACCACAGGCTGAATTAGACAGGACAATTATAGCGTGGAATAGGGATGAGACGGAAGGACATGCAGCAAATTGAATTTACAACACTGAGATCGGCATAGAATTAAAGCAAGGCCAGTTACGTCGCCCGGATTGGCGTTACCGGGACCCCATCCTGGTGGCCGGGCCCCGTGGGGAAGCCCGAACGAGTGACGTGGGGCTGTTCTCCCGTTGACCCACCATCTGCAGGAGGATCCGTAAGGGGCTGGTGCAGAGGGATCAACGACCGGATCTCTGGACACAGAGACTAACTCTGGGGACTTGGAACGTCACCTTGCTGGGGGGGAAAGAACCTGAGCTTGTGCGGGAGGTTGAACGGTACTAGATATAGTCGGCCTCACCTCCACGCACAGTTCGGGCACTGGAATCCATCCTCTCAAGAGGAGCTGGACGCTCCACTTCTCTGGTGTTGCCTGCGGGGAGAGGCGGAGGGCTGGCGTGGGCTTGCTTAATCCCCCACAGTTCAGCCGCCATGTGTTGGAGTTTACCCCAGTGAATGAGAGGGTCGCGTCCCTACGCCTTCGGGTTGTGGACAGGTCTCTCACTGTTGTGTCGGGCTACGGGCCGAACAACGGTGCTGAGTACCCGGCCTTCTTGGAGTCCATGGGAGGGGTACTGGACAGTGCACCTTGAGAGGCAATGACAGTGACACCTGGAGAGGGGTGATTGGGAAGAACGGCCTCCCCAATCTGAACCCGAGCGGTGTTCAGTTATTGGACTTCTGTGCTAGTCACGGACTGTCCATAGCGAACGCCATGTTCAAGCACAAGGGTGTCCACCAGTGCACGAGGCCGGAGATCAATGATCGACTTTGTTGACATGTCATCTGACCTCCGGCCACATGTCTTGGACACTCGGGTAAAGAGAGGGGCAGAGCTGTCAACCGATCACCACCTGGTGGTGAATTGGATCCGCTGGCGGCGGAGGAAGCCGGACAGACTTGGCAGCCCCAAGCGCATGGTGAGGGTCTGTTGGGAACGTCTTGCAGGGTCTTCAATTCACACCTCCGGGAGAGCTTCTCCCAGATCCCGGAGGAGGCTGGGGACATCTCGACTTCCATTGTCAATGCGGCTGCTCGGAGCTGTGGTCGCAAGGTCTCAGGTGCCTGTCGCCCCCCGAACTCCGAACCCGGTGGTGGACACCGGAAGTAAGGGATGCCATCAGGCGGAAGAAGGAGGCCTATCAGGCGGAAGAAGGAGGCCTATCAGGCCTCTTTGGCTTGTCGAACTCCTGAGGCCGTTGACGGTGTCGGCGGGCCAGGCGTTCTGCAGCTTGTGCTGTCACAGAGGCAAAAACCCTGGGCTGGGAGGCCGGGGGGGATGAGATACGCCCTGAGTACCTAAAGTCTCTGGATGTTGTAGGACTGTCTTGGTTGACACGTCTCTGCAACATCGCGTGGCGGTCGGGGACGGTGCCTAAGGACTGGCAGACCGGGGTGGAGTGTTCCAACTACAGAAGGATCACACTCCTCAGCCTCCCTGGTAAGGTCTATTCCAGGGTACTGGAGAGGAGAATCCGACCGATAGTCGAACCTCGGAGGAGCAGAGTGGTTTTCAGGAGGAGCAGAGTGGAGGAGCAGAGTGGAGGAGCAGAGTGGAGGAGCAGAGTGGAGGAGCAGAGTGTTTTTTGTCCTGGTCGTGGGGTGCTGCGGGAGGGGTCCGGGGCCCTGTATCCCTGTATGACCGGAGCAGGAGCTGTGTTCGCATTGCCGGCAGTAAGTCTGACCTGTTCCCAGTTGCGTGTTGGACTCCGCCAGGGCTGCCCTTTGTTACCGGTTCTGTTCATTGTTTTTATGGACAGAATTTCTAGGCGCAGTCAGGGGTCGGAGGGTGTCCGGTTTGGGGACCACAGGATCTCATCTCTGCTGTTTGCGTGATGGATGGAGATCGGCTGCACAGAGCCTGGCATAAGTGCTCACACTTTAACCGCTCGACCAATAGGCAGCAGCACAGTTAGAGCATTTTCAAGTTTACCCCTCCATAGATTGACCCACATGGTTTGTAATGCAGTAATTGTTGGGATGATAATAGCAAGTAAAATGTAAGTAAAATGTCTTCACCGACACACGTGTGCTTATGTCAAGTGTATTTCTGTTGGCCTAAAAGCTGCAAGAATATATAGAAGTGATTCAATTTTATTCAAAATATATTTTCTTCCTCTAGATCAATATTCCTTGACCCTTACCAGTACCTCATTATGGCTTTTGCAGCAAAATCTGGAAAGTTTCCACGTTTGCGCATTGTCTTTGTGTTACTTTTCAACAGCGCCACCAAGGAACCTGGCATATGTATTACAATGTTTTCTGGCGCCTTGTGTCCACAAATGTAGATACCCACGTTTAAAGTAACGGTTCCGTGTTTACAAAAAACTTTTTAGAAATTATCACTGTTTTGTCTCCATGTGGATGTGGCCTAAGATGGATTTTTTTTGTCCTATAGTTTATGTAACATTTTACAGGTATGTAACTGACTAAACCCATTTGACTTCACTATGACCTGTATGAAAATAATTACCTTTTGTGGCTGGAATAGCAAACAATAATTCATTCATTCTTTTTGACTTTGCAGACTGAATACCTCGTGCAACAATGCATTTTGTCTCTTATAAAAAATATAAAGGGACGTAATTTCTTTGACCTTATTTTACATTACCACACAAGGAAAGCACTCGCATGGAAGACTCAACATTGATGCAAGATAGATACCAGTGGATTTCTAAAAGCCTCAAATCAGTGTACTGTCTTCATTTAGTAAAACTCTCCCTTCTGTGGTGGTGTTATAGATTTATGGAGGGGAGAGAACATTCATATCCCAGACGGGGGGCTGTAATGTGGCCACATCCAGTTCATTATCGATCGCTCCTCTTTTAACAGCGCCTAAAGCATTCAAAGAAGTGTCGAGGAAGGGATTACCATCAGCCGCTCGGAAATAAAACTTTTATAGCACCACTTTGCCATTCTTTAAGGTTCCGAGCTGCTTTGAAAGTGAAATTTCTCCAAATTTACATTTTACTTTGGACTGAATCTGACCAGAAGAGTAGTCTTTTTCTGATGCAACGCATCTATGACTCTATTATCATATTGCCAATAATGGCAGTTGATGTGTAACATATATTTATATATATATGTACACTAGAGGCATGGTGGACAACACAGTGTGCACTACCACCCGCCTGATGCACCTGGCATTCTAGCGGTCTCCCACCCAAGTACTAACCAGGCCTAACCTTGCTGATGAGATCAGGCATTGAAAAGTTGGTATAGAGGTTATCAGTAACATTGGTAGAATTGGTAATATTGGATGGTTTCTCCATACATCGGTATCAGCCTAATATTGAAAAAAAATCTGATATTTTACACCAATATTTAGTTCTGCATCGCCTCAGTCTGCGTGTCTTTCCCAGTTCGTCCTTATTGCTTGACTTGTAAGTAAAAATAGAAATAAGAAGCCAGTGAACGAAAGAACGAATGATTACACAGTCATGAGCGAAATTGTTTTATAGTCTAGATTCATACATTTTTTTCTCAAAAGTGACTTGGCCAATATCAGTAATCTGTCACAACAGTAAGACAAATATTCATATCGGACCATGCCTACTATTATCTATGATATGTAAACTATTCTGATGTCGAATGTCCACTATGTAACTTTTCTGGTGAAGGGTCAATGAAGACAAGCAAGTTACAGGTCAGAGCTGTGAAGTGGTGACCTTTCTGACAAAACAATGCATGTTGTATTTTTTTTTTTTAAGTATTCGATTTAGGCAATTAAGAGAGGAAGTGGACAGTTTAAAAAAAATAAAAAATTAAAAAAAAGAACAAAACCAGACTAAACAAGAGAAAATCACAAGGCACCAAAATAAAAACTAAGGCACAAAAACTCCAAAATAAACATCCCAATTGTTTCAAAGTCGGTAAAATGTGTCCAAATGTAATCCTCTTAACATTACGTATATTAGGCAGGAGTTTTAAGACCCAGATACATAGTTCTGAAATCAAATGGAATGGCAATGCCTAAAATAGCCTGTAGCTCTTTGTTGATTTCAGTCCAACATCTCTGAGCAACAGGACAGTCCCAAAACACATGGAAATTGTTTGCCTCCCGGCAACCAGCTTCTCCAACAGTCTGCATTTCCCTGTGAATAATGGAAGGTTTGACATGGTGTTATGAAAAATCTTCACACTACCAACAGAATTCTCTCCAAACCTGTGATTTTGTGGTTCTGCACTGAGATGCACATACATTTTCATCAGTCAAAATAAAATGACCCTCTCTTTCACGTTTATTTCTAATGTATTTTGTAGAGTGGCTTCCCAAATTGTTAATACATTTGTATAATTTCGATATTGTTCCACTTGAAACTACTGATTTATAAGCTTTAATCAATATTTCAGTCAGAGTGCTATGGTGGGTATTGGTTAGTTTAATTTCTTGGTGAAAATAACTAAATAAAGTCATGTTTCTCCAAGACAAAGGATTATTTCAATTTATCAAAGTTTTTCATGTTTTAGTAGTTTAGTGTGATGTGGTTTTCTTTTCAAATCTGGTAGAAAACCTTTATACCTTTTGTAATCCAGACTTTAAATCTCAAATATGTGCTTTTAATATATATGTTTATTTAGCATGTTTTGATTAGCTCCTCCCATGTTGTAAGCAGAGATTTCACCCAAGGATTCTCCAGTTCTTCCAAATGACTCGGCCGCTTGTCATTTTCCAGTAAAACCTGTACAGGAACCTCCGGCACAACATTAATATCAATCTATTTTTCCCAGCGAGCATCATACTCTGGATCCCACCAGTACCGAAATGCTCTGATTTGAGCTGAAACAAAGTTATTTTTCAGACAAGGTAAACCCCAACCTCCTTTTTCTTTTCATAGTTGTTGAGTTTTGTACCAGATACGGGGCTGTTGAAACGTTTCAATAATAAGATACATTTTTTCTCCGATAGACTAACCTAACTGAACTACACTGGTCCATGGCATACTATAACATACCCTTACCACTCATAGGTGTTATATTATGTTCCATTTTTATTTATTTTTTACCATTGAGGAATAACCCGAAGAGCTGCTTTTACAATTTATTGTTTAGGGCAAAGTGGATTTTACGGCATGAAAATACTGGGTCCATGGCCTGACAACTCTCAAGCATAATCCCACTCATTGCACAGCTTGATGGTCTCTGAAAGCTATTCCACTGAACACAAAGCCAGTACAAACATTTAAAGAATTACTCTGATACACTGGTCTATGGGGGACTTGTTAGAAGCAGAGCAGACAAAAGTCGTACTTTTCCTCTGAGAAAATGAAAGTTTCTCTTCAGCCTGTCGACGGGGGACATTGATGAATCACATATCGAGGCGTTTGAAGGTCCATTCATAAAAAACGCAGCTCTATATGGCGCACTTTATGGGAGAGATTAATCATGTTTTGATTTTTTTTTTTAAAGACTGCTGACTCAAAGTTGTCATAGAAATCAATTTGATCCTTTTTTGGTGAATGGTTTTCAAATAGTTGCACTTGAGCTGACTACAGAGTGTACCGCCATAGTTGGAAGTTTTCAAAAGAACTGCAAACATGCAGCAATAACACAATATATCATGTCCTGACTGTCGATTGTCTTTGCGTCACGCCAAACGGGACGCACCGCGCTTTTGTGTATATTAATGAGTTACAGGCTAATTTATGCACGCATTTGCGTGAATATCATTTGTAATGACTCCCTTTTTACTAACACATTTATTTGTGGTCTTTTTGTATTTAACGAAGCCAAAACTTTACCCTGAAGTGAAATTTATATGAAGTTTTATTGGCAATGTATGATCACATTATGATAAAGAGAAAAGTGGGCTTGAGTCTAATGCCCCCCCCCCCACACATAACAGCAACGTTCCATAGTCCGAAGCCATAAAATAAATGAACATAATCACTCTTAAGCCAACTAGAAAACTGTCTATAATATAAAAAATGCTCTAGGCTATTTGTTGTGGCTATAGAGCAGGGCTCTTCAATATAAGGCCCGGGGGCCAAATCAGGCCCCCAAGCGATTTAATCCGGCCCACTACCCATTTTTCCAAATATGCAACAAAAAAGCATGTTTACTGGTTTAATTCTGGGTTAGCACTAGTTGAGACCTGGTTTGGTCTTGGTTTACTTATTGTTTAATTCTGCTTTAGACCAGTTTTGCTTTGGGGTCAGTCCTGATTCTGACTTGGTTAGTACTTGTCTAGTCCTAGTTTAATTCTGGTTCAGTCCTGGATGGGTAATTTTACAAAGCAATATTGGTAAAGCCTTGTGTATGTCATTTTTCACAAAAATCTTATCAGTAGTTATTGTAATGTATTAACTCAATTTCTTAAAACAGTGTTGGGGATATTTTGTGCAACACAAAAATTATTTCTTGTGGCGTGTTGTGCACCTCTGGCCCAGAGGCCTTGGACCTCCGAAAAATCTGGCCCTCGAGAAACTTAAGTTGAATAGCCCTGCTATAGATGTTCTCAGCCTTTATAAATGCCTTTGTGCGTCACTGTCTGTTGGGTAATGCAGATATATTTAGTGCAAATGATGACAGACGCGCATCACATTGTGGTGTTGTTGAGAATTACCTAATCAATAGTTGAACCTGAGTGGCACTGAAGTGACAAGTCAAATAATCCTTCGGGCCCTCTGAAGGTTAAATCTGACTCTGAAATTTACTTGAAACTTGAATGATCGGGACAACTTACATTTCCCCCGTCTGAATAACCAAATTTACCCCCCTCATGTGAAATGCTTTAACATGCAGGAAATTGAGGCCTATTTGTCAAAAAGACCCCCTTACAAAACACACCTTAATTATTATGCAAACATGCCTTTGGACTTTTATTGCACCCCGAAGTTTACCTATGAGATGTTACAAATCAACACTTCAATAATAAACAATGTTTTGTCTGGAGTGTGTGAAAGCTATTTTCTTAAATGCCCTAAAATACATGGAATGACTTCTGTTTCCCCCAATATTTCACCACTTCTGAAGCACACCCCACTCAGTTCATTTTTTTTTCTTTTTATCATATTCTCAAAGTGCATTTTGAGAAAGAAACTATCAGAAACAACAGTTGAAATATACATTTGCAAGTTTGCTACTGTCCTGAATGCAAAAACGGCACTGTGTTGGGGCAGAGTCAAGTATAAAAGTGCTGGAAAATACTTGCAAGTATACCTTACATTTTTTTTGGGTATTTCTTTTGAAAGGGTGTACGAATCCTGGATATACAAATATATAAAATATATAAAATATACAACTTTTGAATCACAGCGTTACTACATCTGCCTATGCAGAATATGACTTTTTCTTTTTTCTTTTACCATTAAATTGAATTGAATGAGAAGACGTTAAGATGTTTTGAGTGGTGGAAAGTTCACCATACTGTGTATTTTGTATCATAGTGGCTTGCAAAATTGTGCGTACCTCTGGAACTTTTCCACTTTTTGTCACGTCACAACCACAAACTTAAATACAGTATATTGGCATTTTTGTGAAGAAGCAAAGTAACACAATTGTGAAGTGGAAGAAAAAATAGAAAAACTGAGTGCAGATTCCTGCCAGAGATCCCGATGAGTGCATGGCAGAAGTCCAGCCTGGAGGAGACAAAGGCGTGGACCAGCTTCTGCATCGGGCAGGGAAAGTGAGGGGCCAAACTAAATCAATAAAGGCTCTTTTAAAGGTGTGTAACCTTTCTGGTGCAGGTACGTCACTTCCTTGTGTCCACGAAGATGTTATTTCTTTCCCTTGAATGTTTGGCATTAAACGTCTATATCTACTGTATATCTAAGGCATATTTTCCAGGTTTCCAGGTTTTCAAGAAATAAAACAAATTAATAAAATCCTTTATAAATGGTTTAATCCCATACTGAACATTCAAGGAGAATGAATACCATCCTCATGGAGACAAGCAGGTGGCAGACCCTCCACTACAAAGTTACATAGTACACCTTTGATGGAAACTTGTCTCAGCATTTAATATTGATAAAGGCTAAATTATTGCCTTGGTGAGGTTAAACAGGTCAAAATAACAAATTCAAATGCATCTTTTGGGTCATTGGATCTATTAGGATCCTTGGAATCCTTTAGATCGAAATAGGGCTTGGCGATATGGTCAACACTTTGGAAGATTACGATTTAAATTGATTTTAATCTAAGTCAATGCCACTGCTGCTTTTTAGGGAAGCTCATACTATTTTAATATGCCTGCTATTTATAAAGCCTATCATGCCAAAGGGCTTAGAGTCAGTTTTAGGTTTAATAGGTTAAAAGCTTTTTACATCGTCATCTATTAACATTTGCTTGTTATTATTTTGTCTTAATAGTCTTTCTGTAAATCCTTTATTGGCCTCACTCTTGTCTCAGTCCAGTTCATGTTGAAGTCACTGCCCTGTCTCCTGTTCTCTGCATAATATTACTGTCAAATCTCAAAGTTTGCGTGCTGCACGTCTCATCTATGGATACTCAGAGGAAAAGGGGCAGAGCCGGAGCGGGGCTGCTCCTTTTTCTTTCCTAAGAGAAGACAAGACGCAAACAGTGACTTTAGCAGAGAAAACATCACTGTTCAGACTCAAAGCACATGCTGCAGCTCTTGTAATGTAGTAAAGGATCATCAAAAAGGTGCTTGATGGTTCGCTGGACTCATAACCCAAAGTTAAAGAGGCTGCAATGTCCCGCACTCTAGACCCTCGGTGAAGGAACAAACCCGTCAAGAAGGAGTATGAAAAGCATCGATGTTGTCCGCTCCGTACGTACAGCTGGACACGATTTAGCCATTTTTCACATGTTGATTATTAAAGAACTGAATTCATGGAATGAATTCAATTCATCGCCCAGCCCGAGCTCGAAAGTACAATGACTTGGCCTTGACGTGACTAATCAGCATTTTGATCCTCCTTTGCTGGAAATAAGTCATCGCATATGTCACAAGGCTAACATTAATGCATGACATGTTCTCGCTAGCCTTCTTTGTGTTATTAGCTTGCATTGGCCCAGTCGTAAATCTCTGCTAGATAATACAAGGCTACAAGGTCTTATTGGAACAGTGTACTTCATGTGACCTGAAGATGTTCAGGACGTCCGAAATGACTTTAGATTCACATACAATTAAAGGAGGGCCCGCGTCAGAGGCATGATCAGGAATACATTAGCTGTGACAGACTGCATGGGCGAGATGACTTCGGCACACACACACACACACACACACACACACACATAGGCCATTGTTAGATTGTAAATGTAAAACTTGCGGTACATTGAGAGGTATCCTGGAGTGTCAACAATACAGTACTTGGCATCATATGTTTTATACGAAAGAAGGTAATTTACATAAAAATAGCTATGTAAAAATATAAATTGCCATCTTGTTCAAGGGCACTGCCTGTGCGCAAACAAGGCCATGGTCAAACCTCATGCACATCTCATTCAAACGTAAGAGTCTGAAGTAGAAAAAGATTCAGTTGAAGTCATCTGGACTCTCTTTTAGAAAAAACAAAATGTTTCGACTCTCATCCAAAAGTCATTCTCTATCTGTGAAACAAGTTACATTACATTACGCTTACATTTTAAACGTTCATTTCAGAGGGATGAGTCGTCACATTCACTTTTATATGTATGTGTGCCTCGGTCACACCCTCTGATTATCGGCTCATGCTTAGATCTCATTCTTAAGTCACTTTGCATGGGCGTTTTATGGCGTTTTGGAGGCGTGGAGAGGGCATGACGGGACGTGGGTGCAGATTCCAGATCTATAAACCACAATTTGTGGAGTGTTTTATGAATCAGGAGTTTGCGTGGTCTCTAGTGGCCATTTATTGTACGCACTTGCTCAGCAACATTTTTACGCAAAGCTTCATAGATGAGGCCCCAGATCTGTAACTTGGCATTACCAGTGTGTCTCCATGGATATAGTTTAATACCATAGATAGCATCCAAGGGAACGCCCAATAATAGAAGGTTGGAACATCTCAGTGGGGGTGAAATAAGCCATTTATTTTTATTGAAATGAGGAGAGACGGTATAGACAACGCATAATGCTATGGCGGCAGCAACGCTCGTAACCCCTGCACTACCGGTGAAGCACCATACATGCCATTCTATATACAGCAATGAATACTTGAATATCTCTGATTGTGATTATATACAATTGTGAAAGTTTTTCTTCTCTCTCTCTTTTTTTACTGTGGAGAAAGTAGTACAACTTCTTCTTTCCACTCTTGTCCCTCGCGCTTGAATAACAATATGACTATAGTGCCTTTTTGCTAGTCGAATAATTTAAGCTTTTAAATGACAACGTGGGAAGTAGTTCTTGCTGTCCCAGTTGAAATTGTTCAAGTGATATCGAGACACACTTAGTACATGAGCTGACTAAACTGTCTTTTCTGGCAGATTGAAACGGCACCTTTTAAAAGCCCATTTACTTACATTACACTCACAACACTGCGCATCAGACAGTAATGAATAAACCCAAATAGGCCATTGTCAACATGTCATATATAGAGCCGAGACGCTACATGTTATGTTTGTGCAGTTTTTGCGTGAGAGGTGAATTTAAGTCAATTTTAATACAAACGTGTCATGACAGGCTAATCTTTGCCACGGATGCGTTTGTTTTGTTTGAATGTTTTAAAATAGTCACTGTGATAAAGAGATGTGTGTTAACATGGAAGTCAAACATTGCTTTTGTAGTAGCAACAGATTTGTGTTGAATAATGTTCAAGGTTGTAAACATCTCCAAATATGCTTACTTTACCTCTCCTTAACGCAAAGGCTTATGATTGTGCAGATCTATACCAAAATATTGATATTGTTCTTTTCCTTACTTTGTCAGTATCAATTCTCAAGCAAGAATATTGGTGCTTAAATCTTCTGGGAGAAAGCTTTTTTCTAAATTGTTATTTGTTGAAATACATTGTTTATATTTTATTTTATTTTATTTGAATATATATTTAATTTTTAGACCAGTTCAAGCTGGGGTGGAGTGAAATAAGGCTATTTATGCTATGGTAAAAGTAAAATATAACATTTAGAGTAGGGAGTTTCAATGCATTTTAATACAAAACTAATTGATGATGGATACTTACCCTTAGGGATGTAACAATGACCAAAATATTGTAAAATTGTATCGTCAATAAGGCTGTCAAAAAATATCGAATTACAAGCTCATTTGATTCAATGCATTGTTTTGTTGGAATGTGACTGCAGTCATTCGTCTGGTCAAGGCACTTCAAAAGGAGCAAGTTTCATACATTTCTGTCATAGCGATACATGTTGTATTCGCACAGCTGGGCATTCAGCAGCCACTCTTACCGAAGTTCTCCTGATGCAGATGTTCAGGGCTGCTTGCCTTTGTGGCCATTCGTTTATCAGGGCTGTGGTGGCAGTGCCCGAACGTGTGTGTTTTGAGGCACTAGTTTGTTTATTCGGTTGTTTTGTGTCTCCTTTTAAGTTATAACATCGACTCTGTTTATGGGCCTTTGTTTTGCTAGGCCTGCCTGACCCGTGCGTTTTAGAGACACTTAACTTGTCATGTTGATTTCTTAATTATATATGTGTTTCTGTTCATTTACCTTTACATTCCTGTTGTTTAAACATTACAACTTTATTTTATGGTTATCCATCTAGGTTTTTGTTATTTCCCCCTACCCTGGCAGAGCCGGGTAACAGTACTGCACAAAGAAGAGAAGAAAACGAGGAGAAAACCACTGAAACCAGCGTTGACTGCTTTGAAATCAGCAACGTCAAATTAAATGTTGTGAAAGTGCAAATCACATATTTTACTCCTCACCAGTTTACACCCAGTCTGCCCGTACAATAACACTTATGATTAGTTTGTTTTAGCTCATTCGTAAATGGAGATAGATTTCCTCCCCTTGTACCATGGCTTTACAAAAATCTCAATACAAAATTAACATTAAACAGCTCACTTGATCTGCATTTAGCTTTTGTACATTATGCAGGCCTTTTCTGTTCATAATATACTACAAAAATAACAACACATTTTTGACAACTTTCTGTAGTTTGCAATATTTTAGTAGACGGGTGGGGGAAAAAATCTACTATTTATTTTTTACCTCAAACAGCCCTACCCATTACTATTATAAACTAATCCTTTTCACATTGATCATTTTAAATTATGGACACTAACCATTTAAGCTTGTTTCTTTCCTTTTTAAATCTGCCTTTGAGATCTTTTTTAAATGTCTACTCTTTTGTTTTTCCAATGGTCTATTATAAGTTCTTGTAGCTGTGCCGCAGAAAACCTCATTACAGACGCTGTAAGATAAAGTGTGAGGCGCTGCGTATATGAGGATTTGTGTCCCATTTTAAAGCCTTACCGTTTTCCTTTTGCTTGTGTGTGGCCTTATCTATTTGTATTCTATATTTAAGCATTGTAACCAGCGCGCAGTGCATTGAATGTATCAGCCAAAGCAAAACTCATTACAGGATCTTGTCGTATAGGCGCCTGAATGCACGGCACACAAAACTGCTATTGTGAAATCAGAATATAGCCGTATAAGTGAAAGAACACGCAACTGATGCGGACAAAAAGTTTCTCGGATCTTGACATTGGCTTTCGACAACCTGGAAACGGCGTGATGCCTCGTATACGGTGACCTCCTTAGTGAAATAAAAGGCGATGGGCTAAAAAGGCACTTTGGAGAGTGTCAGAGTGGAGTGACAGCGATGTGTTGTAGAGAGTAATGGCCGGACGAACGCTCTCCTTGAAAGACGACGGTTAAACAGCATTAGAAATATACCTTTTTCCTTTCGCCGCCAAAACATTCAAGGAATTGAGAAGATGGAAGAACTTTTTATCACCACATAAAGGTGCACTATGTAACTTTTCTGGCAGGGAGTACACTTCTATCACATCTATCTTCCATTCGGTTAGTTGCAGCCGTTTTTATAGCTCAAATACATCTTGAGAATCATGCGTTTTTGCTGTGAGCGATGTCATCTCTCCACAGATCTGATATGTAACTTGGCCTTTATGGCGTCACCTGCTCGTCTCCCTGGAGAAAAATGCCCTGAACAATAACAATAACATTTCCATGGAGAAAAATGCATGAGCCGGACATTTCTCCAGCAGAAAAGTTACTTAGAGCAGCTATAAATGACAAAAGGAAAGTGAACCCTCAGTTAGGGGTGGTCAATATCCATGAGCACTTATGTAATATATTTATAACGACTGGAAGTAACAATGACTATGTATACAAGATACTTAATTCTGATTGGTTAAATATGCCTGTCACTCACTCAAAGCATGACAGTGGTTGACCAATAGAAGCAGATGAGAAATTAGGACTTTTTTCCAATGCGATGTATAATTTAAAACAAAAATATTATCTTTTGAATGGGTTAAAAAATGGTGAAAAAGTCCTGAAAACCCTCCAGATTGTCACAGGAATCAGGAAGATAATTTGATTTTGTACGTCAAATCAACCAGCCAGCCCTATACTCTCAATTTCATAAATCTTGATTGTAGTAACAGATTATGATAAATTCTTTCTAAAACATTCACAATTGGCTAATCCTCAAGCCTGGCACACCATGATCAAAAAGTATATGTGAGCCAACATGGGAGACTTTTTTACTGTCCCCCCTTTTTTTACTGAAAAATTTAAAAAAAAAAGTTGAGAATTGAAAATATACAAAAATTCCATCCAAAATGTAAAGGCAATTTTATGAGCATGGAACACCATTTTCAGAATAGACAAATCAGAGTAGTGTGTAAATTACGTCACCCTGGCAGCAATGAAAAATGTCTCAAATGCAGAAGTAATCCTTAACCGTTGAAAAAGTAGAAGTTCTTCAAAGGAAAGTCACAACAAAAAAGTGTACTCTGCGGCCCCATCTTAGTAAAGACTGCTCTGTGATATTTGGCGTGAGGTTCTGCAATCTCCCCAAATATAGACTCTCCTGTTCTTTTTACACTTTTAGCGTGCTCTCCTTTCACCCCCTCAATCCCGGGACCCCATCCTGTGACAGGAAGCATTACGGCCATTACAGATCACTAGATTCTGCTGGCTGGGATGTCAAAAGAATCAAATTGATCAGATGGCTCGACAGAAGTGTTGCTCCGCGGCACAGAGAGAGAGAGAGAGAGAGAGAGAGAGAGAGAGAGTAGGGGGACAGTCAAATGGCAGAAAATAATAGGGTGCTTGCCAGGCGCTGACAGATAAAGTCGGAGGAAGCCAGTACAATAGACGCAAGGCAACATGGCTGTGCTCCACAATGGAACAAGCTGGAAATGGCTTTTTGCATTGGAGCTGTTCCTCTCATTTCGCCTGACAGCCCAGATAGCATATGTCACAGAATGGAGGAATATAAGCGCGCGCAAAAAGGAGTCGGGCTGAATCACAACTGGAGCCTTATTCCTCAAAATGGGCACATAGGAGGCGTTTGCAGTTTTGTAGACAATTCCCCAGACTTCTGCTCAATTAGCTTTTAATTTGAAATCAATCTCATTTGAATAAAAACATCAATCCTCGTTCCAAATAAGCAAATGATCTGCAATTGCAAAAGCTATTAAAGAATAATTAGTTTCTCACCAAAAAAATTAAAAAAATAAATCGCTTCATGAGCTGTTTGGAGTTGCGGGCTGTCAATAGATCGAGAAAAGCACAAGATTGTGTTTGAAGAAAAAAATTAAACTACTGAATCTCGTTAAATAAAAGAATGCAAATCATTATTTAAAAATGTATTTACTTATAACCATTAGGGTTGTTGTGGACCGAATAAATTCTTGATCGAATAAAGACAAATAATGTCCTTTTTATCAATTAGTCGACTAAAAGGGACTGAAGTGTAATGCTTGAAAAGAAGTCTAATCTATAAAGAATTTCCTGACCATATCTAACCGCAAGTTCACTCAATCTTAACTTTGAAGTTCCAAGAAACTGCGCAATTATATCAGTCACTCATAAAACTCCTGCTAACTGATTCTCTCCTCCTGTTATTGTCCACATTACTCTTTATAATCCCAATAAAATAATGAGCCGACCAAAAAAAACCTTAGTCTATCATGACGCATTGAGCAAACAATCAAATAAGTGACCAAATGCTTACAGCCCTAATAACCATTTGGAATCAAACGCCAATCAAAACGTTGGGTTACAAACTCAATAATTGTGCCAAAATATCAATACCTTAAATTTACTACATTAAAAAAAAAAAAATCTTGTTTAAATTGTTTAATTACATAGTTAAATTGTTTCGGTTTTCTGAACATATATTTCATATTAGTTCAAGATTGGGAGGAGAGTTTCGGGCCATTTTAATACCGAACTCATTGGTGTCGCGTTGGATCGATATTGCGATACTTGCTGTCGTCTTACTTGGTATTGGATCGAATAAAATAATCACTGGTAGTGCCCATCACTAACTGCAAGTAAAAGCATTCCAAAAAAAATACTTACGTCCATACTTGAGTAATTTTTATCAATTTGCAATTTCCCAACCATCAATGCACTTAAAAAACCCAACACCACATTTTCAAGTGTAATGTAATGGATTTTGACCATGCCATGCACACAGCCAGGCTTAAAAAAGCGTACACAAAACTGTTATGACTATTGATTCTCATCATAAAATAATTAATAGAATATGAATTGCTTTGCACGCTTATTTCATCCCAAGCGCAGACATTGATCCCACCAGTCATTCTTTCTCCAACATGGCAGCTAACCTTGAGGTGTTGCCATTCACCACCATCCCTTATAAATCAAAATGTCCGCCTCAGATCGGGTAAGACTCAGCAGTTTTGGGGCCTGGTTGGGTTTGATCCTGATTTCATAAAACATTCAGACAAACCAATTAAAGGGACGGCCGCGTGCAGCCACCAGCACTTAATACATCATTCTGTCAGAGGAGAGGGCCAAGTCCGACTGACACTAATGTGGTCGATACTGTCAAGTGTTTGTGATCAAGGCAAAGTTAATTGGAGTTTAAGGGGGGAAATGGATCAACTTTGGCATGGATGTTCATAAATATGTGCATGTTTGTAAAAGTGTGAATATAAAATGACAAAAACAACGCGGGTGAACATGCAAAGTCAACAGAACCAGCCCTTTTTGGTCACAGCTCAGTGTTGTGTTCATAGTGCTTTTAAATCTATCTTTCAGTTTGTCAACGTAAAGGAAAAATAGAGATGTTTTGCAGCATTGGCACAGAAGATGGACTCTACATGAAGCACTGGTTTGGACGTATTTGGTAGAATGTGTGATTGCCCTTACTTAGAAGAAATTCCATTTTAGCCTTATGTTGTGGGAGAAAATGATGAATTTCATGCCATTTATTTTTCTTTTGAAACAAACCAAACAAAAAAAAATTGCACATTTTATAACTTTTTACATGTGACAAAAAGTTCCCTATAAATGAGAAATGACAAGAAGACGCATGAAGAAACTGCGAAATGGCTTTTGAGGGGTTCTGCTCTTTTTTTTTTTTTACCAGGGAAAAAGCAGAATTGTTAACTTTTTGAATACTGGATTAAAAAAAAAACATGTTTATTTTGTCAGACGGAACAAATAATAAGCCTTCTGTACTTTTAATTTTATTTGTAAAAATCTGCAAGATGTTGCCAGATCTTACGGAAAAAAACATGACTTTGCAAGCCACTTCAAAGCCACAACTTGTGATAGAGGCAACAATGACACAAGCCCCTTAAGGTACTCCACTTAAAACAAGCCAGAGTGTCTTCCTCTCCCGCTCTGATGTGCCTCTGGTGTGCCCTGGATCTAAGGTATTGTA
The DNA here is from genome assembly GCA_015082035.1 of Chaenogobius annularis. Lineage (NCBI taxonomy): Eukaryota > Metazoa > Chordata > Actinopteri > Gobiiformes > Gobiidae > Chaenogobius > Chaenogobius annularis. Next base: position 647,786 of record BJKM01000085.1, on the reverse strand, counting down.
GCTGCAGACACAGAGGGGCCCAGTGTCAGACCAAAGGCAGAGCGCGGCTGGGGAGCGAGTGGCTAAGTGGGCTTGTGCGCGGGAGGAGTTTCAGGGAGGCATGGAAGGTTGATGCGCACATTTGCATACGAGCTGAGTGTGATGGATGTGTCAGCGAAGCACAAAGAGCAGAAGAGATAAACAAGGAAGAAATGGAAGGAAGGTGTGACATAAACAATCGTAAACAGGTTGATTTTTGTGCCTTTGGAATGTGTTTGGAAAAAGGGCATCTGCTCGGTTCATTTGTCCGAAAGTTGTGCAAAGTTTTCTGGTGATGTGTCCGCCACCTGCTAGTCTCCATGGAGATTGCATTTGCCACAGTATGGCATTACACATGTATAATAAACCGTAGCATTTTTTATTTCATTTTGTTTTTCATTAAGGCTGTTTTCATTGTAAAAAAAAAACAAACACACACAAAAACAACACTCAAGAAACATGCATTCCTCTGCCTTTCCACAAACCTTACCTGTAATTTAACTTTGAGATTATAACTTATTTGACTTATAACCGGACAGGAAGGCAAGAGAAAGAAGAGCAATGTGGAAGTCGTAAAAGAAGTGAGTTGGCTTTGCTGTGACTTTGAAAAAGAAGGACTCAAGCATTTTATTCTCATTTTAATTTAATTTATTTAAATGAGTCAATTGAAACTTTCACAATGTAACTTTTCTTTTGGAGAGTCTGCTCTTGATTGAAATGTTTCACAGTAAGACTTTAAACCTTTTAAATGTGGAAGCGTTCGCACTCACAGTAAGACGTTTATATGTTTTCCACAGTTTTTTAAGCAATAAAAACACCTGCAGTTGAATGAATGTAAGATGCATTTAATTCCTCACCATGACACATTCCAGGCAACGCAATCACATCTCCATGGAGACCAGCAGATGCAGACCTCACACCAGAAAGTAGCGCGCCATTAATATTACATTTGAACAGTTTGTCATATCTAGAATGTCAAGTTTTGACTTTGGTTGCTGTTTTTATCTTTCCTCAAGAGGCAAAAAGGTATTTACTTATGATATCAAGGGTCTTCTATAAATAAGCCTTATAGATAGTGAACCTAACCATTTTCCACATCACAGCCATGCTAAACCAACATGCCATCTCCACTTCATGAGATTAAAGTAAACTGCACGCCTCTATAGATGGGGCTATACCGATGTGAGAAAATAACCTTTGGCAATGAATCCTGCTTTGCACTAAATTATACCGAGGATGACGCTCTGTGGGACCGAGCGCTGCCGGAGCCCAGAGAGCGTGCCTTTAGGGCCACTGCTGTGATACCGGCAGATACGCTGAGCCTCTCATCCCCCCCCCCCTGCGCTATATTATCAACAGGTCTGACCCCATTCTGCCCGCGCCGGATCCCACCTCAACAAAACGGCCCTAATTGATGGATGAGGATGTTATGGGAATTGGCAGCAGTCGTTATTCTGCTGATTTTTCCATTTAAAAATGTAGGGAGAGGAGAAATGGCAGTTTTTAATCAAATAAGGGGAAGGTTATAGGCCGGGATGATGCAGAGGTAGATATACTTTTGTGGACAGTATCTTTTTGTAGAATGTTTGTTTTGAACTAAAAAAATAAATACAAATTAAGTCATTTCCTCAGCGCAATGTTTGTTTAAGTTTACTGGAGGCTGATAGTTGGCTGTGGTGAAGGAATTAAAAGTGTGATGTATTAAAAGTGCACAATGTAACTTTATGTGGAGGAGATTGGCCACCTGCTTGTCTCTATAGAAATGTTCTTTATGTTCTCGCTGAGTGTTTGCAGATTTACCCATTGGATGTCCTTGATTTAGAAGACTATTCATGGCTGTGCTGCTTTCTATTTCTGCTCCCTTTTGCAGAGAGCGGAAAGCCTCTATGCCCTGTGTTCAACTTGGTTAAAATAAAGGTTAATATATAAATAAATAGGGGGTGGGGGCCGTGGTCGTGGTATTACTTAACTTACCCGATTCAATTTCTTGTGTTTTTATTGCTCATAATCACCATAAATGATTTTTATTTTATTTTTATTTTTAAACGACATTCTTACTGGTGTGGCCACGATACAAACATTTCAAACTCTTTTTTAATTCTAAAGAAACAGATTGATACTGTCCATTTGATACCACAATGAGAATAAAAGTAAACTCTTGTACTTTGGACCAAATGGAACAAATACAAAGACTACAAATTAAGACTACTTATACTGTGTGTATGTTGTCTCTTGTTTCTTTATTATGTGGGTTTTGTATATTCAAAAAACAGTCTGTGGTAATAATATTAATAATACTTTCTTTGTTACTCTGTGATCTTACACTGGAGCTGTTTAAGCTCAAAATCATTCTAAAACTGTTCAGGAGAGGTCCAGTTCTGTTTATGTGATTTACTTTTGACAACCTCACTGTGCGCAGGAAAAGGTACGCAGTGCACCTTTAATGTAACATACTTGAATACTTCTTCCAGCTCCAAAGTCCATGCAGCAGTCGGAGGTTAAAAATCTAAGGTTAAGTGATTGATGGAAACTTGTAATTGCTGCCTGTCTTCCTGTATCCAGCGGTGGCTTGAATCAGGACAGTTTTAATGGAAAAAGGCCTCTGCTCTTTCCCTAATCTCCAGTCTTTCTCCCTCCCTGCGTGTCCCTCCTCGTTACGTGCTCCCTACCGCTCTCCGCGCACCATTTCTCTATTGACAAAGTGTACTAATGAAATGTCACCTCCGACAGTCTCTGCCACGATTGATGTCCCCAGAACTTTTTTCACTTTACTTGAAATTCCTTCTTCTCCAGCACTTTTCCTGTCCCCGCGCTGATTTTATATATTTTTTTTTTCTTCTTCCAACCTCCCATCTATTTTGCAGCTTTCAAAGGAACTTTTTTCCCATTTGCAAACGCTAAAGCACTTGCATCGGTTTAGAAATATCATATGTCAAACCGGCAAGCAAGGAGTCAGAGAAGCCGGAATTAGCGTTGAGGTTTCAAGGTAAGGAGAAGTTTGGTGCTGAAAAGAAGGTCAATTATTGTTCAGGATCTGAGCTGTGTAGTACAAAAAAAACCTTCTAGTTGTTCTGATGGATACTGACTATTTGACAGAGAAGGTAAATGTTGATCTGTTGTTCTATTTGCTAAAAATGTTTAAATGTACATCATTGTGAGATTGTAGCTAGAACTCGATGTATTATGAGCACGTTTTTAGAAGAATTACTTCTCACTGTTCTCTTTATCTCCTTCCGTTTGAAGAAATGCAACAGATATTTACGGACGAGTCACAACTGCCACGAGACGAGACACGAGATCCACGGTCCAGGAGAGCGAAACATGATGAGATTTTGACATATTTCTATATTTTTTGTTGTCATTGCAGCATTTCTTTTGTAACTATGGCTTCTCAAAACTTAACTAACCATCAATTTTGTGACAGAAGAGCTTGTCCAATCCCAACTGTTGAAGTTAAACATCAAATCTAAATAAGCCTTGATGAAAGTGAGTCTATGTTCACCGCCTTAGATGGTTTAGCTCTGGTCATCTCTCTTCTAATACGTTTCCTGGCAACTTGTTGACATGATGTTACCTCAGAAAAGTAAACTGATAGATGTCAAAATACTGCAGGCGGCGCTAGCATCACGGTAGCATTTTTTTTTACATTTGCCGTTGGAATTCTTGGATAACTATACCAATTTGAGCCATATTCTTCGTGTGTTTGTGTCCGTATTTGGCACAGTACTTACGATTGCATTTGCTGTTGTAGTTGTCCTACAGTATGTGACAGGGCAGCTCTTAGTGGGCATTCCCTCAGATACCGCCTGCATCTATCCCTTCAACATAACTATATCACAACTATATCTGTAGAAGAAGGGGAAGTTGCATTTCAAACTTCGAAGCTTTTCAAAATGGGGATCTCTGTTTCTGCAAATTAACTCTTCAAATTGATTTATTCACAGTGCATAGGCTTAAACTGTCTGTTCACGCTGCACTCTGATCGGTTAAATCCACCTGTCACTCACTCAGAGCATGTGAGAGGCCGACCAACAGAAGGAGTGCGTGGGGAAAAGTCTGTTTGAGCGTAAAATTGACCGAAACCGACAATCATGATTGGACGATATAATCAAAAAAGCACATCATCACAGCGACCAGATCGCAATCTGATTCGAACATTTTCAGTGTAATGCTCAATGTACTTAATTTTGCTTAATTTTAGAGACGTGTTCAAACCAAATGAAAGAAGTCTAATACCTTACTTGTGTAGCAATTTTGTGTTTATCAGTCTCTAAAAGCCTTGCCCACTCCGACAGCCTTGAGCATGCTGCCTTTGTGCCATAAAACAAGCTATTTCAGAAGCATAAAACGGTTTGAATTTCCACTTTGAAGGACACTTGACAATAAGAAATGAACTGTCAACCTAAGGAACAAAGCACTTCCCCTCTCTATGGACTGAATAATCACAGTATCGCCACCACAACAGTATCATACATGTGTGTTTCGGGTTTTGATTACCTGAAGCCCACATTTCAATAAACAAATTAGATTCAACTGAAAGCTATTACAAGACACCTCAGAATAGACTGCGCACATATTTACTTTAATAACCCTGTTGAACATTTGAAATTGCTGTTCCAGCCATTGTTAATATGTAACTGTTCTGTCTTAAAAAGAAAGGAAGGAAAGAAAAGAAAAGAAAAGTAGGCTGTAGAAATGTGATATTAAATTGGCACTAGCTCAGAAAAAAACATCTTACACTTACAAGAAAGTTCAGATTTTACGTGGAAGCTTGATACAGTTAGCAAACCTTTTTTATAACTGTTTTACCATTTATTATATTTTTATTTTCTTGCGATCGCTTTGAAACTGTCTAAATTTCTGCACAAACTCCAAAACTTGCCACTCAGGGAGCAAACATTCAGCTCATATTGGCACAAAGTTAACATTCTAAAATGTTTTGTGACTTGTGAATAGTTTTTCAAAGTGTGCAATAGATATGCCAGAATCATGAAAAATTTCAGAAAATGTGCCAAAGCAGATCACAATTAGGGCTGTGGTTGACTAAAAGAAATACTTCTCGGCTAAAGACATCGACACATGAGCTCACAAAACAATCTTGTATGTATCCGACCATGTATCTGACCCAAACTACTCTTACAAGATGCAAGAACAGCCAAGTACAGAGAAGTACTAGTAATCAATGTGTTCTGTAAAAAAGGGAGATTAAACCCATGATTCACTCTAAAACTCCAGCTACCGCCCTCTGTGCTTTGTACTTTCTACTGTTGTCCTCATGAAACCTTTACAATCCTAATCAAATAATTGGATGATACACAATCAACAATTAATCCCAAATATTGCCTTTAATATTGGCCAATAGTGGCAGTAGCTGTAGTTAAAATCAACCGCAGTAGTAGTATTAGTACTAAATACTAGTATAGAGAAGATACAGAAGCGCTCTAATTGTTATGGAAAAAGCCGCAGTCATGAAGCCTGCGTGAATTCAGCCTGGAAGACCTAACTCCTCTGCTGCACCAGAGCCCACCTGCTCTCCAGCCTCAATCAACGTACCCAAGTGGCTCCTCCCCCGTGGCACGGCGCACCTCCTCTGCTCCCAATCAGCGCACAGCCTGCCTTATTTAAACGCTCACGCAGTTCGGCTCGGCCGCTTCGGACTGTACTGCGACCCACCACCTCCCCTTCTCCTCCTCTGCGTCCTTTACATTATCCTATTCATCCTCTCTACCTTCTCCCCACTTCTACCACCAGCAGTCTCCAGGCCCTGGGGGGAGACATCTAATTAAATTCTATTATGGAGCGCCCATAATCGCAATGTCTTCCGCCGGGGTCTGAGCGCCAAATAACCCATGTAATAAAGCTTGCTAAACGGTTCTTTCTGTTTGTCTGAGTCTCTCCGGGGTGAAATGGCAGTATTTGTTACAACTCTAATTCAGTGGTGCAAAGTAACAACGTACAAAATTAAAAGTGCTGTACTAAAGTATCAATTGTAGTCATCTGCACTTTACTCAAGTCATTTTTACAGAGGATACTTTTTACTTTTACTTAGGGCTGTGCAATTAATTGATATCACAATTATTACGTACAAAGATGACAAAAAATGCATCATCCAGAGGTGACGATTAATAATAATTTACAGCAATATTCATCTTTAAGGCCCTGCTGCCTCTCCCCTCTCCTCCTCCTCCTCCACCTCCTCCTCCTTCCTCCTCTCCTTCTCCACCTCCTCCTCCTCCTCCTCCTCCTCCTCCACCTCCTCCTCCTCAGCTGCTGCTGCTGTTGCTCTGCTGCTGCTGCTCTGTTTGTCCTGCCTGTTCTCTGGAACAGAGCTGTCCACATCAGTGACTATCCATCCAGGACATATCTGAGGCTTTATTTTGTTCACATTTCAGTTTTCAGAAAAGTCATTACACGCAAGATGCAAATATACAGTCAATGTACGCCCGAGCCCGAGCCCCGACGCTGCTTTAGCTTCTTTCAAAACTTTTCGGAGTTCTCGGCAGACTGCTTTATGTTACTCGTTTGAAAGGCAGATTTCTCTCTCTTAGTGATACAAACACTGCTCACAAATAAAAGCCCTCAGTGTGCACTATAACCAGAGGTCGACAGGTCAAGTTCAATAAATGAGCCCACATTTTATTCAAAATAATGTGTAACTTATAATAGGCAGTGGCAAAAGTGGGCAAAAATAATGAGTCAAATACTCATTTAGATGTGTAGATTAGGCAGTGGAAATACGTTTTAAGTACTCTTATCTTATAGCCTATGGAGACAGAGGGAAATGTATTTGTGTTGTTTAAACGTTTTAAAGTGAATACTTATGATTACAATTATGACCAAAAATAATCTTGATTATTTTATTTTCTACAATCGAGCAGAAACTTACTTCATTACATTTGAGAGCAAGTATTTGTACTTTCTACTCCACTACATTTTTTAACTGGACTGAAAAGTTGAAAGTACTTTTCATATTGTTTGATTTATTTTTTAGAATATTTATGGGGATATCTTGCCTAAAAGGTTTGAGGTCAAGTGCTGCTGACTGAGCAAACTAAAATATACACATACAATTCACACAAAAAACACTGGAAATTGTTGTTGATCAACCTTTATTTAACCAGCTGAGAACCCATTGAGATCGAGAGCTCTTTTTCAAGGGTGACCTAGAGAAATTGGTTCAACTTGCTCCTGCTGAGCAAAAAAAATCAGCACTATCACAATCACAACATTTGAAACTTTAACAGTGCTCAAAATGTTGCTCCTGTGTCTGGACTTTTGCTTCCTCCACCGCTGCGCTAATGGCACTGAATATACTAGGGTTGTAGTCGACTGAAGATGCATTTTCATAGAGTAGTCGACTAAAAGGTAACAAAGCATGATGCTAGAAAATGTCTCAAAACTATTCAGAATCTCCGGCTCATTTATCTAACCCAAAAACAACGCTTTCTCCTTTAAGAGCTGTAAACTGTGGAATTAATTACCCACTGAAATCAAGTGCATCTCTGAGGTAAAAATGTTCACCTCCAGACTTAAGTGCTGCTGAAAGAAAATCAAAACTGTCCCCGCCTGTAAGTGTTCTGAAAGTGCATGAGTGAAAGTGCATGAGTGAGGGTGAAAGAATGAGCTGTGTAAATTTGCCACTGATGTATTTATAAAATGGAAATGTATTTGAATGTCTTTTATATCTGCAAAAAGTGTAGAAAATATGTATGATTGCATTGTCCCTGCCAAATAAATAAATCAATAAAACTAAAAATAAATCAGTCTGCGCAAGTTTACCCAGGAACAACTTTGCTTCACAGTAAAGTACCAAAAAAACTGCACTTTTATAACTAGTCGACTAATAAAAACGTCGGTCGACTAAGACGGCATTGACGGTAATCGAGCAAAAGCTTACAGCCCTCACGACCGACTTTTCCTCTGCTAATGAGTCTTTGACATGAAATGCTGTGTGTTTATTCTAAAATGTGCTGTAATTAAGCGTTTTTGTGGATGGGTGAGGCGCGTGGTTAAATGGAGCATAGCTTGTGGTGACGGGAGAAAAGTGATGCTGTCAGACTGGATTGAGGCGTCCAGTGTGATGGAGAGAAAACATGGCGGCGTCAGTAAATCCTTCTCTGACCTTTCCAGCTCAGGCAATTAGGTGCACAACAAATGAGCTGGACTCATGTTAGAAAGATACTCGTGTCTAAACCGGGAGGAAAAAAGAAACTCAAATGTCTTCTACTGTAGCTTCTGCCTTGTCTTTTCCGTTCGTTTTGAGAAGTTATTTTTTTGTTTGACAAGATTAACCAGCAAATTATGGAATTGGGAAAACAATTTGCAGTTTTTTATTTTTATTTTTTAAATTAAAATGTTCGATCAAGTCTTTTAATCTGAAAAAATCTGAAAATTAACAGTCAAATGAGGTGTAAGAAACAATTTACCAAAGGAATAAACTTTACATTTTAAATCACAACAGGCAATGTCATTAACAGTGTATAATTTTAAGGGATTATTTCTGTGAAAAGGAGTGTTAGACGGAGACTGAGAAGGCTGATGATTCTGCTGCTGCGTTGTAATAAAAAGAGAAAGAGAGCATTTACATTAATTCAATTTAAATTCAATTTATTTTTGTAACACCCGAATTCACAACAGCAGTTTCCTCGAAGGGGGAGAATTAAAACAGATTATACAATGTTCACAGGAATTTAGCAATGTCCCAACATCCCATGTCTTTAGACCCTCCCTCTCGGCAAGGAAAAACTATAAAACCTCTTTGGAATAAAGTAGAAACCTCGAGGGACGGACAGGCAGAGGCGCTTCAGTTTGTTAAAGGTGACATACTAAGCAACATCTACTTTTAACCATGTTTTTCAATCAGAAGTTAGAACACTTTATTGTTTATTAAGTTATTTTAGGTCAATATTACAATTTAAAATGTCCAAAATATAAAATAATGATCTACAGGTGTCATATATTATATTTACATAGCAGACAAAAGCTTTATATTCTTCAAGGCTGCAACAAATAATCCTAAATCACTACTAATGGACCAATATTGACTGTTTTCATTATCATTAATTGTTGTAAAAGCTTCTCATGTAATAGAGCATACATATTTTCCCTTCGTAGACTATATTGCAAAAGGAACACAGAATCTGACTGACCTGGAAGAAAGAGACAACGTGTGACAGTGCTCAGGCGGTCCATCCTGCTCGACACTACAGAGCTCCTGCACCACGTGACTTGACTTTCGTTGAGGCCGCCATAACTGTAGAGAAGGAACGACGATAATGAATGAGCCTGAAATGCAGCTTTTGCAGTTTCTCTTTGTCATTAAGATAAAGCCGTAAATAACAAGACATTTTAGAAACAAGTCCAAACATCAGCGACCTTTACGTGTGGCATGTCAATTTATTCAGATGGCGTAGATTGCACCCTAAATCAGTCAAATCTGTACATCTGATTCACTTTCCACCTTCTAGTGTCATCAAAAAGTGTCTCTGGAGATGTTTGATAGAAATACACTTTATTATGAAACCCTTTACATATCATATTTACTGATATTGATCAATAAAACTGTGTGTTCTTGATAAAATAGTCAAAACATGCTGGCCTTTAGCGAATGCAAGTTTTTGACGGGAGACTAATACACTCATATCAATTTAATACACACACAAAAATCATTGGTTCAACTATACTTTGTGATTTATTAAACAATTGACAATACAAACACTGTGTTTGTGATCGTTTCTCTTCAAACCTCTCTCTCTCGCTTAATTGCAGATCAATGATTATTAAGATTGTGAATTGACAATTGTATTAAAGATTTTGCATCATTATGAGATGATGGTTGAATCTTTCCCCAAATAAAAACCCAAATCAATGCAGAAGATCATTTGTAGCTTAGTTGATGAGCACCTTGACTCACTAGTCAGAAATCGACCTCTCTCATCAATCTGGAGCTTTGTCAATCCGGTAAAATGCTCGGGCTTTCTTCTGCCCTCGATAATATGTCCAACCCAGTGTGCAAAAATAATCCATTAGTTTCAATGCAAAAACCCTGCTGCGATCACTGCCAGTGCAGAGTTTTGTGGTGCATGCTGGGATAGCATGATGTCACGAGCAGGAGCTCTGTAGGCTACTTTCTCCTTTCAGTCTGAAAATCCGCTTTGACACATGTCATTTGAAAAACAACGTCATGAAAGCAAAATGAGACAAGAATAAGATATGTTTTGATATTTTTTTGTAAATATTCATTCAAAAAATAGTTTGACAAGTTGACTATACTAAAACTATAGCTGACAATGAGTACATTTACATGAGTAAAAATCAGATAACACAATCAATACTGTAGATCTGATTTCTGGTATGTGCCCGAGAGAAATCTGATCAGCAAAAAAATAAAATAAAAAATAAGGTGTTAATTAGGTGATTTTTATTATTGATTTTAAAATAACTCTGGTAACACTTTATAATGACTACATTTATTCCTGCCTTAGTAAAGCATGAACAAAGAGTTAATTCATGGTGAAAAAATTGTTTGATACGAATAATTCATTCTTATTAATTATGTTACGAAGCCTGAATCATGCTTAATAAACTTTATGTTCATTATGAATTCAGTTTTAAGGCAAATTAACATGCAGTTAATATAGTTAAACTAGTACATAACTCTTAAAAAAACAAAACGTGTCCACACATGCACAGGTATGAACATCCAGAAAGAAATCAGATTACTCATCTCAGATGTAAATGTTTACATCACAATTCAATAATCTAACTCCAGAAATCAGATAATAATCAGACTTTTGGTGTGCATTTAAACAGCCAGTGACAATGGTATGATAAATATAATATTCTTCTGGTTGAAATTACGCATTGATCCTGAGCTAAAACTATGAAAACTCTTTAAGGTTAGTTGAGGTTTTCCAACACCTTTATAATGAGGTTTATCTGTAGTGTCATGTGATAAGAGTAACAATGTTTTCTTGTTGTCTTTGGGGCTCTATTAAGTGTAGATCAGAGGCAGTACCTGAGGCTAAAGCAGGATTCCTCCGCTCTCTATCACCTTTAGGATAGCATTTGCTTTGTTTGAAACTTAGATGGCAACATACAAAAGACAAAGACAAATAAAAGGGGGTACAATAATAAAAAGGTTTGTTTTTTTATTTTCCACAGGGAGCGAGGTGCGTACGCGGCGCCCTGAGTGACGTTTTGACAGTTGTTTGTTTTTGAAGAAGCACCAAGGGTAATTTATGTATTTCTCTGACAGAACGTGGATATGTAAAGTGAGAGAGCCGCTCCTCCCTCCCTCGTCTGTATTCATTGTTTGTAAGCTTCCACGGGATGAGATAGTAGATAACATTTTATGGAGGTGAAAGATGTACCAAAAATTACTGCTTCTACTATGCCTCACTACTACCACTGTACTATTTAATGCTACAAGACTATTACTAATTTCATATTTATTATTATGAATGCTTTGATAAATATGCTATAATTTAAAGTTCCTCAACCAGCAGCCATGGTTTTTCTGCTACAGCTAATATTACTGTTTGTTGTAGGATAAATGGAAGTAGCAGGAGAGGTGAAAGAAAAGGCACAAGGCTGGAATTGGGAAGTTTATTTCCATCAGTACGTGGCCCGGGACGTGGAGACATGAACCCGTAGACATTGTAATGTGTGTGTATCAGGGATGGGACAGTAAACAATAATACCCTTAATAGCAATAAAAAGGGTAGACAATAATCCTTTGTGGTACATTTTGAATAATCGTGATCAATCGCCAATCAAGAAAATAGCTATTTTACCACCAGAATATGCAGAAAATCCTATGTTCTCATCTTTGATGTTGTTTTCATCATTGAACGCAGACGAATTTTATTATTGTGGGAAGTTATCGTTATTCGCGGGGGACTTATTGTGGTCATGATAAGGGTCGTGACACAGACAGGTTTAATGTTTGTCCTATGCCTATTGTGTCTGATCCAGTGCAATCTGGCTGTGCTTCACTGTAGAGTCATGTACCATCTGATGATGTAGGGGCAGGGGTGTCAAACTCATTTGGGCCAGGGGCCGCTTTTTCGACGCTCAGGTTGGGTCGCGGGCCGGACATAATGTAAAAAATAAAACAATAAAAAATATAACAAATGTTATATAGCGCTAGTAATAGTTCTATGTGGACACTGAGTCCATTTTCATGCAGGACACAGGGAACGATGGACGTGTGATGTGATTCTGATATTAAATGTTTGTATCACAGACATTGTTAATGATTGCTGCACTAAACTCAATATGAGCTCACTATTTTTTTATGCAGTGTTTAAGCTTATTTTTAGTGACAAATGATTCATGTGCGGTGAATCAAATGAGAGGCTTCAAAGCAGCTTTTCACTCTGTTCCATGTTCAGACTTTTATCACACTCTGACCTGTGTTTTTACCTGTGGCTCATGATCTGTGCCAGGTTTTGCACTGGTTTTGGGATGTTTCCTCACAGGAGTTGTCAGCAAAGAAGTTTGTGTTTCTTGTGGTTAGCTTTCAGATTAGTGCCGCTTTTAGCACAGCTCTAACGTCCACAAAACCGCCGTCTTTTTATTCCTCGTGTTTTCCCACGATCTGCCCTGGAGCAGAGCGCACGTGTGAAGCTGTCGCTGGGCGCTACAGGTCATCGCTGCCGAGTGTGTTCGTTTTTAAACCTTGGCTGCGACGAGTGTCGCTGGTCGCTGTCCTCGGCAGCTTGAGGCTGGCGGCAGCACAGCGCGGGGGAGGGGCCCGCGGGGGAGAGCGGCGAGGGAGGGGCCCGCGGCTGGCAAAGGATTTTGGGAAATTGGTAGTTCTAGCGATAAAAACGCGATATTATCTATTGGAAATGAATAATTATAACTAGAAACTGTTCGGTTCGGGGCCAGATGATAAAACGTCTGGGCGGGCCACATCTGGCCCGGGCCATGAGTTTGACACATTGTGAGATGGTGTAGGGCAACAACTGCTATTTGGCCCCCGCACTGTTCAAACTGCTCATTTCTCCTCCTCCTCCTGCTGTTCTGAGAAAGTGTTCAAAAATGTTTCTTTTTTATAAAATATAACATATTCTAATATAACAATTCTAGGTCAGTGCAGGAATAGAACCACCAACCCTGAACTTAGTAAGGGCGTGTTCCGCACTTGTTGGTCTGGAGGACGGGTGCACTTCAGGAGAGAATCTGCACCAGAGCTCATCAGTCTGGTTCATGTTCAGGGTTGAATTCTGACAAAGAATCTAAGAGTACCACAAGGACTTTCAAGTGTTGACAGCGTGAAAAATAAATTACGGCAGACTCTTATTAAATATTTAGTGAAATCTGAAGTTTGTAGCCGCGACTTTGACCAAAGGCAAAGAAGACACTAATTAGTTCTGTTCAATTTGGCAGGGAACTTTGTTATTATCATGTCCGTGTCATTTAAAGGTGCACTGCGAAACTTTTCTGAAGGAGGGTCTGCCATCTACTTCTGACAATATAGATGTTTTTGCTTTATTTGTGATGTACTATTGCAATAAATGTATCCAAACACAACAACAAAAACACAGATCTGACCAGCAGCTCTACCTGGCACCCGAAAAGTAACATAGTGCAGCATTTATCAAAACTTTGTCTATTCATAAATAAAACAGTTATATCAAACTTGCAATTACATTTTAAAAAATCATACAGAGAATAATGTGATATTCCTGCATTTAAAAAAAAAAATCAATACAATTCAATACTTCTATTATACTACTAAAAAACAACATTTACCGCACAAGATAATCCCCAAAAATATTGAAATACTCATTTTTGTCATTATCGCCCACCCTTAGTTCCCACCTGCATAAGAGAAGCATACTTAGTCGAACGCACTCTAGAGTTCTCTTCCATCAGAGCAAGAATGCCCTTCTCTCTTGCGCATTCACACTTGGGTATGGGGTTTGGTATTAATTTAAACAAATTTTAGTCCTGGTCTGGACTAGGTTTGGTCTTGTTCTAGTCTTGGTTTAGCACTGCTCTAGTCCACCTTTGTTTTCTCTTTCAAAAATGTTAATTACTTTTAATTTGTGCATTTAAGTACTCAAAACAGCGCATCCAGTTTGGTGTCACTGTTGGTAGTAAATGATAGGATCTGCCCCTGTTGTAGCCCCGCCCTCTCCCATGATGCTGATGAAGAATTAGGGGCTTGAAATGACTCTGGAGTAGGAGCAAATTCAGCGTGGTAATTGAAGAAGATGAAACCAGCAGCACAATGGACTCTCAGCAGTGTGTTGATTAGAACTGATGACTGCGCTGACTGTACAAGCAGCTAATGCTAAAGAGCGCAAGGCATAGGGCAATAGTGCATATAACTGAGGTGGAACTAGGAATCCTCTAGTTTGAGAATAAAGGCTCTCCATGTACATACAATGCATCTGGACTGTGATTCACAGCACTTCACTTTTTCCACATTTTATGTTACTGTCTTGTTCCAAAATTGATTAAATTCAGCTGGCCGCCCGGCTAAACTGAGCAATCGAGGCAGAAGGGCCTTAGTCAGGGAGGTAGCCAAGAACCCAAGGGTCACTCTGATAGATCTCCAGCGTGTCTCTGTGGAGGGAGGAGAACCTTCCTAAAGAACAACCTTCTCTGCAGCACTCCACCAATCAGGCCTGTATGGTAGGGTTGCCAGATGGCAGAGATGTACACAAGTCTTTTCCTGCAAGTCCAAGTCAAGTCTCAAGTCTTTAGCCACAAGTCCAAGTCAAGTCTCAAGTATTTCAACAAACTTAAAATGAGTTAATATGCGTAGCTTAGTCAATTTTTTTTATTTCCTACAAGGGAAAGTGGAGGATTACATGCAATGATGAGTTTCCCGAATGATGGCCTCTGTAATGGCTTTCTGGCTGTAGATCTGTGCACCTCTTCTATTGGAAAAGGTTTCAATGCTGCACTGTCCCTCGGCTGCACTCTTTTGGCTGCACTCTTTTGGCTCAAATATTCTCTGTACCTGTTATTAAGATAAGATAACCTTTATTTGTCCCACAATGGTAAAATTCCACTGTTGCAACACAGATTAGGCACAAAAGTTTAGCACGGGTAGACGCAGTGTCTACCCTTTGGCACTGAGACAACATAATGAAAAAGAGCATAATTTAGGCGGAAATCTATTTTAACCTTTCACGGCAGGGAGCTATAAATGTATTTGGCGTCTTATAAATATATTTTAATTTCTTTCTTTATTGTTGTTTGGTCAAAAACAAAAACAAAAAGTGCTCTACATCCAAGCACATAACAAGATAACACATTTGTTATTTGACCAGGTGTAGGCAGAAGCCAAGGCTTATTATGCCCACCCTTCTCTCCAACTCTCACGTTGGTGGACATTTGTCATATTGTAGTACACCAGCGGACAATTCATCAACAAAACTACAAAATACTGGACAGGATGCTCCCAAGTATCATCCACAAGCACTCAATTTTTCACAAAAACAAAATGCATTTTTATTCTTCAAAATATTTTTCTATAATTATTTTCTTAAAGATACTTTTAAACTGAAATAAAGAAGTAGCTTTTTTTAGTTCATCGCAACAACTGTTCCATAGTACAATGATATAGGGATTTGATTATAATTGACTAAATACATAAACTTAGCAGTATACAGATCTACTAAGTCTTTGATTGTATGAACAATGGGTTACTAGGCAAATTATAAGGTGCATGATTGATCAGTCTAATAACCTTTTTTGTAGTATGAAAATTGGTTTAGTTCTAGTTTTGTATGTGTTTCCCCAAATTTCAATACTATATGTCAAGTATGGTGTTATGAGAGAAGAATAAAGTACCGTATTTTGCGCGGGCTATAAGCCGCTACTTTTGTCAGATGTTTTGAGCCATGCGGCTTATTTAGAGGCTGCGGCTTTTCTGTGTTTTTTTCTTTCACCGCTAGGGGCGAACTAACCGGAATTAGAATCAAAACTACAGAAAAGTTAAGCAAAGAAGCAGATGTTGCTTTTTTATTCAGCTAGCAAATAGAACACGGACGACAAATTACCAACTATAAATTATTTTCAAATTCTTGCCGCATCATTATGGAACCCAAACGAAGAAGTTCGTACGAAGCAAGTTTTAAGCTGAAGGCCATCGATCTTGCTAGGAAGCCCGCGCGGCCTGCACGCAAGCTTAACATCAATGAATGTACGGTGAGACGCTGGGGGACAGCGGCGGACGAGCTCATGCGATGCCAAAAGTCAAGGAAAGAGTTCTGCGGCCTATACAAAAGGTGCGGCTATGTACGGCCTATACAAAAGGT
The DNA here is from genome assembly GCA_015082035.1 of Chaenogobius annularis. Lineage (NCBI taxonomy): Eukaryota > Metazoa > Chordata > Actinopteri > Gobiiformes > Gobiidae > Chaenogobius > Chaenogobius annularis. The sequence goes on along the minus strand of BJKM01000085.1, from coordinate 631,485 downwards.
GCGGCCTATGTATTGTTTTATTATCGTTTTTTTAAAAATAGAGCAAATGCGGCTTATATAGGGGAGCGGCTAAAAGTCCGGAAAATACGGTAAATATATGTGTGGAGTTTGCATGTTCCTCCCCGTGTCTGGGTGGGTTTACTCCAGGTGGGTTTCCCACATCAACTCAAAACATGCACCAGGTAAAATCCTCCCGTGAAGGTACTCCTGACCAAGCCTAGCACAAAGATCTGGAGATGGGTTCCCTGGCGCTTCACGCAGTTACTGCTGCTCCTGAGGAAATGGCCCAGCGGCCCAGCGGCTCCCCTATGGGGAGAGTAAAGTTGCAGAAACTTATATATATGCATTGTGCCCATCTAGACATACAACTTAGGGTTGTTGCTGACACTAGCTAACTCACCTATCTTTAAGTGTAGGTTTAAGTGCTTAATGTATTTGGGTGTCAGAAATTTGAATCCCACACACCTCGCATTTTGCTATTCTTTTGTTGTGCCGCTGCTCAAAATCTTTGAAAGCAAAGGTGGTAATAAACTGCAGTGCCAGCCGTAGTTTGTTTATCAAGTTCGAGTCGCATCGGCATGTCATACGTCATTAACATTGGACGAACTGCACGCCAGTCCATCTCGGGGCTGGGAAATAGAGAAAAAGAGTTGATGGGAGTGAGTCAGTGGGAACAAGTCTCAAGACGCTTGCATTCAACATGACCCTAATGTTCACGAGGGTCATGTCCGAGTCAAGTCTCAAATCTTTAGGTACGAGTCCAAGTCGCGAGTCTCCGGCAACCGGCATTTAAGTCCGACCCGAGTCTGAGTCTCAAGTCCCTGTCTTTGCCAGACAGAAGTCACCCCTCAGTAAAAGGCACATGATAGCCTGCCTGGAAACATGGTGGTAGTAGCATCATGCTGTGGGGATGTTTTTCAGCAGCAGTAACTCAGAGACTAGTCAGGATCAACAGAAAGATGAATGCAGCAGTGTACTGAGCCTAAGCACACAGCAAGGATAACAAAGGAGTGGCTACAGGACAACTCTGAGTGTGAATGTCCTTGAGTGGCCCAGCCAGAGCCCAGACTTGAACCCAATTGAACATCTCTGGAGATTTGAAAAAAGGCTGTGAACTGACGCTCACATCCAACCTGATGGAGCCTGAGAGGTTCTGTAAAGAAGAATTGGAGAAACTGCACAAAACTAGGTGCAAAGTTCGTAGCATCATACTTTTTAAAAATGTTTTTATTACATTTGCAAATAATTCAAACAAATTTCTTTCCCATTGTCATTATGGGGTATTTGTAGAATTTTGACTCAAATAATGAACTTAATACATTTTGGAATAAGGCTGTAACATCACAAAATGTGTGTTTGTTTTTTTTTTTTTTACTTTCCGGATGCACTCTACATGCTTTCACCCAATGTAAGCGTGTCCATATTTTGTCTTGTACTCTCCAACAAATGTAAGTATTTGCACAAATTAAATGGCTGTAAATCAGAATATTGATTGAGCAGCTTTGACTTTGTTGAGTTTTTTTTTTGTTAGTAGCTCCAGATTATGCATACTCTGGAATATATAATAATGAGTAAAAAACAAACAAAAAACACACACTCAAGGAAACACACACTCAATTTCACTAAAACATTGTGAAAATGATTATATTTACACACAAAAACATGCCTATTTTTTCCTCAGTTTTGTGACATTTATAAATGTACTTCCTGGTTGGACATGAGCAGCAGATGCGACATAGGTAGAGGTAATTCCACAACTGTTACCTAGCAACCATTTTGTAAAAGTCCATAATATCAGCATATACATTACACAATAGTTATATTCTGACAAATAACAATAAACTATAACACCTTCATTTACTTAAATTATTGTTTAAATTGCCACACTATCGTCTCAGTTGGATGTAAATTCTGTTATTGATGACGTAGTTATAGAACAGCTCTACTTCAAGTAATTTTTTACTTGGTTGTCATTTTTTCTCCACAAACTGTAACTTGTAAACATGTAATACAGTGAGAAATATTTACCACAGGAATTTCCTACCGAAATATAATAATAATTAGATAACCACGAGAACCTTTCATATGCACTTAAGTGGATATGACCCTCCAGCGGGTCTAATTTGGCCTGCAAAGGGGTGCTAAGTTTTATTAGGAGTATCTATTTGATAAAATGTTGTACTAAAAAGACTGTCAGTAGTTAATAAAAGACAATTTAGTCATCATCTGTATGCAAATAAAAATTTAAATGCAACACAAAATTAGGCTTGGCCCTCGGCATGCTAATGTCCAGCCGAGGGAAAAAAATTGAAATGTTGGCCCGCTGAGGAAAAAGTTTGGGCCCCCCCGCTTTAAGGGATAAATAACAATAACATGATTTAACGCAAGACGCTGCAGTTTAATAGAATAATTTCGGTGTACTGAAATAAATACAAGGAAAAATGTATTCCACGCTTTTGAGCATGTCTAATTTTTTTGAGATAATACGAAAAATCAGTCTTAGAATCAGATATAAAAAAAATCTTGTTAATTACAAGATTTTTTTAAAAATTGTGAATGCGGGTGCTATTTTAATCTATGGATGTAAATTGATTAAATAAAACAATAAAACATCAGTGCAGATTAGAGCATGTTTTCCAGGCTTATACGTTACATTACGTATACGAGAGAGCAAACTGATTGGTATTATAGCTTCAGTCATCATGACGCTAAATACAGAATGGCCTTTTCTGTCTTTTTAAAGAAGCCTTGTTCTAATTTCCACTCAATAACATTTCTCAAACTTTTTCATTTGAATGAGCTGACAGTTGTTTCAGAGAAAGGCTTTTTACTCTTCATTACGATCCATTTCCAAATGCAAATAAAACATAGCTTTCAACTTTCATTTTCTCAATATCGCTCCAAATTGCACCTTGAAACTACTACTCAATTCTTTATTTTTTCTATCCAAAGTCTGTTCACAATCCTCAGGAAATGTTGTAGCGTATGAATATTTACTTTGATCTCCAGCAGAAAGCTTTTATCTGCTCAGGGCTGTATCAATACACACTGACTTTTATTAATTTCAGTGCTCTGGAGGCATTGATCTGAGCGTCTCCGTTGCCGTGATCTCATTTCAGACTGTAATGTGAAACTAAAGGGTCAATAAGAGGCGTCGTCTTCCATGTCCATATTTGGTCGTTGGTTCGATAGCGTTGGGGGCACTGGAAGTGTGTGTCTCTGCAATCGCCTCCTCATGTTTCGTTTATTATAAGACATCGATTTATAACACTTTTGGATGGTTTTAGGTAACAGTCGCAATGTTCTGAAGATTGGGAGATGTTTTAAAGTGTATGTAATTTGAAGTATATTTATGTTGTGAAGCATTAATTTAAAAGTGAAACTGTAGCATGTCACAAAGAGAAAAAGCTGTGATTTCTGGGGGATATTTGCAAAAAATATCTATTTTTTCTTTTCTTTTTACTCCTACAATGACAATAATTTTTTTTGCAATTCATCCCAAATGTGCTAAAACATTCTTGTACATTATGAAATATGATTGAGATTCAAGTATTGCACAGAAAGTGAACTGCTTTGTCAATTAAAGATTGTGCAGAAATAACACATGTTTGTTTGTAAGAGGACACTTTGATTCTTAATCAGCTCTTTTTGCAGCATCTTAATAAAAAAAATCTTCGTTTTTTTAGTCAGTGGACTTGATATTCTAATTTGGCAAATCTCCAAAAGTTAAATTTCTTTATTATGAGAAATTGAGTCAACTTAACAGCAAGGGCAAGCCTTAGCTGGGTTACAGGTAGATGCCTATAAAACAAAGTTTCTAAAGTATACTTTAGGGATGTACCAATATATCAGTCTGCCGATATTACAGAAAACAGCGCCGTTTTAGCTTTCTGCTAATTTTACTCGAATAACGAATAATCACACTATAGCCTGCCTATAGCTATATATATATATATATATATATATATATAGCTAAATAAATTACATCTCTGTCAAACCTTTTCCTTTTTTTCTCAAATAAGGGAAGTGTTTAAACTAGCCAAACAAATGTCGCCCAGGAGTGTTCCATTGTAGAAAAAGAATCATTTGTAGTCATCTGGACTCTGTTTTAGAAAAACGCCAAAGTCAGGTCACAATAGGATGTAGATGGCCCATCTCGGTTAAGTTTCAATGGGCCATTATCAGGATGGGCAGGCCTTTCACAGAGTAGGATATAAACAAGAGTTCTCAGACTTGTTTCACAGATTGAGAATGACTCTTGGATGAGAGTCGAAATGTTTTGTTTTTTCTAAAACAGAGTCCAGTGCCTACAACCGAATCTTTTTCTACATGTGTTAAGATACAATTTGAATCATCTTTTTTTTTTTTATCAGAAAAGGTTTTATTGTGTGTACATTCACAGACTAGGAAATTGCTTCAGTGATATGCTACACCAGAACCCTGAATAATATTTAGTAAGACGTAAACTATGATAAAGGCATGCAAAAAATACGTATAATATAATATTTGTGAATTGATATTACAATTATATTAAAAATTGACATAAAATAGATTATAATTACAAAATGTAAGAAAGATAGATGTAGCGCTACAGTGGGAGACCCCAACCTGTAGCCCAAGTTTTAATTGTTGTGATTTTAAACATTTTAAACATTTGAGTGAAGTTGAAACTTGAATTGCACGTGCTTTTCAGAACATATTTGTAGAGGTCTAAACTACTACAAGTTATACATTAGTCTCCATCCATTCTCTTCATTGTTTTATTCAAGCCTCCCCAGCACTGCCAAAGTTGTATTTATGATTTTACTGAGATGCTTTCAGTTGTATGCACAGACTTTGATGGTTTGGTCATAACAGGTGATTTCAATGTTCATGCTGATAATATGTGTGACAGAAACACTAAAGAGCTTCATGCTGTCCTTGAAACTTTCGGTCTGATTCAGCGCGTGAGTGGCCCCACCCACAGCAGAGGGCACACTCTAGATCGTCTAATTACAAAGTGGGTTAATATTTCAAACGTCAATGTGGTCGATGTTGCTCTGTCTGATCACTTCTGTGTCTTGTTTGACCTATTTATTTTTCCCAAACCACCAGCTGGTCCTTCAGTTGTCCGGAGGAGACACATAAATGACAGCACAGGAAAACTGTTTATGGAAATGATAAACTTTGAAAATGTCTCATGTTTTAATGTAAATGATTTGTTGGACTCTGTTACATCTAGTGTTTTGAATGTTCTCGACACCATTGCCCCTATGAAGGCTAAAATTGTTAAAAATAAGCAGAAGGCGCCATGGAGAAATGATGATTCGGTCAGGGCACAGAAAAGGGAGTGCCGTCGCGCTGAACGAAAATGGCAAAAGTCATTACGAGATTTACAGAGAGAAGTTGTACATGTATAACCTCATCTAATGTATAACTAGGGTAGGACATTTTTCTGAAATAATTGGGGAAGTTGTAGAAACAACTCGCGTGTCCTGTTTGCCACAGTAAACAGATTAACAAACCCTCCAGCTCAGCTGCCGTTAGAACTCATTTCCACATCCAAGTGTAATGAGTTTGCAATATTCTTTAATGACAAAGTTCAGGGCATTAAAAATGCTATTAATTCTACAATGCAAATAATAATAAATAATAATAACCCTAAAACCACCTACACACTTAGAGCTGACTCACTTGTAACACCTGTAACTGACAAAACTGTCCAGGTTCATCTACATGCTGCCTCGGTGTGTTACCCACCAGATTTCTAAAGTCTGTGCTGAACAGTTTGTTAGCACCACTCACTCACATAGTTAACATGTCGCTTCAATTTGAACATTCCCAAAACAACTTTCTCTAGCTGTGGCTGGAGCCCCATGGCTCAGAGAATAGCCACAGGGATATATCGATATATCTTGCAGCTAAAATCTGGAACAGTCTTCCTGAAGATGTGAGGACAGGCCTCTACTCTGGCATTGTTCAAATCTAAGCTAAAAACTGTTTTGTTTGGCTGTGCATATGACTGAAATGATTTTCTTTGCACTCTTCTCTTTTATGTCTTAAACTCTTTGATGGATAGCATGAAAATGGGACCTTTACATTTCTTTAAATTAAGGTTTTGTGATTTCTGTCTTGCATTGTGATTTTAATGCATTTTTTTCCTGTTGTGTGAAACACTTTAAATTGCCTTTGCGTACGAATTGTGCTCTACAAATAAACTTGCCTTGCCTTGCCACAGGAAATACTGTTGTTGAGACTGTTTGTGATTTGGTCATTCAAATTGCGATTTAGATTCAATAGCGATATATCTTGCAGCTCTTCTGGACAATGTGTGTAATTTTGATTAATTGCATTTTTATCACATGTAACACTGCAATTTCTCTACATGAAGACACATTTCTGCCACTCCTTTTAGCAGTATTTTTGCCATTATCTAAAGGTCTGCTCATAAAAGAATATCTCTCAAGATTACAGTGCATCTCGCTTTTGGCTCCATTGTCATTTATCAAAGCTGACATGTTTGGCGTTTTAGAACACATCTCCAACAGTCAGCCCATAAACTTTAATTTCCGTCATCTAAGTGGGTTTTCTACAACTTTCTCCTTGTCGCACCGTACTTTTTGTCTCTTGAACAAAAGCAAAGGTTAACGCTGAGGAGAAAAATGCACATTGCCTATGAAAAAGATAGGGTCCAGTGCGAGGAGGCATTCTTATCACTTTGACAAGACTGTATCATGTCAGGCAAAGAGATTACAGCCAGTACACACCTAAATCATTCAATAAAGCTTTGGAATATTGTTACTGCTGTTTAGTATACATTTCATTTACTGCATTAAATTTTACAAGTACTGTAACTGCCACACTTAATCTTCTACTTCCACTATTATGTAGGGCTGTCGGCCTTTAGTTGTTAAGTCAATTATTCGACTAATTATTTTATTGAAATTACAAGGTTTAATGTGGGACAGCAGCAGAGAGGAGAAGGCGTACAGTATGGAGTGAAAAAATTGTGCATCATGGGTTTAATCTGCATTTTTACATATAAATACTGTTTCCTAGAACTTTTCTGTATAAATACTTGTTTTTGCAAGTCCACCACAGGTCTACTGTAGTGATTTCTGATGAAGAATATTCATCTTGTCTTATTAAGCAGACTAGTTTTGTTGTGTTTCTTCTAAATCAGACAAGGTAAAGAGCATTCCAGCTGTTTATTTTCCCGGTCCTTAATTATCCGATTTAGTCAGAGAGGGCGAGGTTTGTCAGGTTGACCACCCCTAAAAAGAACAGTTCTTAAGACACACCAAACCAACATTGTGTGACACTTCTGACGAAGACGGAAGATACACGTTAAGGTAATACATCTCTACCTTGTCTGATATAGCAGAAACAACTAAGATGCTATGCTTCGACCAAAACTATTGCGAATGCAACTGCTACTTTGCCTTTAAGGTTCAAAAATATACGACCGCTCATGAAGGCCTTTAACATTTTTGCATGACCTTGAAAGTTAAGCCTATTAAGGTAAACTTCTTCTGTCTCTGTGTCCATCTGCTACACAAAATACAATAGAATATGGGTTCATTTAGGGTAAGCACTGCACTGATGTTTCCAATTTTTATTTCATACCTCTTCCTTATCTTCCCTTTACAGTAGCATATCGGCCAAGGAGAACTCTTCCAGTACATGAGTCTGTGATAGCGCTGTAGCGAGGTGCCCTTTGTTCGCTGATAGTGCTTATAATGAGCTAAAAAGGGGGAAAACATTGGATTAATAATACATGGGTCATTTGTAAATCAATGAGGGGGCATCAGGCCAATGAATAGGCTGCAGGATTTATTCTGATTACAGCTCGGCAATAAAGGCCCATTAACAACGTGAATGGGACAGCTAGTAATTAAGAAGACCGCCTTAAAACAAAGGCAAAAGTGGTTCCACCAGCGCACGGGGCTGGCATGGTAATGGGTATGTCGTATTTTACCTGTAGCCGCTCCACAAGCCTGAGAAAACCAGGACTCGGGGAGAATGTGCAGAGGTCATCCATCTTGTGATAATATTAGGGCCGCACTGCAGGGGAATGGTAAAAAGAACTGCGTTGTGGGAGAAAGAAAGGGCATAGGAAGAGTTAAAGGTGTGGCAAACTGGTGCAGCAATGAGCAGTTTCATGGATGACTTTGAGGGCTGAAAGGTTAGGAACTCATGGCATTTGCTCAAAAAGGTTTAGAAGATGATTTTTATGCTTTTTATAGTCAATTTCACATGATGTTGTCGTGATTTTCACATTCTATTGTGAATTTCACAGATTATGCGATCATAAATTTCACTTTAAGCAACTGTAAAGTTCACATTTTGCTATTGTGATTCATTCATTCATTCGGCCCTTGGTGATCCTGGGGAGAAACTTTTGCTCTTAATGCGTTAAAAATAAACTCTTCACCACTCCACCAGTAGACGCCACACCAGTTCCCTCCCGCATTTCCCAATCTACACACCACGCACACCCGGTGCATGTTCATAAGGCCGCTGTATAAGATGAATTATGTGGGTAAAGAGGCTAAAGAGGCTAAAGAGGCTGTTTGAACGTGAATTCAAGTATTAACTATCAGCAGCTCAATGGGCAATTGTGTCAATGAACATTGACATTTTACAATGTGCCAGATGTGTATTTTAGGCTCAACAATGCACAAGAGTAACCAGATGTTTGACTGTAACAATTTACAAAGGCTCAATGGCCAGTATACTTTTTTGGCCTGTCCCAAAACTTGGATAAACTGATAAGGGGAGCAGGGCCTCTGGTCCGCATCTTTGGAACATCCTCCCTCCTGACCTCTGGAACACTGACACATGCCCACACTTCAAATCCAAACTCAGAACTCACCTGTTCAGATCAGCCTATTCACTCCACCAGACCATAGCTGCACTTCAACTGTATGCTCTTAAATTCATGTTTGAGTAGTATGTTTAACTGTTGTGAATGTCTTTTGTATGCTGTTGTAAAGGCACGTTGAGTATCAGCGCTGGATAAATAATATATATTATTATTATTGATATAAAGCTTGTTTGGTTAATAATAACACACCACCTTGAGATGTTTTTTTTAATAATACAGCTTATATTATTTCCTTTTTACATAACCAACTAAATAAACATGACCTTAGCCAGTATGTGTAACAAAGTGAAGCAAAGAAAATTTACATTTGCAGTAGTCCCTTTTAATAACGCCATTTTTACCCACGGACAGATTCAGAATAAACTCTCCTTTAAAAGCTGCTCCATTTCCAACCTCCTGAACATCTGCAGAGCTCTGATTAAATAGGCCAAAACAAATGTGCAACAGGGTGTGGAAGGAGAGCTGTGAAAAATGTTTCCAGAGTTGGCACATTGTGTTAAGCCACCATTTAAAGCGCTGTCAATACATGCAGCGGACTATTGATCACTGCATCTTCCCGAAGGCCCGAGCTCCGGCATATTGATAGATTATGTAGATTCACTTCTGCGTGTTTGGATGAGCTGTCGGCACCATGATATAAGAGCATGACAACATTTTCATCTATAGGAGGAGAAGGCAGCGACTGAGGGGAATTTCAAATAGGTTTTTTGGAGCGTAAATGAATAAGGGAGATTTTGACAAAAGTTCTGATAGAGGGAGGACAGTAGCCCCAATGTACAGAAATGTTATTGAATCTTGTGAATTAAAATGTGAATACAAAAATAGCAACAAACACACATCACTGAAACATTGAACCTAACTCATTAAAGTGGCACCATGTAACATTTCAGGTGAAAGATATGCCACTTGCTTGTTTCCATGAAGATTATTTTTGTTGTTTTTCAGGTACAGCAATAACAAAAACATATGTAGTTGAATAAATCCAAGATATGTAAGTTTAATGATGTACCGTGAACTATTCCAAGCAATTCAATGTGTTCTGTGTTGAGCAGCGCGTTGACTAACTGTTTCTCACGGCGTCTGCCGGGCGAAGTATTCACCTCAAAACCACATAATTGGTGTTTTTGAGCTTTTAACTATGTTATACCACCGTCCCCTCATCAAAAACATACCTGGAGTTGCATTTAGCTTCATTCCCACTTGTTTGATAAATCCTGTTTAGAAAGTCCTGTTCCGGTGCTACTGTTTAAATCCCGACTCCGACAATTTACTGCATGTCCTCCCTTCTCTCTCATCCCCATTTCTAATAAAGCCTACGGACCAAGTAATCCTTACTTCCCTCAGAGCATCAAAAAAACCTTCTGAATTGTCCATAAATCAACACCAGACTAATTTTGAGCATTTCTGCCGTAAAATCTTATATGTACGGTTACATTAACATGCCGGAGGCAAGCTAGCATTTCTTTTTCTCTTCCATGTAATTCAAGTTGGTTAAGCCCAGAGGTCAGTTACTAGCATGACATGAAGCGATTTTGTTTGGTTCTAAAACAATACAAATAATGCATAATATTTGTCCTTTAACAGGTAATTATTGATGTCCACCTGCATCTGCTTTGGACCGTGGGATCTTGAAGTATGAATTCATTTTAGAGTGACGGAACGGCAAAAACCCCGAAGAAAAAAAATGGTCCGGGTGGTAGTGACGCTAACGTTGAGTCAGCCGGGCGCCCTTCAAATTTTCATGGAGTCGAGCGGGTGGCTGACCCGCCTACCAGAAAATTATGGCGCACCTTTAAGTAATTACAGGGTTGTTACAGTGTGTCACATTGAACTTAATGAGGCATGTATAATGTATCAAGGATTATATAAGATAAAGTGTGATTTGCATATTTACATTATCTCCTAAATCTAAAATGCAGCTTCCTAAAACAAAACGGAAACACATTCCCAACAGTCCTGCGTCTGCTTGAAGAAATGCAGGTGTTGATGCTTCTAACAGGATTAGGGGCTCAAGTAAATTGCACTGTCACTTGTGTGATGGGTACTGAGGCGGCCCCGCTGCACGGCTGACTTAAACACACATGACAAGGTGTTGCTATGGCGACCTGAGCCTGGAGCCCACTGCAGCCAATCCAGTGACACTTTATGCAAACGCCGAAAAATGACTGTACTGTACGTATACCTCGCTTTGCTCCAAAACATTGATGGCAGCGCTCGGGCTATCCATCTGAGCAACAGGCAGGCTAATTAAGTCAAATGAGGTGTCCGGAAAATGTTTTATTAATGAAGTCAGCACTGATAATATGCTGGTGTCTCATGTTCCAGAAGCTGATACCTGAAATGACTGTGGGCACATTTACATGGCCAGTAAAAATCAAATAACTGAGCCAATAGTTAGATCTGATTTTTGGCGTGTTTACATGCACGGGAGAAAAAACACCTGGTGTCAGTTAACTTAGATTTCAGAGTAACTTTTGTATTTGGTAGTACAATGAATTTTAAAAAAAAAACTGTCTTTTAATCTGATATTTTCTCTCATTTTTGTCACATTACCTTGCCCCATTTTTGCAAAACCTGGAGAGTTGTAACTTATCTGAAAGAACGCTGAAAGAAATAGAATTACTCCCAGCGGATGTAACTGTTTACATGACATTTACCATTATTTGCACTTCATGTAAACATAGCCAATGACATATTAACCCACCTCTCTATATTTAATGATTATAGCGGCTTCTTTACCTAATAGTTGTTTTAGTAATTCTGTTTTAGATATTACCCTAATTGTAATGTTGCTGCTGATGGTTATCTAACTTTTTCATATCTATACAATATTTTCAATTTAATCTAAAACAAACTGGTCAGTATATTCCTTTTCCATTTTGTTACCTTATTGTCAATTCAGAGGTCAGAGGCACCAAAAAGCCATAAAATCCCACAATAACCCTTTAATTTTAACCATTGCATGAAGGGGCAAAAGCCTTAATGGGGATATTTTTGTACATACAATTTGAAGTCGTATCCATAGAGATGTATGAAATATTTTAAACAAGCACTGTATAATAGCACATTACTAACTATATCTTAATATCCCTTTTGTTAATGTGACTCCTTTAGTTCCTCTATAACTATTCACAACTTCACCTCAGTGTTTTTCCCTGTAAATCTCCTGTGTTCATTTCAGATGAAAACCTGCTTTAAAAGGCTGCTGTGCTAATAGATTATTGTGTGTTTTGCTTTTTCCTTAAAGTTTAATTATTTTGAACCATTTGCATACTTTGTTTGAGCATTCACGATTGTCTAGAGACTCGAGCTGCCTGGAGGAAATTAAATAAAACTTCTGCGGCACATATAATTTGGTGATTAATATTTTGGATGGCAAATATCGAAATAAGTAGGTAAGGAGAGCAAGGCGGATTTTATAAGTTGAATTAGTCGGTAGCAGCTGCTTTTAAAGTCCAAAGAACAGAAGCAAGAAACCGCGGACTAAATGTTAAAATTACCATATTGATGGATGTTACAAAATAGCAGCTTCATCTTTTTCAGCTGAATTTCAATGGTGCATAATCATAATGGTCATTTGCAGAGGCTATTTGCATACTTCCTGGATTATTCAATTGTTGGGTCATTTTACCAACAAAGAGAAATTAAGGCAGAAACTGTGCTTTTTTTGGGCCACTTCCCGGAGTCCAGCCGAGGCAAAGACAGGGGAGGTAGAATGTGCGTCACAATTTAAATATCAACTTCTGCTTCTATGAATGTATTATGGTCCAGTTCTTGTACATGTTTAGCGCTGGTCTGGTCCAGGTTTAGCCACATGCTAAAATACGGCATTGATGTATACCTTTCTTCAAGGTACCAAAAATGTAAGTTGGACATGCAGTTTCTTTTAAAAGTATTACATTGGATGATTTCTCAGGAAAGATGCAAAAATGATTGGTGCACATCTTCACAAAAAAGTTTCAACTAATTGCAAGAGGTCAATGAATAAAAGTGTATTAGGGATTCACTGGTTAGTACATTTACTACTAATATAGAGCCACCACAATTTTATTCCCCATTTTGCTTGTTTGGATCTGGTAAAAACACATTTTTATTTGATGTTGTCTCGAGCTTTTTTAATTGCAAAAGATATTTAGATATTGCTCATTTAAGAGTTATTTGCAGTTTTAAAAAAATTGCCTCTGGATCGTATGTTCATTTGTTTTGAATAGAATCAGATAAGGTGGATATCTAGTTACATTTCTGCTGTCTCTTCTTACGTTCAACCTTTCTGCATCGTACAAGTTAGAATTTTGATATTTGTATAGCTTATTTAGGCTCAAATATTGAATTTTAATAAATGCCAATTGCATAAAGCTTCATACATACATGACTTGTCTAATCCATAATATAAGCACCTTAATTGGTCTCCTGAGAACGGTTATTTTTCTCTTTATGCCTTTTCTTATGTAATGATAGTCTGGCACTTTCAATTGGGCATGCTTATTTTAAGACACTGAAAAGTACTTCAGTCTAATTTATTCATTTTCTCCGCCTTGTATAAGTGAGAGTATGTCTAACTCACCATGTTTTGTGTGCTGTGACACACACAATGGGTTCAGCACAGGGTAAAAATAAGGCGTAATTGCAGCCACGGTGGAGCAGTGGGAAAAGATATGTTTACTGTGCCCCATAATGTTCAAGAAAATGGAATGGAAGAGAGTATTAACAACATCTTCAGTAGATAGTAGTAGGATAGAAATGAAATGTCTGTAGAGGATTTTGTTTTTTAAAATGATTGTGGAGGGATGAAAAACATTAACTCCATTAGTTGAGTCTTTAACCTGGCGCTAAGGTTGCCCAAAGTTACAAGGTTCACACTTGGACACATACCACATCAAAATTGGGCTAAACCAGGAACTAAACCTGGACCACATCAGGACAAAACTGGATTCAAACCTTACCAAACTAGGACAAGTAGGAGCATCCTCGGTTCCAAACTCTGGGCACTTTTTCATCACAATGTGCATGTCACAATTTTCCTGGATCACAATTTAGATTTTATTGCAATTCCTGTATTGCTGTGTTCTTACTTCACAACTCTGACATTAATAATGGGACTAAACCCGGATCTAAACCTGGACCACAGCAGAGCTACACTAGGACTAGAATTGGACCAAACCAAGTACATCAGAAGTAAACTGGGCTCAAACTGAGACCAATTAAGTGTGAACGCACCCTTAATCCTTTGTATAACCCCGAAGAAAATGCTACAGCCGGCTGCTTCTGGTTCCTTCATCTCTGTGACTGGTTAAATCCACCTGTTACTCACTCAGAGCATGACGTAGGCTGACCAATAGGCAGAGTTTTTGGTAAAGGCAAGTTTATTTGTAAAGCACAATTTGTACTAGGTAAAGTGCGTACTTTATATGGCAATGCCAGAGAGCATATACCTTTTACCAATGCATTCATAGCATTAGTAAATGTTAATAAATGGGTAGTTATTGGTAAAGACCTGATTATCTTCCATCCAGTGACTACTCGTCCTCATCGTTCTGGGAATGTCTGGTTTACCACAACAACACAAGGTTTCATTTCCTTTCAGCTTGGGATAAAAATAAGGTTGAATCTCAGCCAGAGAAGGTCAGTATGGATTATGGCGCTTGCACTGCCCTGTGGAAAGAGTTGTTTGTTGTGCGTCCCAATGTCAGATCGAGAATCAGGAGGGAAAGTGCCTCTCTCAGCAGGTCTAGACTACCTGTCAATGATAATCTGATGGAGCGCCGGATCTGGGACCGGATGGAGCGCGGCCAAAGTCAAACAGACAGGCCGAGGATGTATGGATGCCAGCTTGTACAGAGGCTTTGTAACACGTCAGGTCAATAAAGAAAGGAGTGGAATCCGTTTATTTCCAAGGATTTGTAAATAAAGTTGAATAATTAAACTTGCAAAAGCGGTGAGGGGTGAAATTACACGTAAGCGCCATCGTGGGGTATGGAAATGGGAATGGGCCATGGAAATTGAAATGGACAAGCCTGCATTTGACAGTCGGCTATTGTGTCCCATACAAGGACGTAATTGCATTTATCCATCGGTTACAATACAGCATAATAAACAATCCAGTATATCAGAACATAAGGATCCGCAGTAAAAATGGCAACAATGAGGACCAAAGCATTCAACCAATTTGCCTACAAATTCTCTTCACTTTACCCATTCATCTTGCTACAGCTGATCTCTCTAGACATGTTCAAATCATAACTAAAAACATACTTCAACTCTATACATTCACT
This sequence comes from Chaenogobius annularis, assembly GCA_015082035.1. Lineage (NCBI taxonomy): Eukaryota > Metazoa > Chordata > Actinopteri > Gobiiformes > Gobiidae > Chaenogobius > Chaenogobius annularis. The sequence goes on along the minus strand of BJKM01000085.1, from coordinate 616,347 downwards.
GTAAGCCAATTTTAAATATTATGTTATCGTGTGTTGGTGTTGGTCTTTTATTGTGAGGTGTTGTTGTGTTGGTCCTTGCGTGTCTTAAAAGAAGAAATCAAATCAAATCAATTATTATTAAGTGGCATTCTTTACTAATATTTCAATTAAAGATGTTCCGCAATAATATAACATAGTACCTCTAAAATGAAATCAAGCTGAGCTGCCTGGTTAAAAGTGCACAATGTAACTTCTGTGGAGATATTATAGCTTTGCAAAGAACGTTCCATAGTATGGCATTAAACTTGACCATTCAACAGGTGACAGCACTGAACTGAATTAGACATTCTATCTAAACTTCACCTTTAAATACCATAACCAAGTCCTCAAGAAGAGCTTGTATCAAACGTTATCAAATCCAGCGAAGAGCCTGGGACATATCTAACACCAAAATCAGCCTAGCAGACATGGAGGTCACACATGCATCTGTGAGGACTGCATGTTCTAATCCGGATGGTAGAATCTTATGAAGGTACATGGAGAGCACATGGAGAGAGGCCCAATTACCAGAGCTGCCGTCTAAATCTTGTGCACAAATACGCTTTTAGCGCCACGGCTGAGATCGCTTTGTGTGATTTTAGAATGAGCACAAACAACACCTGCAAGCTTAAACCTCTGCTGTTTCAAGTGCACATAAGCTAATGTTTTCTCTTTGCTTTATTATGCCCTCTAGCATTAGACTCCACATATGGCTTTCTATAGCTGCCATGCGAGTAAAACATTGTAAAGTAGATGCATTAGAGGCTGGTATTCTAGAAGATAATATATTAGTTTGTAATGTGAAATACCATCTGGTTTAAGAATTAGAAAAGAAAGTTAAAAAAGGCGCAATGATACTCCCGGCACAATTGGAGCTTCATTAATTATTATGTGGGCTAGGTTCTGGTTCAACTTTTGTGATTAAGACTTGAAGAATTGAAATTCCCCATTTAAATTATAAGAACTTTCTGGCTTAATAGCGTCAGCATTTACCCTTTATTTTGAATCATGCCTTGGCCAGAAGCAGAGAACATAAATGGTCCTAAGGTGGTGCCCTGTGGAACTGGCTTTTTAATGGATACACATTATAAGCAAATGTTGGATGAATAAATGTGAATAAGCAAGGCATCTGCGATATTTACTAACCAAAAAGTGATCCTGTGTAACAATCTGTTTCATAAGACATGACAGATGTTTTGGATTCCAAAAATAAATCCGATTTACCCTAGAAAAATGTTTCCTCCCTATTTTTTGTCATAGACTATAAATGGAAAAGGCCTAAACAAAGTATAAAAGCTAAAAACTGCATGTTGGCTGTATAATGTAACATTGTATTGAGAGTGGTTAAGGCGGCAGCACACATGCCAGGCTCCAGGTGCAGGCTCTACATATCAGACCTGGTCCTGTGCTTTTCATCTTCACTTTTCTCTTCTCTGTGCACCACAAACACATGCAAAGGAGGAGCGTCACTTCTAAACCGTTTGTCCCTGTGATTGCGCTGGACAGTGGGCTGCTTTACTTGCTGTTTAAGAGCTCCCCACTCGCTCTTCACACGGAAGGTTTGTTTCTACGATAGCAGCAGGCTAACGCTGTAGCATTCCTTTCTCGATTCACCCATGCGAGATGCTGCCGATGTATGTTTAGCGGTCATAAAAGAGTAATACTGTGTTTGACGTTGTAAATTTAATCCAGTTAGTGTTTTCACTTGAAAGACGCTCTGGAAAGCACTGAGCTGCTTCTGTTTACACTAACGCTGAACTTCCTGTAACGAGGCTGAGCTATGGAAGCCCAGAGGAGCCGTAGTTCTACCATGTTAAGATGTCAAGTCACTTAGCTTTGCCCTACACACGTTTACCTCCACACTATTGTACACTCCGCCCTCTAAACTTCATCTGCTTCTTTACTTTTAAGATAAAATCATTGAATAAATGATGCAGAGAACACCCATTGCCCAATTAAATGAACACTTGCACTAAGATCATCTCCCACAATCGTCCCTATAAGTTATGGAGAATTACATGACCCTCAGTACGCCAAAGCAAAGGCAGGAGTTGCTAAATTTGACAGCGACCATTTGTTTTGTATGATTTTGCCACCTAAATGACCGCAGCTGTGTTACCATATGGAGAAGCTGCTATGGACTAGCGTGTCCTTGGCTAATGCTAATTTATGATTGATTGATGCATTAAGTCTGAATCAATATGTAAGCTCGAAATGAGGCACAAATCATGCAGCGTTTTAATAATAATTTATAGTAGCAGTTACGTTTGCTGGTTATTTTTCTGAATGGAATTCAAATGAGGTTCATGCTAATAGAGTCATGTTACAGTGCAGGGGTAAAATACTGTGGGGAAAAAACAGCTGATTACTTCATGTCCAAGGGCAAATTTACACTTTGACGTATGATGTTAGATTAATATATTCCTTCAGTAGAACTGACCGTAAACTTGATTGTTCTCAGACATTTCACACAGTGATGAATTGGTGATATGTTGGCTATTTTCCTGAATGAGAAGAAAAAAAGTCTGGTAAAGACTCTTTAAATGAGACATATTTTGCAAAATCAACTTTAATGAGCTTTTATCATTAAGTTACTCAAAGTTGCATTTTGTTTGATTCATCCATCTTTAAAATAGTCCTGAATTGCCCTGCATTCAATGCTTGACTGCTCAGAAAATTCCTGTTTTCTCCCACTCTGCCCATGGCCTTGTACTTAGTCAGGAGCGATTATTTGTCATTTTTCAAAAATAAAATGCCACTATGAAGACACTGCTGTTTTGAACAGTAAGTCAGTGTATCCATTTATTATATCAAACAATTTTAGATTACATTCAATATGCCGAATGTAACGATATGATTATATAGTTTAAAAGTAAGTATCTGAAAAAAAACACATTTTTTAATTGCAATAACTTTTAAACTTCATCCATTTTTCAAACGTTTGTCAAAAGTATTTAATCAGACATAATTAAGACTGAATTTCCAACTGGGAATATTTCCCTCGAAGGATTAGCTGGTCAGACAGAGTTCAGAAGCCTCCAAACCTGCTCAGTAACATTAGCGTCATTGGTGATGGCAGACAGGTCCAACATTATGACAAGTGGCCTAACTCTCTCAGACAGCCTGTACAATATCCCCTTCCACTTTTGATGAGTATTGAAATTCCCTCGACCCTTGATGACCGATCCTTTTTGTGTGCTGTAATTGTGCATTTCCTCAGGTGGCCCTTTGGATTGTGAACCGGGATCCAAACACGGTAGAGGCGACACAAGCTGGATCATTTTCTTGTGATTAATTATGAGGTGTTGCTAGAGGCCCAGGTCATTTGGCAATAAACAACACTGCTAACTTTTGGATTGAGTCAGTCAGCTTAAATCACATCACATTTACTATGAATAGCCAGGTCATGTGGCAGGTAAACGGGATTGGACGAGAAGTCAATGCATGTCTGGGTGACCGAGTGAGCTGATCAGTCTAAGAATTAACCTCCGTCATAAGATGCAACGCAATAAATACTTTCCTATTAGTGATTCCTATGATTAATTCGTTTTTATTCATTTTAAGTTCCTGGTAACTCTTTTTTTTTTTAACACAATCCTTAAAGGTACAGTATGTCACTTTCAAGCAGTAGAAAGTCACCTGCACAATTAAAAGTAAATAGAAAGTTAAAAAGTTGCTGCAGTGACGCGCTTTATGTGTTTTCTCAGTCGACACGTTGTTAACATGCAATATTTGAATGCTTGTCAATGCTTGTAAGCGGCCGTTCACACCTTTGCCATGCCATTGTCACTGACAGGAATAAATAAAAGGTTAAAATATGCTGCTCCTAAGAGACAATCATTTCCTGGCTTTTGATTGGCTAGTTTATCCAACTCTTCATTCTCATTTGCGTAAGTTCCTTTCACCTTCCATATTAAAACTAATTTCCCTGGACACATTGAAGCGCACCAGTGAGCGTTACAAATAAACGACATTGCCACCTTTCTGTATACCCAGGGGAACATTGAATCTGCCCTGGTTTTTACTGGCTAATCCCCCGCAGTCAAAAGCAGCTCAGACCGCCTGATCCTCCTGGCGGACACATTAGTGACAAGGTGATCGGGCTGAGACAGGGCTGGCCTTTCCTCTACAACTGACCTTTTTAAAAGTTTGGAAACACTGCTCAGGGCTTCACTTGGACCAGTCATAAGCGTATGGGAGTAAAAAAAGAATGTGGCTCTTGAAGGATATTATGTAATGGTTAAAATACTGGCCTTGGTCATGTGTGCGGCCATGGAGACGTCGACTGGGATGAAACAGTTTTGGAGCATAAATCACACTGTTGCACCGGCCTGAAGGAATCTATATGTAGATTTCTTTGTTATATCATGGATCACATTTTCTTTCCAATTTGCATCATGGCATTGGCATTGAGAAATGATACTGAGTTGCCTGACTTGGTCTAAAATGGAATATATTCTAATACCCAAGATGTCCATGCAAGGGTGAACTCGAGATTCCAGATGTGACCATCTACTGATACAGTTCTACTGTTCAGTGACATACTTTAGCCCTCATTAGTTTTTTATTTTATTGATACGATTTTCTGGCCCGAAGGCTGTATTGGACTGGGCAGTTGTTGTATGAAATGGTTAGACCGAGTGGTAACATTCAGAATTCATGTCAACCCAGAAGGTGAACCCACTATGTTGAGGTGGTAACTAAACTAAACCACTGCTCCACTTGCAAGTATGCAATTTATGTATGTGTTTGTTTTCTACTGTTGTATTTCAAGTACTTTATTATAGAAAACACTGTTATGCATTTTTAGGGTTCTTCATTATTTGTGCCACAAAGAATTAATGAGATTATTTTGGTTCATTTGACATCCAATTTGTTGAGACTTTATTCAAAGCCTTTTTTTTTTTTTTCAGTTGCACTGAAAATATATTTAAAAACTATATTCTTACTGAACATTGCATCTCAACATAATTTGACTCAAACTTGTACTCCATGTTATTCCAAAGTATGTCATAAAACATCCATCTACATGTTAATATATGGTTTTAACATTATATTTCCATGGAATCATGCATGTGAATTCCCATTTCCAACAGTTACGCTGTCACTTTCATTTGCACCCAATGTATTTATTTTTAAATTGCACATTTTCTTTCAAAAACATCATATACAGATAAAACAGAAAGCATGAAAGTTCCGTTAATCTTCCATTCATATTTGTGTATATATATATATATATATATATATATATATATATATATATATATATATATATATATATATATATTTTGCAGTACGTACCTCATGGCTGTGGGCGCATTGCTCAGGCCCCTGTGCAACCTGTCACTACCCGCTCACGGCCCCAAGTGCAGACAGCACGTCGCAGTACCAGGCCCAGCCAGCAGTGACCTTTAGGAGTTTGAACCTCAATTTACTGAACATTAGCCAAGTCTAACATGTAAATGCCTTGAGCGAAAGGGCAGCTGAATCGATTTAAGTTTGAATATAGCTGCAGAGATGCGAGACAGAACCGAAAACAATTATACACATTAAAAGATTGCGATAGCAGCAGTGAAATATGACCTTTTTGTAAATGGTAAATACAGCTTTGCTCTTTTGCACTATATCAATTCTCCATTTACTAGACTTTTGACAATGTGATTCTATACATTTACATAAACTAGTTTGTCATTAATCAGTGAAAGTGTTTGGTCGTTCCCTTCAGAATGTAGAATTGATGCTACAGAGTTTGAGTGTACCACCACCAAAGCGTTGATCATTTCTCAAAGGAGCGACGCAAGAAAATACAGGTAGCACTTGGAGTTATAAACCCTAATGTAGAGTTTGTTGTTTTACCGTGGCCTTATTTTGAACATTACGTGGTTGGCATTTGAATATTTTCAGATTTGACATTCCTATGAAAAGGGGGCAGACTTTGAGGGTCTTTGTTGCCGTCCCTCATTTCTCACACATAATCCCTACTTTAGGCTCCATCCTCAGTAAATCAGAAAGATTTTTTGTACTGAACATGTTGAAAAACATGGGTAAATTAGGGTAAATTAAGGCAAATTTCCCCAAAATATCCTTGCAAAATAAATAATAGGAATTTGTGGAAGCAGAAAAAGGTTACAAAATGACAGCTGCTTGAAAGATTTTGGTGTGGATTAAAATGTCTTTACCTGATTTTTTTTATTGCGTGTACAGTTAAATTAGTACACTTTGCTGTCTGAAAGTTGTGCTCATAAACTCATTGTCGAAAAGAATTGGGAAGTAGGAATGTGTAAAAGATGTTTTATTAAGATGGTAAAAATCTTATAATAAGCACCTTTGCGAGCTCTTGAGCAGTGTTTCTCATGTACCAGTGGTGGTACACAGACACCTCTTCAGATCTAGAGTTTACTTCATTAGTACCTTTTATCCACGTCTTGGCTCTTTGTTGAGTAATGTCTTAGCTAAAACTACTGTGGCAATGCTGCATTCCTTTTAGACCTTGTTTACTTTACTTTAATAAATTAGACTTGGAATTAGATCTCAACATATCCTTTTGTACAAGATTGGAACGTTTGGTGTGTTCGGGTGCTACTTTACGTGGTGATCTTTATGTCTCTGTGGGGGAAAAATGCATTTTAAGAAAGAAGAAGTCACAATGTCCCATATAGTTCTATTGGTGTATACTTAAGAGCAGATTGGACAAGTTGATGTTGTTTCCACATGAACGCATGTATGTTGAGAGAACAAACTAACCCAAAAGCAAAAAAATAAAAATAAATATTTATCTCGCCATGACATTTGTGTTGATGTGTAAGTTAAATAACTTGTCTTGCCATAAATTACCTGATATACCTGATTACCTGATTACCTCATATTCATGGGACCTTGTCTAATTCCGAAGCATGCTCTAAAGTCAATGGCGTGTGTTCCACTCAATGGCCCCATACTTTTTAAACCAATTAGCTGTCCCTTCCTCCCAAGACATCAGTTTTGACAAGTCGCCAATGTAATTTCCATAACAGAGCGATTGGCACCCTCAAGGCCATTCCCGCAGCATACAGTGATGGTTTCTGCCGAGGATCTTACTCTCAATTTTTCCCCAAAAGTCACTTCAACAACAAGCCAATTACTCTCAAAGTTTTTGTTGAATAAATAATGCCATCCATATTATCTATATATCTCTTTGTACATATAAATCCCCCAATGTGTGCTTTCTCAAGGACAATTACTAGTTTTTCCTCGCTCAAGCGTCTGAGAGCAGCGTGACCCCATATTACAGCAACGCCGTGAATCAGCTTTATTGGATTACTTGGCAACCTTGACCCCGGCTGTCTGAGGAGGAGGTGGTTGAGGAGGGGGAAGGCGATCTCCACGTGGGAATGCAGCTCTCACTAACAGCTTCAACCTAACGCAGGGCGCTAACCGTGATGTGCCATAACCCTTAGACTCCATAAGGGCTGTTTTTGTTGACCCTTGATCGCGCTAATGTGAAGCTGTGATGGTGAGAAAAAACATCTTGCAAGGTGTAGAATTATTGTGATCACCAAGGATTATACTTTTATATGCGAGTCGTGGGTCCTGTTAGCTTCATTAAATGAGACATATTGATATTTCCGTCCGCTTTAAACCTTTGGAATCATGGAAACTGCACTGGAAATAATTGAAAAAATGTGTTCTTTGTAACATCTGTTTCGCTCTAAAAATGTTTTATGGTTTATTCAGGGCCATTGCTTACCACAGCTTTCTGTTGAAGGGCATTTCAAAACATATTTTCCAGTTTTACAGATTGATTCCGTCCAAAAAACAAACCAAAAAACAACTGGAAATATGTGCTGTAATGTGAATGTGTCTCATGGACGTCATTTGTAGTTCACTGATTGTACAAGTGCATGTGCAGCCAGGTACAATCCATACAAAAACAATATACAATTGTGATGAATCAGTGAAGTGACGTGCAACAGTAGCTTTTAAACAGTATTATTTTGATAAAAAAAAGTTTGCTGATGTAATGCGGTTACACTAGTGGGTAGACATATACTTGCTGATCATTGCAGATGATTTTAACTATTGAACATCTCTATACTTCCTGAATTTCAGTGGTGGTAAATTTAAAGTTTTGATCTGTCTTGGGCTGGGGTTTGTCACATTTTACTTTTAGTCTCTGGAAAACCTGACTTTCTTCTTTTGGTTCTGCTTTTTTCCGTCAAATTAAACCTGACCAGAGGTATCTAAGATGGACTTCTGGCAAGTTTGCAATAGGGCTATAATAACTATAACTAAAATATCAATAGTATAGGCAGTCCACTGTCATGCTAAAGGACACAACAGAATGAATTGGGTCGGTAGATGGACGGATTGGCAGGCTTTTATTGACAAACGTGACACAATGTTCCAATACAATAAATTGGTGTTACCTTTCTGTGTGCATCATCTCCACATTTGAAAAGGTCCTGTTGGTGACACCAGGTTTTCTCAGCCCACACATTCACCAAACTTGTTCCCTCTGTTTCCAGTCGTCAAATGTCACAATTCAAAAGTGACTTTTTTGTCTCCACATTGTGGCCTGCCCTTTAAAAATGCTCACCAGCTCGTCTGACTCAGGAACATCGTTAGAAACTACATCAACAGATGCTATCGGCAACTTTTCACACAGTATTTCAACCTTTTCAAAGCTTGTTGCCAGTTTTGTGTTTTTGTCTGTATTGAATAATTTCATATAACTTTTCCTCATAATAATTTCAGTTTTAAATCTCTATTAGCATAATGGAATTGAGAGTGGAACACGGACTTGGACTTGGACTTGCACTGGGAGATCCGAGAACTTGACTTGGATGTCAAGATACAGTATCCTCAAATTTCAAGCTCAATTTTTCTATTAAGAAAAGGGCTTCATACTTGATATAGATACACATGAATAACATTTGATAAATATTTAAAACCTGGTACACTCTTGTGTATTCAGCTGCATTTTCTGTCTAACCCTGCTCTAGTTTATGCACCTTTTTAATTAAGTAGATTTTTTTCTGTAGTGAAAACCGTAAATTGTTTTTAAAAATGTGTGGAAAATGGTGTCTAAACATGCTGCTGAATCACTTAAGAGAATCCTCCAGTCTCCTTGATGAGATGTGATGTGCGTGTAATCAATTCAAAATGGACGCTATCTCTTCCTGCATTATAATTTCTATCCGGGCTATAGATATACACTCAGGGTGACACAAAGAAGGGTAGTATAGAAAATCAATGTGCTGCGTGCTTACTTGTTTTTGTCCTTTTGAAATATTCACCATCTGATAAAAGCCTTCTATATCTGCTGTAGACGCCCTGATAACTTGGATGTTGTATACATCTGTGCATTGGTGAAACACTAAAAGGACTTTGGATTTAATGAAAGAAAAAATATTTAAAGAGGTACGCTTTGTTATTTTGACAAGACCCGGCTTTAAATTAGATGTGAAAAGAGCTTCAGTACAATTTATCTCTTACAATAGTGTAGCGTGCTAATAAGACGGTAGAACGCGAGTCCGCCAGTCCGTCCGAGTCAGATCTTTCCTTCACTGTGGAACTTCTCCAGGTTTCTTCTTTTTCCCAAAGAGGTTTGGTAGTTTTTCCTGGCCGAGAAGGAGGGTCTAAGGACAGGGGACAGGATTCTGGGACATTACCAAATCTCTATGAACATTATTTATTCTTTAGCCCCTTGAGGCAACCACTGTTGTGATTTTGGGCGTTACAAAAATAAATACATTTAATTGAAATAGAACATTTGAGTTGTTTGTACCAGAGATGTCGTGCTCAAGTTTCAGACTCGGACTTGTGCCTCATTTCCCAAGTCACTTCCGAGACTCATGACTTGACTCAAACATAATGAGTGATGAATAGGGACCTGACTCGGGCTCGTTTCTGAGGACATCGTATTGTGGTTTAGTCAAGAGGACTCGGATTTGACTAATTACAACTTGCAAGTCACTTCCTCTGGCTCCCATTTGCTTTTATAGACAATTGTTATAAAGATTGTTTGGACTCAGAACTTATTACAATGACTTGGAATTGGGCTCTGACTTAAACAATGAAGACTCGCACTCAGATTTGCACTTGGGAGACCTAAACACTTGATTTGGACTAGGACTCGAACAAGTGCTTAGCTTCAACACTGCTTCGTACATATTACAAACACTAATTCTCCCATAGAATTATACAGACCCCTGCCCTCCATCTCAAATTATGACATTATCAAATAGAATGTGAATCTACTGACGAGATACAAAGCCGGTGTTGGCATTTCCAATTATTGGGAGAGGTCAGGACATTAGAAAACATTACTTGTATTCAAGAAAGAAAACTAAGTCCATGGTTTTCAAAGTGATAGTGAAAACAAAAATATTATAAATATCTTTTGAATTCTCTAAATGTTGCATATAAACAGGAAGCTGAAACCCGTGTATTGCTTAGATCCTTTTTTCCAATTCAGCAAGTGTTTTGGGCATTTTCACCGATTTGCATTTTGCATAAGAGGTCTAGTTTTGATGTGATATTGTGTGAAGGCCTTGGTGGGGGCTGTTTCGGAAGCTCTCTTACATCACTCAAGTGTTTTTCTTTACTCTTAAAATTCTTTTCAGCTGAATTTTACTTTTTTTTTTTACATTTAGGTCTACTGACGACGGCCGGATACAGAACTGTTCTCATTCCCAAACACTGTCTCTGCTGGGCGCCCTCTGTGGAGCCTCTCAGGACCTGCAGGTGCGTGGGCGAGCTCCTCTTTTCTCTCTCCATCAGCGGGTGCACCACTCTTATACTCCTCCTTCAGTGTGGACACCTGCTGATTTCATCTCCAAATCTCCCCTCAGCCACTGATCAATCACTCCCCGCCAGCAGAAAGCCTTGTCAATCCATACAAGCATGTGTGTCTGGGGCAATAGAAACAGAACTAAAAAACTATCATTTTGAGAATTTTAGAAGCAAAAATAAGTCATTTCTATTGAATCTATACTCTAAATGTAACTCCAAATGGTAACTTGCTTTATCTGTTTTTTATCACACACTAGAGGAGAGGTGATCTATTAGACAATGTGTATGAAAGTCTGAAAATCATCGCTAGGCTCTGAGTATTTCTGCCGTTAAATCATTAAATCGTTAAAACGGTCATTACAACTGCTTACATTATCATGTGAGGTCCGAGCTAGCTTTTGTTTATTTCCCCATGGCGATTCTCTCTGTTGCCAGTAGATGGCGCACTAACACGAATCCTGATGAGGGAGTGCCTGACTGTTAGAAATGTGTGTGGTTTTCAATGCATACATTATTCTAAATGTAGTTTTAAAAGTGATCCTCCCTGAAGCAGGAAGGAACAAAAAGCACTTGTAAATTTAAAATGAACTAGTTCTGTTTTTCACATTTTTAAGACTGTGAAAATCAGATAAAGCATGTCATATTGTGAATCAAATCTAATTAGCTAATTATCACAGCCACTCAATACATATGCTCGCAGGTTTTCTTCTCAAGCTTTGTCATTTCACCAGAGCACAGGTCAAACATAAGTCGTCACCAAGCTCGTTCACCCGAAGCAGAGGAAAGCTTGCGCTAATCGGCTGCTAAAACTAGTTAATATTAAAACCAGTGAATCTGATGTGAGCTCTGATTGTGTGCACTCTAATGTGACTGAAGAGCTGGACACACGTGTGAATACAGTCAGAAAGCACTCAGGGATAAACTATTAATGCAGTGTATCAAATAAGATAAGCTCAAATTGAGTTTAAGCAACAACAACTAACAGGGCTGTGCTATCAACATTTCCTCTCAGAAATCATATCAAGTCCATATTTCTGGTCGTGCTGCCAATGCATGAATATGGACCTTTCACAGGATGCAGAACTATTACTAAGCTGTTTATTTTTTATTTACAAATTTTACATTGTGTTTAACCCACCCTGAGCATCAACATTTCTTTTTGACACCCCTGCACAAGAGGATCTGTTGTCGCCTGAATATATACATTTTTTTTACCATGACTTATAACATTAAATATAAATTTGAATGTAAAAACGTTGTTCTTTCTGACATCGTTTTTACATATTCAATGTTATAACTCCATAAGATGTATAAAAGATATCATACTCCCTGGACTGTGCACCATAAAGTCTTTTCCAGTTGTACTTCCTGCGCCGGGTTTCTCTGGGAGAATAAAGCTGGGAAAATGTTTGATTTGCAGTAAGAGCCGTGCTTCAGATGTGGCACAAGAAAGGAGGCGAGAGTAGGCGAGGATGGCCCTTACGGTGAGTGACTTTGAGAGCTAATGGTGCTGTCAGTGGCTAATCACACTGTCAGCTAGCATTACGCCTCAAACCTCCATCTTGTCTGTGTATGCGGCTCCAGCCTGGACATTACGGCTCTTGAATTTTCACATGGACACTATAACATGGATTGGCCAAACCGCGCACTGGAATGCATCAGAGCGAGCTTTTCGATGTTGGCTTTTTTATTTTATTTTTGGTGAACATCTCTGCTCTTTCTTTTTCTCTCTTGCACTTGATACTGCTGAGATGTTTTGATCTAACTTTTGATTTTAATTTCATCTGAAAGATTCATAATGTAAACTATTTTAAGCAAGCTTACCAGTACAAGTCTCACTATGATTGATCATTTGTTGTACGACTGATAGCGTATAAGGCTTGTCGAAATGTAAAGCCTTTTTTATATTGTGATTAACCATAGTCTAAAACATGTTCATGGAATCTCCAGTCACAGGTTATATCCTAATATTTGATAATAACCTAACTTTCCCTTTAAAAAACCCCAAAACAATTTATTTGACAGGACAGGGCAGGGCAGTGTGAAATGAGGATGAGTCCAGGAAATGATATGCTTGAAATTGTTTAAAGCTAGATTCAAACTCACAACGCTGCGGCCTACCCCAGACGGGAGGCCTATGTGCGATCCACTCAACCACGAGCGGCACTAGAACAGCTTTTCATTAGCAAACGGCTCTGCACAGCCAACACTTTCTCATCCCAAGCATGACAACATACTTTCTTCTCACTTTTGCAATAGATAAAGTTTTACTCTTTTACAAGAAAAGAAAAAAGTAGGGTATCAAAGCTTAAATAACAACAATTAAAATAGCATGACTTTTTCTTTGGAGTTGTTTAGAATAACTAGTGCAACAAAGTACAAATGTCAAAGTACAAATATCAAAGTACTGTACTTCAGTAAATATTTTAGGTATCTGTACTTTACTTGAGATACTTTGCAGTGGATGCTTTTTGTTGCAGATATGTGTACTTTTTACTCCACTACATTTTTATACTTGACTGAAACATAAAAAAGTATTTTTCTTTGTGCAACAAATTTTTTTTTCAAAATGACGAGAACAATTAAGTTATCAATTCAGTCTCTTCTGCTGACTGAAAATCAGCACCTCTTTATCCTAATCACTACATTGGACTTTGTATTTGTTTTAAAATACAAAGAGAACCTTTATTTGTCCCACAGTGGAGAAATTCCTGTACCTGACACAGATTACAGAAACACAGATTAGGAACAGAAGTGGAATACTAAAAACTTTCTTAAAAATAATACTTAAATCTGATATAAATATAAGTTGAGCAAAACATTTAATTAAAAAGAACAGAAAAATTACACACTCTTATTTACAATAAGTGGTTGTTATATGGACAGAAAATGTTGCACCAGGGAGCTTGACATTATGTCACAGTATTGCACATGATTATAACAGTATTGCACATGATTATAACAGTATTGCACATGATTATAAAAGCTGAATTACACATGTTCAGGGCTAACAGTGTTCATTGTTTCAAAATCAGAAATACTTTTACTTTTTACCCTAAAAGTAAATTTTGTTATTGGCACTTCAAAACATTTACTTTAACAGACATTTAATAATACAAATTTTTTTGCTCCTGTATCAAGTAACACAATGGAGTACTTCTTGCACCAGTGAGAATAACAGAATAACTTGTCATGCTAAGTCCCTAGCGGCCTTTTATAGTCCATAACAAGTGTAATGGAGGCCAGTGTAGTTTATATAAGGCGGCCTTCCTGTCCTATAAGTATTGTATGTAGCACAGGGCACACTCTGGGAGCTACTCCACTTTTGACGGCCAGTGTCTTAGTCAAGGACAACCTCCTTACATGCTCGTCCTCAGGCTTCACAAGAAACCCCACGCGAGAACATGCCACCTCAATCCAGATCAAACCCGCTCATCTCCTTGCTACCAGGCATCATCGTATCAGAGTGATTACCATGCAGGCCACCACGCAGACTGGCACTTATACAGTAGAGTGCATAAGGAGTAGTAGCAGTGTGGGCGGCCCGGGTGTCGCTGTAGCTGACATTTGCGTTTGATACATGCATGTGTGAGAGAGAAAGTGACAAGTCAAGTGGGAAGTGCGTTTGTGGGCACGTGTCCCTCAGATCTGCGGTAAACACTCCAAAGATGAAATTAAATGATGAAAATGAATAAATTATGTCAGCTTTTTCCATGTAAATGTGTTATATGTTAAAGGTGCACTATGAGACTTTTCTGGTGGAGCTTGTCTGCTTGTCTCCATGAATAGGTTAATACTTTGCCTGAAATGTTCTGAAATAAGGTATTAACTTGGTATCTATATTCTTCTCTTATTGCACAGAAATGCCTCTCTGTAGATCTGTAACTTGGCTTGGTGGCTGCACCTGCTTTTCTCCATGGAAATAGACTCAATGTATTTAATGCTATATTTTGTAGAGCTGGGAATCACAGGGTCCAACAGGATTTGATATGATACACCCCAGTTCACTAACAGGCAGACTCCGGTCTGGATCCGGACCCAAGTGCCGTCTCGTCCGGACCTGAACCTCTGACACGAATCTTTTGAATTAATCATGTAAACCCTTCATTCATGGAGAATGAGCAGTGCAGCCTTTTTTTTTATTAACGACAATGAAACATTGCAAACACCAACACAACAATACAGTCACAAAAACAAACACAAATATACCCCACCCTCCACCTCACATTCACACACAAAAAAACTCATTAACTAAAACAAAACAAATACATCAGGAGAAATTATTATGCGTATATATATTTCTTTTGTCATAGTTTCTTGTTTTGTCCATCGCAGTTTACTTTTTGTTTAATTTGTATGTAGTATTGATATTTATTATAAAATGACCATCTTCATTTTGTCATAATTTTTGTAATAGTATGTTGATATATTGCTCCCATTTTACATCTTGCATAGTCAGTGCAAACATGCATTTCCAAATAGAAAATTATAACCCATGTAAAGTGTTAATTTTGTTCCAACCGTTTTAAAATTTCCCATCTTTTTTATGTTTTTTTGAATCACTATACATTTCAACCATATACGCCTCCAAGATTAGATATCTACTGATATATTTTTTAAAGCCATTCATATTTAGTGAAAAACTATTAAAAAATAAACTGTTTTCCTAATGAGATAATTAAATTATCCAAGTCTTTACAATTTGCAAACTCTCCCAGCAGAGTACGGTAGATACAAAATCTAACTTGAGTACCAAACCAATCTCAAAACCCATTTTCTCAACTTCCATCCAAAATAAAGCTACAATGTGGAAGTACCAAAACAAATGTACAGTGGACTCCATTTCCAAACAACAAAAACGACATTCATCGGCCTCTGCCATATTCCATCATTTTAACATTTTCCGTGTAGGAAAGAAATTATTTATAATTTTGATTTGAACATCAACATTGGTAAAATAAATGAGTTTAAATATCCGTTCCCATGGTAAGGGGCAGTCAACTATGTCCTCCCACTTTCTGAAAGTATTGTAAGGGGTGATCTTTATTAATTTGTATGTTAAGTAAAAGTGATATATATTTTTGTTCATTTTAATTCCTTTTAACCAATTTGATGTTCTAATTGATGGCTTACAAACTAGCAGTTTTTATGTCCCATAATTAATTAGGTGCTCCCATTTTCTTCCCAGCGCTGCGATTATTTGATTATATGAGTAACGTGAACAAACATTTCCATACAGGCCTTTAAATTCATCATATTCCATAACCTTTCCATTCTCATTAATAAGATCTATAGCAAAAATAATACTTTTTTCTTTTCTTAATTCAACCAAATAATCTGTTGCAAAATGTCCTCTCTTTTTTCTGGTTTATGAAATTGGAAGCGCCACCATGGATGCATGGCTTCTTTCACAAAACCGGAGGCATTTCTTATTATTTTGTCCACATATGTAAAATGCGAGGGCATCACTTGTAAGAACGGGTATAGTTTTTTTTAACATAAAATATGACTTTTTTCCAACAAAGTACTTGAATACCACTCTCTGTTGAAATGAGTCTCAGGGATAAATGATCCTTTAAGGACAAACATAAAGCCTCTACATTGAGCAGTTTAAAGCCTCCATAGCTATAATCATTGTACAAAACCCCTCTTTTGATTTTTTCTGGCTTGCCATCTTCTGTTCAAAAGTTCAAAAAAAAAAAAATTGTGATGGAGATGGTAATGACATATATAAAGTATATAAATTGAGGAATAATAATAGAATTTACAATAGCCACTTTTCCATAAAGAGTCAATGATTTTCCTTTCCATAGCTGGAAAATCTTATCAATCCTTCGAAATGTGTTAATATGATTTACTAAACATAGATCTTCAAGGTTCTCTGGGATAACAACACCAAGTACATTTACTGGTCTATCCGTCCACTCAACCCGTATATTACAGTCCATAGTAAATGTTGTTCCTTTTAAACTACCAATCTTAAGCATTTTACATTTGCTATAATTAAGCTTTAGTCCAGAATGCAGTGAAAAGATTTTCAAAAGGTCCATAAGAGTTTTTAAACAATGTGGTTGTGGGCAAATGAGAAAATGCGTATCGTCTGCACACATTGATATTTTTGTTTCAATATTATTTTTGATAAGTCCTTCAATATTCAGTCTTACTTTAATAGCCAATATTTCCATTGCAATAATGAATAAGTATGGGGACAATGGGCAACCTTGTTTTAGTCCTCTTAATAGAGGTACTGACTCTGAAGTATATCCTTTGTTGATGATTCTACAGTTTGTTTATACCGTGTTTTAACCCATTTTATCAAGGAGTCACCGAAATTGAAAAAGGAGAGGCTTTCATAAATAAAATCCAAACTTATCTTATCAATTGCCTTTTCTAGGTCTGCGACAAAAATGTGTCCCTTTTTATTCTCTAGATTGTGATTCTCAATTATTTCCAGGAGCTGCCTGATATTATTACCAAAATGTCGGTCTTGTAAGAAACCTGACTGGTCCTGAGGAATAAGGTTTGGCAGAACCAACTCTTAAAGCCAGACACTTTGCCAATATCTTTGCGTCATAACATTGAAGTGTTATAGGTCTCCAATTATTTAAATATACCGGATCTTTAAACTGACCATTAGAGTCTTGTTTTAGTAACAAAGAAATTAGACTTCTTTTTGAGTATCAGTCAATAAACCTGTTTCATAAGAATAATTATAACTCAAATGTAACTTTTTTAAAAAATATTTTTTTAAAAACTCATCGGGTATCCCATCTATCCCAGGGGTTTTCCCTTGTTGAAAAGACATGACAGCTGTAGATAATTTCTTCTCACTTATGAGACCGTCACACAAATGTTTTTCTGCTTTATTTAATTTTCCTCCATTATTATCTGGAAAAAAGTCTATATTCTCAGTAGGATTTACCTGATGTGAAAATATATTCTTAAAGTAATTTTCAGCTTCTTTTAGTATTGCAAACTGTGTAGACAATATAGTCTACCTTCGATACATTCTTTTTTGAAAGGTTTTTCATTTGAAAACTCTTTTGAGCATTTCTCTCCCTTTTATAATCATAACTTTTTACCAAACGTTTTTCTTCCAAATCAGCGAACTCCTCCTGTTTAACTGTCCGAACGTCAAGTTGCTCATTAGTTGAATCTATGTTTTCATCAATTCTTTGTTCCAATTCTTCAATCTCTTTCTTTAGTTTTGATTCTTTTGCTTTTAGTTCTTTCCGTTTCCATGAAGAGTAGGTGATAGCAAATCCCCTAAAAGTACATTTGGAAGCTTCCCAGACAATGAGAGGGTTTGCAGAGCCTTCATTATGTTAAAAAAACACACAAATGAAGCCTTTTGTTTTTTTCTATAAATTCATCATCCTGTAATAGCATTTGATTACATTTCCAATATCCAGGTCCATTGTATGTTTTCTTCAATTGTAAATTTCAACCCCACACAATTGTGGTCTGATCGTAATTTGTCTTCAATTGATATTGCTGATACTTTGTTTATCATGGAGAATGATATCAAAAAATAATCTGTACGATTTGCCTGTTTTTGTCTCTCCATGTATATCTTGTTGATTTAGGGTATTTTAATCTCCAAATATCAATTAAATCAAATGCATCCATTACATCATTGATATTTTGCAAAGATTTAGGATGGTTAATTCATCAAACTATTTCCTTTTCGATCCAACCTTTTGTCTAAAGCGACGTTGAAGTCTCCTGCTATGATCATTTCCCCTTGTTCTTGCAGTTTGGTCCATATCTCATCAAAAAAGGAAGCGTCATCTTCATTTGGCCCATACAAATTCAACAGACACATTTTTTGAGTCTGAATCATTACGTTGAGCATAAGCCATCGTCTTTTTCTATTGAACAGAATTTAAAACTAAAATGATTCTTTGTCAGTATCATTACACTTTTTGAATTCCTGTGGCCATGTGAAAAGAAAATTGGGCCATCCCACTCTTTTTGCCATTTTTCTTCTTCTAAATTTGTTGAGTGGGTTTCTTGAAGAAAGAAAATGTCTTGTGATTTGTCCTTCAGCCACAGAAATACAAGTTTCCTTTTCCTGTTGTCTGCAAGGCCATTGCAGTTGTAACTAATTATCCCTATTTCATTATCTTTTGGCATGTTTACTATTAAGCCTGGAGTTGTCCATTACACATTTTATAAATTTTCTCAATACCATCAGTTTTAAAATCATAAGCTTTCCATAACTGAATGTTGTTTCGAGGTCCAGTCCTTACCATAACAATGTCGCATAATGTCGACATAATCATTGTGTGACATTTGGCTCATTATTATTGTTCATCATGCCTATACAACTCTCCATTCACATAAAGTTTATCTATTACAAGCCGGACTTTTTCCCCTTTTTCCTCATAGGAGTTCAAGATTTTTCAACCACCTCGGCGGAGTATTGGTTTGTCATGAAGAATCTAGTCCCTTTTAGCTTTTTTGAGAGTGCAAGCACTTCATCCTTAGCTTTGGAGCTGGTGAACTTTACGATCATGGGTCTCGGTTTACCTTGCTCCTTTTGTTGGCCCAGCCTGTGTGCCCGTTCCTGCTGGATCTTCTTAGCAGCTTCCTCAGTGAAGCCGAGTTGCTGTTGTAGGAATGTCCTGACGAGGATTTCTGCTGCACCATAAGTTTCTCCTTTAGTCTCATCCATCTCCATGATTAGCAGATTTTACCGCATGCTCCTGCAACGGAGCTCCAGCAGCGACGCCTTTAGCTTTTCATTTTCATTCTTGAGAATGTTAGTAAGTGGGGTCAAACCCATCACCTGATCTTTTAATGTTCCTTGTTCTTTTTCCACAACCTGAATTTGCGCACTGTTGTACTCATCTCACTTTTTCAACTCCTCGACATCAGTCTTTAGTTCATGCAAAAGATCAATTTTTTTAAGTTGTTGAGCCATGTCGTACAACATTTTCCGATCCGCCAGGGTAAACGTAGTGTTTTCATCAGTTTCGCTTGATGATATTTGCTCCCGAAAGCGTTTGGATCCTCCTTTCGGCTTGATAGTAGTTCAAACGACCGCTAAAACACGTTGTTCACAATTTCCAACGATGTAATAGTTTTCCATCAATGACTAATATGAGATCAAAGCGTGGAGCAATTTTATCCTAAATTTGGTCTTAAAACTGGACATTCTAGGGATTCAGTCTCAGCTCACGTTGTCCAGTGCAGCCTCTCTGTGTGTTAGTTCTGAGCGGATTTTAAGAAATAGTTTGAGATTAATTTAATAAAAAATAGGGAGTTTACGTCTTTCCTTCAAATCCCATCTCGTGCACGTTTGCCACAGCGTGCGCTCGTGCACCAGATTCTGAGTGTGGAGCGGACCTTCCCGGACTCCTTGTATATTATTCTGGGTGATTTTAACAAGGGGAATCTCAGTCACGAAAGTACAGATAGTTTATTAAAGTTCCGACCAAAGAGTAGAGCACGTTGGATCACTGTTACACAACAGTCAGTAACGCTTTCCGCCCCGTGGCCTGAGCTGCTCTGGGTTTTCAGATCACGTCATGGTTCACTTGATCCCCACGTACAGACAGAGGCTGAAGCTCTCAAAACCTGCAGTGAGGAAATCTAAGACCACACCAATGAGGCAGTGGAGGAGCTTCGTACGTGTTTGGAAATGACGGACTGGGAAGTTTTCAGAGCTGCCACAGAGAGTTTGGATGAGTACACGACACAGTGACGTCATACATTCGATTCTGTGAGGACAGCGTCATACCAACCAAGCCAAAGTCACTTTCAACATTGACAAAACCCTGGTTCACTCCAAAACTGAGGCGGTTCAGGCAGCAGAAGGAGGCAGCGCACAGGGCTGGTGACAGAGAGCGCTACAAAGACGCAAAGTATGGATTCAGCAAAAATGTGTTGAGAACTAGATCACAGTACAATATGCGTCTGAAGCAGCAGTTCTCTGACAACAACCCCGCCTCCGTGTGGCGTGGGCTCTGGCTTCTCACCAATGCAGACAATAGAAAGCTGGCTGAGCAACTTAACACCTTCTACTCCAGGTTTGATGTGACCACCCCCTCCCCCACGGTGACCACCTATGCCACCCCACCCTGGTCCCCCCACCACTCTCTCATTTCAGGAACACGATGTAAACAGGCTATTTCGGAAATCCCACCCCCTAAAACACCCCGGGTGTTTCTTCTCGCCACATTAAGACACTGTGTAGGAGAGCTGACCCCTGTCTTCACAGACATTTTTAACACCTCCTTGGGGTCATGCCACGTCCCAGCCTGCTTCGAGTAGTCCATCATTGTCCCTGTCCCCAAGAAGCCCCGGATCACTGAACTTAATGACTACAGGCCTGTGGCACTGACGTCTGTAGTCATCAAGTCATTTGAGCGCCTGTTGCCCCACCTCAAGTCCTTCACCTCCTCCCTGCTGGACCCCCTGCAGTTCGCCTGCAGAGCCAACAGGTCTGTAGATGACGCCATCAACCTGGCACTCCACTTTATCTTGCAGCGTCTGGACTTCCCAAGAACCTATGCCAGGATCCTGATTGTGGACTTCAGCTCTGCATTCCAACACCATCCTCTCTGCTCTGCTCCAGGGACAAGCTCTCCCAAGCTCAACGTGCCCTGACTCCATCTTGCAGGTGGATCATTGACTTCCTGACGGAGGCAGTGCGTGCATCTCCTCTGCTCTTCTCCCTGTACAACAAACTGCTGCCCCTCCAGCCACGACTCCGTAAAAATCAAGTTTGACACCACCCTCATTCGGGCTCATCTCGGACGGGGATGAGTCAGTCTACAGGAGGAGGGTGGACCGGCTGGACCGCCTGGAGTTCAACGCCCAGAAGATAGTGGCGATGATCGTGGACTTCAGGAAAGTCACAGCCCCCCAGCCCCCCTCATCATGACAGACTCCCCCATCACCACCGTGGACTCTTTCCGCTTCCTCGGCACCACCATCACCCAGGACCTCAATTGGGAGCCCACCATCAGCTCCCTCATCAAGAAGGCTCAGCAGAGGATGTACTTCCTGCGGCAGCTGAGGAAAGCCAAGCTGCCAGTGCAGATGATGGTGCAGTTTTACACGGCCATCATTGAGTCCATCCTCACCTCCTCCATCAACCGTGTGGTACGCTGGAGCCACAGCCAGGGACAAACAGAGACTACAGCGCCCTCTGCTGGAGCCACAGCCAGGGACAAACAGAGACTACAGCGCATTGTGCGTTCTGCTGAAAGGGGGTTGGCTGCAGACTTCCATCTCTGCAGGACCTGTACGTCTCCAGGGCTCTGGGACGAGCAGGTCGGATCACAGCTGACCCTTCTCACCCTGGACATGGACTATTTGAACCAGTCCCTTCGGGCAGGAGGCTACGGTCCATCCGGATCAGAACCTCCCGCCACAGGAATAGTTTCTTTCCCTCTGCCGTTGGACTCATGAACACTTCTGAGACACCTGTCACTTTAACTGCAACTATTCATCACTCACTTCACTGTCATTTTCTGCACTACAACTGTAAATTTAACTGTAATTCTTGTGTACATAGTAATGCCTGTTTTTATTTTTATTTTATACTATAGTGATTTTATATTGTTTCTTCATGCATGCCCTTTTCATTTCATATATGTTGTTTTTATTATTGTTTGGTGTTTTATGTTGCACCGTAATGCCGAGAAAAGTTCCTATGTTTGTGAATTTTGTTCATTACAATCAACCCCTTCTAATACTGATTCTGGTTCTCGCTCCCTCTCACTAAAACAGTTGCACACTCCTCTCGCAGAAGCCATGTTCAGAAAGGAGCAGAGAAATGTTCTTTTATGTTGAGCTGTAAAATGATGTGTGCTTTATTACAACCAGACTCATATTTCCTCCAACAAGGAAATTAATTAAAACACACCTAAAAGTAAAGGTGCTCATGTAACGACAAGACCACGGTCACAGGTCAGCCTTTCATGAGCCTCAACTCGCCCCGCTGTGAAATGATCGTTTCTGTCCCGACCTGCACCCATGGGGCAGAACAGCGCACACATCACTACTGTGCGTCAGATCACAGCACAGCCTCTGTGAAAGTTTATTAGTGACCCCTGCGATACACAATATGTGGCTCACAAAACGATAAGATCTCGATTTTACGATACTTGCAATAATCGATATATAGCTTTGAATCAAATCATAGAAAAAGATTCAGTTGGTGTCATCTGGACACTTTGGCTCAAATAACTGAATTAAATTAAAAAGGGTGACATCATTTATTTCAAGTTAACATTGTATTTTTGCGTTTATCCTCTGTATTGCCTGACATAAGCTCTGTATTATGGATGCCTGGGCTTTATGTCTGTGGAACAAAGCAGCTTTCAGTTGTTTAGGCAGAGGCAGTTTGTAGATGAGTGAAGTGGATTTTCTAGAAAGTTCCAGAGTTGGTATCAAGCCCCTCTGGGAAGCTGTCAATGGATCCTGGAGATCAAGGGTTTCGACTGGTGGGACGGAGACGGTGGATTGTGAGCATATTTTCGCTCTTTAACTCATACTGTTTAACTCAAAACTCTTCAGTAATAATTATTTCTCATTTGGTTCTGAATTCTGAATTGAGCCTCTTTTAAACTTGATGTGGAGTGTACTTGGTTTGGCCCTTGTTTAGTCCAGATCTAATCCAGGTTTTGTTTGGGTTTAGGCTTGGTTTTGTTGTGTTCAACTAGCTCTTTGTCTTCCAAATTGGGGATAAGAAGAACCTTTTTTTATTGATAATATGGCATTTTCATGATATTAATTTGAAAGCTCCAAAATGAAACGCAACATATTTTGTTCTCTCATGATTTATATAACTGGCAAAGCTGTACAATAACAAAAAATAACAACAGATTAAGAATATACATTTTAGTAACGTGTTTTAACAGCTGTTGCCTTTGTTGGTTAACCTTGAGGAAGAACACTTATTGAAGCTGATATAATGCTGCAATCATCTGAAATTCAGCAATAAAGCATTATCCCTGAACTGAAAGAGGGAACTTATCTTTACAGACTCCAGAGACGGCCAGAACTTTGTCATGAATTTGGTTGCTGCATCAAAAGCATCTAACTCCAGCACCTGTTTGTCCTTGGGTCGCATTAATAACAATTGTTTTCATATGACACCCAAACCTTTGTTATATTACATTGCTCCTCAATTGAATTTCAACATTTGCATAGCTCATGCATTTCACTTTGGCACAACGACTCCCAACAATACATTCCGACCCACGCGTTTCATCTTGGCTCTCATGTCGCTTCCAGAGACTGATGCATTACTTGGCGAAACTTTATTGCCTCTTCAATTAGCTAAGTCGGAGTTAGCAAACACTTTTCAAGGCAGTGGAAGGCAAGTGCTTACATGTTTGTCACTTCAAAGCAAATAGATTCCTCCCCCAAATCCGTGCAAATCAAACACGGCGGCTTGTTGTTTGTCAGTGAGGACGCGCCCCTGTTAATCTGTGTAATTTCAGCGGACGTAAGTGGGGATGCGATCGCTTTTCTGTCACTGGTTGAGCGCTGGAACATTGGCTTATTGGTTATGGTTGAATTATTCATTTGGATTGGTTCTTGGCCGCGTGGTCGCTGTCGATGACGCTGTAAGGGCTGATGAGCGGACTGAGGATGATTCATGCACTGCACTCGCTTTTGGCACCACCAACCTACTTTTGTATTAGTAAAACCTTGAAACGAACGCGCTCTGATGAGGGTTAATACCTACCATGCTGCTGCTCATCGGGAGCTTTTACTGTAGAAATATATTATTGTTCATGCCATTTAATTTTGTTAGCATTATTTTCATAAAAACAAAACAGAAACCAATCAAACAAATTACAGTATACGCAGTATAGTTATTGACATGGACAAAAGGAATAGGAAGAAACTACATATTATAAACCCTGCTCCTTTCTTTCCTCGCCCCCCAAAAGATGACTACAACTGAATCTTTTTCTACGGTGACTTGGTTACTTTTCTCATTTACATAATCCATCATTATTTTCTCCTTGTTTATCATTTTTCATATTATTTCATTTTTTATTTTTGTTTTTATAGACGCCACTGCAGCATTTAAAGTAATAATTTAACTAATTCCAAAGCGTGTCTCCATATACATAGACAGATTTTTTTTTTAAAGAGTCTCCTATGGTCATGTTCTAAAAGCAAACTATTTGTTCGGCACTCTACAAAACTACTTTCTGGTATGTTCTCTCAAACCCTTTATTTTTTGCAACAAAAACAAAGGTTTTGTGGTGCTTGGATAAATGTTACCCCAAACATCGGTGCAATAATTAAAATGTGAAATGTGAAAAGTGAAATACAATCTAACACATCCTTTACGTTACTGTATATAACATTATTTTTCTATAGTTTACATGAGCAGTCATCCAAAATTCTTCACAAAAATGTAACCTCAGTGACTCTTGCTAACAATAGCTACACATTTTCATTATTTTTATGGTTCCCAAAAATGATACTATATTGAGTTTTTCCATTTAAAATAATCATTTAGAGGTTGTTTTTTTTTTTTTAAGTTATGGGACAATTGGTATTTCTGAAAAAATTATAAGCAAGTTGCCAATCAAAATTGTGTATATAATTGCAGTTTTGTTGACAGTCAGTTTGTATAATTTTGATTCTTAAGATTTAGGGCAAACTTGCATGTTCGAACAGGTTTGCATTTCTTCCTGCAAAAGTCAAATGTGTTTGTATACATACAGTATATCTACAGTATTTTTGATTGACAAGTTCTCAAATCAAAATCTTAAATATGAGAAAAAGAAATAGGCTCGATCAGTGTTCTAACGTCATCGCAAATGTAAAAAAGAAAACTGCTCATGTATGCACTTTTTTTCCTAATAATTATCTGCTTGTCCTTCTTTGTTATGGTGAGAACAAGTAAGTACATATTTTTTTCTGGGAATTACATAATAAAATTGATGATGTCCTTTGTTTAGTTTAAAAATAGAACAAATTGCGTTCTCTGGCTCTAATCTTTGCTAAGCAGCCATCTGGGGATATTTCCTCTTGGCCAAACTGTGAGAATACCCACGGACTCCGCTCTGTCCTGCATCAAAACAAGGCTTAGTCATGATGGAATATTGATGAAAAGAAAAAACAATCTAACCTATATAATTTACATACGCGCATCCTCGACCAGAAAAGTTGTAGTGCACCTTTGAGTGTCTGACAAAACTTGACTTAAATTTGATTTCACGCTTGTCTGCTTATTGCATAGAAATAAAAAAAAGAATATTTTTGCACACATCTCCAGGACATTTTTAGACAGTAAAGTAAATGGGCAAGTAGTGATTCCCGGCCTCTTTCATTGACTTATTGAGTTCAAACTGCCAGTGAAACACAGGGCATCACTTTGAACAGTCTGCAGGACAGCTCAGCAAATATAACTGAGCCCAGACTTCTACTGTTTAGTGAGTTTGAGCTGCTTTCTCAGGTCAGAGGTACACAAGGCTTCACTTAAACACAACTAGACAGTCGTTCAGTGGTGGAGTACATGAAAAAAAATTGACTTATAAAAAGTCTAGAAAAACATTGAGGTATCAATTTACTTAAGAAATCAGGACCATTTAAAAAAAATCAAGATCACCACATTTCACTCCCTAAATAGGTAAAATACCTTTTGTTTAAAAGGTATTTCAAATTAAACAAAAAAAAAACCCTTTATCAGGATGTCCCGCCCTGTGGGCAGGGCTTACACAGAGGAGGATATAAGAGTTCACAAACTTGATTCACAGATTGAGAGTCGGAAGGTTTTGATGACTACAACTCAATCTTTTTCTACAATGGAACACTCCTGGACGAATGAGGGATTACACCGACTTGTTCTTCATTACTTTTACTTAAATATATCTCTTTATGTGATTCTTTTACTTTTACTTGAGTTATTTGTTTGCTCCTGTATCCGTGCTTTTACCTGTACTTCTTCCACCACTGCAGTCGGTTATGCCTCAGGTAATTGACCAACTATAAAAACTAAAAAACATAAACAATTGTGTAATTAATTAACTGTTAATCCAACATTGTGTTGTGCAACACCCATAACATAATAGTTATAAAATACACCCATATCTTGGACCCTGCTCCTCTACCCGGAAATGCAAACGGCTTAGTTTGAGATTCGACCCCACCCTCGCGAAGAGTGGCCGCCTCCCCCGCCCAACCGGTGGTGTAGTCTCAGAGCGTGCGTTCCACGCCCACCCCGTGATGTAGCTTTGAGTGGAGATGGTGGTGTAAACAGAGGCCGAGGCGTGCGTCGGTACACAGCGGTACATGTTAGCGGCAGCAGCGTTGGAACAAAAGAAGTAGCATTTGTGTTTAAATAGCTGCACAGAGTGCTTCCAAGAGTATAGGCTGAAACAGGGAAGCGCGCTGCGGCACTCACCAGGATGACTCATCCTGGTGAGTAGCCCTGTTCATCTGCTCATCCAGGATTGAGACTGTTCTCTAGCTAAAGACTCCAGGAATCAATCAAAAAACCACTTTGGGCACATATACAAGCTACCAATAGTACTGTAAGAAGGTTAAAAGCTCTGAAAAATCGATTTTGCATGACATAGGCCCTTTAATGTAATACGATGATGGTAATGTCTTAGTCAAACCTGTACTTTTTGCATATCAGTTGTCGTTTACATTCAATGTCATCCACTTGATGTGGAATTTTGTACTCACTGCCAACCGATTTTCTTTTGAGGTCATAAATGATCTAGAACCACTTCTACCACGTTATACTGAAGAGATTTGAAGGTATATTTATCAATAGTATCAGTAGTGTATTTGGAATGTACTTTGTAAAATGATTCTAGTAGAAACTCATTGCATAGTTTGACAATATTTTATCACTTTTAATTTGGGCATTGAACTTCTTAAAATCTTTAACCAAAAACAATATGAACATTGATAACTAAAACAAGTTAAAACAAGCTTTGCTTTTTCAGTTATTATTCTTTATACCATTTACAAAATGGAATTCTCAAACCTTTTTCATTTATTTGTGAGAATAAATTGTTATTGCTAGCTATCCTTTACATTTGACATGAATCTATAATTCCATATGTAGTCTATATCCTAATGATCGACTTGGCCCTTAAGCCTTCCAAAGATAATGCCAAACAAAAAATAATCGCTGTGAAAGCCATTGATTCACAACTCCATCCCTGAAGCTACATTAAACGGGCATTGATCGTCTCCTCTACACCCACCTTCATCCTAATGCAAAAAATAAACAGTGCGTAAATTCCACATCCACTTTTCACTGCGATCGATACAAGCTTCAGTCTGTGGAATAACCTTTTGATGACCAGCGTAAAAAAAAAATGAAAAAATTGCAATCTTTCCCACACTTTCCATTGGATCTAGTCATTGTTTCAACCTCAGCACGTCGCCGCATTCTCCATTCTCTTCTGGAAATCGCCTCATCGTTGAAAATCGATGGGTTGCAAGATCAAAAGTGTGCTTAAAGCTGCTCTACGGAATTTGACATGCTTGTGTCCATGGAGATGTTATTGATTTGCCTGGAATGGTCCACTGTATATTTCTTTTACCGTATTCAATTGCTGGTGTTTGTTGCCAAAAAATGCCATGAACAAATACATTATTGCTCTGAGCAGGCTTGCCTCCACAGATCTTGACCCCCTAACCTGGTGGTGTTACCTGCTTGTTTCCATGGAGATGGATATGTTTCATATGATAAACAATAATGGGTAGTTTTGGCATTACAAAGTAAGTAAAAATGGCAATGGCAACATCTTCATGAAGACAAGAAGGGGGTGAACTCGCCACCAGAAAAGTTACATACTGCACCTTTAACATGCCTGCATTTATAAAAGGGACACATTGTGGTAAATTGCTTTTGAGCTTTTAAACTTGTTACAACAGTGTTTCCTCATCATGATCTTATTCAAAGTAGTACGGTATTTGGATTGGGTCATATATGTTTGAGTAATCCTGTATTTTCTTGTAATAGAGTACATACACATACCCCTTATCCCCACCCACATCACTGTACTTAATTTTGATTTAGGGTTCCCTAGGGTCTCTATGACTTAGAACAGGAAATCAATGGACCTACAGTATTTCTTTACTGAGCCAAGTTTTAGTTCAAGATTGCAGTTTACAATGAACAAAATAAAAATAAAGGCAAATAACAGGGAAGATGTTATTTGTGGCTTAAATTGGAATTGGTTTCAGACTCTTAACTTTGTGTTGAATAGGTTTTCGGGCAAACTCGTGCAGGCATTTTTGGGCTATTTTGGGCGCTCCTGAATAAAAGCTGCGCCAATGAAATTTACAAATCTGTCAATAAGTCACCGGTGCCCATGTTGTAACATGAGATATTTACACATAAAGTTGGTACACGGTAGTGAATTCTCATTTCAGTGTGGGCGGGTTATAAAGTGCAGACCGTATTATCATATCTCCGTGCGTCCAACTTCAGTTCCTCTTTAGAATAATGTCTCAGTGAATATGAGTTGGATTGTAACAAAACACACATCATTTTGAAGCTTAATATGCAGAGAATGGGTTGTATTTTCTTTTGACCATAAAACCTTAAATAAAACACAGCAAGATCTTGATCAGGGCCTTTCTTACGTTCTTTCTTACTCAAGGTTGTAAATACTGACTAAATAACATCAGGTTGATGTAGAGATTAGAGATTGACAAATGAGATTTTTTTTTTTAATGTAGAGCAGCAGATGGACAATTTTTTCTTTTTTCTGGCCTGAAAACTTTACTTGACAGGACAGGTCTAGCATTAAATGGGTGAGGCAAGTTATAGACATTCAACAGATGTAAATCCCTAACGGAGCAGTGGCAGTAACCACATATGTGCTACCCCATACTCTAACCGGCGAGCGCAGAAAGTACATTTAATAAGGTTAATGCAGTCTATATAACTCCATATTTCATTCTTCACAACACATGTGAAGAATGAAATATGAAAGTCAATCAATTCAGTAAACAATTACCGTAACTGTAACCCACGTGAGGAATGAAATATGCAAGTCATAAAAACTGCAGATTTACCTTATTAAATGTACTTTCTGTGCTCAAACTGAGCATAATTATAATCCTGCTGAAGGCCTTGAATATGACTTTCTACACATTCACCACATTCTGCCTCATGCACTGCTTAAAGATCACTTACAGCCTTTTAAAAATACTCATAGCTTGCATTTCTCTCTCTTTCAAAACATTCCCCTAAGACCTTCCCTGCATCCAAATATTTAAGTCCGCGTTCTCTGCTTGTTCAATATGTTTAATGGAAAATGTTAATACGCCTCCCCTTCTCTTCAGAGGAAGCCTTCTTGGTGCACACTCAGCGCTCTCTTTGTGGACACTGGCGCCAGGAAAATAAGATTTGTGCCCTACACGCTGGGCATTTACTTTGTCTGAGAGCTTGTTACTGCGCCCGGGTTGCATTATAATCTAAAACGAGAATGAAAGGCAAATTTGTTCTGGTCATTAGGTTAAAGTTATCATGGGGGGGACTGGTTAGAAAATCTTGATGAGAGACCATGGAGAGAGGAGGAGACTAACGAAGTGTTTATTAATGATAATAAAGCTCATACGTTCAAGGTGGGGGAAGTGTCATGCCCAAGGACAATTGAGGTATTGAACACCTACAATTAAGGTATTCATAAATCTCTACCAGCAAGAGACCCACAGAAACATGCTTTTTTTTTTATGGAAGATCTCTCTGCCAAGGTGTTGGTCTTTTTTTCAGCACACATGTGGTACCTGGCATTACATTATAGTCTATTTGGTTGTCTGATAATTTATTTAAAAGGTTCTTTTTTAATACCAGAGCTTGTTTGTTTACCTGACAGTTTTGACCGCTCACTCGCAGTCTTCTTCAGAGTGGTCATGCGATGATCCTGAGAAATGTCTTGTCAGCTGATTTAGACAACAGCACCATCTGCAGTCTGACCAGGCGTGGAAGAGTAAAAAGGTCCCCTCCTGCTGGTTTATTGTCCTGTGTGCACGTTTCCCTATTTGTATTCCCTAAACTTTGAAATAAATGGCAGTTGTTGCCTTTTTACTGTAATATAAACACTAAACAATAAAATCAAGCTACATAAGTTTCATGCCATACTCTGACAAAATTCTGATCTGGATTTTTAAGAATTGGTCTCTAAAAAAACAAAAAGTAATTCAAGTATAGTGTTCTACCATATTGTACCCACACACACCAGGATCATTAACAGTGGGCCTTTTAACTGAATTTGTTTAAATGGAGTAATTATTTTTCCGTTTCCGTTTCTCACAAATCATTCAAGCACAATCCAATAATTACTTAAATAATTAGTTAATAACAGGAAAAAGAACAAAGTATGTCCTAAGCCTTTGACAATCAACTATTGTATTAAAAATATTGCATTATTAATGTTAACAGAGGCTAAATCTGTTTTCAAAATGACACAGTAACAGCAAGTAAATAATTATTTACTTTTGTCTGTGCCTAGAATTATACTAATTACTTTAATTTTACATGATTGAAAAGGGTCATACAAACACTCGCAATGAACAAATACATCAAAACAAAAGCCAAGGGACATTTAGGATAATCAAAAAGCCCTTTAAAAGTGCTGAATAACCCTGCAGGTGAGCTGATCGATGTCTCGTCCTGGTGCAGTGCAGGTGAACACGTGCCTCAGACTCTTGTTCGGGCTGCTCGTCGATGTGGCCCATTGATTTAAGCTGTGAACATGTTTGAAGTGTGTGACCCTTTGTTTGAGGTGACCAAGAAAAATCTTTACCTTTCCATGTTAAGTAATGGCTTTGCTTGTTCTTAGAGTAATAATATATGCTAGCATGTGTGTAATCTATATTTAGTTATTTGGTTTGGTTTTGAAAGTGCTTTATTCTGTCTTGGTTCTACTTATGGAAGTTAGTGTTATAGGCGCTAGAGATGGTCCATTCTGGGGGGATTATTCTAGAGCTGACAAAATAATCGAGTCTTCTCTCAAATGGTAATGCTCCTGGGCATGTTTAAAAGGTGCAATTTGAACAGAATACAGCAATTTGTGTCAGGAAAATCATATATCAGTTAGATATTTTGTCAAATTCGTTTAGGCAAGGCAAGTTAATTTGTAGAGCTCAAAGTAATTCAAAGTGCTTTACATAACAGAAAAAGACCCATTAAAATCACAACACAATCAGATGAAAACACATTCATTGTCAAATTTACTTAAATCGAAAAGTGCAGACAAAATCCTTTCAGTCAAATGCACATACAAACAGAACTATTTTTAATCTAGACTTGAAAATTGTCAGAGGCCTGTCTCACATCTTCAGGAAGACTGTTCCAGATTTTAGCGGCATAAAACTGAAACACAGATTTCCCATGTTTAGTCCTGACTCTGGCACCAGCAGGAGGCCGGTCCCTGAGGTCCTCAGAGTCCGAGATGGTTCATATGGCACTAACATGTCCGAGAGGTACTGTGGTGCTAGGCCATGGAGAGACTTGTATACAAGCAGAGCTGCTTTGAAGTCTATTCTCTGAGCCACAGGGAGCCAGTGCAGAGACCTGAGCACAGGACTAATGTGATCGTACTTTTGATCGTAACTCCTGGTTCTAGTCAGGATCCGAGCAGCAGCGTTCTGGATGTACTGCAGCTGTTTTACAGCAGTAAGCAGGCTTTTGCAGCAGTCAAACCCAGTGGGTCATACCTGGGGGGCAAGCCCCCCATGGAGGCAACAAAGGGTCCCTAGATGATTTGAGGAAAATTTGAATTTTTCGCAAAGTCTTAAACAAGGCTTGGCATCCTTCAAATGTTGTAGTAACTGTAGATACTTATTTCTTTTGGCCTCTGTCCTGAAAATATAATATTGGATTTAAGGCAATTTATCATTTTTCAAGTAGCCTATTTTGTGTTTGGGGTCGCGAATGCCAACGTTTGTTATTATAGGGGTCGCGACTGAAAAGGAGACAATCATCTATGAATATGTCTCTACAAGTCTGGTTTAGACTTATGATTTTGGCAATGTTTTTTAGATATTAAAAAGTGACTGATGTTATGGTTTGAAGTCCATTATTAACCCTACATTCCCCTAGATTTCTGGCAATGTCTCTATTATTTTGCTTTATATCATTACCATATAATTATAAATAAACAACTGCATTTTGTTTAGGATTTTTATTTGTTTGAATTTAGTTTGTGTAGAAACTGGAGTGAGTTCTATTGTATGATACTGTGATTTTCACTTGCATGTCATTTTTCACTTGTTGAGTGCGATTTTTTCAATTTCAAATTGTACAACTTAACATGATTGTTATGTATTTTAAATTAAAAGTGAATATATAAAAACGGCATCCTTTCCCCGCTCCAGCAGCTAAATGTTCTTCCACCTCTTCTGGCTCATTTGGCTCTTGTTTCTTGGCAGAGTCGTCCTGCAGCAGCTGCTTTAGGACAGCGCCATCACTCTCCCTGTAACGAGTGCGGGGCAGAGGAGAGAGGGAGTGAGAGAAGGGGGTAGAGAGGGGGGTGAGAGGTAGGACAGGGGAGGTGCGGGGTGGTGGGAGTAAGGGAGGGGAGGGGGTGGAGCCACTGGTGTCTGAGGGAAAACCCTGTCGTGACACAAGCTGTCTATGGAACACTCCACAGGTGAGCCACTAATAAGCCCCAGAAAACCCGCTATATTTACCTGAATAATTCAAACACATAGACAAACTATGGCACTGCTTTTATATTTTATTACCCTCTGTTTTATATCTTTTATGTTCTTCTGGCCATAAATTGATTAATCCCATCTCCAAGATCTATACACATTTTCATTCTGAAATGAAACAACAATTAACAATGGATTTATTGTTAATTTATTACTACCACCAGACCAGTTGGGGGGCTATGGACCCTGTCATGAATTTGTGAAGTTGCTTATTCATTCAATATTTGACAAATCTGATTTATAGCTAGTGTTTAGATCTTATTATCATCATAATAATCATCATTATCATTTTTTCTTATCCATTACCGGGTCTTGTCTTGTCTCCTTCGCAACGCTGAAGGAAAAAAGAAAAGAACAATAAAACAACATAAATCATCATATTCTGTAGGGCCATGAATATGTCAAAGATTAGACTGTTTCGATGTTCATATTACTTCAGACTACATATTTTTAATAATCCATGAGACTTTTTACCATTTTTGAGTTTTAAGCGGTGATTAGAAGTTCTGTAATGACTTTATAACAGTATCAAGAAGTATTAAAAAACAACAACCGTACTTTCAACCAGTATATTCAACAATAAAATAGTTTCATATCAATTGGAGGTGTAGCTTTTATCAATCAGTAAAAAGATCTCACCCATTTCTCAGTTTGATCTGGCCTTTTCCCTGCTCTCCTCTCATTGTCGGGGGCCTGGGAACCTGGGCTGAGAAAAAGCCAATTAAGCTAATGCAGTGCGGGTGTCAGAAGGTCGTAGATATTTCAAGCGCAGGGCAATTTACCACTCGTCAGGAAAAAAAAATAAAAAAAATGCAGAGAGCGCTTGCATAAAACATTTCCACTCTGTAGATTTATTATGCTTTTAGTTGTGTTGGATGTGATACAATTAGCGCTAGGTGCCAATAAGGCTCGCTGGCTCAAGGACGTGGTCATTGCCCGGCCATCTGTCAGTAAATTGCGCGCTGGTGTTATGTGGAGCGGCAGGCAGTGCGGGGCATGCCTCAGGGCGGCCGTGGTGTGTCACCAAGCCACATCACACTACACAGGTGAACATTTATGTCACCGCCGCTGTGAGCCAGAGAAATAGGACAGGAGACGTGGCCTAGAAAGAGCAGACAGTGTAGTGGTGCAATGAAAGTGGGGTAAAGACTGAACTTTTATTTATTTTTTTTAAGCAAATGTGACTTTAAAACATTTTTTCATTTGGAAACTTTGTGAATTTAATGAAGCAAAATTGTAATGTAGTTGTTGCAGTTGCTGTAGTGGCATGAAGTGAAGTGAAAGAGATTATTTACTGTGATACTTTAACATTAATAACAAGTCTTTTTTTTGCATCTGCACTTTTAAACTTCCACCACTGACTATAATCAACATACCATATAACCTATATTCAAGTTAAGCATATCTTCAAAACAACATTCACAATAATAAATGATAATTTAATAATTGCCAAAGTGCATACAAATCAGATTGTAGTATTTTTGCTGTAAGCGTATCTCTTGTACCTCCTGCTTGAGAATTAGCACTGACAAAGACATTCTCTGACATCCAAATCTCCCTTTTAATTTAGCCATTGTAACACGGCGGGCCATTATATCCTTATCAAGTCATTTGGCGGTGCCATCTTCATTAGGAAGAAATTGGGTGTGGAACTGCAGAGGGCAGCAATGATATGTACAAGAAAGTCCCCCCTTGTGGCACGTTATCAGAGCAAATGAGAGGGCCGACCCGCCTGCCAATGTTCCCTCAGTGCTCCTCGACAGCCTCCAAATATAAGACTTAACATCAGTCAACCAAAATATTATGACCACAGGCCAGTGAAGGGAATAACCTAGATTTATTTTAAATGGGCACAATCTACAGTACAAGATACGATTATACTTTTTCGTTTAGAATGTAGAATGTAAGAATTTCAGTGTGTTTGACAAGGGGCTATTCTTAATGCTTTGATTTGCCTGGATCTTCAACAGTATGACGTTAAAGGTATCAATCTCCATGGAAAAAAAGCAGGTCACACCAAGAGGCCAAGTTACAGGTCAGATCTGTGGAGAACCAACTCACCTAAAAGTTTAAAACATTTTTGAGCAACAAAAACACCAATGAATGCAAATTTGATAAGTTCAATATCAAATTGTGGAACATTCCAGGCATAACATCATGGAGAAAAGCGGACCCCTCACCCACCCCCAGAAAAGTTCCATGGTGCAGTTTAAATGGTTAGATGTGTGTACCAAAACTGCTTGCCAGGGATCCATAATACACTTCTACAATACTTTACAAAGGGAGCGTCTGTTGGGTAGTGAGTTTCATTTCCCCGAGTTCAGGTGGACGTGACTGACTGTTGGTTTAGTCAATCAGGGCCTCAAATGATTCAGAGGTATCAAAACAAACATGGCTGCTTACGAGGAGAAAAGGAAAGGGGGGGGGGGAGGTTGACCAATGAGCTCGTTGGTGACCAGTCTAAAATAATAGACTCATTCTGCACTTTGAGGCAACAACTTTTATGAGATGTTCCACAATTCAGCCTATATTTTTCCACATTGAGAATTCATTCTGGCAGACATCACATGCAATCTTAGCAGCAATAATTGGGTGCAGTTGATTATAACCTTCTGGCTGATGCTTGCATAAACAGAGTCCAAGCTGACGTTAGCGTCTCTTTTTTTCCACTTTAATCAAGAATCTAGGTCTTTTTAGCTTTTACGCTTTTCATTTCATGTCCCTTACATTAGTCTGATGAAAACACCTCAGGGATCCAAAGCTTGTGTCAACATATATACATAAAGCCCCTTTTCCATAGAATACCATTGATATTTGTTTTTCTAGTGCTTTTTAACAGCTTTTTCCTGAGCTCCCTGCAACATGACAGCTACACCCTTTATCAAGAGCTGTTAAGGTGTGCTGTGAACATTTAAAGCTGGTGTGAAAAGCCTCCTATAGGTCAAATAAACCCTGCGTTGGGCTGATGTGGCTTTTCTCTGCTCTGTCTCTTGAGGCAAATAGAGTTCAGGAGATTTAAGAACCTCCATAAAAAAAAAAAATCCTCCTCCACATAAAATCTGATAATGGCTTCTATGCTTTCTGTATATGTGGGACATCACAAGTTATCACAGGTGCACATTACAGAGAAATTAATATTTATATATATATATATATATAGTTTTATCAAAATATAATTGATATATTATATATCAAAAATATATTTATGTTACCATATAAAAACAACAATGGGGCCAGGGTTGATCCTTGTGGAATGCCATTTTGTATTGTGTTTCAGGTGTATCATATTAAATGTCATTGTTATCAAGTACAGGATGTTCTTATTATTTTATCAATATTTTCAATTACGGAGATTGGCTTTATGTGGTAGTTATACACACAAAAGGAACCTTGTGTAATGCTTTGTCAAACATGATTGAATGTAAGGTATTTTAATGGGTAAATTCCAGTTGTGAGATGCAACTCATGTAACAGGTAAAAACACGTAATAATAATTTTGCTTCCTATTAGTTGTTATGGAATTTAAACTTAGACATATCACATTTTTTAAATTGTCTGTTATTCACTTGGCCTAAAGTATGACGCCACTTATAAGAATCGGATGTCAAGTATCAATATACAGAAACATTCTGTCAAGTTGGGATAATATAACACAAATGAATAAAAAATAAAAATAAAAACTTATCCATCTGAAGTTTATTTAAAAGCCAAGAAACTGTTATGCAAAGGATTCTGTAAAGTGCTATCTTGAACACTTGAACACACAAATGTTCATATATAAAAGTAAGTTGAAGCATTGCAACTGTAAAATGAGCATGTTGCAGGTAAAAATAATCTGCTAAACATTGCAGAGCACGAACAACTTGTGTTCGACAGTGTCCCCACCCTCCGTCAGCGCGTCAGTGATGCTTGCAAACTTAATGGGATTTGATCTAAATTTAGAGGGATCATGTCGCACTTGTATTTAAGATTTTGATAGGAGACACCTGGGTAAATTGAGACTTTTCACAGCACTTTGCGAATGAAATGAAAACTTTAACAGTTTATTTTCGGGGGGAAAGAGAAGTACAACATCATGTCCTCTTCTCGTCAATGGAGAGAGTGAAAAACAAGATGGCAGCGTTGAAGGACAGGTAGCAAGATGAGTTCCTGACACGGTTTGGCATGTGGCTCATCATGTCACAACTCGACAGCGCTCATTTTGTCGGTGGGAGTTGGACTTGACAGTTTGGCAGAAATGTGAATGATCATTTGCTGTTTGCCTTCTTGGCACGCATCAAAGTCAAAGGTTTACAGGAGGAAAGTTGCTTGGGCATGCAGGTTTTCCGGATATTGAAGGATTTTTACTTTAAGATTGACTGATGTATGAAAACAGCACAAGAACATATAACAATAATGAGAGCTAAGGACGGATTCCTGTTGCCTGCAAAAACACTACTTCATTCTGAAAGCGACTTGAATGTATTAAACTAATTAAACAAGAATACATCACCGATTTATTTACAAAAGATGTGGGAGATGCCCCGCCTACTTTTACTTCTGACTGCCACTGATATGGACCTCCGTTGTGGCTCTTAAACTGGAATCAGGTTCATTCTTATGGAGAATAACAGAACAATCTTGCAAACAGCCATGTCCACGAACTTGTCATCTGTCCATATGCTGTATTGTGCTCAACCATGGTCATAGCCACTTACTTTCTTTACTTTCACATTGTGTTAGATTTAAGCCTATTTTATTGCAGTTATTATTTATCTGACAATATTGTACAAAGACGTAATTGACAGGCGGATTAACAAATCAGAGAAGCACATTGTCCATCTGTGTCCAAACAAACATGACGGCTTACGAGTGAAAAAGGAGAGAGAAATAACACAGGATTGAGGATTGAGACATTTGCTTATATTTTGAAGAATCAACAATCGAAGCTCTAAGTTCTTATGTATCTGAGGTAAATCAAGATGTATATTTGGTTCTGAATGTTACAAGGATATTCAGAGGAGATGTCTTTTACATTTAAGAGACACCGTCTACAAATTTGCAGCGGAGGAGAGTTTTTTTTATAACCTTTACGGTCCGAGTCCGGGCCGGGGGTCTTGCTGGTCAGGTAATAGAATAGGTTGATTTTCGTAAAATGTTCTATGTTTGTGTGGTTTGAAAACGACTTTGTAGTGTCTGTAGAAGATGCCCCACAGCCCTATACTAAATCACACAACGGGCATGATAACGGCGCCGCCCGTGACAACTTCCAGAATAAGGTCAATACTTGGACAACCCCTGGACAATACAGTAAATAACAAGACGCTAATCTGAAAGCCATCACCCTCTCATTAACACAAATTCAGACAAACTGAGCCTTCATTATGTCGGCTGGTCAGGCATAGAACCCATAATCTCTAGAGTGCTTGCCTCTCTGCCAACTTGGACTATGGTCAGTTTTTGTTTTAAAAGCAGGAAATCATTACCCTCTCCAAAAAATTATGGGCAATAGATTCACCTATATCTTTGATGGAAGCCTCCAGAAGAAATTAGAAACGGTGTCTTGTGATGACAAATGTAAAATCATTCTGCAAAGTTTCTGCCAAACTCACAATGCACCTCTAACTTTATGTCAAATCAGGGAACAATTTAGCATTTAAATGTGCAAATCAGTCCATGTGAGACATCTTGAGATTTGTAAATATTTTGAAAGTATTTGTCAAAGAGGGTGCAAAAGAATAGGCACAGAGAGTCATCTTTGCTGGGCTGGGAATAGCAGCCTGGGAGCCACCATCTGGCCTATTCTGCATATTCTTGTCATTAGACTTGCAGATTGGAGGTAGACTGAAATTTTAGCATCCAAGCAATGTCAGACTTCACAGGGAAGATAATAAAACAGTAAACGGAGAGCCAGCAATAATGAAAACAGAAAAGCTAAATTAGGAACATGCAGCTTGTGATTTTCAATTTGAATGACTTATATTTATTTGTTGTGCTGGTTTGGATTAACACAACACACGAACAAATCCGCAAAGCCTTCTGTTATGAAATGGGAAATGTATGAAACTTGTGTGGCACCTGCTTGTCTCCATGGAGATGTGGTTGCTTTACCTTGAAAGTTCCACATTATGGCATTAAATAGCCTAAATCTACTGTAGTTCCATAAAGACAAGTGCATGACACCAGAAGACCAAGTTCCCGGTTCGATTTGTGGAGAGGCGAGTAAGTAATGTTTGATTTTTGTGTGTTTGTGTGCAATAAATACACAAATCATTGAATAGATGCCAGATGGATACATTTAAGGCAAAGTAAGAGTTCTCTTCATGGAGATGAACAGGTGGCAGATTTCTTATCAAAATCCGAAATAGTTGTTTTTTACAAAATACCTTCATGTGTGTGGTTTTAAGAACGTTCAATTCAGTTTCACTTCAGTTTATTTAGTTCATCATACATCACACACAGATACAAGTTTTGAGTGACTAAAACAGGCAGAAACAAAAAGTTTGTTTGCCCATATATAGCCATTTACATTTTACAAGTTCACTTTTTAATTAAGAATTTAAGAGAATTCGCGTTACATCTTTAACCTTAATAACTTAGTCATATTTATTCAATTAGGTCTTTAATGGCCTGAGACCATTTCTTTTTAAATACAAATAAAGAATTACACGCTTTCATCTCTTTACTAACTTTTTTCCATAACTGAGCCCCAAATAAAAACAAACATCTTTGTTAAAGTCTTTTTTGATTTTTGGCCAAATAAATGTACATTTGTTTCTTATTATATACTTACATTATATTATATAATTGGCAAGGTCTTTAAATTTCATAAGATTGTATGTTCAAAATTCCCAACTCTATTTATCAGGCATATGGCTCATTTCTGTAATAGGTCTTGAAAGTAAAACCCTGCAGCTCAACACAATAGGTCATCTATGAAAATATTAAGGTAGAGTAAATAATAAATAATGCATCATAACTAACCAAATCTTTAGTTTTGTACCATATGTTTTTATATATGTATATGTGGGATTAAGTACTTGATTTTTTTCTTAACAGATGTTGACAAGTCGGATGAGGCAACAGCTGCTCACCGAAACATATCAAGGTAAACCAATATGATTGTGTGTTATAAACGAACAAACAAAAGTATTTTAAAAGGGTTTGCTTAATAGAAATGGAGGCTTGTGTTGCCTTATGTTACTGTTAAGTGCTGTTGAAAATGACAGCAGTTCTTTGTGGAATACTTGTTCAATAGTCTAGTGTCACTCATTATTGTTGAAAACTCTGTTGTGTTAATGCCTGGCCACTGGGAGCGCTGTAATAATACTACCATCCTTTCCATGTTTTTGTAGTCAAAGAAAATGTAATAGCTAATATTATTTTACACTTTGCTCTGTTGCATGTTGAACAAATCCTCAAATCTTCCTGCTTCAAAATATTTAAAAAACTCTATTCCATCTGTTTGAAGCATGAAGAATAAAATGTTTTTTTCAGTACTACAGTTTTGTTAGTCATGTTGAGCAACTTTATTTCCCCAAACCAGCACCAAACCAGTGTAAACCGCTGAGGACTTTGTTTTACTTAATCCTTTAAAAATGTCTGCCGTAATGTGCAACAGTGGACAGTGTTTATGAACAACCATAAAGGCAAACTTAGTGTGGCATCAGCGCCAGCCTATTATACAATAAAAGTTAATGTGCATGACAAGGAGAGGAGGACAGTGCTGTCGTTAAAAGGGGAATTACTGCTGTGTCACTCTATAGGTAGAACAGTACAGTAAGTATAGGAGAAAAGTAGTATTTGCAGTGGTAAATGTACATGAACAGGGGGAAAAAAAACTAACAAAATTAAACCGCTACCACATGGAATGTACTCAGGAATGTTATATTTAACCTGAAGACTCCTGAGTTTATAAATTTACTGAGCCATGCATAAAACAGGGAATTTGATCATAGAAAAAAAGAAAACTTCCTTGTTTATGCCAACAAACTAACTGGACCAAGAAAAAACGACAAATGTTAGCAAAAACAATTCCTTTTACAGAAATACCCGACTGCCAAGTTTTTAAGTTGTTGAAAATCATTCAAATGCTTTTGTTTATCACAATTATGGAAAAAATTTGTTGGATTCCCAGTTTGATGTTTGCATTGATCTTCTGATATAATTCATATTTATGTATATTTATTTGAAATGAGCACAAACATATAACAACATGTGTTCAATTATATCATAGTTTGTAATCTACACAAGAGAATAACCAAAGGAATGCCGTGCGCTACTTTAATTCCAGTGTAAAACCAAAGTTCACTGTAAAATGTTATGTTATTACGCTACTGTGACACTTGTGTGTAGGTTTGCTGGCAGAATATACGGATCACTTGGCAAGCGGCTGGAAACAGGAGGGAAAAATCAATAGCAGCAGATGCCCTATTTTCCCTTCATCTGGGAAACAGAAATATAAAAGCAAGCCTCTCCTCAAAGGTTAATGCCTGTTCTCCATGGACCCTGTCGGAGTCCTGGAGCCCGGGGACACAGGGTTGTGATGGTGAGCAGGGATACAGAGAGTGCATGGGGGAATGAGGAGGGAACATTTCTGGCATTTCACCCTCCAGTGGAAGTGATGCGATGCTAACCTGACACCACTCTGGGCCTGGGAACAAGAATCAAGTGCAACCATTGACCCCGGCATAAAGCAGGCAAGAGGGTTTTCTGAATGTCCAATTGAGCTTTTATTAACTTGTACATGCACTAATAATACTATTCTGGGTTGATTTCATGAACATAAAGGCCAGTTGCTTCCTTCATGGTTAGCTGAAAGATTATTTAATTCATAATTTGTGTACCTGTGCTTTGATTAAACTGTATCACATTTGAGACACTATTTACAAAAAACATGCACAACAGGCAAAATCCTCCCGCCAGACTAAGGTCGCATTCACAATACAAATTAAAGTGGACTCGATTTGATTGGGGATTGGTTGATTCACGTTCACAATACACTTTTATCAATCAAGCCAAATGTGTAAAAAGACGCCTCTCCCCTCCACCTGTAGAGGCCTTGTGTTCAATATCAGCAAAAGGAATGACAGGAAAATGTGAGGAAGACACTCAGAGCTCTGCCCGTCACATAAACAACCTTGAAGGAGGACTACAGCGCTGTTTGGATTCATTCTTTGGCTTTCGTGGATTTACCCCACACCCTGCCCCACATGTGCACAACCAGCCGCACATGTGCACAGCCTGCCCCACATGTGCACAACCTGCCCCACAGGTGCACAACCAGCCCCACATGTGCATAACCTGCCCCACAGGTGCACAGCCTGCCCCACATGTGCACAACCTGCCCCACAGGTGCACAGCCTGCCCCACATGTGCACAACCTGCCCCACAGGTGCACAACCTGCCCCACAGGTGCACAACTTGCCCCACAGGTGCACAACTTGCCCCACGGCTATACGGGTAAATGTGATGATTCCAGAGCTTATTACTTTTCCCATGTTAAAGCCAGTGTAAGCGTTGTTTTTTTAAATGTTTGGTTCCATTTGGCTTTAAAACATTGTTATTTTTGTAAGTGATCACTGGAAATGGTGATATATTTCTGCGTGATCATCCGTCATTATAATTAAACCAGACTTTGACCTGCTCCTGTTACTTTCATGTCTTTCATTTGTGTTGTTATCGATCTCACACAGGAGTTTGTTTTGATCCTGAGCCTCACGTGTGGCTCAGCGTGGCTCACTTCATGGTCACTTCTTGGTTTTGTTCCGCTCTCTAGTTTGTTTGCATTCACAATTCAGACGAATCGTCAAAGAGTTCGATTCAATCGGACCGAAACCAATCTTTCCAACCGGACCAGAGTTTGCTTATTTGGTCCGGATCAGAGTTTGATTGTGCTTTCACAATTACCCAAAAGAACTGAACCAGCCAGGCTAACGAATCCTGATTCGAATCAAAAGTGAATTGTGAATGCACCCTAAGCCCATAGCTCAAGATCCGGAAATGGGTCAAATGCAATGGAGACATTTTAGTTTATCTGTATCTGACTTGTATAATGAAGTAACTGCCTGTGACTATTCCACGTGTTTCATCGTTCAATGTCAGAGTGAAAAAAGTCCCTAATTGGGCGGAGCTAACCGTTACTCAGAAACATATTCTTCGCTCATGGTCCAAAATTGGGTACAGGCCCTTTAAGGCGTCTTTTCACTGCACACCGTACCAAAAAAAAATCCAAGCGCTATCCCAATAATAAAAAGGCACCAACATAAAATCTGCTCTTCTGCATAATTAGTTCTTGCACACACTGTAAGCCTATTAGAACAGGATTGGATGTAGTAAACTATTTATACAGCATTTATAGGCAAGGCAAGTTTATTTGTAGAGCACAATTCACACACATGGCAATTCAATGTGCTTCACACAACAGGGGGAAAATGCATTCAAATCACAAAACAGATAAAGACATAAAAGAGAAGAGTGCAAATAATATGCACAGCTAAACAAGACTGTTTTTAGCCTAGATTTCTAGATTTGAACATTGTCAGAGTAGAGGCCTGACTCACATGTTCAGGAAGACTGTTTTAGTCTTCCTGAAGATTAGATTTTAGCTGCATAAAACTGAAATGCAGATTCCCATGTTTAGTCTTGACTCTGGCACCAGCAGGAGGCTGGTCCATGTTTAGTCCTGACTCTGGGCACCAGCAAGAGGCCGGTCCATGTTTAGTCCTGACTCTGGGCACCAGCAGGAGGCTGGTCCATGTTTAGTCCTGACTCTGGGCACCAGCAGGAGGCCGGTCCATGTGTATCCTTACCTGGCACCAGCAGGAGGCCGGTCCATGTTGTAGTCCTGACTCTGGGCACCAGCAAGAGGCGTCCATGTTAGTCC
Source organism: Chaenogobius annularis (assembly GCA_015082035.1). Lineage (NCBI taxonomy): Eukaryota > Metazoa > Chordata > Actinopteri > Gobiiformes > Gobiidae > Chaenogobius > Chaenogobius annularis. Next base: position 572,018 of record BJKM01000085.1, on the reverse strand, counting down.
TGACTCTGGCACCAGCAGGAGGTGTCCATGTTTAGTCCTGACTCTGGCACCAAGGAGCCGGTCCATGTTTAGTCCTGACTCTGGGCACCAGCAGAGCCGGTCATGTGTAGTCCTGACTCTGGCACCAGCAGGAGCCGGTCCATGTTAGTCCTGACTCTGCCACCAGCATGAGGCCAGTCCATTTAGTCCTGACTCTGGGCACCAGCAGGAGGCCGGTCCATGTTTAGTACTGACTCTGGCACCAGCAGGAGGCCAGTTCCTGAGGTCCTCAGTCCGAGGTGGTTCATATGTCAATGTCAATGTGGCACTAACATGTTCGCGATGCCAAGCAGAGCTGCTTATTTGTTTTTGCACTTATAAGGCATTTACTACCATTTGTGTATATGGCTTATAAAACTTTTTAAATGTTAATAAGCCATTAACAAAATACGTGCGTATTCATAAACGTTGTGAAATTTTTTTTAAGAATATTAATAAACTGCTTATATAACTATTTTCTTGAAACAAGTTGTACATCCTTGTAAGTGCTTATAAACAAGTGCTTATTAATGCGTGATAGATAGTTTACTAAGGAACCCTATTTGAAAGCGTTTACATCCATTAAATTCTGTAGGAAAACATTATGATTAATTGTGTAAGAGAGGCTAAACAACTGCTAGATTAGATTTTTACAAGAAATAAAACACAAACTGATTTGCCAACATTGCATTGCAAAATTGCCCATGCAGTACTCAGTACTTAAACTAGGACTAAACCAAGACAAAACTAGCTCCAAACTAGTGCTAACCCAGAATTAAACCAGTAAAAATAAATATTTTTAAGTATATTTGCAAGATGGGTTGTGGGCTGGATTAATTCACTTGGAGGGCCTGATTGGGCCCCCGGGCCTTATTTTGAATAGCCCAGGTTCAGGCTATTGGAATGATGCTCATCCTACACCATAATAAGTCTGAAAAGTGCTCAAAAAACATCTACATTTCACCATAAAGCAGTTCTCTTGTTACTCTCCAACAGATGTATTTAGTTCAAGTGCATATAACAAAAGTTTGAATATTGAATAATATATCTAACTTTGTTATTCTGCCCCTGACCTAGAAACATTTTAGCAGTACAAGTCTAGCACAGTAAGGCCTGAAATGGTAATCATAATAATGCTATGCTGCATTAGCTAAATGAATGCTATTTGCTTTCTAAGTGGGTTATGGCTACTTGATGTGGGTGGCTTTACAAGAGCCAGCGGCGCACACAGCTGTACACATCAGGTATAGCCAGGTTAACCCTTTCTTGGTTGTGTTCCTCCACTGTACGCCTTCGTGTCGGCACTAACTTCATCAAAAGAGCTTTGCATAACATATTTGTTTGTCATTACATAAAGCTCCCACGCTTTTACCGGTGACAGCTACCGACCACCTACTACTGTGCATTCAAGCTTTGAGGAAGAAATGATTATTGTCGCCAAGCAATCTATTAAATTATATTACTTTCAATTTCCTTTGAATGAGTATGAGCTGGTGTGTGCAAATTGATGATGAAGTGGTTCCCTTGTGTTCTAGAGCCCTAAAGTCATACATGAAATAATGTAATCAAAAAATAATACATTCACAAGTTTGTAAACAACTTGCCAAATCAGTATACTCAGACAGAAGTCACACTGAGAAGCATCGACTTTAGCCCATTCAAAAGACATCATATTTAGTTTTTAAAAAGGCAACAGACCAAATTTTGAATCACTTTGAAACAATGGATAAAGATTTTTGTCCTTCTGATGTGATATGTGGCTCTACCTTTTTGTCATTTCTGTTTAGCCCTTTTTGCTCCCACACACTTTCTTTAGTGTCTCTTTTTCTGTTCAATAATAATCATTCTGATGCCGATTGTTTAGAAACAAGAGTTGAGGCGATTCGCTCTATGAATATTTAGGTCTGCCGATTTTTCCCCAAATCATTTTTTGATAATCCATAACCCAATTTCACTTCAAACCCATAAGAGAGTTGTGTAATCATATTTTGTGTCATTTTCACATTACAACGTTCAATAAAGCCTTCCATTCTGTCACGGCCGAAACCGCATATGCTCTATGTTGATGTCGATTGTTTTGTCTCGAATGTGTCACAGTTTGAGGAAGATAACAAAACGGGTAACACCACCAGGCCAAGTTACAGATCAGGTCCGTGGAGGCAAGCCCGGTCACAGTAAGAATCCATGTATTTCAGCGTATTTTTGAGCAATTCAAAACACTGTAAATGAATATATGCGACGTAGATAAGTGAGATGACATACTGTGGAACATTCCAGGCAAAGAATGAACATCTCCATTTAGACAAGTCGGAAAAGTGACATACACTACAATAATTACTTTGCTTTATTAGAAATGACAGCTTGTTGGAAAACGTTGAACTTCGCAATAATTTAACCAATCCTAAACAATTGCTCATCTTAACGTTGCGCCCAGGAGCTTAAAGGAGATGGGAGCGGCTGCAGAGCGAGCCAGTGGAGTGACCTAAGAAAGGACACACACACACACACACACACACAAATTACACTTTATCGCATTTTAAAGGCCCGGGACCTTGAAATAATGCTCCTTAATATAATTACCTGTCGATGGGGAAGGGAGTGTCACCTCATATCTAACCCCGGCCACTTAGAATTTCTGCTGGCGTAAAATCTTTTGTCCTCCCAAATTTGATTTCACTGAGTGCCTCATAGGTTCCGCACTGCTCTTTATCCCAGCGGCCAAAAGGTTTAATTAAACCTTTTCCTTATCACTCATATTGATAAGGTGTGTTAAATTGGTTCAAAGGGTAATATTGATGAGGTCTGCTTTTGAGGGCTGATAACACTGGACTCTACAAGATATCACCGGTGACCAATCACATCTCCGGCTAAAAGTAAAGTCCCCCTGAAGAGGGTTGAACTTGGTGTTGCTAAAAGTTAAACATAGTCATCTGTTTTATTTTCGTAATATTAAGCATTGAAGGGCAAATTATATAGATTTAAGACACAAAACTATGGGTCCATTTTAAGCTATAATCATGGCAAATCTTTGGTAGAAATAATTATTCCAAAGAACTCAAATATAATAGTGCTGTCTTCATACTGTTGGCACTAAAATGTTCCGGAGACAACCCCTCCCCAAACCAACCGTTTCATTTTGTGTAAATATTAGGGCAGTAACGATTCAGGAATCTCACGATCAATTCATCCCGATTCTGTCACCATTCTTATAATAATGAAAATGTTATTATATATTGGTACAACATAAATACAACAGCTAAATTATTAATGCCGTCTTTTAATTATTGTTCTATTGTGATAATATGTAAACTGCACAACTATAGCCTAATCCAGTTCATTGCATTTGTTTTTATTTCATATAGATCTTAATATAGGCTCTCTCTTTATATTTTAGTTACATTTAGGCCACTTCTGCTTGATGCATTTAGCCTGTGCTCATCTTATTCCATGTGGGAGTTTCTCCTTTGCAACGTTTTGTCAGATTTACTTAACACTTACGCTCAACGCTGTTGACCACCGTCTGCTTTGTCCCTGCACAATCTCTGTGCCGGCGCAGTTCTCTGTCCCTCTGTGTGCGTGTGTGTCTGTGTGCGTGTGTGCCCGTAGGTTTGTGTGTGTGTGTGTGTGTGTGTGTGTGCGTGTGTGTGTATGCGCTGCTCTGCCCCGTCTCTCGCTCACAGTTCACAGTCGCCTCTCTCACAAACAGAGAGGAAAATCTGAAGCATGGAGAAGAGTTTCTGACTGTTTGTTGTCAAAGCCGTGTCGAGCGCGTTGTGTGGACACAAGCATGTTTGGGAGGAGATATTCATTTGACGCTCGCATTTGTGCGCGTGACATTAGTGTGGAAATGCGGCGTGCAGATGCCACACAGATACAAGGCATGCTCAGCTGGCTGTCAGGACGAGGCTGCGGTGCTGTTTTAATGTTGTTTTTCAGTACGCATCTGTCAATATTGCATCGACACGTGTACGATGTGTATCGTGACATTTAAGAATCGAGGTGCATCGTTGCACACCCCTGGTAAATATGTAGACGAGGGATGTAACAATAACCGAACTATCATGATCATGTTTTGTCAAAAGTCTCGCAATTATATTTCAGCAGCACCAAGAAAACATTGGGAACTTCAAAGACCATAAGCCTTTGCTCCATTTTAGTTTAGTCCATTTAAAGTTGGTTTATGGAGGGGTTGTCAACTAAACATCAAGAATATAAAAAAGAACACATTAGTCTATTTATACTTGGTGGTAATGTGATGCTAAGATAAAAATGATCCCAAATCCTTACAAATGAATGAATGAATACATGTTTTTATGTGTCACGCACTCAGGTGCCCAGCCCACATGGGCTTATATGACAATATCGCCATTGAATAAACAAAGATGTCCGTGTAACAAACAGTATCAAACATAGGAAAACACCGCAGATTTGTGTTCTCCTCAAATACAATGTCTCTTGTCTTAATGTCCAGGGCCTTTTCCACTAAGATTGACATTTTCAAATAACCAATACATCATTTCACCTTCAAGCAGCCAAAACAAATCAGGATTTTCCTTTGGATCATGTCATACAAATTCTCAAATCATTTTACAGTGGACAATAAAACATGAAATGGAATTCACCCTCCATCAAACATGAATAACACACGGCACTCAACCTGTCCTCCAGTGGGACTCCTTTATAGTGGACCACTTCCACCTCTAGGGGCAGCAGTGAGCACACAGAGACCCCTGTCTTCTTTTCAATTTATGTGTAACATAAGGATCATTAAAGAAACTGTCCTTAATCTTCATGTAACTTATTAGTTTGGGCTTTTGCACCGCCTGTGATTTCACTGATCCTTATAATAATGCATTTCTGAGATGAATGATCTTGCACTGTAAATTATTAACAAACAAAGGTCTCAAACTTGCTGCTGAAAATATTTCAAGTACCTGACAGACACCACTTGAAATATCTATCCCACTTAAACACTTTTCATGTGAGTCTTTCCTCTGTTAAATGTACAAATTGGTTCTACAGGACTTCTGCTCTTTGTTTGACCACATCCCAGCCATGCCCCCCTCTTTCGCCGCCCTAGTGGTGCACATGTGTACTCTGAGGAAATATCTCATATCCCTAATTTGAACTGGGGCATCATTTTACAAGCAAAATTGTTGATAACATTTTAGTTTAGGGTCCACATAGCCTATTAATTGCTAACCAAGTGGTATAATTAGTATGCTATTAATAAGCTATTCCCGCTGGAAGAGGAAGTCCAGTTTGTTACTTAAGTAAAAGCACAGATACATGAGCAAAAATAATTACTCAAATAAAAGTAAACGTATAAAATCAACTTAAGAAAGAGTAAAGAAGTACTTGTTTGAGTAAAAGATATTTCACACTGATTTAGAACTATTATTAGATATTTATACTATTATTACTAGTTACTATAAGTATTTTTTTTCATATGAAAAATATTTGTTTGATTCTCTCTTTCTGTTGGCAAAACTAACAATTCTAGGAAGCCCATTGAGGCAACTGCTGTTACAATACATTTAATTGAAAGTATTTTTACTTTTTTAACCCGCGCACTATCTTTGAATGTAGCACAAGGGCTATACAAGTATCCGCTGTAAAATTGACTAAAGTAAAGTAGAGATAGAGTTTACTTTTGTACTTTGTTACTTTCCACCACTGGCTATTACATACATACAGTTTATTTACAATAGCATCCATTGCTATCAATGCTAAGGAACAGTAATTAAAAGCATTATGGGAAAACATTCTAGTCATCTATATTCTATGCTCATACAGTCAAATGATCAGTAAGTACTTTTTAAAATACTAACAAATAGCACAAAAAACTAGCCAATCCAGCCATAAACTAAAAACTTTGTATTTTTATTTTTCCGCATAAAATTTGACATATCTTAAAATCCATCATTCCGTTTTAATAACTGACATTTTCAACATCTGCTGAATCTCTGTTTGGCACTTTTAGCTATATCTCAACAGCTGTAACACAGAAACTAATTAGTTAATGAGTCTGAATACGCAATTATAGCCCATCCATCTGCACAAATGAGGCTTACTTTGGTGTAATGGCCAATAGACCAGGCCAGTCTCTTCTTTTCCTTCACAAATGGGAATGGTCTTAAACATGAACAAGTTTAACCATGTTAGCTATAACTGCTATTAGTTATGTTTATTTATGTCATCTGTCTCTACTGACAAGCTCAATAGACCCTCCTTTACTGAGGTGTGGTTTTTGATTCAACCAAGTATGCTGAATATACATTGGCATCAAAAAGGACAGTTTCGAAATAAGCATCTATTTATTAATTATGTTATTTGTTGATAACTCCATAGGCCCTTTCAGTGAATTTAAGTCACCAATGGTAAATTAATTCTAGCACATTTGTTTCTCTGCACAGGTTTGGAAACGTCATAAATGCTTGCTCATGTAAGCACACACATGTGATCTAATCTAAAATGTGACTTGCTCAGAACGAGTCTGCCGAGGATGAATGGATTTCAGGTTTCTACCTTTGACGTCACAATCTGCGGAACATAAGAATAAAAATGCTGAGGCTTAGAGGGAGAGGACCTCGTAAACCCAATACAACAAAGAGTGAATGAAGCTTCATACAATTCTAGATGTGTTTTTTAAAAAGAAATTGGTTAATAGGGCCAAAAAGTCAATTTTGCATAATAAGTAGCCACGTCAATTAGCCACACTTTTTTAATGTTATCAATAGAAGGCTCTCTATTACTTCCAAAGTTCCTATTTTAGCTTGATTGCCCATTTTCAGACAGAGTAATTATTTTATTCTTTGTAGAAAACTTTGTGCTAGAAAATCTGTAATAAAATCTGCTTTTATGAGATCGCTTTCTCTTTTATGCAGGGTCAGTTGGCCGTGTTCTAACCTGACTGTCTGCGCCACAATGATCTGCATTAGCTCCTTTATTGCTGAGATCACTTTCCTTAATGTTAAAAGCAGCGAGGTGGATGTTTGGCCGGAGATGTAGGGGAAAAAGCGGAGCTACAGAGAGGTTCTGATGCACTGCAGCAAAGCAAATGCGCAACAAATCTGACACCTATAGCTCTCCCGACTAATGTCTTGATACCCCATAAGTAGATCATTTCTGCCTTTGGAACATTTTCCTTAGTGCAGCTAGTGCATCTCTGCTGATATTTTTTGTGCTGAAAGTGCCCGCTGTTCTCTGCCGTTTCTCCGTCTCCAGCTCTATTGATTTTGGATTACAGCTGCTTTATGTTTCCCTGTATTCTTACTTTGGCTCAGTGATACCGTATCGCAGAGCAGGTGTGGAGTTTCAAGCCAACAATCCTATTTGCTGTTTATAGCCGAGGTTGAGGTTGAAGCGTCCAGATATGAAGTGTTTTACATTCTGTTACAAAAAGGACAACTACAAGTTACAATGGAGAGTTTAGAGAAAGACAAAGTGCATTCCCGTTGGCAGAGATGGCAAAAGAGATTGAATGCATAGAACACAATTTGAACACAATATGAACCTTTAAAAGTAGTAACAAAGTACAAAAGAAAGTGCAGTACTTAAGTACGGTCAAATATTTGTGGCAATTGTACTATTTGACAGTGAATATGTTTTACTTTTACTTTTCTACATTTGAGAGCTGGTATCTGTACTTTCTACTTCATGGTGATATCCTGCCTAAAGACTTTGAGTCTTGGGTTTGAGCAAATAAAATATACATATAAAAAGTCTAAAATGAGAAATGACTGAATAAAAAATCAGGACAATTCTTCAAAATTTCAATAGCTGTCAAGATCTGCACAAGATACTTTTACTTTTTACTAGCTAGATAGATATCTAGAACAAGAGCAATGAGTGCAATACATTTCCTCCCTTTCTCCACATGCAAACATTCTCACACGTAACTTCTCATTATTTAATTATTTACTGAAACAGGTGTGAATGAATAATTGTAAAATTCTTTCTGTCTTCTTTTTCAAATAAAGTTTCACTTTTCTTCTAACAAGACAGTGTTAAACAAGCAAAAGCTCACTTACCTGACATGTTTCGGCGGTAGGACTTCCGACTTCGTCAGAAATGACATCTGATGTTATGACGTGTCTTTTATCAGATGTTATTCCACGCAGGGACAGGAGGAGTGTGTGTGTGTGTGTGTGTGTGTGTGTGTGTTGTGCATATGTGTGTGTATGCATTCAAACAGAGTAAAAATGTGTTACATTATCATTACCATCATCACATATATTGTCATACATGTAGATATAGTTATAATTTTAAAATTAGCGATCATTATATACCACTCCCCATTGTCATTGCATTTATATATATATATATATATATATATATATATCACACACACACATAATATACATACAGTAAACATATACATGTCCCCCGCATCATTTCTGCCCTTCGATTTTTTTCGTTTTGTTTTTTTTCCCTGTGTCATGTTTAGTGTCTAAGGTGCACTAAAAAGAAAGAGGACATTTTACGAGCGTCTCCACTTGGACAGAGATGCTGTCCCAAGGTAACCACCTCTTGTCGGTCCTGCCAGCCGGAGTGTGTTTCGGTGTGTGTACATTTACTACACTGTGGTGCATTAAAGCACAGAAAACGATGGGGGAGGGTAGTATTTTCAGGAGAACAGTTGTGACAACGATAGTAGTGATACAATGATAACAGTGATAATAGTACTACCAACAGCAACAATGATAATGATGATAAAACAACACTTCTCACTTCTCCAGAGACCACCACGTAGAACAGACGTGGTCAGTCTGATGGATCTGTCAGACTAAACAAAACATGTGTGTTAGGAGAAAAGTGAAATGTAATTATGAATGAACACTTGTATCTGTTGAGCTGCGACAGCATCCTGTGAGGAAGCTCCTGGTCTGTCTCGTCCTGTTAGTAACGCTCCTGCAGGCCGAGAGGGCGTGGTCATCCTTTTCCACTGTCCAAACCAGATTCGATCATTTAGCTTTTGATTTGAAAGGATTAAATGATTCACTTTTATAAATGGGACATAAACGGTCTTGGTTTCAGTAGGAGGCCACATGATAATATGAAAGATACTATTATTATTTTTTGTTGTGGAAATATGTTGTGTTGTTATCATTATGGTTTCAAAATCGAGCATGAAGTCTATTTTTTTGGAATCGAAATTGAGTGATGATGACGACGATGTCATATGGTTTTAAAAGTTTGCTCTAACAGAATGAATTATGCGTGAAATTAAAGCAACTTGGACTGTTGAGACGCTTACATGTGACTTAATATGCTAATCTTTATGTCTGATTGAACTATGTTGTCTCCTCCTCTTTTAAATTTCTCTTATGAAAAGGACTAGTTGAAAGTATAAAATGCTATGGCAAAAAGAAATTCCTTTACAATTGCACAAAGGCATTATTTATTTCATCTTAAAGGGGAGGTTTAGGTCAGCCTCCAGTCCCTCCCTGCTGACATTTTCCGACGTGACATTCTGTGACATTTCCAGTTAAATATTGCTGATATTCCTTCCGTGGAATTAAAAGCATGTCTAAAAGGGACACCAGCATTAAAGCGCCGTCCTCTTCTTCTTTTTCTCTTCCATCTCCCTCCGTCTCTGCCTCTTCATCCCTCGTTCTCACACAAGCTCACACACCATCCGCCTGAGGTACAAGAAGTCAAACGGCAAAAATATACGATTGACTTTACTCAAAATACAACAGAATACACAAGGGAATTACAATTGAATGTCAACATTTCAGGCTTGTGTAACTCTGTGCACAATTTACTATTCTTGAAAGAAATATCCAAGTTGACAAATGTTTAACCTGATACATTTTACAGATGGGGTTCACAAATGTGTCATGTTCATCTTTTGGCATGAAATTCTTCCATCTGACAACAAGTATGCATGTGCATTTGAATATAACACCACTTTTTAATACTAAACAACATGGAATATTTCATTTAATGTTATTTTTGCAAACAGAAAGATATGTCAGTTTGTTTCATGAGGACAGGCTCAATATTTGCAGACATTTTAACCAAAAAGCAGGTCAAAACCTCTGCATTTTGGAAATTAAAAGTCAAATTCTATTTCTCTTCTCTTTTTTAAAAAATGTACTTGCTTAAACGAGTTGTGTGGGCTTGGTCATCTTCATGAGCGTTGTGCCATTGAGCATCTGAAGTAGATGATAATACATTTATAAGCTGAGTCATTTTGGGTTTGGGCTAATTAACTTCAGACTGATGACTACAACCAAGAACTTCCTGAAGCCTGGAGTCGTGTTTGCATGCTCTCACAAATGTTAAAGTCTCCTTTGACAGCAGAAATTCATGGAGAAAAATGTGTAATACTTTATAATGACGCTTGAATTAGCCTTAATAAAGCATGAACAAAGACTTATACATGAAATAATAACCCGCTTTTGATTTAGTCTCAGTAACTTCTACCAAAACTCCTAACCCCTTACGCGGTCACTAAGCCTGAATTTTTCTTTTAAACAATGTATTCATTATGTATTACCGGTAAATCTTTGTTCTTTATTAAGGCTATTAAGGAGTAGTTATTATAAATTGTGATCGAAAATCTTTTCAAAGTTATACGCGTTTTTCAAAACTTTCAGAAACCAGGGGCGGAGTTTTGCCTTCACAGTGAAGGGAACAATTACTAGCATGCTAACCGTGCACTTCCTGCTTCGAGGAGAATTTAAAAAATAAAAAAAACGCTCTATAATCAGATGCAGACAGCACAAAAGAAACCACAAAAGAAAATGACACGGATAAAAATGGTGTGCAGCCACTTTAAGCGATAAGCCTACTTTCTGTCACAGTCACAATGACGAACGGAACATGCAGTGCATATGCGCATCAGCTCTTTTCCCCCCACTCCAGAATCTCAAGGCCGCTGCCCCTGCTTCACTCAATTAAGCTGTAATTTTAAGTGCAACAATAATCAATGCTGACAATGAGCTGTCTTCCATAAGTCAGCAGTTTGTCCCTTACGGAGTTTGGCCCCGTCTTTCTGCCTCAGCGCCGTAACCCCTGACCCCTGCAGTGTTGTGTACATACATTGTCTGTTAAGTGTTTACTATTGATCCATTGCACCATTAGGCCACAATATAGTGTAGATAGAGACTAAAAGCTATTACTGACAGTGCATCAGCTCTCATTTAATAGAACAGAGCTGGGTAAGTTTTAGTGATTCATGATTCATTTTCCCCCCTTTAGGATGAGGTCAGCTTCGAGGAAAAGTCCTGACGCGGTGCTTAAAATGAAATCACATCTTGTTGACATTGCTAGCTGCTCATATGTTTTGTGCAAATGATTCCTTCCTGTTTTTGATGTTTTCGTGACAACTATTACCCATGCGAAAGAGCTAATATTTTTAGTTGAGTTGAGTCATTGCTATGGTAACAGAGAACGGTTGCCTTAGCTTGAAAACTAATCAAAAATGGTGTACATTTTAAACCATTAGAGCAAAGTTTCAAGTTTGGATGTTCAACCTTTTAGCCACATATGCAAATTGTGTTTTTTTTCCCCATAGAGATGTCATTGCTTTGCCCGGAATGTTCCACAGTATCATTAAAGTTCTATCTCTATGGAGACAAGCAGGTCTATGGAGAGGCTGTGTTTTGTTTTTTTTTAGGTATTTTTGAACAATAAAAACTGCTGTAATTAAATAAAGGCTAAATATACGAGTTAGTGTGACATGAAACCCCCTGCAAGAAAAGCTACGCATTGCGCATTTAAGTGAAATATATTTTTGTACCCATAATCAATAAAAAGTAAATGTAGCGTGTGAGGGTTTTGTAGTGTTTGCTCTTTATGTGTTTGTTTAAAAAAGTGTTTGTCTGGCCATAACATTTGAATACTATTGAGCAAAACAGTAATTTGAGCACAAGATGCATTTAATTTGTGTTTTTTTACAGATAACCTTTCCTCACATTACCTTTCTAAATATAACAAACTGAAATGCTTGCGGAGGCTTGGTTCTCTCTGTCCTCTTTGTCTATTGAAACATAATACATTTTGTATTGTGTTGTGGTTTGCTCGCTGGACGTATTTGACAAAGGTTTGCGACTTCCCCATCTGCTCCCTGGCATCTCCGTCCTCAGTGGCACTGCCAAGACTTGTATCTGTCCACTCCTGATTCATGGAGCACGTCTTCAGGCTCATCTCGCGGTTTCTCTGGAAGGAATCTATGATGAATCCACTAGTACGCCCCGCTATCAGTCTTTGTCATTACAGGTCCGCAGCTTTCATTTTGCTTCTCTGGTGCGCCACAAATCTTGAAGAAGACGTATTATGCTTCTTTTTTTTCTGGTATTCAGTGATGAACTAGATCTTTTTTCTCTTTTTTTACATGTTGTTCATTGTAAATTATAGTATTGACCTAAAACAAATTAATAATGGAAAAGGTCCATTGACTTCCTGTTCAAAACTGCTGAACTGATTCTACTCTACTCTACGTCTTCATTCTGGCATTTCACCGCGACGCGCTGCATATTTCCATTTACAGTGTTTCATTTTTTTTAAATTATTCGAACATGTAACAATCTTGAGCATTTGTGTATAACCTTGAGTCAAAATGTTTCAAAGAGTCATAAGTAAGAGCCATGGCCGGGTATTTATTGAAACGGTAAAGTTCCACTGAAATTTTGCATCTCTTCTTCAGGGTGCTGGCCAAGAGGGGAGGAGCCTATTGTTCATGTTTTTCGTGGCAGGAAATCAGATCTTATAATTGTATTTAAAATCTGTTTCTGAAACTTTATAAACCACTAATTTATTAAAATATTTACAACAAAATTGAACTGCAAACAGCTGCATTATGCACATTAGTTACCTCACAGCTGCTTATCCTCCATTGTGCGTTTAAAATCCTTATACTAAACATTTTTGAATAGTCTATATGGGGTAAAATGTAGTGTGAATTTACTTCTGGAACGAGGGCTTGCTTCTACATGGGTGGGACTATTGAACTCCATACGGGATTACTCATGCATGAATCACTCAGAAGACAACTCGGAGCTAAGCTAATGATGAGGGGAAACCTTTATGAACAGGGTTGAAAGTCTCATCAAAGTAAATGTCCCCCTTTGAAAGAAAAAGACCCTGAAATTCCAAAATGGCAGCCCAAATTTTTCACTTTGGACAAAACCTGGGAATCCCAATTGATCGTAATCAAAATGTAAAGAAGCTAAGAGCCAACTCGCTAATAGAATTAATAGTTTATTTGACCAGAGAGGTGAATCAATCTTTAAGTATCGAGCAGAGGATGCAGACGGATTAAGGACGGGCCAAGAGGTGGAGAGGAGCGCGGCTGTGTTTGCTCGGAGAAGGACAGCGCGTTGGAAAAGGTCCCAGATCGACGGCAGAGTGGCGTATTGAATGGAAATTAACCTTCCTCACCAAGACAAGCACAGCCTATTTAATTTGTTAATTCATTCATTAGGGCAGGGATGAGATGGACTAAAGATGCTAGCGAGCGCAGTTTCCAAAAGTTCGGCTTACAGTGGGCCGTGTAAGCGTAAACTGAAAGACAAAAGACCTAAAAGCATAGATTATTTATGACGCTCCACGGTGAACCAGATAATAATTAGGGTGTGAAATCTATCTTTCGCGTATATGAATGTCCATGGATGCTGTCATCACTTTGCAACTTTTATAATGGCGTGAACATCCAGAGTTTTATCATTATTTGTCAGGAATCAGCCCCGTGTTTTCTTTTGGCTGTAAGTCCTTTCAACTGACAACAATCACGTCTTTGGGTTTAAGACAAGATAATCCCTCTGTTGTCTCCCATTGGATGAATTTGTCTTGGGACAGGGGGTCACATGCTCAGCAATATTGTAAACACATTCCAGTCAACCTCCATCTTTAAACAAAAGTAAGAGACCACAAGTAATACACATTGCATATGGCAGGTTCTCAAGTTTTTCTGTGGTAAATATTTATGTCTAATATCAGTTACTGCTTAGGAAAAAAACAAATGACAAAAAGTAGAACCGATTTCTTAAGAACAATCCTTCAGTGTCATCAATAAGATACATTTCACCCAAACTACAGGGACAATTTACACACGACTGACACGCTTTTCTGACAGTTTAAACAAAGGTTATATTTAACAAAATAAAGGTGTTAACATTTGTAAAATCGTGACCTTTTTTTTTACCCTTGTTTACAGCATGGTTGCTAGGTAACTGTAATGAAATTACCTCTAACTATGTCACATCTCAGAAATCAGAATCAGAAAGGGTTTATTGCCATTGTCAATGAACAAAATTCACAAACATAGGAACTTATCTCGACCTTAAGGTGCAACATAAAACACTGAGCAATAATAAAAACAACATATGTTCAATCCAAAGGGCATGCATTAAGAAACAATTTAAAATTACTATAGTATGAAATAAAAATAGGCATTACTATGTACACAAGAATTACAGTTAAACTTACAGATGTAGTGCAGAAAGTGACAATGCAGTGTGTGGTTGAATAATTGTAGTTAAAGTGACAGGTGTTTTGAAGTGTTCATGAGTCCAACAGCAGAGGGAAAGAACGTATTCTTGTGTCGGGAGGTTCTGGTCCGGATGGACCGTAGCCTCCTGCCTGAGAGGAGTGGTTCAAATAGACCATGTCCAGGGTGAGAAGGGTCAGCTGTGATCCGACCTGCTCGTCCCAGAGCCCTGGAGACGTACAGGGTCCTGCAGAGATGGAAGTCTGCAGCCGATCACCTTCTCAGCAGAACGCACAATGCGGTGTAGTCTCTGTTTGTCCCTGGCTGTGGCTCCAGCGTACCACACGGTGATGGTGATCTGCTGCTTTATTATAATTGTATACAAAAGTATGCAACATTTTTAGTAAACATTTTCATAAATCTCGTTTTGTCATATTTTTGTATAATGTGTCAAATCATTCATATGGAACCACTTTCTGAAGCTATTTTGAAAGAATAATATCTCTTTTGTTTGATAATGCTGACAGAGAAGACAAACATTTTACAATTTTTGTCAGTAGACCCTATAATTTAAGCGATATTAATCATAAACCAGGTCAACAAATCTGCAATCAGCTATGTGTGTCCCCAGCTCCATTTTAAACCTATTGTTAGGAAAATTAGTCAAGTTTTCTCACTGTCAAAACAAAACCTGAATGCTGAGAGTAGCTTGGGCTTGACACGAGAAACATACCTTCTTATCCTCTCATTTATGGTTGTGCTTTTCTTAAGGTTCCTCTGTGAATATCACCAGGCGAATATTCTGGATCAAGCGCTCGTGATATCGACAGTGAACGCATTGCCGTGATGGAAGGTTTCAGCATGCATAGTGGCTCCCTGAGGACCTCCAACCATAACTTTTCCCGCAGCCCTTGTCAGAAGCAATCAATGACACTATAAAAGAAACTAACTCGAGTGAATATAATCTGTTATTGTAACCAGCCGTAGCTATACGAGCACATTTCCTTACAGAATGGAGATCAACTATTTACAAGACCCTCAATGCAATCAACACCGCACTCGTTAAATTAAAAGTGAAAATCTTTTGATTGTGCTATTATGGTGGACCCCTTGTTACGACTTGGCAAGGACAATTTGCATGCTCTGTTCGTTTTGAATTCGAATGAGCCTCCAATCAATTACGCTCATTATCCCGGCAACTGATTGGTATGTGGTCGGGCACGCACCCCCGGACAACGTGCTACCGCGGTTGCCAGGCGAGACAAATAAATAAATAAAACAATGCGTGTTTAGCTAATTATCGTCGGCAGAATCAGATTAATTAACCATGAGAAGTTTGGCAAATAGGCGTCTTTGTCGGGTCGCTTTGTACAAATAAAAATGCACGCTTCGTCCATCCCTCGCTTGCATTGTAATCACGTTAATTAATCTTGTGAGAAAATAAACAAAAAAAAAATCCCTCTATTGAGCCAAAATGTATTATCACCAAAATCCATCACTTTTCTCATTAAGGATGTGCCGTTTTGCATCTGGTAACCTCCAAATGTAATTGGGGGCTCAGACCTTGTAAGGCAATTGGCGCATTACTATCAGAATGTTCCTATTTTGTATTAAGAACATATATTTTTTTTACTGTTTTTTAATCATTATTTTATAGTTACTTCATTTTAAACCACAATATTGATCCAAAACAACTTAATAATAAAAACTTTGTGTTACATGGTACCAAAAAAAGTTGTGCCAAAATGATCACACAGTTGAACCCTTGCTGGGGGGGTGTAAAGTAAAAACAACAAGCAGTATGTGTTTATCGAGGGGGTGTGAAAAACAGGACTGTTGAAAGTGCAGGACGAAAAACATAACTCTAAAATGCATGCAGTTATAACCCTAACCCAGAGTTTTTTTTACACAACTGAGGTAAGGACACCGTTCAAGGCTTTACACGTCACATTTGGGCTGCCACATTTGGGCTGCCACATTTGGGCTGCCACATTTGGGCTGCCACATTTGGGCTGCCACTTTTCACTCAAGGTGTAAAGCATTGTGTTATGTCAAGATAACTTGGGTAAAAAATGTACTTTTACGTGTGATCTTGTGACCTTAATGCTGTGAAGCAGAAGTCTCTCAACATTTAAGAAGGGGTTGCCTGTATGGATGCTTTCCTGGTTTAATGATGTTTTCATGTAATCTGGCCTGAAAGAAGAATTCCCTCAATAATTGTGTGTTCAGAAACTCCTGAGAATCCGTCTTGTCAGGCTCGCGCTATTGTGTTCAATTCATCTTATTTCAGCAGAAATACAGACTCTTGTTTAAAAACAAGCACACAGAAGTGTTTTGAGCGTTTGGGGAAGGGGAAAGATGTCTGGTTTTCTCTCAACTGCGTTAGAAATGTTACATTTCTGGGGTTGCTCCGCTTTTGTGACGTTTCCATCAATCAGCATGTATTACATGAACATTCCAATTGCTTTTAGAGAGAGCCTTTACAGTTTTATAAATGTGTAAAACTCAATTCAGAATGCTACACATATCAATCTGGTGTGACCCAGGGTAGCTTTCATGTGCTTTCAGATACATCGTGTATATATACATGTTTCCCAGCAGGAGCTGCACGTCGACACTCAAGTTATTTGCTCAAGTCTGAGAAATGGGAATTCTGGAAGCCACACGAACAATCTGATGTCAGGGGCGTTTTAATGGTGGGAGCCAAATAGGAGTTCCCACAAATCAGATGGATTATGAGATGTTTTTAACATTAAACTGTAAATAACTTCTGAAACAGGTTTTGCATTGCTTTGCATAGTTCTCCCCAAGTCTGCGTGGGTTTCCACTGGGCACTCTGGTTTCCCACATCAACTCAAAAACATGCACCAGGTCAAATCCTCCAGCGAAGGAAGTCCTGATCAAGCCTAGCACAAAGATCAGGAGATGGGTCCCTGGGTACTGCATGCAGCGAACACTGCTCCTTACGAGATGCCCCAGCAGATTTGAAGGATTGGTAAAATGCAGGACAAGTTTACGTACAGGGACAGTAAAGTGTAACTTAACTTAACTAACTCAGAATATTGATTCACAAATGGGTCAATGAGCACTGGCCTTGGAGAAATGTTCCATAAGAACTGCCATATATGAATGAGAAAATGGCATTAGCCCTAACGTACACTTGGTTTGGTGCTTTTCAAGATTTGGCTTTGTCAACCTGGGTTTAGTCCCAGTTTAGTCCCAATGTGGTATGTGTGGTGCCATTGAAACAGAGGGTCAGTACTGGCAATAGACCTATTGTAGAAAACAATTCAGTTGTAGTCATCTGGACACATCTTTTAGAGAAACAACACGTTTAGACTCATCCAAGAGTCATTCTCAATCTGCGAATCTAGTCTGAGCACTCGGATATTTATCCTATGCTGCATAAGCCCCACCCACCGGGCAGAACCTCCTGATTATAGCCTCTCCTGTTTTTGTTTACACTGTTTTAAGTTTCACCTGAAACCAAAATTCTTTGTTTCCCTAACAGCTCTGTAATGGGCCATAGAAATCCTATTGTTAGCTGATAGCAGCGCCCTCATCACTGATCTGATGAGTACCTGATTAGCATCAGAATGATCAAGGCAGATGCCGCGCCATGGCTTCAAAATACTATGGTACACCACCGGTAAATTGAACCTTGAATGAATGAGGTATTACACAGTCTTAATAATAGACCGGCACAATGTACTCTTAGAGGATCATTACTAGAAGAATAAAATGTGCTCAGAAAAGCCAAGCCAATTTATTTATATAGCACATTTAAAAACAATTGAGTTGTAAGTGCTTTATACGACAACACAAAATTATCTGCAGTATATAAAATACATCACTCAACACATTTTTCCATGAAAAAAATATAAGTTTTTAGCAGGAATTTAGCAGGTGCCACAACAGCCAAAGCACACCCTCCTTTGGTTTCAAGATGAGAGGAGGGGACTGATAATAGGAAGAGCACCTGAGGGAACGGGCGCAGAGCATGGCACCAGAGATGTGACAATATCAAACTTGAATGTCACAATTTTTGTGAGAAGAAACGTTACGATTTTACGATATTTCACTATTATTGACACTCTGGCCTTCATTTTCTTTCATTCACATTGATTTTGTAAAGCTGGTCACGGAGAAGAATGGTCTTTTAGACAAACTTTCTCTATGACGAAGTCATTTTAAACTGACATAAAGAAAGGGTTACTTTTTATGCACTATACATTGCAAGGAAATTGAATGATTTGTATTTTACATGTATACCTGTGCTCAGGGCTTACATTATGGTCACAAGGCATGCCGCTCCTTGTCAGAACACATTTTGTACATATAGGGTAAATATACCATACATAAAAGGTCAAAGTCTCTCCGGTGGTCCTTTGCTTAAAATTTACATTACGTTTCCTTAACAAATTAGATTGACCTTTTCTACATATTTATACTTTCTATACATTATTCAAAAAGTACATGTTTTCCCCAAATCAAACCCACGAAATTCGTCTTAAACAACACTAGATAAATTACCCAGCATGCCATTGGCTCAAAGCAGCTCATGTTTTGTGCATTAAACCACAAATCCCATGATTGCTTGGCCCATTTGCTTCACGTCTATAGAGAGTTGTTCGTGTTGACAGAGCTATTAGTCTGAAAGATACCACAAAATTTATCTTAGTCACCCTGCGGTCGTCGCACAAATTCATCATTTCATTACTTTTCCCCCCTCTCTCTCTCTCTCTCTCGCTCTCTCTCTCTCTCTTCGCTGAAAGTGCCGACGACTCTGCTATTACCCTTGTAGGAGCAGAGCAAACAACACCAAGACAAGGCGTGGTTTTCAAATTCCTTGTTAATTGGCAAAACAATAGCGGCGATGGATATGTAAATTTGGTATCCTAGAAAAAAAACGTTTGAATTAGATCTCCATCGCAATGCTATTTGTCTGGAGGCTTTCAATATGCCGGCTCCCCTAATCTGTCGGACACATGATTAATATTTGCTTATTGAGTAAATGAAAGCCATTATCTTGTTTTCCGCGGGATAACCTGTGTGCTTTAAAGTAGGCAGGATTTAACCGCGATGGGGCCACTTCGCCGCGGCAGGGATCGATTAGAGACTTAATATATGCTCTTAGGCTTTTTGACACTATCAAGCGCCGGGTCAAGGGGCCTTTTCATCAATAACAACGGATTGTGGCAACGCGGTAAAACAGAGAAATGGATGTGGAAGGTGAAAGAAAAACATTGACAGTGTTTGTAAGTAAATCCAAATGGTTTCTCGGGTTCATTTTAAAGCTTCAGTGCAAAGAAACAAATGCAGCGTTGTGAATACGTGGCTCTGTAATAGTGTCTGACTTCTCTGTAATGCATAATACTGCCACCCAGGGACTCCATCAGACCCTTTTTACTGGGGCAGTATAAATCAGCTGTGCCACCACTGTGGAGAGGCGCAGGGGCCGGGGCGAGGGAGCCGGGGATCCACTGGCACCCACTGGCACCCACAGACACAGTGATCAGCAGCAAGTGTAAAAGACAGATTAAGCCAACTATTTAATCAGAGTAGCATATTGTTATACAGTAAACTAGACATTTCATTTGATGGTTCCCAACATTTTTCTGCCAGTGACCAATATTTTACCCGTAAATACGTTTACGACCCCAAAATATCTCCTGCTTTCAAAGCTATTGTCCTTTAGTGAAAATCATTTTTATTTTAGCACAGTAATCATCAAAAAATACTTAAATTGCTATCCCTAGAAACAATCTAGTTTCTTGAAATTCTTGAAAATCTTTGGGAACCCAAATTCCGGACCCCAAGGTTGAGAACGAATGGTCTCATTTAATTTACTGTAGGTTTATGTTTGTTTTGGCATAATTTGGAGTTATTCATCAAAAATCCATCAAATTACAGGAAACTACATATTTTGTATGCAAAATGTCCTATGTAAGTATATGTATTTCAGGCGGTATGGAGTAGGCGTTGTCTGATGTATATCCCAGACAAATACTGTCTTCTACTTTGTCATGTCTTCTTTAGTTTTGTGTCATATATTTGACTCCTATGCAACATGTCGTCGCGCATGGGTAGAAATGACCTGAGTGCCATTTTAGGATTGGCTCTGTGAGTGAACTAATTATAGATGTTTGTGGAGTCGTTGCATCTGTTTGACTCAGTGGATTGAGCATTCACACTTGACCTTACATTACTTTTGAAGTGTATTTCTGAAATAATAAGGTTCCGCGTTTTTGAATCCTAATTGATAGAGCAAAATCTGTGAATCGCCCGTAGAGTCACAAAGACCCCTGCACTCCATCTGAAATTACAACAATTCTACAGCATGAACGCAACCTTTAGAAAGAGCATGTACCCCTGAACTAAAGCCTCTTTTGTGCCTTATATGAGTCTTTACATATAGGTCATTTTTCCTTCTCGTCAATGCCAACAAATCCCAGCAATGAATTAAAATAAAACAATTGGATGTGTCAGAAGCTAAACAAAAACGGCTGCCATTTGGAGTCTTTGTAATCAAATAATCATCTATTTTTTCCCTTTCTGTCACAATGCCCAACTTCACAGCACAAAGCCGACGACTCATACACCAGGCGCCGCAACCATGGCAACCCCCATACATACATTGATTGCTACATTCACAGCAAATGCAATGGGCCATCTAATAAATACGTTGGCGCAAACACAAAGGAAGAGCTGTCATTTTTAGAAAAATACGGCGAATGTTGTTTTTAAAAATAATGTTGTAATTACAGATTTTCCACACCGTCCATTTGCATAATAAATGTCCGGCTGGTATTTCCACTTGCGCACTCGAAATGTCACACTGATGTGCATGAATGGTCACTGATTCAAGTAATGCTGGTGGACTTTGAAGCCGGTATTGATGGAAGAGCTGTATGAAAAATGCAATTAGTTACTTTCAGGTGGAAAATATGGAACTGAAATGTGGCCTTTCTTCTTTCTAGACTGCAGCAAGAAAAGGTTTGGTTTCACGCACAATGTGTTAACAGTTGGCTACGCATTTAAGAACGTCACCGGAGGCTTCACTCTTTGCATGTCCGTGTTGTCAAAAGCCAAACCTATTAACTGATCATATTTGTACAAAATGGAGACAAAAAGCAAATAAGTCTGTCCTCGGAGGTTGGACGTGAATTCAGACTGGGACACGCCACATCTTGGAATTATTATTTGGAAACTCGGGCAATTTCAGAATCCCGAGTTTATTTGAGTAAAAAAAATGAAACCTGCTCTTGTGCAGCCTTTGAGCTTTGGCAGTTCTAAATGTTTGTCTAAAGTTTTGCTCTGTTGTGCTAATGTTGCTAATGTCTACACGGAGCTAATGGCAAACAAAAGCAGAAATTTGTTCACAAATGTTGATTTATTACTTTCTTTAGTGTGCTACTCATTGATTTTGGACCATGGAAACTGTTAGAAAATGTATCTAATTTATAGATTATATATATATATATATATATATATATATATATATATATATATATATATATATATATATATATATATATATATATATATATATATATATATATATATATAATTATATTTATTTATTTATTTATTTATTTATTTATGTATTTGTAAATAATATATATAATATATATATAATATATATATATTTGTAATATATGTTTATATTTACAAATATATATACTTTTTTAACTGTGTGTGTGTGTGTGTGTGTATATATATGTATAAACACAGTATTTCAGCAGTTAAAAAAGCACCTATGCCTTTGTGGAGGTCCACTCTTTGTATTAATGTCATCTAAATCATATTTTAATTATGTGATTCTTTGTGCAAGGTGGAATAATTAAAAAGATAAAGATCCATTGTCTTGTGGCGTGTTTCCTCTCCTCACACAAGGGTGATGGGAGCAGAGTCTCTGTATCCACCTCCTACTGTGTTCCACAGGCTCGTGCAGGTGCTTGTCCACTGGTCTGGTGTGTCTGCTGCCCTTCGTGCCCCCTGCTGGTCCCCCTCTGGCCCCGCACTCCTCTGTCCCACTCCCTGTTTTTGTCTCAGTGGGGTCTGCTCTCTGGAGGGTCACTTCTTTTCTCTTTAGAAGTGTGGCCATTAGCACGCACAATAGGGCTAGTTTTGTATTAATTATAAATAATTGTTATTTTTATTTTTATTTGAATTTTATGTTCTTTTGTTGTTGTTTTTTTTAATGTTTTAAGTTTTCTTTTAATATATTGTCTTAAATGATTTTAATGTTAGAATTACAAAATATACAGTAATGTTAATTTTATTTCATTTTATTGTTGTTATTTTAATTAGATTTTTTAAAATCTCATTTACATTTTAATAAAAATAATTAAATTACAATTCTCAAATTAAAGATAATAATTAATTTATTTAAATTTTAAATTGAATATGTTCTATTTATTTTGTATTAAATGTTTTATGTACATTTTTGTATTTTAATTTTGTAATTATTATTATTATTATTATTATTTATTTTTTCATGTAGATTTATTTATTTATTTATTTATCTTTTAGGTATTGTAATTGACCTTTCAATGAGTTTTGCAAGGCAACTTTTAAAGGTTCAAATTTGTCTTTAGAACTACAGTTGGTAGTTTGTTTCCGGGGACACTGTGTGGAGAAAGAGTTTTTATAATGATCTGGAGCTTTATTAATATTTGATGTTAAAATAATAGTCTATTGCCAAATAAAGTCTATGTTTATATGATCATTGTGGTATCAATATCGGTATCATGCCTACTCCTTAATATCAAAATCAAGTTTGAAATGTTTGTTTACACATGTTTTTATTATATTTATGGTGTTGTTTGCATACAGTTTGCATACAGCCTAATTGTTTGGGATTACACCTCCAGATATGATTTTAAACCTGTCATTCATAGTTGTAGCCATAGTAGCGTTTCTGTCCTTCATATGTCCTTCACTGCCGTGGACATCACTTTGTTGATTGTACGCACAAATCAGCACACTTTCAAACTAAACTCGAGTGTCTTAAGAGCTGCACAACTGTAATTTGCAATCACTTGAAGAGAAGCAAAGTTGATTTTAATTTTCGAGAATTTGTCCCAAAGTGGGCGTAAACAAAAGGGGATAAGGAACACAAAATACTGGTGTGGAGCAGGATGTGTGCTAAATTTAGATCTGTGTTTACTGAATATCATGTTACTTTTGCTTTAGTCAACACTTATGGGAACACTTACGGGAGCCCACTAGTTCATACTTTAAACTAACTAGTCACTGACTAATGACAAATGACTTAATGTCGTGTAAATTCTTAGTTTGTGAATTCCGAAACCTTTTTATGATTCTGATTCTACAAAAACCCCTCTAACTGAATCAATGCAAGATAGAGATCCATATGGTGAACCCCCCGCTGGAAAAATTACATAATGCATTTAAGAACCATAGCAACACAGCAGCATAGCAGGTTTATTCATAATATTAATATATTTATCATATTGCTTTGAATAATGAGTGTCAGAATTGTGTGTGTGTGTGTGTATATATACATATATATATATACATATATATATATATATATACGTACATATATATATATGTATATGTATGTATATGTATATATGTATATGTATGTATGTATGTATGTATGTGTATATATACACATACATACCATGTATGTATGTGTGTGTGTATATATATATATGTATGTGTGTGTGTGTGTGTGTGTGTGTGCTTGTGTGTGTAGGTGTGAGTATATATAAAAATAACATGATATATGGAAAAAAATATATCGAAAATCTTTACATTTTACAATGTTTGGGGATAACGCAAATAAATCAATTGCGACTCCTATATTTTCTGTTTTAATTGTATTGAGGTCCAAAATACTGCTAAACATCCTTATATTTACTACAGAGGACATATTTACATATATTTATATTTTGCCACATGGGCGGTTGGACAGGACAGTGTTGCGTGAAATGAGGATGAGAGAGGGAAGGACATTCAGCAAATTGTCGGATTTTAACTCTCGAGGCTGGCTGCACATGGAGTCTGTCGCAGGTACTCTCCACTGGACCACCAACAGGCACACATATATTTACGGTATATTTTAATTTCACCTTTTGACACCTGAAGTCATTCCAAGTCAAATTGATAAAACACTTTTCTACCTTCAAGGCACTCAAATCTCTTTCCATATTAGAACCACTCCCATTACATAATAGAACCAGGCCCATTGACACACACATTCATACACCAGTGTATGCAGACACTGGGGGCGAGGCGGGTTAAGTGTCTTGCCCAAGGACACAATGACAGTTTTTACCCGAGGCAGCTGGGGTCTACAAACTGAGCTACTGTCGGCCAAGTGCCCCTGGTAAACGCTCAGTACAATGATTGAAGCAAGATCATCCCTATGGTTTTATATAACCATAACTGTCATCTGGGTAGAAACTAGGGATGTAACGATATTTGATATAATATTGAATTGTTCGATACGGGCGTCACGATTCAATGCACGTGTTGGCTCGATATGCACTTGTCCATGTCATATATTTTGGTTTGAAAAGAAAAGGTTAACTTGCGCCCTCCTTGCAAATTCAGGAACTAAACGTCTCCCCAGAGACAGTGTTTTATCTTTCATCTTTATCAGACTCTAGAAACGCTTTTGGCTTTATATGTCGTCAAATGAAGGTGCTCGTATTTCAGACATTAATCTGAAAAGTTTTACCCAGAAAACGGTCTGTTAAGACATTTATTTGTAATATACCATAATGTGTGTGTGTGTGTGTGTGTGTGTGTGTTAAGATCAGGAGACTGTGGGAGGAGCTGCTGCTGCAGAGACGAGGGAGTCATAAAGAGATTATATTAAATAAATCATGAAATGCACAAAATGGAAAGGTCTGATAGTGTATTTTTCTCAGCCACCCATATTAAGTATAATATAAAAAGTGTTCCACAGGTTAAAAGTACAGCGCTGTAAATCATTCATCACATAGAGACACATTTACTACTGTCATTCTGCAATTTATTGAAATGTTACGTTTCAAGTTAATATCACAGGTGGTGAATATATTTTTCTAATTACAGCAAATATCATAGATATTTCAATATATATTCAATAAAAATGAAAAAAAATTATGTGAGCCAAAACTTATCAAAATCGATATTGTGACCCTCTTCAAATATCCTTCTGAAGTATTGCTTTTTGCAGTTGCAGTTTATATATATATTATTTGTTGTTGCCGGCCCGCACCTTGACATATCACACTCCTTTTTGTGACATTGCACATTTGTCTGTTTGCCATTTTTGTTTCCATAAACTTTAGGACTGTATGAAATGGGCCGTAGTTTGGATCGTTCTCGGCTGCATTGTGATAGGTGGTGCTGGATTTGTGAGCGGGGGTGTGGAGAGGCGCAGGGGGCGGAGTCTGGTGTCTGCGGGGGTTGATTGACGGGCTGTTTTATCCGGACATCTCTGTCACTCAGGGGGCCGTTTAGAGCGGCCCCTCAGACGTCTCTGGGCTGTCACACTGAGACTGTTACATAACCTGCCACTTCACAAAGGCCGGCCCCCCACACAGACAGGCAGACCCTCCGATGTGACATTTTTATATATATATATTATATATATATATATATATATATATATATATATATATATATATATATATATATATATATATATATATATATATATATATATTATAATACATCTATATATTCATATAGATATAGATAGATAGATAGATAGATAGGCCATGTTCGCTTATTTTGGTATTTGGTGTAAAATTCTGTGGATTCAGTTCACAGCTCACATTTTAAACACGTCCAGGAGCATTAACATTTGAAAGAAGACTAAAATCTGAACTCCTTAACAAATTCGAGAAATTAGTGCCGGGATCTATACTACAGGGTTTGCAGTTTTCCGACAGAATAACAGAATAGGATGTTTCGTTTTTTGCATAGGACTTAAATGATTGCAATTGTCTGTTAATTTGCAATCTTGCAGCCCTAATTTAGTATCATTAGCTAAATCAAACGCTTTATTTTAGACCTCAAATTGTTTATAACGCTATAGTATGCTTAAGTCAGTGGGGGTACTTGGAGACAAAAAAGATGCCCCCTAAATTGAGTAATGGTGATTCTCTATGGCGATATATAATGATACATTCTACAGCCTACATTTTACATGAACCATTTATTTTATACATTCAAACACTATTGAGGTACTGCGTGTCAATACACAAACAACCTTTACTCACAATTGCTTGCGTTTCAGTATTTGACTTGTTGCCTGGACAGACACAGCCTCTTTCTCATCGTTGAGGAATTCAGTCTGGTACCGCTTTGTTTGAGTACAATTTCGAGTCCGAGGCGCAGCGTAACCAATCAGCATCTGCTGTGTCACGTGTTCATTTCCTACATTACGAATGGCGACAGCTGGAGATTACCTCCAAATTCAGTTGCAAGGCTAAAAATGTCTTGAAAATGTTCTTGTCTATCAAAAGAGGTGTTACACTTGTAAAAATGTGATGTTGCCGCCATTTTAATTATTTCATCTAAGACTGGTCTTTACCCATAAGAAGAAATATGAGACTTCATTTCTATTCATGGATTAATATGCTCTTTATTTTGTATGCTTTATATTAGGGCCGTCACTACTGTAATGATTATTTTAGTCCAGCATTGCAGCCCTACTTTTTACTTTATGTGAACCGCAGCGCTGGTTACATCAAATTTACAAAAAAACCATCTCTTTTGTTGCCATTGTTCAATTGCAGCATGTAAGAAGACACCTCGAGACAGTCTTTGCATGTCCTTTCGGCCATACTTTGAAGACAGAAACACCTTCACTCGCACACAAACTGACACTAAGCTTACTGTAAGTCGTATTGTTTCTTTCTTTCTATCTTTCTTTCGCTCTCTTTCTCCCGCTCTCTATCGGCTATAACATCCGGAGACGATGGAGGAGATTGGTGGCCAGGATGCTGAATTTTTCATGAGGCAGGAAAGGTTAGATAAGATCCTCCCACATGCCCAAGATAGTACACGCACTGAGCACTCCTCGAAGCCCAATGGTGAAAATATATCTCGGTGTCTGAATGTGACCTCAAACGAATAATAAAACTCTTCTAAGCAACGATATCGGCGGATACATTTTATCTATTTGGCTTTTAATCTTCGCAAAAAACATCTATTTATCTTCGTTAGCATCGCCTGAGATAGCCTGTCTATTAAATACAGCCAGTCGTTCGTTCCCCCAAACAATTTGTCTGGTTGAAATAAATAGCAATCATTTTTCATATTGAGGTCCTGTCAAATTTTAAATGTTAGCTTCCCATTGACTGCAAATTAGTTTTCGGAACAATTACGGTGATTAGCTTATCATAAAGAACGCTGGCTATTGAGGAGAAAGGTGGGTGATTCTGGGTTTATTGTAATTCTTTGTGTGACGAATATGAAAGACGTATTGGAATAATGGAATCGTTTGAAGAATTTGTCTGAAAAGTCCTCAAGCTATTGTTGAAGTTTGATTGTGTTGGAGCAAAAGGGCTGAACATGAAAGCTTTAGTTAAATTATGTTGGCAATTTAACAAAACTATTGAACATCTAGATAATGTGAATAAATTGTCAGTTCACATTTCGGTTGTGTTTGGTTTGGTAGGAGTTGACAATAGCATGGTTGCGAAAGGAACTTTTCTCAGTTTGATTTTGTCTTTGTTTTGTCACTTTTTGCACCTGTTGAAAAAGCTTAACCAGAATTTAGTTTGTAAAATCATTGATCATAAAATCTCTCCACAGACCTGACTTGTACTTTGGCCTGGTTGCAACATAGATAAAAGTTTCATGCCATACTGAGGAGCATGCATGCAGTTTTATTTTGTTTTTTTAAAGGAGACATATTCAGACTTTTTCAGGTATACATAATATTGCACTATAACATAAATAGATCATTATTTTACATTTTGTTCATTGTAAACCGCAATATTGAACTAAAACCGCTTAGTAATGGCAACTGGTCCATTGACTTCCTGTTCAAAACTACAGAAGAGATAAGCCCCGCCTCTTCATAGTGACATTTCATCGTAGCAAGCAGCGGATTTACATGTTTTTGTGGCTACGTGGCATTTTTAATGTATCACTTGGAGTCATAATCTTTCAAATAATCGCAACAGGAAAAGCTGATTTTGCATAGTATGTCCCCTTTAAAATCTGGATTCTAAACAAACAGCTAAACAATGTTGCTAGCCCTTATTATGTTTGAAATTCAACAGATAATTTACAGATTCTAAAACTTGGCAAAGCAACAACACATTTTTGTTCAATAACATCCCTGAAGCAATAAAACATGAGATTGAAGGTGTTGCTCTCCTGTATATAAATATATCAAAATTGTCATGGCGGTTAAATTGACCCCCCACTGAGCCTAATACCAAAACAAGGCGTATCCCGATGGCTGTTCCTCCAAAAAGGCTTATGTGGGGAGGAGATTACAGGCTGTGAAACCACCCCAGAACACATCATGGCAGAGGATGGAGCAGTCGTCGCGGTAAACGCTCTCCTTTGGGTCTTTATCCCAGCTGAGACAAGACAAATATTTCCATAATCACCGCGGCAACCATGCGAGTGGTCGCCTCAAAGCCCTGATGTAGCACACAACATGCTCCAGCTCTTAGCCGCAAAGGTCACGCCGCTGCGCTAACACAGATAAAACACAACACTCCATGCCATTTCTCACACTACAAGTTGGATTCTCATCTCCTTCTGCGCTGAGATGTGATCAGCTGTAAATGTCTAATATGCATTTACACGGAGCAGATAAGCCATAACATTATGACCACTTGTGATAATCCATTTGTAGACTGATAAAGCCAAAATCACCAATTTTGGAGGAATTCCTGATGGTTGAAGAGGCTGTTGATATATAATAAAATTATCTGTGATGTTATTTTGAATATTTGCAAAATGTTAAAACATTTTATGCAGTCTGCATTGCATCATA
This sequence comes from Chaenogobius annularis, assembly GCA_015082035.1. Taxonomy (NCBI): domain Eukaryota; kingdom Metazoa; phylum Chordata; class Actinopteri; order Gobiiformes; family Gobiidae; genus Chaenogobius; species Chaenogobius annularis. The sequence continues at coordinate 542,571 of BJKM01000085.1, read as the reverse complement.
CTGGAGAGTGTGGTCTGGCGTAGGTAAAAATTTGTGGGTATTTTAAATATTTTAAGTCAAGTCACAACTGAGTCTTAATGGAGGTTGTTGATGTGGAGTTACCTCAGAAAAGTAAACTCTATAGATGTTAAAGTACAGCCGGCGGCGCTAGCTTCGCAGTAGCGTTTAGCCCAAAGCTAGTGCTAGCATTCTTGGTTATTTATACAAATTTGAGCTGTCGGACCACTTAATTCTCAATGTCTTTGTCTGTATTTGGCACAATGATAACTCCTAAAACCCGTGTTTCCTCTTGTTGAACACTTGACGACAGAGCAGCTCTTCTACATTAAAAGGAATGGATTGTTTCCCCACAGAGATCTATTTGTGGGCGTTCCCTCGGATGCCTATCATTTTGTAATTTCTTCTAATATAAACAAATGTGGCAAAAGAGCTGATTTTTATTTATTTTTTTATGTGTCTTTTTGCATTTTTCTTATACTTACTGTCTTCCATAGTATGGCATTGAACATATATATCTCACATTTATCAAATCAAAGTGTGTTTAGTGCTCAAAACACTTTTCTCAATATTGCCCATCATTAACCCTGACCCAGTTATCATAATTTCTCCTTTTTGTATTTTATTTTAATTGTATTTAAAGTGCAATAATTATAATATCTCCCCTATCAATACATGACAGACTTTATTTTCTTTGTTCAAGGCATTCATGAATAGTAAATGTGTCTATAAATGTCAATAGATTGTTGTTTTTTGTCTGCTGTTTTACAACCTTTTTTGAATTTATGATCGACTTGATATTCTTATTTGGCATGTCTTCAAAACTGCTATATTGAACAGGAGAATTTCAGGGGAAGAGGGAAATTTTGCCAGACTTTTCCCACAAAGAAGTGAAAGTGTGTTTTTGGAGCATGGCGGAGGTTACAGGAGATTGCAGCAGCCGGGGCTTCCATCAGAAGCGGATTTGACTTTTTTAGTAATAGATTCTAGTGGCTCTGTTTCCTATTGTGAAAAATGAAGGTACTTTTTGACAGCAGACACGTACTCTTCTGGGCCAGTGGTTCTCAGTCCGTCTGGTGGTGAGAGCCAATTTCATCCCATTTCTTTTCATGGTGACCCAATTTATACCAAGGGTTTTTGGAGTATTTTTTGTTTGTTTTGTATTTAGTGGCACAGGTAATCCAAACTTTTACCACAGTTAAAAAGTTGCATTATGTCATTTTTCTTGGTTAAACGCAACATGCTTGTCTCCATGGAGATGTTGCTTTGCCTGGATTGTTCCACAGTATGTCATTATGGTATCAATACAGCATTGATTTTTATTGCTCAAAAATCCCTTGAGCAGCAGGTCGCCTCTCCACAGATCTGACCTTTGTTCATTTTTCTTCAATTCATTTCAGTTCTCGTCATTCAAAATCAAAATGTATTTATGAAGCACAATTCGAACAAAATGCTCCCAATTATTCTTACAATAATACTTTTTTTTTTAATATTTATGTGACCTGAATAATTACAATTATCGATGAACTGAATAATCTTGACATGTCTTTTCCCAACCTGTGGTTCAGGGACCAAAATAGTCTCAGGGGGTTCTTGGAAAAGAGGTCCAGACTATGACTGCTTCTATTCAGTATTTTATAATCTAAATTACCGTTTATAACATTTGTATTAACAACAAAATAATGATATATTTATTTATAGACAGTGGCTCCTGGAGAAGGATGTTTGGATCTCTAATGTACAGTATCCTCAGATAAACTAGGGAGTGAAAAAAGTTGTGAATACTGCCTTAGTCCAAACTTTAACCCCTTCATTAAGTTGTTACTAAGCTGGAATCATTCTTAATAAAGTATTTGTTCACTATGAAATGAGTTTTCTATGGCCTAAAATCATAACAGCAGAGTCGCCTTGAGGGGCTTTTGGTATTTCCTCTGCCATCAAAACTGATCAGCTAAAATGTGCTTACCCTTGCCATTCCTCTCATTTGCAAACCCACCTCACAAAATTTGAACTTTAAAATTAGCATCACTGTCTCTCCGGTCATCAAGGTCCCTAATCATACACCCGATCCACTCCATCACCCCTCACTCTCCCAGCAGAGGGCCCTTCACTGTTGGACGTGTTTTGACACCGAGGTTCAACACTAAATTAAGCTTTCGTGACACCAGCAATCACTAGAAAATGCCACTTTTCCATCTGTATTAAAGGTTGACCATTAACTACATGAATCACCACTTGTTTGGCCGATCGGATGACGCGAGCCAAATTATGATTAAAGTCATGTTTTATGGACACTGGCTTTTCATGTTGCGGAATAAGAATGACCTCGGAGCGCTTTGAAGACTTGTCAGAATGTAATGTAGGAGGGAGAGTTGATGGCTATGTAATTTAACGGGGGGCGAGAAGAAAATGGTTTTACATAGTGTCAGAGTAAGTGCTCCGAAACTTTCACAAACTTGATCAAATGTGTTTAAGTTTGTGAAGTTTAACAGATGTGTTGTTAACAGTGTGTCAAGCAAAACAAGATTACTGGAAGGGGAAAATCATGTTTATGTCATGCACAAAAATAGATTTACTCGGCTCGTTCTGACATATTTCCAGGGTCTTTGATAATGTTAGCTGCAGCTGCCAGATCAAATGCTACACAAGGTTGTAACTTAGCCTATGGTATCACCTGCTTGTCTCCATGGAGATAGATATGTTTAATGCCATACTGTGAAACATTCCAGGCAAATCTCAAATCTCCATGGAGACAAGCAGATGGCGTACACCACGAGGAGTGGTGTCATGACACTAACTAGACAAAAATAAGCACACAACTTACAAGTTTACTGATGCTAATGAGTAAAAATAAAGAATTAGTCCAAATCAAGTCCCAGTTTAAAAACCTACAAGTCCAAGTTGAGTCTTCTGCTTTGAGTCCTTTCCTTTCAATAAACCAAGTCATCAAACATAGCTCATTTTTTTTGCTGTGTATATATGTTTTTGAGAATGGTTCTTCTTACAAAAAAAATACAATTCGTATAGAGACGTGTTCCAGTTAGTTCTTCTAAAACTAAACACTGAAAGTACATCTATCAGCTCTGAACAGACTTTTCAAACCGCCCTTTTTTTCTCCTTTTTGTTGTAGGAGAAACATCAAGTCATCACAAAGCTCCAAGACCAGTCCTGAGTCACTGGTCTCCAAGTCCAAGTTCAAGTCCAAGTCCAGTCCTGAGTCACTGGTCTCCAAGTCCAAGTCCAAGTCCAGTCCTGAGTCACTGGGTCTCCAAGTCCAAGTCCAAGTCCCAGTCCTGAGTCACTGGTGTCCAGTCCAAGTCCAAGTCCAAGTCCAGTCCTGAGTCACTGGTCAAAGTCCAAGTCCAAGTCCAAGTCCAGTCCCTGAAGTCATCTGGTCTCCAAGTCCAAGTCCAAGTCCAGTCTTCAAGTCAGTTCTTAAGTCATCAAACTAGTAACTCAGGTCTAACTCCAGTCCAAATCCCAACTTTCAAGTCCACATCATCGGTATCTTAAATTTAAGTACTTCAATGGACAAAGTTTGGTACCAGCATAGTACACAGTTAGTTATAGTAACAGTAACAGCAGTGACAGTAAATGATCCCCCAGTACATGTTCTCCAGACTGACTCTACAGCTTGTAAATAGCTTGCAGCACTTTTGATCTGGTGTGATGGTTTTGGGCAAAAGTTACTGAAATATGCAAATTGCACAATGTCTCTGATTTTTTTTGAGATCCTCCAAAAGGTTTTTTTGTATACAGAAAACAAAACATGATTTTGCAAATATTAAGCCCCCAGTTATTGAAGTGCTGATTTATGTAGAATTATCTATTTATTAAAAGTGTAAAAAGAGACAGAAGACTGGTTGTTTAACGCAGCAGAAGTTTATTTAGCATCAGTACGGACATGAACACTCAACACTTTGTGGTATTGTCCTGTCTGTTCTTTCACTGAGTTTATTATAACCTCTGATGACGTAGGAAACAAAGACTGAGCTGGAGGAGTCCGTGGTATAAAAGTGTGATTTCTGCCGCCGTCTCATTCTCCCACATTAGCTGATCCTTTGATAACCCTCACTGCTGCCAAATCAAAGGCTGCGTGGCCTCTGTAGGCTCAGGTATTCACCTCGTCCGACACCAAGGACAAACTGGCCCGATCCTGTCCACGCCGCGGCGAGAGGACTTCTTTTTAAAAACTGAATTAATCTGTATGCTTTATACTGTTTGTGAAGGTTATACTGTACAGAGAAGTAGCATTGAAACTCCACAGCCGACAGAGGTCAAGTGCTGCATGCAGTAAGTAGACATGTTTTTGTCTTGAGTATAGACACACACTTTCTTACCTTTCTGTCTGTCTGTCTGTCCGTCTGACTGATGATTCAGGCTCCTAAACAAACAGGGTGATTATTATTTATAAGTTGCATTCATTTAGGTTCACATCGGAGAACGTTTAACATGATAACTCGCCTGTTTATGCTTCCATGTATTCCAGTTCATGTCACTCTATTGTAGTTTCATCACAAACAACAAAACATATTGTCAATTATACATTTTCTTTCTTGAATTGTCTCCTGAAACCTAAACAAATCATTTGTGTCCACTCTCGTATACATTGAGTTGCTGTGTAATTCCTGATGTGCTTTAGTACAAGTTGGAGCTTTAAATGTTTTGACTTTCAAAAACGGTCGACATCAAAACATGCACATTTTTATATTTTCAAGAAAGGTAAACCAAATACATTCATTTAAAATACAAAATTGAACGCTGTTTTCAAGTATTCTGAGTGAGTTGAGCCATTTCTTTATTAAAAGTGCCCTGAGGCAGACTCCCAAGGATGTGGCTGCAATTCTGCGCATATGACCTCAGTGCCCACACCCTTCACTCTGAACGCACTCACACAGACAGTCCAATAACACATAACGAAAAGGTCTTTTTTTTTTTTTTTTTTTTGCTGCACCAAACCCCAGTGTTAAAATGTTCACAATTTATATGAAAATACTCTCGCACTTGTTGTGCTCATTTCACATGTCATTAGAAATATTGAAACGTTCAAATACTTGATTTCTTCTCAGGAGGTTAGATTTTTCACTAGAATTAAGAATATAAACCAAGTGTGGAACAAATTACTGGTTTTACTCTCTAGAACCAAATCTTTTTTTTTTTTTCCTACAAAGTTAAAACGTTCTCATTTTTCAAAAGCAAAAATATTAAGTTGGTTTATAAAATATTTAAATTGTGGTGTAATTTAGCTGATTTGCTGTTTCACGTCGGAAAATTACCCACATTGATTCTTTTCTTAAAGCCTGATCAAATGGGCCAAACATTCAGCTTTCACAGCGCTCGGTCGACACCTGCGCTCAAACACTCAAAATAGATTATATCAGTGTGAAAATGTTAAAACACCTTTCACAACAGGACAGGGAAACTACTGACGCTGATGAGTGCAAGACCCCGTTAATCAAGTCCATTTCACAAACACACAGACAAATCAATTTTACTATAACTTATTGATGACAAAAGGTATTTTTCTTTACTCAGTAGTTCAGCAGTGCTAGATTGTAAGAGGTCTTTTTGTTGTTGTTGTTTAGTTAGAGTCACGTTATTACTCTATTCCACTTTCTGTGCACACCGTTAAATTCTCTTTTGGCTGGTAAGTTATTTTTACAGTAACTATCTGTTTCTTGCTGAACATATTGTGTGGTGTTTATCCTGTATAGATTAACTGTCTATGTGGACAGTGTGATTACTTTGGCTATACATGGCCTTCCCCAGTCCCACGGGGGTAATCACTACGTTTCCCACTGCTGCCTGCTTGGCTAAGCACTTTTAATACACAAATCAATTTTGCATTACCCCCCGGTTCTGGCTGCGAGCGCTCATAGTGTGAGAGCCATGAAAAATTGATGGACCTTAGCGTGCAGATTGCAGCCCAAGTGAATCTTAAATCTAGTCTGGTCCTCTTCCAACTACAATGGCCGCTCCACAGTTTGTTTTGTGTTTTGGGGCGGGTCAGATGAGGAAGGGTTGCTACAGGATTATGTCGACAGTGTAGGAATTGTGTCACGCTCATTGTCGAGAATTTATGGAGCCAGAAGTTCCCATATTTGCACAAAGGTCAAAGGTCAGTTCATAAAGCATCAACTCAAGGCCAACGCCCCTCCACCGGGGGCAGTAGAGATATTTCACATCATTGATTTAGAAGACACCAGTGTTTTTATGCGTATTAGGTGCAATTCCAACTCTGCAAAAAAGCCTTGAGTAAAGCATGGGCGAAACAACACATGTCTTGCAAAATGTACTTTTTTTTTGCTTCTTCCTCATCAAAAACATACCTGGAGTTGTATTTTGCTTCATTCACACATTTCTTTGAACATATTTACATGAAAGGACTTTGTTTAAAAATAAAGGTAGCAATGTCTGACTTTTTTATTTGCTTTGTGTTAAGACACGTTCATAAATAACCAGAGCAAATGCATATTGAAACATCACAACCTGATTGTGTATAGCTTTTTCAAATGAAAGATATTATGACTATTGGAAAACATACAATGTAGGAAATGTCAAATTTAGACCTCAAAATCAGTTAATTTATACAAACAAATATGATTCAAATGTATCCTTGAAGCAGCTGGCTCAGGAAAGTACAATGTGTTCTACAGGCCTGTTTCTACCACTACAGTAGTCACAGCTGATATGGCAAATACTTCTACCTCTGCAACTACTATTGCTGTTTATTGGCTGTACAGTTTGTCTGCAGGCGTTAAACATACTTTGTAAATTAGCGTAAAAATGTAACCAAAACCTTGCGTACCTGTAGTGAACCTTTAAGAGACACTGCTGTAGCACGATACTTTAAAGTGTCCAGACTGACACCCCTCAAAAAAACTTAAATGTAGTCTGCGCTATCGCCAAAGCATTTGTTTTTGCCACAGCAATTATCTCGTGTCATTTGGCAAGGCGCTCTCTATTTGACCAGCTGATGACTTGACTGCCGAACGAAATTATAGCAGCCATAATTAGCTTTCACTATGAAATGAAGCTATCAGGAGGAGAATGAGAAAATTTCACACTTTGGAAATGAGATTTTGCAAGGTGCAGTGTCTGTGTCCTTGACTATAAGCGCATTAGAAACCTTTTTTTTGGATTGTACAGTGCTCCTGGGGATGGATACGGGCCAAAATCTGCAACAAGTGGCACATATCGACATCGTTTTGAGGGCCTGATTGTCAAACCATTGCATCACTTCTTATTTATTTTTGCCTGTTGAAAGCTAATCACGAGAACGCGTCAGCAAAGTGTGGTTCGGATTATGTTAGACAAAGTTTCACCGCGTTACAGCAACGTTAGATTAGAAGTTAAGCATCAGGACGTGTTGTCAGGGAGTGTGTCAATGTAGTGCGAATGCAGTTTTTTTCTTTACATGATGATAAATGCAGATTGTACATTGTATACTTTATGTGTTTTATGTGTTTATATGTTGTACAAGACTGTCTGGATTAGCTGCAGATTCAGACCAGTTTTCAAAATGTCAAAAGCCCTATATTTTTATTATGTAATCATTCTGTTCTGTAGAAATATGGTGTCGCTGTGATTGTTCCAACTGTTACATTTACTAATGGAAACACTTTGTCGTGAGCTCTGATCCAAACGGTGAGGACTTCCCAGACCTTTGGATAAGAAGAATGATATAATTCAACTGCTGCAAGCAAGAAAGTCTGTGAAAAAGGTTTCGAGCAATAACCAATAAAACATCTGTGAATGAATGAACGCAAGATAAAACATTTCAGTCACATTGCATTCACATCTACTTTGAAACAGGTGATGAATCCTTTAAACTTGATATTATTTAAAGTGTGTTTGAGAAAATGTCAAGAAGTAGAGCACACGCAGAATTACATCCAAAAGTTTACATACAATTTACAAATGTTTCCTTTTCAACATTAATTCAGCAATATTAAGGTGTTCGCATATATTTTTGATTTGACAGATAATCATTTCTGTGACATTAGAGGGGTTTGGGCCCAGTGTGCAACATGGTTGCTAGGTAACAGTTAGGAAATTTCCCAATGATTTATGATTTGCAACCAGGAAGTAAAATTATAAACCTGAAACTAGGATTAAATTTGCAATTTTGTTTGTAAAATCTTAGATATAATCCCCTTTTTAAGTCAAATGAGTTGTCCAAGCAGTCGTACACACTTTAAGCATTTTGCACTTCAACATATTTATTTTTCTGAATGTAAAAGCTGTATTGTGGCAAACAAACTTATCTAGTAACAAGAAGACCTCATTATAAAATGTACAGTAACATCTTCCCCAATACACGTGTTGACTGTATCTGTCGACTTTAAAAGTATTGGGTCGATTCAAATGGCACATCAGTCAACATTAGGGCTGCACAATATGTTGCAAAAGTATCAATATCATCCATTCAAAATATTCTTCCCCTTTTCCAGGGCTGGGTCACGGGGGCATCAGTCCAAGCAGGCACTCCCAGACTTCCCTCACTTCCTCCTCTGGGGGGATCCCGAGGCGTTCCCAGGCCAGCCCAGAGACATAATCCCTCCAGCCTGTCCTGAGTCTTCCCTGGGGTCTCTTCCCTGTGGGACATGCTCAGAACTCCTTCCCAGGGAGGCGTCCAGGAGGCATCCGGAACAGATGCCCGAGCCACCTCAGCTGGCTCCTCTCGAGGTGGAGGAGCAATGGCTCTACTCCGAGCTCCTTCCATGTGACCGAGCTCCTCCTCCTATCTCTAAGGGAGCATCTTATGCAGTGCATGCAGACAACATAAATACAGTGTATGCTGCCTTATTATTATTATTGTGCAATTTTGGAAAATATATATATATTTTTAAATGCATGTCCAAAGGCTTATTCTCAGACCTGTTCCCAGACATTAAATAGACAAAAGCAATAACATATACACCTCAACAACATGCAGCACAGTTGGACATATTTACAAAGTCACACATATAAAAATACAGAGAGTATCTTAAATAAACTCATCAATAAAGGGAATCGAAACGCCAACTTTCCTGCTCACTTTCTGTCGATGGAAGAGTGATTAGTCAACCCAACCCAGTGCAATTGCAAATTAATTAAATCACTATTTTACTATGTTACATTGGTTCTAATTCCAAAGTCCAATCAAGAGGGTGATTGTGAACATTGTGGATACGTGCAGATTGCAGCCATATTGTAGCCCTATAGTTACATAACCCTTACGTTCTGTGGCCATTAAGCTACCTTCCCCCGCCATTAATATGCATGGTGTGTATTATACATTTATGCGTTGTATATGTCCAGCTCATGTTTTATTATAGCCCTAATTGTAGCAACAGCTCATCTGACATGTACACTTTGTACTCACAAACCGAACACGTCTGAGTAAAACCACGCTTTGATGTCTGTTGATTTTGATACTAAAATATGCATAATTTGACACAGTCCTCATGGTGTACTCTGCCTCTGTACGATCAAAGAATGACCTTTTACCATTGTGATCCAGCTACACCTGCCTCCAAAAAAAAAAAAAAAAAAAAAAAAAAAAAAAAAAACTGTTTTCTTCCCAGCGCTGCAGAGAAAAGAGAGGTTTGTTGCCATGACAATAATAATGTCACTTCAATGGCAGGGATGTTAAGATGGCGGCGCGTCGGTGTGTTTCAAAATGCAGGTGCTACGCGTGAGGGGAGAAGTCATACAAGATAATGGAATCAATTTCCTGTGATTTCTGGAGCAGAGAAAGTGGTGCAGCCAAACAATAAAGGAATTAAATGAGCTAGCGCTAAACATCATCCACTGGTTACCGACGGCGACGAGGCTCCACATTGCCACTTGCTTGAAAGAAAGGGGCTACTAATTTGCAATGAAAACATGCTCATTTTGGCTCTTTTTAGAAAACACAACGTTATTTGCAAACAACAGAAAGGTAGTGTTGTTTGCAAATATTACGCAGTTTAAGCAGGATCAATAAAAGTACCAAATGTATTTGTTAATGTAGTTTTCTGTTACTCCTTGTAACAGCTGATACTACTTTTGATGATATAGGTTGCGTTCAGGTTGTGTAAGGGCGTGTATGTAACTCTATTGCAGATTCAGTTTTTTTGTGCGAAATTGACAAACTTTTGATTCTAAAAATGTTGAACCTTAATCAATATTTGTTAGGGACTGGCTCCACAAACTTGCCTTATTACTCTTACAGCTTTAAAAGTCCTTTCAACTAACAATTACATCATTGGGGATGAATATTGTCTTCACCTTCTGAAGCTATTGTAAAAAATAACATTAAGCTCTCGTTCATTTGTGCTGACAGAGAGGACATTTCACTTTTCACCATTTTTTGTTTGTGTGGATAGGCTAAGAAATATTAACAGGGATATTAACCATGAACCAGGTCAACAAATCTGCAAGACAGTTACAAATCTGCAGTTTGTGAGTTAAACACCAAATTCCACCAGAATGTTCTCTCTGAAATTCAGAATGTCGTTTACAAGTCTCTAAGGGACAATACTAAAAGTCTATTTCGATATTTAAAGCACACATGTTATGCTAAAATGACTTTCTTGAGCTTTTAACCATGTCAAACCATTGTTCCCTCATCAAATAACAAACCTGGAGTTACAGCTTCATTCACGCCAGTTAGATGAATCCTGTTTAGTAAGTCCTCTCCTCTCTGAGCCTCAGAAAACACTTTCCAATTTTGAGATGTCATAGGTCAGGCTCTGAGATCTTCTGTGCTGTTTCAGGTCCACACTCGATCCATTAGATCTGTGTGCCTACATTAGCATGTCGGGGCCAAGCCAGCCTTTGGTTTTCTCTCTTATGTAATTCCCTCTGCTGCCAGTAGATACAGCGTTAACACAATGTTAATGTGTCCTTTTTTCGAATGTTTTTTAGTTCTAAAACATAAAATGCCAAGGCAATGGAACTCAAGAGCATGTTTGAAGGACATTAACAATCCAAAAAAGACATAATATTTGTCCTTTAAGAAATATGTCACTACACACAACCTTGATGCCACTATGATTATTTAAACAATCCTATTTGATAAAATAGAATGTCATTTTCAACAAAAGGAGCCATTCCTTGAATATTATGTGGTCTTATATAGAGTTAGTTCTTATATGGCTCAAGACCATACTAAAATGTTTTCAATAGTAGTTTCATATTGTATCATTTAGTATCCTTTTTTTGCATGTTTAGGAACATTCAGAGTAAATCAATAACATAATAAAGACGAGTATGTGGCGGATTCTCCTCAAGAAATGTTGCATCATGCACTTTAAAGCTGCCACTACTGCCACTACTACTTTTACTTTTAAATTCATTGTTATCCCTTGTTGCAAGACAGTTCCTTCAAACTATCTTTTTTTATCAGTCAACTTTCATCCGAATATTTTTTCGGAATTTGCTACAAAACCTTTATTTTATTTCCGTCTTATTTCCACAGCAAACCAATCGAGCATCTAAAACCAAGCAGTGTAATTGACTCCAGTGCCCTGTTTCTCATTTAGCGCGTGGTCGAACTGCGAGTTGTATTATTGCACATACAGTAGCGCAGTAATGGGATTGCTCGCCTCCCCTCTGCCCCGCGCTGTATTTGGCTATCTGATAGTTTGTTGCCGCTCAATGACAACGATTACTGTCCTACCGGCCGCCTGGCTCAATAGTAACATGCTTATCTTGTACTTTTGACCCAGGCAGCCGCGTGTACGCAACCGTGTCCCCTGAAGAAACAAAAAACCAAACGCAAGATTACATTTTCTATGGAGCAGGAAAGATTTAGCAAGGACACACTGTTTTTTATTATTTATTTCTTATTTTTATTGAATGTGCCGTGAGTGAGAGGAGAGGTCGAGGAACAGGAACAGCAGAAATTACATTTGCTATCTCCCTGGCTGACGGAGCTTGGCCACTCTCCAAAACACACGATGCATATTTATGGAGGTTATAAAGGCAGGTCTACATGGACGCCGAGTATGGATGAACCAACTAACACGTTAATAAGAAGAAACAAAGGAGTCACATGCTTTAAATTCAAATGAGTCTTTGGCTTAACAGTATAATTAATGGCCTCCTTTATGAATGTTTTCAACTTCTTCTGTAAAAAGACACTACGACCCTGATTTATCAAGCGTTTGCTCATGTGCAAAACCAAAGAGACATGTTAAAAGTGAGGCAAACTGACACAGTTGTCATCTCTCACAGACGCTAAAAGGAAGCAGCGCATTTTTTGCTCCTGTGACTGAATCAATATGCAAAATTGGGCATTTTTGCAAAAATGTGCAAAATAGGAGAAGATGCAGATCACGTTCTTTAGCAGACGCTGTCTGATTTATCACGACTAGCAGGGCCAAACTGAAAATGTTGTTCATGGGAGGGACACGTGTACACTTGTTGCAGGCCAGACTGCTACACCAACGGGTGTTAAAAATATTATCACTGCATTCAAATTTCTCATTCACAAAGTTAAAATAATAATGTGTTGTTTTGAAGGCAGCCACAGTAGTAAAAATACACACTTTACCTTTTGAGCCTTTTGGTTTGAGCCTTACTGGCATTCCCTAAAAGAGGAACGTTTCACAGCTTCTGTCCATGTCACAGTTTGTTTCTGCGTGTGTCCTACGTGCTTTTGAAGACCTGAGACCCGACATGCGGGCGGAGGTGCAGCTGCTGAAGATATTCTGATCTCTCTAATCCTTGCTCTCACAGACTCTTTGGCACAGCGTTAATGTTCACATGCATGTATTTTGTGTGCAATGTTGTTGTTGTTGAAGAGAAAATACTACATTTAGTACAATCAGGTATCCCAGCGACCTTTAAGCAACCTTAAATGGACAAACTACCAGACGTTGCGCCACATGAGATTCAAGAAACAAAAAACATTTAACTTGAAGCTGATTTTTTGTCTTTTTTCTTTATTGTGCATAGGTTGTTTTCGTTTACAGTAGAAAGAGACAAGCAGACATTATTCTTAGCCTTGCATAATTGCCATTTAATTCACATGATTTAATTACAACACCTCTGCTTCGTATTGTCCTTGTGAATGCTCCGACCGGACCCCATTTTCCCAGATTCTATCGCCCTCCATACTTCACTGTTCATTTTGTGCCATAAACTCCTAAAACGCAGAATAAGCCTAATCAATCTTAGTGAACGTAAACAGTGGAAATTCATCCTCATTTGTCCTGCGCCTCCCCCATCTATTATAGTCCCATTCCGAGAGGAGATTATCTTTTAAAGTGGCAGCTCCCTATTCAACAACACGCATTTAACTTCCCTGCTTGTTTTTGTGCAACTTTTCCCATTATTGTCCCGCTATAGCACGCATTGTCTTCTTGTCGCAATGCGTTCCAAGTTTTATGCATGCTATCTGGAAATGCTTGATTGAAAACTATTCTTTCCTTTTTCCGAGGCTAAATCCGAGCAAAAAGTTCCAATTCAGGAGCGACTATAAATTTAGCTCTCCATTATCTGGCTCATTTGGAGGAAAGGTGGCTTGGTCTCCCTTCGCCGGACACTGCCATTGATTGGACAGTGCTTTAGACATAATTTTAGATGTGCTGAAATGGACATTAGCCGCCTGTGCAAGCTGTTCCTGGAATATTGGTTCTCTACATCAGCTCAAGGAGGAGCAGGGCTGGCCAAGCTGTTTACACATCCAGCACATTTAGGTGATAAATAGGGATGTCAATTTTATTTGGCTTGTCGATAATCAAGAATATTCCACTCCGAAACTAATCATAAACAAAAAAATTATCAGTGTGACATTTTTAGAAGCAATATGAAGTCATTTCAATTCAATCTCCTCCAAAAAACATGCTTTTTATGCGTCTTGTTTATGTCACAGTAACTTCTGAAAATGTAATTCCGTAAAGCTGGTAAAGCTGCAGACTAGAGGAATGGTTATATACTGACCGAAAAATGAAAATCCAAGAAAATGTCACTGTTTGGTCACGGTGGCAATAATTGTAAATCATTGATAAATTGTGACGTTTCTTCTCACAATTGCCACTGCGAGACGGTACACGCCACATGAGAGGAGATCAGGGGAAAATGCCAGCTCATTTTTCGGATGGATTGAAAGATTAAATCAGGATTTGTGGTATTGTGGTTTTGAGCTTGTTTGCGGGCTAAGCTGTAAAGGTGCCGTTGATTTCATTAGGCTGGTCACAGAGGAATGGTAATATATAAGACAATTCAAGACTGTGATTATGAGTGATTGTTAAATTGTGACATTTCTTTCTCACAATTATTGCAGCTCTAAAACAGGATATTATATATACTATAACGGGACATTCCTGGTGATAAATAGTGTTTACTGCAAGACTGTTCATGCTTTGAGATCAGATAAGTGAAGAATGTAAGATCGTTTTTAATTTTGATTCATAGTAATGGGTCCTTTTTTTTTTTATATATATATTACTAATCTTGGCTTAAAGGAACAAACGCTAATGACAAAGATTATTTTCAAAAAGACGTTGTAAATGTTATCTTATAGTCACTGTAGTAAATAGCTTGAATTTAAATCAGTATTGCAGATCATTATCCTTAAACTAACAGCAAAAGCAAACTGCTACTGCAACTTTTGTAAACGTTGTATAAAATTGAACAATAACTTTTCCTGTTTGAATCTGCCCTTTTCCTTCCAAAAACCCATGACTCAGACCACTATAACAGGCCAGAGTGCCTCCACATTTAACCGCTTATTCAGACTTGATCAGGAACAATTAATTATATAAAAAAAAAAAAAACATTTGGGGGTGCCGCTCGGCGTACGTTAGCGTCCGTCGTTAGCGCTGCTTCATTAGCCTTCTATCTCCAGGCTTGGCGTTAATTAACTCCCTGTCTCCCTGCAAACGACTTGTAAATGTATTTAGGCTTTTTCATATATTGCTATTTACCTATTATGCTTAAGCAATCTCCATGGCGTGGGTCATATGTTAAGGTGTCGGTGTGTGTGGGCTGCAGGGAAGAATAGTGGAGAAGCGTATTGGAGAAAAGTGAGCTGCCTCTTCTATGAAAGCGCTATTAAATTGTCAGTTATGATGGATGTTCCGCCTTTTCTGCATTAACTGGTACATTAGCAGTCATTAATTCTTCAGGATGTGCACTGGAGATCACAGCCTCCCAGTGGGCTTCAGTGCCATGATAAAGGCGAAGGGAAAGGAGGGGGGAGAGAGGGGAGAGATGGGAGAGGTGATATGGATGGAGAATGTTATTTGGTCCTATTGTAAGCACAAGCCATGTATGGATTTATGTTGGGTTTAGTCCTGGACATATTATGCCTTTGTCTGGTATGTAGTTACAATCCATGACATGTTGACGTCTTAAATCGCAATACTGATTTAAAATGACTTCAAAAGTGCATCACATTTTCCATTACAACTTTGT
Organism: Chaenogobius annularis; assembly: GCA_015082035.1. NCBI lineage: Eukaryota > Metazoa > Chordata > Actinopteri > Gobiiformes > Gobiidae > Chaenogobius > Chaenogobius annularis. Next base: position 527,184 of record BJKM01000085.1, on the reverse strand, counting down.
AAATGGGCCTTAAAACTTCTGCCATGGACACAATAAATTGATACCTTTGGAATAGGGACATCTTGATATCACATTTTAGTGTTTAGGGATTATTGTGAGAAAAAGCACCATGATTTAACAATGATTCAATAGCAAGGACCACACGCAACCACAAGATATGCGAATAACAATAATTTATTGATGTGAGATGAACGCTGGTGATCCATGGCAGCTCGAGCCGCAGACCGATGGCTGCGAGGAGAGACTCTGTGTGAGGACTCCGTTTCAGCAATCTGCCCAGCCGATTCGTGACCTCCCATCTTATGAGACTGAATTCTGAAAGAAAAGCATATTACAAGGAGGCCGAGGGCGGGTCGAGAGAACAAGCGATGACTGAGGCATTAGGCTGGTGGAGGCGTTGTCCTGCTCACGAACCTCAGTTAACATATTAACTGCATTTTACAATTACTGAGAACATGACTAAACAATAGTGAAAGGTTTAATTTTCTCTCATTTCCATTCTCTAACATACTAATAACAGTAACATACTATTGCTCAAGAAAACAAACCTTTTGAATGACTGAAGTAAATTAATGTGACTAAAAACTCAAGAGAACAGAGTATGTTCAGAGCAGTGGACATTTGGGTAATTTACTCAAACATGCATAAATCACTCTGAATACAACTTTGTGAGAGAACATGATAAGGAATAACAATTATATAAAAGCTCTTAAAAGTCAATCTCGCTTATATGTTTGTTTGTTCTTTTGTAAATTAGTACATTTTATGTTTTCCACCTAATAGAATATTGTTAAAGCAGGACTTTGTGATTCATGTAATAATCGAAGTAAGAGCCAAAAGCAGCACTCTGAATGGCTGTGATTGGGTGGTCCTGCCCAGTTTCACTTTACCTTCTGAAAAAAGCTCTTATAAAACCGTGCCTGCGTCTAAAACGAATGCATGTTAAGATTAGTGATGTGCCAAAGGGTTAGTAAGGCCGATTTAAAAATACATACTGTACTTCATCCTGTTGTGTCTCATTTAAGTTCTGGTTTAGTCCTGCCTGTTTGTTTTTTTGGTATAGTTATAGGTCTTGCGCTATCACAGATCCTCAACCTGTCTCCAGACGTCTCTTAATTGGGGATTTATCCTCTCTCCTCTTCCAAACAACTTCAAAACCTTCTAATCACAATGAGTCACAATAGCTCAGGCGGGGGAAAAAGTCTTTACAAACTGAAAAGACAGAAGAAAAAATATGTATAAGTGTTTGAGCCCAATTTGATTTTGATGTGGACTTGATATGGTTCTGGTTTAGTCCTGATGTAGCCCTGATGTTGCCTATGTTGTCTATGTCCAGGTTTAGGCCTAGTTTAGTCCCAATTTTAATGTGGTGTTTGTACGACGCACCCTTAGTCTTGGTCTAGTCGAGGTTTAATTTCAGGTTTTGTCCCAGGTTGGTCCCAATTTTGTTTCGTTTAGACCTGGTTTAGTTCAATTTTAGAAAGCTTGCATTGTATATATTATTCAGTTCTCTTTGTGGTATGGTCTTGTGATGGCTCGGGTTTGGTTTAGTGCTTTTGTAACACCATATTTTGTCCTTGCATTTGTTTGTGTTTTCCCAGAGAGCCTAACACCTAAATGACCCATGCTAAAACAAATCTGAAATGGACATCTGAGCAGTGGCTTTTTGTTTGTGACAAGAGCCGACACGAAACACAATTAGCGCAGTTAGCAGCACTTAGCTCATGAGAACAGAGGCGTACGCTGATGCTAACGATGCCTTTTTACTCCATCCAAAAGCATCTTGTTGTTTTCTCCTGTCAAGATAGAACAAAACACATTGGATTTACATAAGGGTTGCATATTTCAGAACGATAAAAATATAACTGTCCACTGATGGATGACTTAACGACGCGCTTTTTCATGGCAATCATAAATGCACATGTTCTGTTTCTCAATTACCTTAATGAGTTTCTAATATGCATCCATAACCAGACCCTAAAAGCCAAACAATTAACAATGATCTCTCCAGTGTGTCCTAAGGTTTTGCAGGCTAAATTAAAATTGACCTAAAGCCCTTATGCCCCATTTATCTAGGCTCATTTCAAATTAAACTTACATTAGATACATTCATTATTTAGCGCTTATCTTAAGGCTAACGTTTAGCCCCAAGTTTATCAGGCATTTTTTTGTGTCGTCAGTTTCACACACAAATATCAGGTTTTACAGTTGCCACTCATGTATAGATAGATTTGTGGTTTCCCCAGTGCAGCAGCAGAACCAGTAGCCACCTCAGGCGTTCTATCTGCTCCTCGTCACTATCACCACATTGTCCTAGAATCAGGTTTGTATTTTGCCAAATATCAAAATCTTCAAACAGATTTTTCCTTGTCCACGGCATACGTACAATTGCAGAAGCAGCGATTTGTTTACACCGAATAATACTTCCCAAGCAGGAACAGACCGTTTTTTGGTTTTTTTGTATATGTCGAAACTGAAAAATTCCGAAACAAAGCAAAGCACAGTGAGATGCATCATTGAAGACCAACCCACGCTTCTCTACATTCAAGGCATTCAACCTCTCACTCATTCATGCAGAAGACACTGGAGGCAAGGTGGACTATGTGTCTTGCCCAAGGACACAACAGTATTTACGGTAATGGAACCAATGGATCTGACCGCCCTAATAAGGATGTTTATGTCGCGAACGGGAGCCGGACCAGAAGACGAGTATTCTATCAACTGAGCTACTGTTATTGCTCCAAAATAACTTGATAAAAATGCATGGTGTGCATGGTGTTCGCCTCTCCACAGATTTGACCTGTAACTGCTGGCATCATCGCCTGCTTGTCTCCATGGAGATAGCGTCTGATACATTGTGAAACATTGTAGACAGAGCTATGGCTATCAGAAAAGTTACATAGTGCACTTTACTATCCATTGCACCTTTATATGTCTTCTGTTTCTGTTATAATCTTCCTTGTTCAACTGGTCTGAGCCACAAACTTAGACTTTTTTAACATTTTGTCGTCAACTTATATTTTCTCTTTTCTGGTACAATGGGAATTATTTAAGATGGAAACAGAATGCCTTGTTTACCTCTAACTTCTGAATAATGCTTGTACCCAGCAGACCTCATGAAATAAATATTTTTCAAGCGGCGCAGGTCTGTTGTGTTTTAAATAAGATGTGCAGATGGCTGTGCTGGATTAAGGGAAGCCTGGTTCCTCTGGACAGCCTTTTATAAACTGTCAAAGCAGAAAACAACATTTCACTGCCAATTTAACAACAATCACTGGACCTGCCGTGTTTGGACCGATGACCAGCAACTCAGCACATGGCACATGGCTGATTTCACTCTGCACAGTGCAAAGAAACAAGCACACAGCAGAGTGATATGAATGAAAAAGTGGAGACTCATGGTTATGTGGCAGGACAATGTGGCATAAAATGGATATCACGATCAAAGGTGGGTTACATTTACTCAACTACAATCACTTGAGTCATTTTTTTATAAAATTGTTCATTTGTCGAGCATGTTTTGTGCACAATTTCATTCAAAGTGCTTTACAAAACTGAAAAATATGCAATCAAAGCTCAATACAATCCGATAAAGACATACATTATAACATGAGTAATATATTTTACAGTAGAACAATATTCTTACTTGAGTAAAGGTTTTGGTTACTCATCCCACGATGATGTCCAATTTTGGCCCAGTGCGGCCCTCAGACCAATTTTTGTTGGCCCCCAGTCCTGCAGGGGGATTGGCCCAAATGATCATTGGCATTGCTTTTTACTGCACATTGAAGTAATTACATCACATTGCATTGGGACGCAGAACTAAAATGAATGTTCCAAGTCTTATTAAAGGTACAGTGACTCAGTAAAATGTCAAATGCATCCCTCTTAATGACTGTATTAAACCAAAATGCATCCTTTGGTTTAAACATTTGTGTTTGTTGCACCAACCCATCCGATATGTTGGGTTGTAGTCGACGGAAGAAATTCTTGGTCGACTAAAAACATGTCCTTTACATCAATTAGTCGACTAAAAGGGAGCAAAGTCGAATGCAATGACCATATATCTAAACCAAAAGATCATAAAATAAAAAACATTAAAAAGAATAAAGTCAGTCCTAAAACCCCAGCTATCTGACTCTGTTGTGCGTCTCTCTTTTATGTTGTTGTTCATATAAATCCTTATGATCCCAATAAAATAATTGGTTGACTATCTTTTTTTTTATCAAATTAGTGACCAAAACCTTACAGTCCTAGATATGTTACAGTTTTAGATAGTTCCACATTTTTGTTTTCTATTGTTTGAACATTTTAGATTTTGCAATTACAATAACATCAACTTAAAATTGGTATGTCCATTCAAGGTACCCGTACTCTCCCTTTAGCAGTGGTTTCTCCAGACACGTTTTACTCATACTTGATGAATGATTTCTTGGACCACTACTTTGTGCTTCGACTTAAGTAATACTAATTTGAAGTAATAGCATTCTTACTTGAATAAAAATGTTTTGCTTGTCTTCCTTCTTCTGATTACAATATGAAAGAGAAAATATGCCCCAGAGATACAATACAACTGCTTCACCTGCTTTGGACCTTATTTGCTCCTTGTTTATTCTTAGCTTTGATGTAATTTCCTTGTTCATTCCACGCTCCCTTTTATCTTGTGCAGTTGTGATTGTAATTCAGTCCAGTTCCTTCTGGTTAAAATCCCAAATGGGCTCATGTTTGTTATGTTAGTTTTCTGTCATGCAAACTTTTTCTGTTGTGGACAAAAGACCTTCCCGCGAGGATTCACAAAATGTCTTGTGATTTTATTTAACGACCTGTTTAGTCCATGAACGCGCGGCCATCTGTTGGGTCTAGACGCTGTTAACGCGCTGGAGAGGAGGTCAAACAGGAGAAGTTAGAGAGGGTTGAACGGCGCTCCCACAGTGCCCTGCTGTAGCCCACTTCTGTAGCAGACGACCAGGTATTTATCATGCAGTGACAGCAGGTCAGAGGCAACTATTGTTACTATTTTCTGTTTTTTGCTCTCAGACAGCCCCTCCTCCCCTCTCTGCAAGGTTTTTGGTGATTAATGTCCTCTCTCATCTGGAAAAAACGAATTTGAAAAGTTTGTAAAGTTGGACAGCTTTCACAAGTGAAAGTAATTATGGAAGACTTCATGTGTCACTTTTCAAAGGCTGTTGTGGCACTGGACACATTTTGCAGATAATTATATTACTTCAAAAAGAGTCTGCCATTTTAGACTTTTAAGCCATATTCAGATGGGATTAGTTACCAACGGACTTCAGGTAAATTGTAATAATTACGTACGTTGTCTGTGTTTCTAGTGCAGTCTAGGTCTGTGAAATAGGCCTTTTCCAATAGTACCTACTTGGCTCTACTAAACTCGACTCAACTCAGCCCTGCTTTAGTGCATTTCCGTTTAGCGCTACCTCCTCAGGCCAAGTCGAGCCAAGCAGGGACTAAACGTGACGTCCACAGACCGCCAGACGCCAACGGTAAAAATGGAAGACAGTACACAGCTGTGTCCTCCGCAAACATGCTGCGCACCACAGGAGTTTAGAGTCTTTTTACAATTCTTAAACGTGAGACATAAAAGGCAGGCCACCGACATTAAGAGAGACTTATAACATCCGTATGATTCCCCCGGGAGCATAGGCTGAACAATCATGCAGAAAAAGAGTGCACGCTTTGTAGTAAAACACAATCTGTGCTAAAGCTAGCGGCTAGCATCAGCTCTCTCGCTTCCAGAAGACAAAGGAAATGAGTGGAGCACGGCAGTTCTGGTTTAGATGCACGTACAAACTGTGTGATTATCGTTTTATCATCAACAGTATGGCAGATAAAAGATTTTAATGCACAGAAAGTTGACTATAAACGGCACAGGAAGTGAGTTTACTGTAGCTGTAATCTGCAGCAGCTTCACGGACTCTTCCAGTGTGGATTATAAACAAACTCACGTGAGGCTCTACGTTCGTTTAATGTTATATTTGTGTAAAGAATGCTTCAAACTGGATTAATATGGATGTTTTGTGGACAGGGTGCCATTTATTTTGGGAGAAAAATACGATAAGGACATGGATGAGAACGCTGTAGTTCAACTTTAGCTTCATGAGGTGAGTAATAAAGTGTATTTGTCCTGTTGGCTTTTCTCCGTGTTCACATCTTTCCCCTGTGTTTGTAATTCCATCTGCTTCGCTCTGCTTTATTGGTTACTTGGGCTGTTTAGCTGATGTTTTATAGTTACTATATTGTTGTGTAGCAGTTGTGTTTTGGTGTTTGTCTGTCAAGCAGACGTCCTTTTGAGTCACAAATCATTTGCACTGTTTCCACGCCCAGTTTTACACAGCACCACTGAGCACCAGGTGTAATGGACATGCCACCAGGACTGAGCGGGGCCGCGAGCCAAACCCAATAGAGCTGAGTAGGTACTAATGGAAAAGCTGTAAAAGTGTCTGTAAACCTTCCCCCACATTTTACCTACTTTAATTCAGCAAACTCAGAGATGTCAATGCTCACGTCTGTGATTAGGGCTGTTTTAAGTCCATGAATTTGATGTCATTTGATTCGAAATGTCTCTGTGGTCCATTTTAGGTCCAGAATGAAAACAAAATTTATATTAATTTGCCATGGACCATTCTCCAATTTAATTATCTTTTTTCTCCAATTGAAAAGTAAAAAAAACAAACTGCGGTAAAGACGTGACTCAGAAGTACAAACCCGTTGTCGTGGCAACAGAGGACCAAGCAGCATGGAGGTTCTTTTGAGAAAGTTTAGTTGGATCGAGGGGTTGTGTCGGCGTGAATGGATTAAAAGACAGAGTTGCCGGCTGTTTCATAAGAAATATGATCGTTCAGATGTCATTCTGATCATCGATCACGACAACGTTGTGAAGAACAATGTTTGATGCTACAGCACGGATAGTACATAATGCAAACCTGAAATGGAAGAAATGCTAATGACATTAATGAATGAAAAGGTTTTTAATACATTCAAGCGTGTTATCAGAATAAAGTCAGTAAAAACCATTCGATGTCTCACATTGCTTTCCCATCCCAATGCAAAAAAAAAAAACTTTCTAAACTAATTTCTTTCTACAATCAGTCAAAATCAAATATACAAGTTACAAAGTTGTGGTGTATGCAATGAGTGATCTCCATGTCCTTTATAGACGCTGATGTCCTGATTGATCTTTACTAACTGAAACTATAAAAACTGCATTTGGTACAGATTGGACCATGTTTTCAGGTAAAAACGTACATGTTGAGACAGCAAACTGATAAAAAAAAAAGAAAAAAGAAATGCAACAAAATAACAGCATGAAAATACCATAAAGTCCTTATAGATACTTGCACTTGCCCCAAGCTGAGAGAGGAACTTCAACAACCCAGTGAAAAAGAAATGGAAAAGCAACTGTTTCCAGTCCATTAAAGCAAGTCCGAACAGCGCCACAACAGCCCCACAGCCTATTGTCAGTGGCACCGGCGCAGCACGTGTCTCCTCTGTCTCCTCCATCGCCTCCTGCCCGCTCTCGTCCATCAGCTGCTTGACGTGAGCGAAGACGAAGCCCTCCTATAGAGCCATCACTTATTTGTATCTCCTCTCCTTCTGATGATGATCACAAACGACCTCAGGGGCCAACCTTCTCTCCATTCCTCCACTTCAATACCAGCCCACACACTGAGACAGAAAGAAAAAAAAATAAAACAGTAGATGTGGGGAGTTGGCGCTCTCGTTTGCGCTAAATTCTCCACTGGGGCGGCCTGACCTCTTCCACATCTAACTGTAGACCTTTGGAGACTGGAGCGTGGCCTGGTTTAATTACTCTTAAAAAAAACAAGTAGGAGGTGGGTGGGATTATAATTGCCATGTGTCAAGAAGCGTGTGAGAGATCAGCGCTCCGGAGGGCACGAGCGTCTGAGGAAGCCCATTCAAACTGTATCTGCTGCTTACATAGACGATTATTCCCCATTTTGTTTTGAATCCGTGCTAAATAGGAATCCGATCGAGGCGCTAAATTGCTTGCGACTGCTGTGCTTAATGCTACAATGAAGTACAAGCGAAATGCAAGGGTGGTAGACGTCAAGCTATAGTGGAGGAGATGAGAAGTGAAATGAGCAATACGTGTTGGAAAATGTACAGTCTCAATCATCTCAATAAAAAAAATAAAAATAATCCAGACATTTAGTTGCTAAGAGAATTGTGAGAATAACAGCCAGTTTGTAGAATAGCTTGAACTGCGGACGCGCTTCAATTTGGAGATGGACTGAGGGGCCAGAACTTGATGTCCTGTGGTCTTTTAATAGAGCCCTGAAGAAGACCGCCGCGGTCAAAAAGCGTTGGCGTCCCTCCACACAATCCTAAAAATAAAGGACTTTTAAATGTACCCAGTCAATGAGTCTTCTGCCTCGCTAGTCTCCTCCTTATGACAAGACAAGTTGGGTTTTCAAAGCCATAAACAGTGTTATAGTTTTGTACTTAATACCACAAAAAACCTACTATGTCTTGAAATCTTTTGATTGTTTATTTAATTTTTTTAAACTTGTACATTGTTTAATGGACGATCGCGCTTTCTCACAATTGGAGAAAGAGAAATTTTGTCGCTAGGTTACATCACACCAAGCAATGTTGTGTAATAGCTTTCCCCATTAAAATGATAGGACAGAAACTTTGCCAATGACCTTTTGTGAAATGTAAGCAACAATGTAACATCACTGTGAAGCGCTAATATCAGTTTCTCCACCAAAAAATCTCATCTCATTCCTCTTACAAATTCCTGCTCGCTGCTCCTTTTCTTTACTCAAACACAAGCCGCTGTTCTCCGTTCAGACTGACAAGGCCCGCGATGGAACCAAAGTGTGCGACTGTGGACCCTCGTCGTGGGAAATACCGAATGTGTGGCTGTGTTGTTTAAGTCAGTGTTGGCCTCATCATTCTCAATACAGCCACATGTCCTGCAGCCTGTGGTGAAGGAGGCGTAATTATAGCATGGGGCGACAGTGTGTGCTGATTATGCAGGGGCAAGAAGATGGCAGCCCAATAATGAAGGAGATTTCACTTTAGCTGTCACATGTCATCTCAGCCGACGACAAAGGGAAAACATGAAAAGAAAGGCAAAGTTATGCGTGTGAGTCATAAGGCGCCGATCAGGCAGGACCTTAAACTTTCAAAGATGTTCCAAATGCAGTCTCTGTTCTTCATCAGCAGCAATATGTGAACTAGTTTGTAATCTTGTCAAGGTATTACAATAGTGTGTGCTTTGTTCTTTTTCAACTCAATTTAAAAAGGACAAACGGAGCACTGTTGGGATGAAAAGTACAATCTCTTATAGAATTTGTATTGCATTTATTAATACGTGTTTTATAACTAGAGAATAATAACAAAATAAACGGAATCTGAACTGCAAAAGATGATTCCTAAAAGAATATTAAATCTGTAGATGTTTGTGCTTTTGGAGAACCAACCGTTGGCTAAAGAATCCTTTGGAATCTGGAGAAGTATAGAAAATTTGATTAGATCGCAGTTGTTGTTTTGGAGATGAATGCTAAATTTGAATATCAAACGTATATTGTCTTGAATTAAAGTAATAAAAAATGAACTAAAAAAGAGACAGTTAATCTCATATTCAAGTGTATTAAGTGATATATCTGCACTCGTGATTAATTGTATGGTCTATTCACATTTTGTGCAATACTTGAACCTCAACAAAGACATTTACAGGCACATTTCTGATGTATTGTTAAAATAATGCAAAAAAACACATCAAGATATTCATTTTCATTCATTCAAAATTAAAATGTATTGCAAAAAACATGTAAAGACTGCAAAAAGAGTAGAAACTTCCACACAAGGATCTGAGGTGATGTACCTGCACTATTTTTACTATCCTTTCAAACAAGATATTTACAGGCATGTTTAAGCACATTTCTGATCATGAAAATCAAACTTGAAAACGTTTCAGACTTGAAAACGTGTACGTTATGTTTAAAATTGAGTACCACCTTGCACATAGTGGACAAATTGAGCCATACCCCAGAAACTCTCCCCCAAAAATGGAGATTGATCACATATTTTTGCTCTGGTGGTTTTCACTTACAGTTGAAATCACAAAAAGTCGGTTTTGTCTGGCATAAAAGCTGAGGACATTTATCCAGATTGTGAAAACAAAAGACCCAGCAATGAATTAAGAAACTCTATATCTAATGTCAAAACATTAAAAAAACAAAGTATGTGTGTAAGTCATCCAAGCACATCAAGCAAGACCATAAACTTTTAAAAGGGGAAAGATATTGGAAGTGGAATTATGAACTGTCACAGCCCCAAAGTAGTAAGTCATTTCCTTTCCCCCTTTGGCAATTCTTGCCCTTTTCAGGGGACTCTAATATTAGAAAACATTACGGCAAGAATTATTTTCTGACATTCAAATGTTATTGCTTGTGCCAGAAAGTGTGCTGCTGCTGCTTTGTGCATTTGGCAACTTGACAGCCGTGACGAGCGGCAAGAAAAAAGTATTTTGTTTTTGCTGTTGTTTTAGCGTGTAACCCGGCCCTGCCCCACTGGCCCTATATTCTCCAGTGTTTTTTTCCGACAGACCATAAATGCATCAATAATTGAGTGAGCTCCTAAAATGGGGTGGGCTAAAAGAACATTAAAAATTTTATGGCTTGTCATCATGCCCCCCTGTGACGTTCGACCGCCCTACTGTGACTCCGCCCACACTGTCCCTTTAGGCGACGTCTACCACCAGGAATACAATATGTATCACTTTAAATTTTGCCAACATGGGGGGTTATAAAAAATAAAATAGGTTTGAAACAAAAATGCAAATTTAGCCCTGTTTTCAATTGAGGCGACGCGACAAAGTATAGACTAGATTTAAATGCTTACACGACTGATTAGCCAGATCATATATTTTCTGTTTTTGTGCAGTAGCATGAGCTCTGACCAACCCGGAACGGCTTAATGAGACGTGTGTCTCATTAAGCCAAGTTTACTACAAAAGGATTGTAGTGATTGACGGCACCAGAGATGTTCGAGTCGATTCCATACAAAGTAATACAATGGCAAGAATCGCAATATCAATCTAATACCGATAAGTAGTTAAAATCTATTGAAACTTCTCTACTACAAAGAATTTAACCTTGGCTGTCCTTATTTTCTCTCCACCCAAGCTTGAGCTGAATGTATCCATCGATGATTTTGCTCAAGTATACCGGTGAAAATACTTTTGGATACCTCTGTCAGTATCGATATATCAATATTTGATATTGATCCGCCCATCACTAACAGAAGAACAGCCTCAATGTCCAAATTAGAAAATTAGAATTACTCAGAACTCAAATAAATAAATAGTCTCTTAGATTAAGACATAATACTAATTAATAGTGATGTAACATTAATCGAGTTGTCAAAAGTCTTTACAAGTAAATTTTACACATATATTCGAATTACAAGCTCCATTGCTTAAACGCACTGCATTTTGTTGCAGTTATTCAATTAAATGTGTTTTTGTTACCTTGAAAAACATGCATTCTTACTGTGAGTGGGCCCGCCTCTCCACCGATCTGACCTGTGACTGCTTGTTGACGCCACCTGCTTCATACCACCAATGCTCCTGGAGACATTCTTCAACTTCTAACATTACCATCCAGATCGCAGTTACATCGGAATTCTCTTGTTGCACAATGAAAAAAACACATCATAATTTGTTCCTATTTTAAAATATTAATGTGCGGTCAGTTTGGCCATTACTCAGAGGCAGACAGAGAGAGAGGGGACAGAGAAGGGCAAGCGAGAGGGCGGAGATGACACACGGCCAGTGATGAATGGGGTTCACGCTCGGCGGCCCCAAGCACTCGATTAAAGTCCAATCATTATTGCTTTTTGTAGATTTTTACATAAACACAAAACAACCATCTTGGAAATTGCAATTAAACGCAGCAAACCATCTTGAATTCCCAATAACTTTCCCGCTTGCATTAACTAAAGCGCAGATATATTCCGGGAGAGTAGTTCTTTCATCGACTCATGATCAAATTATGTAAATTCTTAAGTGCATCTAGGAAGCCAAGCGCAAGTGATACAATGTTGTGTCTAGACAGAGCATTTAAGAGTTTGTTCCCATGTTTTAAGGCAGGGAAGCATTCTGTAAAGTGTTCAATAATTTAGCGTTGTTTTTTCAAACCATTTGGTTTTGGGATCTAAGGGGCCTGCTGGCAAACAGGCGATGGCAAAAGTGTGTGTGTGTGTGTGTCTGTGTCTGTGTGTGTGTGAGGGGGGGTTGTTATTGTGATAGGGAAATGCGTGAAAACACCTTGCCGCAAAGAACACACCAAAATGAGTCACCGGGATGACGTTTGGCGAGGCTGAAATTAGGTTTGCGAACACAACTTCTGGGACGCAAAGGGACATGAGGAGGCGCGTCTTTGTAACAGTTTGGCGTTCTGTTGGCTGGTTTCGGAGCTAATTTGTTTCGCACAGAACAAAGGTAGCGCAACAGGGATAGTTGGAGAGGCAAACAGGAGCCGTGAAGGACAAGCCGAAATGTTGTGAAAAGCCTGTCGTGTGTAAGTTTTGGAACATGGCAAAAAAAATAAAAGAAAGTGTGTATTTCGTACCTCAATATCATACCACACTGTGAAAGACTTTTAGAATTCAAAACGCAAGTCGAAAACTTTTTTTTTTTTTTTAATGTCATATCAGATTAGTGATACTGAAATGTCACACTCAATTTCAATTCAAAGAAAATTGTTTTATACCAATTATGACACCACAATGATAATAAAAACAGACTTTAGACTAAAATATGTCATTTTCCTAATTCTGATATACATAAAGACGATTCTTAAACTATCCAGAAAAGGTCGTATTTTGTCCAGTTTATGTGATTTATTTAGTATCAGCGCCACCACAGCACTGGAGCTTTAGCCTTTCATTCATCATGTGCAATTTATCCTATATTGTTGCATGTTTATTTTTCCGTTCTAACCTTTGGTAAAGTGTCCTTAAGTGTCCAAAAAGAAGCTTCTAAAATAAAAGAAATCTAATTAAAATAAATTGAAGTATTCTGTACATGCGATCAAGTATTCATTGCATCCATCTCTATGTCCATTTATAAATAGATTAAAACGTAGCTGGACAAATGAGACTTTTGTGTTCGCTGCCTGCTTTTAATCATGGTAATTTTATTGCTTTGCCTTGAAGGTTCCCCATTATGTCTTTAAAGGGGACATATTGTGTAAAATCTACTTGTACGTGTTTTAACCTTGTTATAACAGTGTTTCTTCATCATTAGGTTACTTAAAGTTGTAATTCCATTGATTGATTCATGCATGTTTAAATAATCCTGTAGTGTACGCTCGAGTGTTCTGAAAATTCCTGTTTTCACCGCCCCCTTGCCTTGCAATTATTTAAAAAATTTAAACTCCAGGTCATAAATGAAGCAATTTTTCACCAGTAAAAACAAGTAGTTAAATGTTACTGTAAAAAATTAGCTCTGCAGTTTTGAAAATTGACCTGTTTAATTAGTTTTAGATCAACATTGCAGTTTAAAATGAATAAAGAGCTACATATGTTATAGTTTATAACTAAATACATTTAAAATATGTTACCTTTAAATGCATCTAACTAACATTTCTTTTATTATGGGTTTTTTAATTGCTCAATACAATCAATTGCCTAATTATCTCCAGGGACATATATGAGTTTATACCATATGTGGAATAATCTAGGCCAAATATATTCAAGGACGCAAACTTTATCACATATTTTTATGCAATTACTGTATTTTTAAGTCGAGTTCTTCAACTATAAACCAAAGCTATTTCCACTATAAAATGTTGGTTCAGACAGAAAAAGCAATGTGCAAATCCCAGGGTTTTCTCTAGGAGGAGACAGACTAATTGTAAACTGTAAAACACATTCACTGCAGAAGGCCACCAACATAAAACACTGCATAATAAACAATAGCAGTGAAGGCTCGGGTTGTTTATCAAGACAGAGCTCACTCAAACAGATCCACTGCAGTAAGTTTTAACAGTCGGGTATTCTCTTTTGTAAGATATTTAGTTTCTCATAACATTATTAATTGTTTATTCTTGTGTGCATTAACATTTTTGTATCTTGAGTGACCAAGCAAATCAAAACATACTATTCTTATATTCCCATCGAATTTACTTCAAAAAGATGCTTAGTGATTGCTTTTGCTTCGGCCTATACAATGAGATCTACAGCACAAATCAATGTAGATGGGCTATATGCTCATAATTTATTTCACTTCATAGTACTTTTAAGTTTTTTATGTTTGAGCAACAAAACGTCATTACAATATGACAATCTGGCCAAACTTATATAATGTCACATGGTCATGCCACAATTTTATTTTATATATCGATAAAAAATGTTTACCTTCACCCCAAAAATGTCTTATTTCTGCAGTTATCAGATTACTGAAATGTATGTGTGAACAGTCAAGTCTGATTTGAGTAATCTGATTTCTGTCTGATTGTTGTTGTTGAGTGTTGTAAAGTGTTATTGTTAAATCTATTGTACTTTGTGTTTCTGATGATAAGATTTCTCTATACATATCTATACATATGTTTTTGCACATCTTGTAGATGATTCTTGGGAGCGTCCTGTCCAGTATTTTGTAGTTTTTGTTGATGAATTGTCCGGTGGTGTACCACAATATGACAAATGTCCACCAATGTGAGAGTTGGAGAGAAGGGTAGGCATAATAAGCCTTGGCTTCTGCCTACACCTGGTCAAATAACATATTTGTTATGTGCTTGGATGTAGAGCACTTTTTGTTGTTTTTTGTTTTGTTTTTGACCAAACAACAATAAATAAAATAAAATAAAAAGAGAGGGGGAAATCTATTTGGATTGCTTTAAAAATACATTGTAAACTTTTGCTTTTAATTTCCTGTAGAATGTTATTTGACTCTGTGGATGTAGTGCTCCGGCGATGGAGATGATCGATGGATACTGGTGGAATGTGCTTTTTGCTGCAGCCAAAAAAGCAGTAGCCCAAAATGTCTGACAGGGATGGAAACGACTATGAAGGACTGGACTGAAATAGCTTTGGACATTTATCAAATTAAAAAAACGTACTTTTGCACTGAATTTGAAAATAGACGCATTTGCCGGACATTGGAACAAATGGGACAAAAAAGTGCTAGACTGACTTGACACAGACTAATAAAAACAAACACAACTCTTGCTTTACGAAGAGTAAACTGCAAACTTTCGATTACTAAAAAAATGTTGCTGCTTGGATAAACTCAGAATAATATCTACACCTTCATAGACTTTTCCTTAAGCTCCTCTTTCTACACCTCCTCAAGAGAGTACAATAAGTACGTCCAACACTTCCCCAAATACCTCATCTTCTTCCACTCGCAACTCTTTTCTTATCCTCATTCTACTTTGTTTTAGCCTTCACCAAATTGCGCTACAAACCTGTCAACTCTTGAGTTTTTTAAAGGAAAAGCAAGCAAGCCGACTTCTTTGCCCTGCTTGCGTTTGATTCCCAGCAATCCTCGACTCTTCCTCTTTTGCAGGCGTCGTGTCATGCTTTTCTGTTGTGATGAGAGGCAGGGATCGGCGAGGCGCGGGCCGGGGAGGAGGCTGACAGAAGCTACCTGTTGTTCCCTCCACGTTCGCAGGCGCCGGATCCGTCTCTGGTTTTGGCTCCCTAAACTCCAGAGCTGTCGAGCGGTGGCAGCTTGATTCTAAAGCGCTCCCCCGTGTGTGCGCGTCGTGAGGAGCGGCGGCCATGACAGAGAATAAAAGGAGTGAAATGTAGTGAGCAGCGAGCAACAATGTGAAGAGAGGCCACACTGCGCTCGCTGTTTAAAACCGTTCGGAAAGTATTTGGGACTCAGATGTTTCGGTTTTCAAATGGGTCACTGAAGAATGTTAGTTGTAAAATAGCTATGTAGTTATCTGGTGTCATGTCACTAAGTCTTGATTTAGTCCTGGTTTAGTCCTGACATTGACTTGTTTTAGACTGTTTTATCCACACGAGCAAAATTCAGAGTTTTGGACCAGACCGCATGTTCGCTTTGGTATGTGAAAAGTGCAAATATTGTAAATAAAATGTACTTATGTCATTTGGCACGTTTTCACACATCATTCAATATGAAGTGTAAATGAACAATTACACAGTTCACACAAGCTAACAAAAGCTAACGTTTAGCTACACAAAAAAGAAGCATTCATGAGTTCACGGCTCATGCTTTCTGCAAAGAAACCATTATTTTCGCTTTACAACATGATAGCTTTATATCTATAGATAGATATAACAATTCATCATTATACATTTCGTAACCAGACCATTTCAAGACGGCAGACTCCAAAAGTCCGCGCTAACTGGCCACAGTCTTTCACGCGTTCTGCTGTCGCCTCGGTGCTCGTTCCCGACGCCAAAGCGACATGGCGATGTCGTCATAAAAGGGGAGGCACTAGACTCCCTATTCAGGAAGTAACGCGGAAGTAGGGAACTTTTTTGGAGACATGCGCCAATTAGCACACGCCATAGGCTTGAATTGGGCGCCATTTTGTCTTCCGGGGGCTTGGTTTAGCCACGTCTGAAGTCAGTTCCTCATTAGACTAATTTCTTCGTGAATATGATGTACAACGGATTGTAATAAAACGCACAGCATTTTGCTCAACACACAGAGAACACGTCTGAACAAGCCCCCGGAAAACAAATTCCGCATTACTTCCTGAATGGGGGGATAGCGCCTCCCCCCTTTGTGACCAGTCCGCGTACACCATTCACCGTGAAGTCAAAAATGTGATTTTTGAGGATTTTAGAAACGGTAAAAAGAGTGAAATTCCTTCTATTTTATTTTTAGATTAAACATTTTTTAGCACTTTCGGTAATTTTAGTGGCCGAGCTCTTGAAATCGTCAGGCCGGGAGGCTGCAGTTCCGCGGAGTGGCCACTACTCAATTTGGATCGCGGAGGGGGCGCGCCTTATCCAGTTATTATAATACATCCATGGTCTGAATAGTACCCTGAACAGTGCTTCCACCGACATCTTCTTTACAGTGTGTCAAGGACTTCCTGCTAGTGCCCCCTGGTGGCCGTTAGCCAGTAAAAATCTATAAATTTGACGCACTGTTGTAAGGGCCACAGGGCTTAAAGTCTGAAATTGACGGTACTTATATTTTCATGTTAAGTAGTAGATCACAAACTCAATGTGAAAAGTCATGTACGTAATATTTCTGAATGTATACGCGCTTTATAAATGAGACACTTTGACCTGTAACTTGGCCTGGTGGCACAACCTGCTCGTCTCTACGGAGATGAATCAATCTAAATCCATGCTGTGGAACAAAGCAAAAACAACTTATGAAGACAAGCAGGTAGCGTTCTTTCTACAAGAAAAGTTACGCAGTTCAACTTTGAAGATAGTTTATGGTTCCTTATGCTTAACGAGGCTTTTGAGTTGAACGTGGTTAAACATATTATAATTTGGTGTAGTGGGATCTTTCATTCACTTGTGTTTGTTTATGTACTTTTTTTCTGAACAGATTAGACCCATCTGTCTTCTCCAGAAAGTCTGCTGCGCCTTTCACACATCCACAAATCTTCACTGGGCTTGTTCTGATTATTTATTTATTTCTTTAATTAATTTAGTTTGTACTTTAGATATTTTAACAACAAACAAGCAAAGAAAACCTCATGGAAAGTGCAACAGCAAAAGTAAAAACACAAACAAACTAAATACATGTTAAGTTTACCTGTTGGCATCATGTTACTGAAAGATGTACTGCTATCAGCCCTTTGCGCATACTCCATTCCCCACATTGACCACCAGAGGGCTTTAATAACGTTTGGCCTCATTCATGAAGCGTTCTTACACACAGAGATGGTGGATCGCAAAAAACGCAATAAAACTATAAAAGCTCTGGTTTGTTGATTTAAATATGCTTCCACTGAGTGTGCTCATGTGTGCTTTGACATTTTTAATCGCTGCTGAGGAAGTTGCAAAATAGTGCAAAAATATAGCAGTAAAACAGCTATAGCCTGTAGAAGCGCAACTTCCTCATTCCCTTTTTTGCTCCTCGCTCCATCTCAGTGTCACACAAGCCTGGACTGGCCATTGGGAGCACTGTTAGTTTTTGGGCCGGTCATTGTCAGACTTGTGCAACACAGTGCATGGAGATGGCACACCTCAATGGTCCACTCTCCATCAGCTTTCTCTTCCTATGCTCGGTTCTTCTTCATCACAGGCCCACGGACATGGCTGGTCTCAGGAGCGCCGGCAGCCACACCAAGTGTGAGCCAGGTCAATGAAAGCCTGAAATTCAGACAGTATGCAAATACTAGGACTGTTCTGAACCCATAGATGCATTCTGCACTACTTACTCTTTACAACAGTAAGCGGTAGTTCAGATCATTTTTAGTCAATTGATTAAAGACGGTCATTTCAATGCAGTGCAATCAAAGCGATCACAGTGCTAACATGATCTCAGCAAAGGAGCAAAAACCTATCCTCAAAAGTTACACATAACACGGGTTTAGAAGATTTGCTTTATTGAGACTAAAATGCACTAAAAACAAATATTAAATAAGCTTATCATATTGAAAAGATCAGTTTTGAAAAAAAAAAACAATTTAAATATCATTGCTAAATCGGTGTGTAGCCGCGGTCGTGGTCACATAGGGGGCCAGTCCAGACCAAAATGTCCAGGGCCGATTCCCAGTCCAGCCCTGGTGTCACATGTCCGGTGGAGCCCGTATTTGGAAGCTTAGAGGGTGTTTCTTTGCAAATACATCTTCTTTTTTATTTAAATAAACATTTAAGTGAGTGACATGGTGTTTGTAGCTGGATGTTCTTGAATTTTGCGCAAATCTCATTTAAGAAGGAGTTTGGTTTCTTAAGAGCACGTCGTGAATCTGACGTGGAGTTCTCTGAGCATCTTCTTAAAGTGGGAGTTACAACAGCTCGTCTTCACCCAGTCCCTAATGTACAACACAAGTCACGCCTCCAGATTGAATGATATTTGACAAGGGTGACATGATCCACGAAGTCCTCAGAAATCATCAAATATATCTTTAACATTCTATTTATTTCTATCTTACAGTAGCATTTGCAAATGTATATGTCGCCCTGATTTGAAATAATTAGTTAATTGACGATTGTTCCATGTTTACAGTGAAAAGGACATTCATGTTCGAATTAGATTTACATATATTAAAGTCTGTGTGCTTATCAGCGGTTTCCATGGCAGTGGCGAGGTGACGGACAGCTGGAGCTTCTCTGTTTGCCATCAGCTCAGTTAATATGTCACATTAAACCGGCTTCATTTATCTCATATGTGGAAGACCTGTGTGCAGTCTCATTACTGTTATCCTGGGAAATGTCTAAATTACTCTGTTTAGGTCAAGCGTAATTGTTTTATGACTTAGTTACCTGCACTTAATCTCTGTATGGTTAATTAAATATGAATGTTTTGTGTTTGTGTTGACCAGAATGTGTTTAAAAGTCCTAAATAAATTAAGGCATTTTACAATTTCCTTGCATTCGCTAATTACCTTTTTTAAATGTGTTGTTTTTCTGCGAAAACACACAAAAACTCAAATGCATTCTTAACAATTTTGAAATATGAATAGTAAATCTTTATTTGTAAAGCGCTTTTCTGAACAAGCTCCAAAGCACTTCACACAACACAGGTTAGAAAGAAATAAAAGCAGATAGGCAAATGATCACCCAATGTTAAATGCTTTTTTAAATAGAAATGTTTTCAAATGCTTCTCAAAAGGCAATTAATCTGTCTAATGTCAAGGGGGAGAGAGTTCCAGAGGGAGGGGTCACATACAGAAAAGGCGCGGTCTCCCTTAGTGACCCGTTGAATCCTGGGGACAACCAACAGGGCTCCATCTCCAGAACAAAGGGTTCTGAAGGGGACATAAGGGCTGAGTAGGACAGATAGCATGGTGCTAGCCCGTAAAGAGCTTTAAAAGCAAGTAATAACATTTTAAAATCAATTCAAAATGTCATAGGCCGCCAGTGTGGAGACTGAAGAGTGGGGAGATATGCTCACCAGTAAGAAGACGGGCAGCAGCATTCTGTACAATTTGGAGAGGATGAATGGCATTTTGGTAGATACCTACATATATTGCATTACAATAATTGAGACGTGAATGAATAAAAGCGCAAATAACTTTTTGTAGGTCTAGAGGAGATAAAAACAATTTAATTTTAGAAATTACTTTAAGGTGATAAAAACAAGTTTTAGCCACACTGTTTATCTGACTTCTAAAAGACAGATTAGAATCAAAGAGCACACCAAGATTTCTGGCTGTAGGTTTGATATTAAGAGCCAGGTCCCTAAGATCAGCACTTAGCTCATTACCAAGTTCCAGAGGTCCAATCAGGGTTGGATGAAGGCTTCGGTGTTCTATTTGTCAAATATTCCAAAATGGTGCACTAACCAAAACAACATTTAAAAAAAATTTGCTGATTAATGCCATTAACTGGAGGTTCACTGCTGGTAAATACATGTTTGTTTGTTTGTTTGTTTGTTTGTTTGTTTGCTTGTTTGCTTGTTTGTTTGTCTACCTTTATTTACCTTTATTTAACCAAGTAAGTACTTGTTAAACCCAACCCAACTCGAAGCCATTAAATAGGCAGTTAATGAGGATCCATAAAAAATTAAGCAATGAATATTTTAATATTTTAAGATGCTAACTACTTTAGTCTGCACTAACTTAAACTTGTCGTGAGTTGGACCACTAGATCATTTATTGGTGCTGCAGTGAAAAAAACACTCTGCGGCACAGCCTTTTTTCCACTGAGCGCGATGTAAAAATTGCTCATATTTGGCTGACAGGCACTGAAAGTTTACAAAAACATCTGATTTAGACAATTATTGCATATTCTTCAATAATTAACTTCCTTAACTGCTCGGAGTGGTCTTGAGCTCTTGCACACAATCACAGGCCACGCAGTTACAGGGCGTACCTACCTTCATTCATTCACTTTATTTATTTGTACAGGGAAAACCCAATGAGAAAATGGGTACCCTGTCAAAACACGACACAAGATAAACAACAAACACAGGATACTAAAACACAAATAAAACATTCAATGAAATTAACCAATTTAAGGTTAAACTGACAACACGCGCCTCTCAGCTCCGCCTATTGACTCAAACTGGCAGCCAGGTTTCTACTCTGAGGCGTGGTTTACCCTTCAACTAGAACTTTCTTGAATTAAGCGTTCCATTAGCCCATATCTTGACCATTACCACCACTACTTTACCACATTGGATTAATATTATTGGAGATTGTGACTTTGCAAAGCTGTATTTACCTCTGAACTAAATCGGTCCCAGTGTCATTTAGTGGCTGTTTATGTGCCTCCCTAACTTTTGTTTTGCTGCCACGCCAAGATTCACTAAACCCCCAAAATGAATACCAGCTGACACGGCGCAATCTCGCTGCTTTTTTGAGGGACCAAAATCATCTCCATGGGCCCCAGCTGAGCCCTTTCTTCCCCGAGTCCTCTTCTCTCAAAATCGTGCATTTTAGCAAAATGCTCCCTGTAATGACTTGCACCTTCCACTTGACTGCCTTCCAAAGAAGCACATCTGACTCATAATAGACCTCATTAGAGCGCTATTGAACAAGCCCCGCGCCGGAGAAACTTAGCCCCTCGCTGCTAGCTGCTCCGCGCCTATCTCGTCTGCGTTCCATTACAGAATTAAAGATTAATTGCCAAATATCTTCAGTTTAAAAGCATTGATTAATTACAGTGAAAATCAGTGGTGGGAGAACACTGAAGATTAATGTTGCGAGGTTTGCCTTTTTAGATAGCTATTGATTTTGATCTGCTCAAAAAATCCTTGTCTCTGCTTCCCATGAGGGCAGAGGCTGAATGGAGCACAAGAAAAGTGCCAGCCAGCTTTAAATTACATTTGGAAAAGCGCAGTTTTAGATACAGCAAGATTGCAAAGAGAATCTGTCATCGTTTTGTGGTTTTGCTAATGCTCAGTGTATGGCAAAGCTCAGGGGAAAATGCTGTTAGCAGTCTTCTGAATATGTGCAAATCTCTCCTTAAGCTGTTATTGTATGGGTTTAACCACTTCTTTATAAATATCAGGCTTTTAGTGTTAAGGGGGATGGATTTGGCACTGGTTTTATACCAGATTCTCTTCCTGCAGGCCACTAAAACTGTAACTACATTTCCAACAAGAATATTTATCTAATCTCTGCTGGGTTTTGGCATGATGTTTCAAGTATTGTGCTCCTTATTGTACAAAGAGAGCGATGGATATAGTGATATATTCATGGGCGATACCACTGATTTTTGTTTTGATTCGATTTGAAAGTATCACAATATTGATGCAATACCAATGAGTTTTGTTTTATAAAGAATTTGACCTTGGCATAGAGAAGCTCTCATTATATTTTCTCCAGACCAGTTTGAAGTGATAGAAAAGTTACATATTGGTGGAAATGAGGTAAAATATTTCTAAAATGAAAGTATTTTAAAAAAGTGATTGAAAACCAGCAACTTTTTCAAAGATTTTGCGTATTGACATTTCTGTGTGCGAGATATCAATACAAAGATATTTTTGGAATGAATCAGCCCATCACTAGTAGATTCCCCATTTCAATTTGACGCTTGTTCACCAAAAAGTACACTCTTCAGATCAGTGTAAATGAGAATAGATATCATATTTTTTCGGACATTCATTTTACTAATGGCTATGGCAAAATGTGCAAACAATTAACTATCATTAATTAGCTGCCAACCAAATATTTTTGTTATTCCTGTGACAATGCATGAATAGAAGGAGCACCGCCACCTGCTTGTCTCCATATGTTACTGCTTCACCTGGAATGTTCCACAGTACAGCATTAAACATATCTATCTCAATGTAGACAATTAGGTGACGCTAACAGACCAAGGAACCGTTCTGTTATTATTAGCAACAACAACAAAAACACTTAATAAATATAAACGCAAGATAAATAGGTGTTATACTATGAAGTAGCCCAACATCTCCATGGAGACAAGCAGCTCTCCATAAGAAAAGTTACATACAGTATACCATTAACTGTTTGCTTAAAAATGTGAACAGTGTGTGTCCTGCTAAATGGACAGAAAGTGGCAAGAGCAGAGGTTACCAATGGCAACCAACAACCTAATTTTGTAATGCTTAAAATGATCTTTATTTAAATGAGCCGATAGGAAACGCCTCCAGCAGCTGTTATGTAATGTAATGATTCAAATATGGGCAGATTTTAACAAACAACATGGTCAAGTTTTGCTTCTAACCAACAAGCGATTCCAGACACAATGTTGAAAACTACGTGATCTTTTTAAGCACTTACGTTTTACATATTTTAGTCATCACGAAAAGACATTACACCCACATGAGAAGAAGAGTATGGTACACCTTTGCAATGGAAACCAGGGATTTATTGTGGATATTTAGTTGACTCATTTCGAATGCTAGTCTCAGCGCTGAACAAATCCACATCTTGTACTTGATTGGTTGCATAATATGAAGACCAGATTTGATTTTTATGATGCAACAGTGAAATGATAAAGTAACCATATTGTTTCAGAAAGGCTCTATGAAAAGTCTCATCTGGGAACATTTAAATTGTCGTCGGCGCTGTTGAAAAAACTTTTAATTATACAACTTTTCTGGTGGAAACATATGTTATTGCTTTGCCTGCATTGTTCAAATGATGTATCTCCATACAGACAGTGGCACCAGCAAGCCACGTTTTTGCAAGGCGTTTTTGTTAATTATCAGTTGAATAAATGCAAAATAGATTAGTGCCACGTCCTGTTCTGGCCAATCAGGCAAAGGTGACATAAATTAATCTGTTTGGTTGGTTTTATTTGTTTATATTTTTCATTTAAATAACCTTTTTCTGGATAATTTGATAGACATTTTGAAATCCTGCTTCATTTTTAATTGATGTTCATGATTTATTGGGTCAAAGTCACACTGCTGGCAAAGAGGAAACTTGTTCCAGATAAATTGCAAGGAAACAAGCTATTATATTATTTTTCTTTTCTTTTTTGAACTTTTAAAATGTGTCTTCATGTTTGTCCAACTTTCAAGTGCTTCCGTCAAAGCTGCGCCATCTGAACCCTCCATGAAGTGAATCGATGGAGCTAAGACGAGGCGGCGGTGGCAGGTCACGTCAGACATGTTGGAAAATGTTTGTTCGTGAGATTGAGCCGTCCCTCGGGTCCACGTTAATTGAGCTCCGTGTAATCATACCCCGGCCTTTACCGACCGCCCCCACGGCCGAAGAACAGCCTCTGCCAGATTATCCTCCATCGCCGGCTCTTCATTTCCCCTCTGAAATTGAAATAGATTTTTTTTCTCTCTCTGTATTTGTCTCTTCCGCTTTCATTCAGACCCACGAGTCACCGAGCTCTTCACAAACATTTACTGTACGGCCGATGCAGGAGCAAACTTTGGCCAGGAGGTGAAGCCGCACACATAGGGTTGACTTTTCATATATCTCCCCATTTCAGTTAAAAATTAAACACGATGGCTATCTCAGAGCTTTACAGAGAGACGCTATATGTATTATAAAAGTTCAGCCAAATCCTTCAGTGTAATCCCTTCAAATAATAATGTCAAAAATGCTGGGGTCTTTTGGGAGTAATAATGTCTTACACATACATTCTAGTTATGTATTTTTCTCCTAATCCCATCCATAGTTCAGAGCGATTTAAAACAAAGTAGTACATCTTTTGAATCATCACATCACCCATGGAGGAAGCGGAAACCCACGAAAATGTTATTTGCAATTGAAGTATGAAGTACGATGATAATGCTGGATTACGTTTTGCTACATCTAAAAACTTAGGACGAACTGAGGCAAATATCAAAGGTGCACTAGGTAACTTTTCTGTGCCCCCTGCTGGTCTCCATGGAGATGTTATAGCATTAATTTAGTGGCATTAAACCTAACTTTAGATCTAGCAAGACAAGCAGATGATGTCACGTAACAGAAGCTGCAAGTTCCAGTAAGAAATAAGGCCTGTTTAAGAGATATTTTGGTTGGTTGTTTAATTCCATACGGTCTCCATGGAGAAATGAGGGAGGCGGATCCACCATCAGAAAAGTTACAAAGTGCACCTTGAAACATATTCCATCGACATATGTTAACTAACAACATGTTTGCTACTTCTGTATTTTAAGGTCAAGCTTTATTTATATATAACACATTTTAAAATACAGTTCCCTCTGCCCAAAGTGCTGTACATATTCAAAAGTGCAATTAAATAACATCCACATGATACATTCAGGAAATGAAGCCTGACAAAAACAAGAACGAGACTCAACTGAACTTGTGTTAATTAAAAAACAGCCTGATGGGCAATGTTTTTGTACTGATTTAAAATCTATATATACATGTATATTAACCCTAACCTTGATATACAGAGGTATACAGTACGTATATTTGGCTGTAGTAAACTTTAAAGCGCTGTCACTTTTCGCGACTTTACCTCTGTCATAAGTCCTTTTTGTCCTCTACAGCTGTTTTTCCAATCTCACCACAATAAATCCCTCTGCAATAATGAATGAGATACACACTCCATTCATCTTCTGGTAAAGCTGGCCTGTCTAATTTGTACAAATATTTCTTTGGGTGGAAGCAATTAACTGTAGAGATGCGCTAATATGGCGGTGCACGGCCGAATCATACTTCAGAATAGGTTCTCCCTTTAGTTAAACTCATTAGGAAAGAGAAGCTATTATCTCAGCAAACTGCCACGTCTGAATTATTAATCACCCCATCACTTGTTTGTTTGACCCGATTGTGTAACATTTATCCTGCCTCTTAGCCTTCTAATGAAATCCTTTCTTTAATTTCTGAAAAATGTTGGCCCTTGGCGTTTATTCCCGCTGAGACCTGGCGGACTCTTGATTTGGCTAATGAATAATGAATTGCGTTTGTGGAGCACTTGGGAAGGTCGGAAACACCTTGGAGGCTGGAGTGAAGACTCTGGAGGTGCTGACAGTTTGTGGACAAGCGAACTCTGGTGTGGCTCGTTTATTGGACTCAAAACTTTAAGGTTGTGTTCACTCTTGTCCTGGTTTGATCTTGGTTTTGACGGGATTTAGACTTCGTTTGGCCCAGCTTCAGTTCTTGATTTAGTTACAGTTTAATCATAATTTTCATGTGTTAAAGCAACTTATGACCATTGCAGTCAATTTTTAGATTGTAGGAACATGTAATAATATATGCAAACATGCTCCAGTAATATAATCTGCATAAAAGGCACAATGGAAAAAAAACAAAATATACTTGCCCATGTACTTAAACAGTATTAACACACATTTCCCTAAACAAACAATAACTTTTTTTTCCCTGATAGTCCATTAGAATCACTATCAACCTGGATCAATGTTGATAAGTGGAAACATTTGGGCCAATAAACAGTCATATATTATTGTAAACAGCAATTGTTTAAAGATGCACTATGTAACATTTTTAGTTGGGGTCTGCCACTTGCTTGTTTCAATAGAAATGCTGTTTCTTTGTCTGGAGTTCTCCACAAAATGGTAACCTATCTGTCTTGTAATTATTCCATTAAGGCATTTTTATTGCAACAACAAAAAAAATATCCACAGATCTGACTTGTAAGTTAATTTTGAGCTGCTCCAACTTGCGTCTTTGTGGAGGTGGATTAAGTCTATTTCCCTATTCTGGAACATCCAAGGCATCTCCAGAGACACAAGCCGGAGGTGGACCAGAAAAGTAACACCTATTGTGTGCACCTATTGTCAAGTTGCTGTGTTTTGGTGTATTGGATCTGTGTTATTCACTTACATGGTACAAAATGTTGGGAGTATGATTTCAAAAACCCATTTGAAGGCACCGTTAAGATGTCTTTTGTGCACTGCAACTTATTGTCCACATCATCATTCCTCTTCACTTTAAAATTATGGATCTTGGACTGAGAACTTAGAACAAATTTGCACTGAAGTAAGTGAGACGGTTATGTAAAACAGTATATGCCTGACATTATCTAGGCTCAAATAGTTACACTTGTTTTTCAATCTTTTATTTGTGTTCTCAATATGATAATAAAAAAAACGATGTAGTTTGCTTCGTATTGGTGCCCTGAGGAGCATGTTGTCATAGAATTCCCCCGAGATAAAGGTTAAGCTTCTCAGTTAGTAATGAGTGAATTCATTGATCTTTATTCTGTGTTCCGATCCTAATACAAAATCAAATGGGAGCCATGTCGGTGCCCTGAGGTGCGCCTCTTGTTTGTTCAATGTTTCATTTACCTGTTATTGATGTTAAATAAAATCAGCCACTTATGATAAATTGTTTGTGTGAAACAAGGTGTATTGACCTCCCTTGTCAACAGCTGTGACCTTACATGTTTTCTATCAGGCTGGAAGATTTCTCAGGTATCTTCATTTTAAAATTGAAATAATGAGCTTGTTACTGGTCAACCACTGCTCTGTGTTATTCTGTGTTTTGTAGATTATTGTGCCCTTAACGAAGCAACACAAGCCTTTCTTATTAATTAGGACATAATATAGCCACATATTCCTTGCTTCTAATGGTGCTATAATGAGCCCATAAATACTGATAATGTTTGAATGCGGACCAATCTGATGAGTCAATTGTTCCTATTTTTCTCCAAAGTTATCGTGTTTCTTGAAGAGTTTTGCCGGTGGCTGACACACTCGATTGGCTTTTTCTATCAGCGCCCTCTCCTCTTCCAAGACATTTGGATTTAAAGGCGAGCCAAAGATCAAATTGCACTTAAGGGACAAAGTGAGAGTCGTCTAGGATCTAGTGTTTAATGACGCCCTTTGTTTGTTTTCTGGGAAATTCACTTTCTAATCTCCTGGACTCTGTGAAGGCTCGCCAAACTGAGCGAGCGCGGGCGGCTGGACAAAACTCGTTGATTTCTTATTTTATCTCGCAGACAACCTAATCGATCGGCACAACCCCTTCGCGCACCTGATCTCCCTTGCGCCCCTGCACACCCAAAAACGCCTGTCCATCCCACTGTCCAATCAGCATTTAGAGCAGGCTATTTCAGAGGAGAATGAGGTGGTCAAGACCTCTTAAAGACAGGCACAATGGGGGAAAAAAAGAAAAAAGCCTGGGGTTCTTGACATGTCTAATTGAAATTTCATGCCCTATTTTCCAAACCATTCTGTTGTTTTCCCTCAGGGTTGAGAAGAAAGAAATTGTTTTGGAATTTGTATTTGTTTTATTACACCAAAACAAACTTTCAAGAAACATAATTTTTAAGTGAATACAGTAGATTAGTTTTGATGGAAAGTTTGCTTTGTTTAAATGAGCTGTATCTTTCGTCAATAGATTTTCGCCTGCCAAATACATAAGATAAAACTATTTCCAGCTGCCTGTTGTGTCGCATTCCATTTCATCAACCATCTGTTCCTCGCTGTTGCTCAAAATGGTTAAAAGTACATCTCAAAGGTAACTTGACCTTCGAGTGACGCAGTTCTCTTTTATCTGACTGGGAGTTTGTATATTGATTTTAACAGCTATCAACAACAAGAAGAGCTATTTCTGGTTTTACAACAAAGGGCAAGTTGATGTTGAAGATACTGAGTCCGACATTGCGATCGGTGGCGAACACATTGACTTTTGTCTGCAAAGTGGTTGGCATAGTTAACCATTTGACGGGGACAGTATAGTTAAACATAGGGCTGGCTCCTTTGGCTTGGAACATGTTTCAGAAAGACTGGAGTGCTTCCTGGTGATTTCAATGTTCATGTTGATATATTTGTGACAGAAACGCTAAAGAGCTTCATGCTGTCCTTGAAACTTTCGGTCTTACTCAGCGCGTGAGTGGCCCCACCCACAGCAGAGGGCACACTCTAGATCTTCTAATTACAAAAGGGGTTAATATTTCAAACGTCAACTGTGGTCGATGTTGCTCTGTCTGATCATTTCTGTGTCTTCTTTGACCTGTCTGTTTTTCCCAAACCACCAGCTGGTCCTGCAATTGTCCGGAGGAGACACATAAATGACAGCACGGGAAAACTGTTTATGGAAATGATAAACTTTGAAAATGTCTCATGTTCTAATGTAAATGATTTGTTGAACTCTGTTACATCTAGTGTTTTGAATGTTCTCGACACCATTGCCCCTATGAAGGCTAAAATTGTTAAAAATAAGCAGAAGGCGCCATGGAGAAATGATGATTCGGTCAGGGCACAGAAAAGGATGTGCCGTCGGGCCGAACGAAAATGGCGCAAGTCGAAGCTCCAGGTTCAGAAAGAGATTTACAGAGAGAAGTTGTACATGTACAACCTCATTTTATGTAGAACTAGGGAAGGATATTTTTCTGAAATAATTGGGAAGCTGCAGTAACAACTCGCGTGTCCTGTTTGCCACAGTAAACAGATTAACAAACCCTCCAGCTCAGCTGCCGTTAGAACTCATTTCCACATCCAAGTGTAATGAGTTTGCATTATTCTTTAATGACAAAGTTCAGGGCATTAAAAATGCTATCAATTCTACAATGCAAAAAATAACCCTCAAACCACCTACACACTTAGAGCTGACTCACTTTGCACCTGTAACTGACAAAACTGTCCAGGAGATCATCACCAGCCTGAGTTCATCTACATGCTGCCTCGATGTGTTACCCACCAGATTTCTAAAGTCTGTGCTGAACAGTTTGTTAGCACCACTCACTCAAATAGTTAACATGTCGCTTCAATCTGGAACATTCCCAATGTCTTTGAAAACTGCGGTCATAAAGCCTCTCCTAAAGAAGAGCAGTCTTGATGCCGCAGTACTGAGTAAATTACCGGCCCATCTCTAATCTGCCATTTTGGGCAAAGTCCTTGAAAAGGTTGTTTACCAACAGCTCACTGATTTCCTCTTTAATAAACAACTCATTTGATGTTTTCCAGTCAGGTTTTAGACCTCATCACAGCACTGAGACCGCTCTTGTCAAGGTGACAAATGACATCCACCTGAACACTGACGCGGGCAAAGCCTCAGTCTTAATTCTGTTAGATCTGAGTGCTGCTTTTGACACTGTCGATCATGGGATCCTCTTACAGAGACTAGAGGACTGGGTGGGCATCACTGGCACTGCTCTAAACTGGTTAAAGTCCTATCTGGAAGACAGGAAATTCTTTATCGAAATTGGTAACTGTGTCTCAGACCAGATGCCCCTGACCTGTGGGTGCCCCAAGGGTCAATCCTGGGACCCCTTCTGTTCAACCTCTACATGCTGCCGTTAGGTCAGTTGATACGCAGCGAGAATGTGTCCTATCACAATTACGCAGACGACACTCAGATCTATGTTTCACTGACGGCAGGTGAATATGGACCAGTGGATTCACTCTGTCACTGCAATCCAACAGATCAGTGTGTGGATGCAAAACAACTTTCTCCAGCTGAACTCAGACAAGACTGAAATCATCGTCTTTGGCCCACAGAACAAAGAGAAATTGTTAACAGTCACCTCCAGAGTCTCGCTCTAAAACCTACACATCAAGTTAGAAATCTGGGGGTAATAATGGACTCAGATTTGAATTTTACACAGCCACGTCAGATCAATCACATCAGCAGCTTTTTACCATCTAAAAAACATTGCCAAAATCAAAAGTATAGTGTCTAAACCAGACCTGGAGAGACTTATCCATGCGTTTGTCTCTAGTAGATTAGACTACTGTAACGGCCTGCTCACTGGCCTCTCCAAACGAGCTGTAAACACAGCTGCAGTACATCCAGAACGCCGCTGCTCGGGTCCTGACTAGAACCAGGAAGTACGATCACATTAGTCCTGTGCTCAGGTCTCTGCACTGGCTCCCTGTGGCTCAGAGAATAGACTTCAAAGCAGCTCTGCTTGTATACAAGTCTCTCCATGGCCTAGCACCAAAGTACATCTCGGACATGTTAGTGCCATATGAACCATCTCGGACTCTGAGGACCTCAGGGACCGGCCTCCTGCTGGTGCCCAGAGTCAGGACTAAACATGGGGAATCTGCATTTCAGTTTTATGCAGCTAAAATCTGGAACAGTCTTCCTGAGGATGTGAGACAGGCCGCTACTCTGGCAATGTTCAAATCTAAACTAAAAACTGTTTTTGTTTGGCTGTGCATATGACTGAAATGCTTTTCTTTGCACTCTTCTCTTTTATGTCTTGAACTAAGATTGTGATTTCTGCCACGTCTTTGTGATTTTAAATGCATTTTTTCCTGTTGTTGAAGCACTTTGAATTGCCTTGTGTACGAATTGTGCTCTACAAATAAACTTGCCTTGCCCTTGCCTTGCCTTGCCTTGCTTGCCTTGCCTTATGCCTTTAAAAACCAAGCTGAAAGCTGCCTCATGTGTTCTTTTAATCTCAATGGGACTTTTCTTGTTAATTAAAAGGCAAATACAAAAATATACATACATAACCAATGCAATGCAACAGGGCTTCTATACGACAAACCAATTGCAGCCTTCGTTCTGTCTGGTAAGACTTTCAAAGGTGCTAAAAAAAATCCTGAAAGCAAACGTTAACCCAAACATAAAAGCATCATTCAAACCCACGAACATATACTACTTCCAAATGAGCACTTTTTGGTTGTTTTCAGCCAAAACTTCCACCTGGAGGATAACATTTTGAACTCAGAGAGTTTCAGGAGGAAAAAGTGTAATCATTTGAAAGTTTATTTGAGAAAACAAATGACAAAGGCAATCTTAATTCTTAGACTAGTGTATGCTTTCTGTTTGTAACCTATGCATCAAGCACTACATATTAACTATACTATTGACAGATTTTTAGAAGCTAGTCTAAACTTCTTAGACATTTGTCCCTCTCCAATATATTTTGAATTCTTTCATGTTTCCTCGATGCAAAAAAAAAGCAAGGGTTTAATTTCCCTTGGCTTGTGCTGTAAACAAACACCACAAGAGTCTTTTATCACATCTTGGAAAGTTCATCTTTAAAGTCATCTTGACCTTGAATGCAAACAAGGTAAAAGTTGCCTGGAGTTTGGCTGCGTATACAGAGCTGTGGAAAAGACTTGTGTGACTTGCATCATCAAAGTTGTGGGTAAAACAGCATTACTGCACAGTCACTGCAGCTTTAGTGAGGTGAGCTCAGCAGCAGCAACATGTTACGGTCAGGAACCAGGAAAGAAAAAGAGCTTTGGTCAAGGTAATGAAATGTGTGGGAAAGAAATGAAGGAAAGAATGCTTTGAAAATGTACTTAGTAGACGGGAGGCAAACCACTATCATGTGTTCTGGGACTGTCCTGTCGTTTGGGGGTATTGGATTGAAATTGATAATGCAATGCAGACTGTTTTTGACTTTGCCATCCCTCTCAACTTTGGAACTATGTATCTGGGCCTCAGAACTCCTACCATGGACACGATCAACGGATACCTTTGGAATATACTTTTGGTGGTAGGAAAAAAGGCCATAACAAATAAGTGGATGACTTGAACACCGCCAACGATCAAGGACTGGACTGACATTGTGTTGGGCATCAGACAAATGGAAGAAATGGACCAATTTGACCGACTTTGGACCGAATGGGACTTTTACATTAATTTAAATATATCGTGATTTTGTTTGCATTTATGTTTAGTTGAAATCTACTTTACTAGAGATTTACTAGTTTTTCTTTTCATTTATACTCTCTGGTCATTTTGTCTTTTGTTCTATTTGTGTTCTGTCTTATCTATTTGTTTATGAAATCTGAAAATATATATATATATTTAAAAAGTTACAGAATACCAAATACCCGCACTAAAACCTTTAAAACATTGCTCAATCAGAGTACCGTATCCTGACTACTTAAAACACTTTATGTCTGTTCCATCGTTTGTCTGCACTCATCTGTCACTGATTAGAAAAGGATACTGTGCCATTTGGGTTCAATATTTATTGTGTTTACATTTTCTTTACATTAATGAGGAAATGTGGGCTATTTTTATGTAGTACAATAAGATCTGAGCTTAACATCTATGACAAATTATAGGTAATAACTAATGACTAAAGTGTTTCAATCAGCTTTGCATTTGTTGATTATCCAAGATATTGGTCATTTAGAAAATAGTTTACTGCAGCTCCTCAAATCTCCCTCGACTGTCAGTGTCTTTCAAAGAAGATCTCACTACGAAAACCTCATACAAAGTAAATTATTGTTGCCGTGGCCATTTGGGAATATGTTTTAATTAAATTGCCACGTCTCAAAATGTATAGACGTTCTGTCATTCCGTTCTCCAGGGGGCGCCATACTCAGCCGGTGACATCAGCTGCTCTTACATTACACTGCACTAACTGTCACAGTGGGAGCAGATTCAGGAGCCATATTGGATGGTCTCTGATCGATGACATCATGCACTTTACGTACTCGAGGGGATTCACGGGAAAGCTCAAACAGTGCAGTGCTTGTTTGTGTTCCTGCAGTGTTGGAGCGTAAAGAGCCAAAAGAGCGAGGCATCTTTTGTAATATTGTAATATTGTTTGTGAATGTGTCACAGTTATTGCCAAATGTATGTTGTCAGTGAGTGTGTCGATAACTTTAGCTTTTTTAATATTAGTTTTTCTCTTGAGTTTTTCTCTTGGTTAGTGGATACAGAGCATTTAAACCACAAGTTCTTGAAAGGAGACATATTTTGGAAGATTGACATTTAAGAGCCTTTAACCATATCATAATTGTTTTCTCTTCTCAAAGTTGTATTTAGAGTGATTCATGCATTTGAAGTCATCTTTGTTTCCTGGAATCAAGACGCCATTGCACTAGAAATTCTCGTTTTCACCGACTTCCTATACATAAAAATGTATTTAGTGCAGCTCGGTGGCCAAGTGGATAGCACGTGTGCGCTCCATGTGAGAGACCAGCAGATTTTGTTAGCATAAATCATTGTTTGAGGTCAAATCTCTGACACACAAAGGCAATAAATGAAACACTTACCAATAACAGTGTATTGATTCATATTAAAAATGTAATACATAATTGCACCACCAGGTGTATTTTTATTAGTTATTTGTGAATGTGAATTGTTTATTCTTCAGTTTTCAATTTATTTTTAAGCTGACAGACTGAGAGTCCCTTGTAGAACAGACAACTTCTGCTTTCTTCAAGAAAATATTTTTTGTTTTTTTGTTATATTAAGTTCATGGCAATAATGTTATATTATGTATTTTCTGCACATTTTGACTTCAAGATTGGTGACAATTAGGGCTGGACTACAGTGTCTATGGGATTGTTGGATTCAGTTAATTTTCTGCTTTCCATTGATATATAGTTTTTATATCTACAGATGTATTCAAGTCTGTTTTGTAAATGCTTTGATAAAAAGTGAGCATTTGACAGGGCAGATCAATTTGGGCACATATTTGGTCTTTGATTGAGCTGTGGTAATTCAATCTGAAAATGGATTCCCTGGCTACTCTGACGAGTTCCCTCTGATTACAGGGATATATGGCATGTTGGGGTTGATGTTATTCCATCTTTTAGGGGCGTGGTGGGCGTGACATTGCCAAATGTACCAGAATACAGTTACTCAAAATTAGTATTCTCAATATGTATTTTCGGTACATGTATTTGGTTGCTTCCCAACACTGCCTATACACACACACTGCTTTCTATCCAACAGTTTCTTCTTCTTAGGATTCAACAGCATCAAGTAGGCACAAATGGAAAAAAAATAATAAATACACTGCTTGTTATCGTGATCTGTGAACTATTTTATATAATTTATTATTATATATTTTAGTTTTATTTATTCCATTGTGCATTACCAGCAGTGAGTTTTCATGATCACCATAATGCTTGAAACAATGTGACGCAAAAGGTTACAATTCAAGTTAAATACAGTTTCTGAAAAAATACGTATTGACGTCTTTGGTTGTCCTGGTGGAAATCTATTAGGTACATACAAGGAGCAGCTTCTGATGTAATGTAGGTGTATGCAGGGGGGTGTATGGAGGGGGGGGTCAAGGGTCAAGACCAGTCACCCTCGACATTTAATAGTCAAAGGGGCGGGACCTACCGGATCAGTTTTACAGAATATCAATGGACAGAGAACATGAGAGGATCCAGATGGGGACATTACAGAGTCTCGATTGTTTAAATGTGAACGAACAATAAATAAGAGTCATAAGATGTAAGTAATGTAGATGTAAAGATTTTAAAATGTCATAAGAACATTTTAATGACAGATTTTTTTAACACTTTGAAAGAAGAATACATTAAAATGAATAATCTATGCATGAAATCTTTACTGTTGAATCTTTTGGCATTCATTGTTTATTTGTTGATTTTTATTTGTCATATTGATTGTATTTGTTGTCCTAAGGCAGGAACAATTGTAGTTATTACAAAGTTTATTAAAAAGCATTTTTTTTCCTCTCTACTCATATTATTATTGTTTATTTGTTTATTTATCCAGTCTGATTCACTGTTTGTATACAGTTGTATTATTATTATTTTTGTAAGTGTTGTTGTCGTCATCATTGTCATTATTTATCCCTAAAAACGTTTCTATATATATATATATTATATTATATTTATATATTATTATTTTTTTTTATTTTTTTTTAACTTTTATAGACAAAGTTGAAAATCTTTAGTAATTCCAAAGCAAATTTTGGTTCAAAATGGTATAAAAATGTATGAGCTTCTGAGGCTTCTTGCCGCGTTCTGTCACTGCCTCATTATTGACTGGGCCAAGCAAAGGTCCCCTCGTGATGGATGAGGATAATGCCCTTTGTCCTAACCTACACAGTCTCCAGGGAGGCGTACATAATCCATATTTATTCATATTTCAACATGTGAAATATAGAGCTTGGTCAGGTCCCTTTTCTCCATTAGATTAGGTTACCTCCAAACAGTTCCCCGGTGCACCATTCAACCACTGTTAGCCGAGACTGTGACTGGAAACACTGGCCATCCAAAACCTTCTTCTGCTTTGGCCACTGCGGAGCCATAAACTGTATTAATTGCATTGTATAACTGGGTGAACGGATACAAGAGTAATGTTTTTAATTACTACCTTTTCCCTTTTGGATTGGAAATATTTCATTTTTTGTTGCATCAAATATAGGAATGATGAGAAATTAGGGCAGTCACTACAGCCATAAACAATATAAAACACAATAATATATATTTTGAATGGTGAAAAAGTCTTCAAAATTATGCATATAACAGTAATCTGAAACCTATAGATATCCTGCATTTTGTCCTGCGTTTATGAGGCAGGATTTGCTTGTGCCTTTGGGGGGAAGTATGACTTTCTGACCCCACATTCCATGCAGTTCCAAATTCCAATGCAAAAGTTAAAAATGTATATTATTTTTGGTTAATATCAAGCCAACCAACAGCCTTCATTTGTACATTAAGAAATATATTCAATAAATTGCAATCTTCACATGTATTTATTACATGTACTTTTGCTTTTTGCTTTTTACTTCTTGACTTAAAGGCAAAGTTGGAATTAGAAAGTTAAAACCATACTTCGGAATAGTCTCTATGCAGATTTATGTTACGTTGAATGCCACACTGTGGAATGTTATAGCGAAAGGAACAGCATTTCTATACAAACAAGAGTCGCATCCTGCTCACAGTAAGGACACCGCTTTTTATACATGTTAGTGCAATAAAACCTAGAACTATAGTCTATGTATATTTTTTTTATTATCTTTTATCTTATTTTTTTGCTAAAATTAGTTGACTCATTGTTTTATTTAGATTATGGTGAGTTCTATGGAACAACAGCAGAAAGGATGAGACTTGACAATGTTTCCTGGTACTTTTCTGTATAAATACATGAACTCCTGTGGTTGTGGTCTTGTGAGTGCAGTTTGGGCCAGATACACAGTACAGGATTTTGAGAGTATTTGCCAGTTTCACGCCACTGTCCCTTTTAGTTGACTAATCAATGGCGAACCAAGAATTTCAGCCTTATTCACCTTATTCCGGAAGCCCCCCTGGGCGGCGCCATAAAATGTAATTCTTCTTTCGGTTGTACTAGTTAACATAGGGATGCCGACCTCGAGAGAAAATATGTTCCACACAGACTAAAAAGCTGTTTTCGGGCCGCCCAGAGAATCGGTGCATTGTTCACTTGTTGGTCACATGAACATTGAATATTTTACACAAATCAATCTACTTTATAACATATTTTAGCAGCAAGACTTTTCCCTTGTTCCATTTAAACCAACGGAATTCCAGCTGGACCAGAAGTGAGATTAGAACGAAAGTGCCGATCACATGGGAAAAGAAGGAATAAGGTCAATAATTCACTTTAATTTGAATGTTAAGTAAATGCAGAATGCCTTTAAAAGGTGTGTCCTGTGAAGCCACGCCTCTGACTGTGAAAGGTGGTGGGTGTGGCCATAAGGGGCTGATTGCTTGACAAACAACTTCCAGGAAGTAAAAGCTGTTGGTGTTGTGACATGTAAAACAGCCACTAAAACCAAATATATCACGACATTTCTTCCTCCAACTCATCTAAGATAAATTAGATGTTGAAACTGTGAACCATAATCGCTCTTTATACCAAGTAGCATGCATGTTAGCCAGCTTTGCTCATGAACAGGAGGCAGGAAGTAGCTGGGTATGTTTGCTGCCTTATCAGTGTAGAAAAAGATTCAGTTGTAGTCATCTGGACTCTGTTTTAGAAAAAACAAAACGTTTCGACTCTCATCCAAGAGTCATTCTCAATCTGTGAAACAAGTTTTATATCCCAGGTTTATATCCTACTCTATGAAAGCCCTGAACTGGACGACAATGAGGGATTACACCGACATGGGCCTTAGCATGTGGAAGACTATTTAAGATTTGTGACCCGTTTACAACCACTTTTGATCATTACCTTTGTTCCGATTCATGTTCAAAATATCTGTCTGTGTTCAAGCCCTCTGGAGGACTGATTCTTCTCATTCCAGCTGCTTCTTTGGTGGGGGTTTCAGGGCCAAGATGCCCAGGGCCCCCGACAGAAATGTGGTACCCGAGCAAAATCCAATCCAGCCTCTTGGTAAGATTTTTAATAATACATTGTTTTTTCCTTTGACTGCTCACAGTGGTGGGTGTCCTCCTCAGAGTTTAGAATATTTAATACACGTTGGAGACTTTTTGTATTTATTCTACTTCCAGCTAGAGTTATTGACTGCAAGGCCCCAGCATTCCTCCTCCTAATGCATTTTCATTCAAAACGTCTGGAAAAAAGTCCAAAAATTAGCCTAGATCCTTGATTTTCTAGAGCTAATATTTTTGATGATATTTAAAGTATTGAGTTATTTTTTGAGCTTGAACTATTTACATTTAAAAAGTCTGGGTAAGATAAAAGAAGCCTGGCATGCTGCCTAACATTCTGCTAACACATAACTGATTTGAATAGGGCCAAAAGATTCAACTTCTTATACATTTGAAATATGTATATGCCGTCTAAATACTAATGAGATAATTGATATTTGTAGGGCAAAACACAAGCATAAGGTGAAGCAGTAAGTGCTTTTTAAGCAACGTTCGTGTACGACAGCAAATGTGTACTGTTAATGTTACTGTGATTTGATAGTGATAATGAAATAAAATGAGAGCAGTAAATCTATCATGGGCTTCAGGCATTATACCTTCCTTATCTGAAGGACTTTTTGAGCTATTATCCCTATTCAAAAGATATATTTTGATATAAATTGCTTGCTTGCTATCGTAACAGATTTCTATTCTATTTCCATAGATTGTAACCCATGTAGCGTATAGTATTTTTAGGTCTGCTACTTTTAAGTGCACAGCATACTAGAACTAACAATGACCTATGACTTATTGAATAAACTGTCCAATATAGTACACTGTACCTGAGTTTTATATTTCTAAAAATATGAAAAACAGAACTAGTTCATTTTAAATTATTTTCAGTGATTCAAACTGTGCGATAATCCGAGATGTGTCTGCAGTTGCATTTACTCAAGTACATTTACAAAATACTCTTTGGAGTATTTTAAAAATGACTTTGAGTAATATACATTTGAAGTAACAATACTCCTATAATTTTTTGACTACTCATACTCACACTTTTGGCTATAATACACCTGCTGTAAAAGGAATATCTTGCATTATCAACCTGAACACTTTTTAAAGTAATATTGGTGAAGCATTTTTTCTGTTATTTTTCACAGAAAACTAATCCATCATCAGTTATTTGTTTCACTGACTCAATTGAGTGAAATCGTGTTGGGTTTATTTTGTGTGACCCAAAATATAGTTACAGTAGTGGCAATGTTGTGCACCTCCAGTCCAGAGGCCTTGGCCATCCCAAAAATCTGGCACTCGTTGAAAATTAAGTTGAATAGCTCTGGTAAAGTGTCTAAAAAATAAGTCTAAGAGACTTATCCACACATTTGTCTCTAGAGGGTTGTCAACCTCACGACCCCCATAATAACAACCGTTGGTGTTGACAAAAAATAGGCAACCTGAAAATTGTGAAAAAGTAGACTTATTTCTATTGATTGATTTTTTTATTTTCAGGGCAAAGGCCAAGATAGAGACATTTGGTAGGCCAACAGAGAGGAAGATACATTTACCATTGTAATTGATTTGAAGGGTGTCAAGCCTTATGTAAATACATTTTCAATATTCGCCACATCATCTGGGGACCCCCTGAAATCCCTTTGCGACCCCCAGGTTGAGAATTACTGGGTTTGACTACTGTAACGGCCTGCTCACTGGCCTCTCCAAACGAGCTGTAAAACAGCTGCAGTACATCCAGAACGCTGCTGCTCGGGTCCTGACCAGAACCAGGAAGTACGATCACATTAATCCTGTGCTAGGTCTCTGCACTGGCGTCCTGTTTGGCTCAGAGAATAGACTTCAAAAGCAGCTCTGCTTGTATAACAAGTCTCTCATGGCCTAGCACCAAAGTACATCTCGGACATGTTAGTGCCATATGAACCATCTCGGACTCTGAGGACCTCAGGGACCGGCCTCCTGCTGGTGCCCAGAGTCAGGACTAAACATGGGGAATGTGCGTTTTAGTTTTATGGAGCTACACTCTGGAACAGTCTTCCTGAAGATTTGAGACAGGCCTCTACACTGACAATGTTCAAATCCAAGCTAAAAACTCTTTTGGTTAGCTGTGCATATGACTGAAATTATTTTCGTTGCATTTCTTTTATGTCTTTATCCATTTTGTGATTTTAATGAATTTTTTTCTCTGTGTGAAGCACTTTGAATTGCCTTGTGTACAAATTGTGCTCCCCCCCATTTCAAATTTCTGAACATAAAACACAAAAAACAAAAACAAACAAGACCAGAGAGAGAAAGAAATCAATCAAAACTAAAACACAAATGAACCCAAACAAACGTCCCACTTTGCCCACAGTCTGTCAAATTTGTCCATTTTCAAATTGAGTCCAAATGTGATTTTTTTTCCATTTGTCGAATGTCCATTATAACGTTAGTTCAGTCCTTAATAGTCGGTGTGTTTTGTGTTATACATTTTTTTGTGAGTGCCTTTTTCGCTGCAGCCAGGAGGATGCTCCAGAGATAACCGCCAATTGTGTCCGTGGCAGGAGTCCTGAGGCCCAGATACATAGTTCTGAAATCTAGTGGGATAGTGATGTCATAAATTGTGTGCAAGGCTTTGTTGATCTCAGTCCAAAACTTGTGAACAACAGGACAATCCCAAAACACATAATAGTGATTTGCCTCCTGGCTGCCACATCCTCTCCAACATTCTGCCTTTCCCTGTGCATAATGGGTGCTTTGACATGGTGTTATAAAGAAGCGAGACACGTTTTTCCAACCGAATTCCCTCCAAACTTGTGATTTTGTGGTTTTCCACTGAGATGTGCATATACTTTCCCACTCTTCATCAGCCAGAACAAAGTGACCCTCTCTTTCCCATTTACCCTTAATATAATCAGTAGAGTGAGTGCCCAAATTGTTAATACATTTGTATAGTTTAGATATTAATCCCCTTGAAAGTTCTGATATATATGCTTTAAAGAATATTTTAGTCAAAGGGCTATGATGGTCGTCATTCTTTTTGATTTCTTGGTTATAATAACTCCTAATTTGTAAATACCTATAAAAGTCCTGTTTCTCTAAACCAAAGGATTCTCTCAACTCATCAAAGCTCTTCAGATGATTCTCCTTTACAATCTGGTAAAAGACCCTTTAAGATTTTAACATCTTTTTTTAGTTTGTATGTTTTGATTAGCTCCTTCCATGTTGTAAGAACAGACTTCACCCAAGGGTTCTCCACCTCCCTCAAATGACTCAACCGTTTGTCATCTGCCAGTAAGGTCTGTACAGGAACACCCGGCACAACACCAATCTCAATATTCTTCCAATGAGCTTCATATTCTGGATCACACCAGTATAGCAAGGCTCTGATCTGAGCAGAGACAAAGTAATTTTTCAAACAAGGTAAACCCCAGCCTCCTTTTTCTTTTAATAATTGTAAGGTTTTGAATCGGATACAGTTTTTTTTCCCCTGCCATATGAATCTTGAGATTGCTTTATTCCACTCATCAAACAGCTGGGTGGGGATGGAAATCAGAAGAATCTGGAACAGATAGAGTAAGTGAGAATTTCAGTCTTTTGTACATTTAATTTGTATCCAGACATTGGACCAACTTCTTGAAAAAAAATGCATAACATTGGGTATGGAAATTTCTGGTTTGGTCAAATACAATAGAACATCTGCATAGCAGGCAATTTTATGTTCTGTCCCATCAATTGTAACACAATGAATTGTTTTTGATTGTCTAATAAATTGGGCCAATGGTTCCAAATACAAAGCAAGTCAGTGGATCTGTCAGATGACCATTGATTTTGATTCTTGACATTGGACCATCGTAAAGAGCCCCAATATTCTTTATAATTAGATAATTGATTTGAAATTTGTTTAGCACTTTAAATTGCCAGCTAACAGAATCAAAAGCTTTTCAGCATCCAGACTTATTATTACAGCTTTGTTTTGTTGTTTTTGTATTTGGTTAATTATGTGTAAGGATCGTCTTATGTTGTCTTGTGTTTGTCGTTTGGTAATAAATCCTGTCTGATCATTGTGGATTAAGATTGGGAGTATTTGTTCCATTCTTTTGGACATAATTGAGGTGTATAAAAGATAGTCCACATTCAGAATAGAAATCGGTCTGTATGAGGCACATTCCAGTCGGTCCTTCCCCTCTTTAGGTATTAAGGATATGATGGCCTCGTTCCAACTCTGAGGGGTCTGAGTTTCCTTAAGTGCCCAGTTCGAAATTGCCAAAAGGAAAGGAGTAAGTGTGTCTTTTAAAGCTTTATACCAGGGGTGCCCAAACTTTTTTTCACAGAGGGCCGACAATGAAGTGAATCATTCAAAATGTTGCATTTGACATCGTTATAATGAGCCTCCATACCTTAAGACTTGGAACATTAATATTAGGTTGGTATAACATCAAAATGCTTGAATTTTTCCAATTTTATAGTAAAAAGTACTACTTTTTGTTGTTTGGACACCGTAGCAAGAGGCCGGCGGGCCAACAAAAATTGGTCGGGCCGTAGTTTCCATTGCTTCCCGGAGATTTGTTATTCAGATAAAATCACCTTTATTTGTCCCACAATGGGGAAATTCCAGAGTTGCAACAAAGGGTACAGAAACAGATTATGCCCAGTATAATGATAAAAACAGATAAACTTAGAAAAAAAAAATACTTTTATAATCTTAATAATAATAACACTCTTATTTACAGCTGTCATCTGGACAGAAAATATTGCACCAGGGATGATTGACATTGTGTCACAGTATTGCACAGGAGTGTAACAGTATTGCACTGTTAATCTTTTATTACGCTTTATATTTCCAAACTTATTCAGCTCTTAATTTTTTATTATGTTCTTCTGATATGACAGGCAAATTGAGGGTGTCCAGAAAGGAATTTATATCATCATCTTTATCATCTGGAATTTTTGAAATGATTCAAATGCTGATTGAATTTGGTCTTGTTTGGTTAAGATTTCATCACTTTGCCTGTCCCGTATTATAAATATTGTTCTTTCAGCTTGTTGTTTTTTAAGTTTCCAAGATGGTAATTTTGAACATTTTGATCCACTCTCATAATATCTTTGTTTGGTAAAGAGCATCTTAACTAGGTCATATCATTAATTTCTCCTCTTATCTTTTTAATTTCTTGTAGCATTTTGGTACACCCCTTTTTGGCATGGTTTTCCTCCATCAATTTTAATTTTTCTTGCAAATCATTTAGTTTTTTCTCCTTTTTTTTCTTTTTTACTGAGGCTATGGCTAGAATTTGTCCTCTCAAGACTGCTTTGGAAGCATCCCAAAGGATGGGCAGAGAAATTTCCCCAGATAAGTCTTAATGTTGGTTCCCATTAAGCAGGCTGGCATTGAACCTCCAAAGTGTGTTTTTTCGTCTTTCTTCCAAATCCACAGAGATGCCGATAGGAGCATGATCACTTAGGTCTATTGTGCCTATATCTGCTTCTGTGATTTTTAGATATGTCTTTATTGAGAATAAAAAAGTAGTCTATTCTGGAAAAGAGTGTATGTGGATTTGAAAAATGCGTGTACTGGCGTGCCCTAGGGTTAATTTCCCTCCATATGTCAATCAATGCTATAGTCTTCAATAAGAGATGGAACTTCTTTATTAATTGTCCCTCCAGTGCCTCTTGAGTTCGACACCTCCAGTGTAGGCTGAATGCGGAGATTCCAATCACCGCCGCAAATTAGGGTTCCCTCAGAGTGGTTCACAATCAGGTCCATGACTTCAGCATGGTAAAGTGATGTAACTCCCTGGTGGAGCATACACATTTAAAAGAGTGAAAACCTGTCCTTTAATATTCCCCTTTTTCTTTTTTTTTTCCCATAATGCATTCATTTGCTTTACACTGATCTTAAACGGTTGCTCCACCC
This sequence comes from Chaenogobius annularis, assembly GCA_015082035.1. Classification (NCBI taxonomy): domain Eukaryota; kingdom Metazoa; phylum Chordata; class Actinopteri; order Gobiiformes; family Gobiidae; genus Chaenogobius; species Chaenogobius annularis. The sequence goes on along the minus strand of BJKM01000085.1, from coordinate 483,304 downwards.
TCCAGTCCTCCATTGTGGCTGATACTTCAGTGTCTCTATCCTACTGTACTGATGAAATATTACATATGGAGTGAGATGAGCCAGGCAGCAGTGTGCAGCCCGAGTGTGTAGGATGGCGATGGAGGGCAACCCATTAGACTGTGTGTTTGTGTCTGTATCTGTGTGTTTGTGTGTCTGCGTGGCAGACGGTGGACGCGTGTAGGCAGCCGGAGCAGAGCGGAGCTGTCCATGGTGCTTGATCCAGCTGCATATTCTCTGTGACACCGCGTGTACCGATGTAAAAAACAATGTCACAGGAGTTTGTAGTCTTCACATGGGGGTGCATGTAAAAGGAAGCCCCTGTATCTCACTGTCTGATGCTAAAGAGAGTGCATTTTGCGCTTAGATCTCGCTGCCACTCCAACGCACAGCTTTCTCGTCTTGTGCTTGCGCGTAAGTCTCCGCGAGGCGGTGTTTGACTTCAAATGCCATATTTAGGAAAAACGCCTGATGTCTTTGAGTGACTGCAGTGACGGCAAATGGCGTTGCTCTGATGTGAGTGCTTGTGGAAGAGCGTGCGAGAGCCAATGGCAGGGGGCGTGGGGGGAGCGGCGCTGCGCACGAGTATCCGTCCGCGTCCATTGCGCGAGTGCTCGGTGTAGGCTGAGAGCGGAGAGATACGGACGCGATGTGGTGCGGCGCTATATAACACGCGGCAGGACTATGTTCTTTTTAAAGAGAACCTCCTCCTCGCGTTGTTTCCACTCAGTGATGTCGCGTATTTGTGTGGCGCACCTGTAAAGAGCGAGACAGGCAAAAGCCGGCTTTTTTAATTCTTTGATTCCTTTTATTTATTCTTTTCCTTTTTGTTCCCTTTTGTTCCATGCATTTTCTCACTGGAAACCATTTGTGTGTTTTTATTTAATAAATATTTCATTTCCTCATTTTATATTGTTTGTGTTTGATTTTATGTTCTTAAGTTTGAGCTAAAGAGAGCGGAATTCACCATTTTACGAGCTATTGGCCAGGTGTTTGAGATTGTTTGCCTAAGGACGTCCATAACTTTCATTTGTAGAAACGGTAAGATATTTTTTACGCATTTGCTCCTTGAAACTGAAACCTTGTCAGATGGTGTTTGAGCAGCCAGCAGAACACTACTGTAGCTTATTGCATGTGAGCGCCAATAGGAACAGTGCGTGGTGCATTCATGGCTCCACGTTGACGACGCTCTACTCGCGATTGTGGTGATTGTACTTGAGAGACTGGGGAGAAGTGGGCAGTGTCTGCACATCGGTGGCCATTTCCACTGGCTCCTGCACGGACTATTTGATCACTGACATTTCAAGGTTAGATGGATGGTACAAGCCAAAGGGAGTGTTTCGATATTGGGGAGGATCTTTATGCTTTTTTTGAACTAACCCTGGATGTGCACCTGGAATCATGACTTGTGATTTTCAGACAATGGTTTTTGAGTTGTAAGAGCTAAATGTATTTTGTGTGTGTGTGTGTGTGTGTGTGTGTGCAGTGCGGGTGTAGTTTGTGGTGTCTGTGTAGGATGGGCGCAGGATATGGTGGTAAAACACAAAGCCAGACTGAGGGCACCTCTGACTTCTCAGAGTGGTTGGGCTTAGACAATAAGAGCACTTTGAAGAGAGGCATGTGGGGTTTAGTAGTTTTGATAGTAAAGTGGCCAAACTGTATTCATTCAGACGTTATTGCATGGATCATTTGATGGCCAAAAACGAAGAAAAAAAATCTCTATGGTAATATGTTCCAATTGGCCATTTAATTCACATTTTCATTCACATTATTATAGCCCTGTAGGGTGTGGATCTTTGTTGGAACATGCTTTCCCAATACTAGGCCTATAGTAATTTGTGTAAAATCATGTCAGTGTTAAAGCTGTAGCCAAAGTTCCCTTTTAGGGTAGGACATTTTTAGTCATTAAAAACTATTTGGCTATTTGTCCCTTAGTGGATGGGTTATATTGGTGCAATGGCAGACGTACAGCATCAAATTGTAAATATTCAACATAAATTAATGTAGTTGTCGTGTTAAGAGAGTTAAAACCATCATTTGATGGCCTTGTATAACCCACATTTAAATGGCATGCTCTTGTTTGATGGCAAAGTCTATATTCAGAGAGACAACCAAGTCAATATTGTATAGCTTCGTTTAAAAACGCAGCCATAGCTATAAAATAGGCTGGTTATGGATGGAGCGGGTCTGTCCTGGAAGCAAAAACGTTACAGCAAGTTCAAAATATTCTAAAATAGAAACCGAATTCATTCGTAGGCAATGCAGGGATGCAAAACACTGGTTAAATATTGTAAATGTAAAAGCATTTAGCATTTAGTTTATAGCTGACAAGTACTAAAACATTGTACACCTGCGGTAAATTAATTATCCAATCGTCCATTTCCGCGTTCAAACTTTGTCTCTATTCTGATTGGTTGAGGCTCTAATTAGTTTACTTAGGGTTGCCGCGTTCCCGCCACCGCCCCCTATTCACTGCGGAAAGACTGCGACCTAAAGTTAGATGTCTGCAGACTTTACATCGATAAATATCCCCGCAACCGCCGACTAAACACCTTCAGGTAAGATGAACCACGAGAAAAACCTGTGTGCGTCCAAAAGGCTTGCAGCACAGACCTCGTGCCAAAGACGCACGCGGAGTGAAATACCACGCTAGCTCAAACCCAGTCTGCTGCTGCACTTTCTCTTATTTGAATGGCCTTTGACTTCTTACTAAACACAACAATTACAACAAGCCTGCAGCAAATCTGTATCTGCAGATGGTTTTTTTTGGGGTTTTTTTTTGTTTTTTGCAACGCACGCTGTCTCTCACGTGTTTTGCTAGGCAAGCCCTCAGCGAGAAAGGCCACATTGCCACAGAGGCTGAAGTAAAGCAGTTTTGGTGGTTTATCGCTGCAGTTTGTGTCGGCGTGTCGTGCAGGCGTCTCGTGCGGCAGTCCCGTCCGCACAGGTGCAGCTCATTATCTCATCAGCAGCGCCCACCTTTTATCACCTTTTTTATTTTTAAATTCACGATAAATGCAAACTTTTGTCTGTATAAAAAGGTCAATATTTGCGTATTTCCCCCCTTAAATGTGGTTTGTGATTGTCCAATGTCTTCGAATAACCACAGTATGCTCTCTAGTGTGCTTAGCTTGGATGTCAAATTTGGAAATGAGAGGTTGTGGCGTTACTAGAGTATGATTTGCTTTACTGTAGTTAATTGGTCCTCAGTTGGAAAAGCATTGGAGCGTCTCTCATTCCTCATTGTATAAATACTAGGGATGGGCAACATTTATATTGAGTATTAACATTTATAGTATTAATGCTACAAAAAGTGCAGATTGAAAAGATTAAGGAATTAAAGTGATATTTCTGCACTTTGGTAATTACTTTTAGAGACATTTAACTAACAAACTACAAATAAAGAGATTTCTAATCACAATTCTGTTGAATTGATACTAAACAACAAAAAGTTGAGTCATTTTTGTGAATATTGCCCACCCCTAATAAATATATGTATTTCCATGTGCATTTCAGTGTTTGTTCTGCGTGGCCAGTGAGAGCAGCTCTGCTGGTGAGCGACACAGAGAGCAGCACTTGTCTTTATGTATTATTGAGCCTTTCTAAATAAAGGCTGCTGCAGAGGAGCTCCACGCAGCGCAGAGAGGATACGGCTCTGTCCAGGGCATGTGCCACACAACTGTGACACTTCATCCTCTCTCTGTCCCTCAGGGAGACGGGGAAACAGGGCGGTTCTGATCCTGCGGACATCAGGACATCACAGCGTCTTCGGCTCTATCCTCGTGTGGCCCGAAAGAGCTGTATAGAGATGATTAGCACATGTTCACCTCACAATTTGAACTACACTGAACAGCTACTTCCTCTGCATCTCATGCCACTGTCGTGTGCATGTCAGGCAGTTCAAATGGAAATATCCTGCAGGGGCAGTGCTCGTTCACCCGACATGTGTATGTTCATGTGCTTTTGGTCAGACACTGAGACGAGCACACTCTGTATCTGTTTGACATCAATCTTTTATTTCAGAAGTTGCTTACAGTAGAGTGCTAGGTTTAATGTTCCCTTGATAGAAAATAATTGTCAATCCGTCTCATTTATTGTCTGTCTTTTGACTCTTCCAATCAAACGCCCCTGACGTCACAACTCTGCTCGTTTGTGCTGCGTCAGAATTCCCATTTCTCCAGCTTGAACAAACAACTTCTTATCATTAAGTCATATTCACAATTGAAAGCAGCGCCAGGTTTTAGGGTTGTGTTTGTGTCTGGAGTTGATTTGTGATGACCGGTGAAACCACATGAGGACTGTGCGTTTGTGTGTGTAAATGTTGAGTGTGGGTCAGAGTTCACATGGAGCTTCTCTGTTTCTAAATGTGAGTCAGAGAAGACCTGAGCTGCTGTGGAGCTGCTGCTGTGGTCTGCCTGTAGTGTTCAAGCACAGTGTGTGTGGCCAGTTATTTATCACATTGTAGGAACTAAACGGTCACTGTATGAAGACAAGATGCAGGTCCCCATGAGATATGAACCCTTCAATATTAGATCAATGTAGGGGTGGGCAATATTGACAGACTTGTATTTTATTTAGGTTTTTTTTGCATTATCTTGCACAAAATGTGAATGGACCCTAAAAGTGCATAAATATAATTGTTATACCTTTTTAGATATAGAATATCACACTGCCTGTTTATTTTACTATTAATCAGCTATTTTCTTGTAGTTTTATAGACTATACACTCTAATGTAGTATGTCGAGAACTCTATCAATTGCAATATGTTCATTTTTCGTTAATATTTCCCACCTGTGGATCAATGACACAGTTTTGATATGGGTTAAAATGGGTCAAAAGTAGTGTAGGGTCTATGGTTAAGATTAGACTCGAGGAAATAAGTCAACGTCCATGTAATGTCCCCATAAAGCCAGCGTGGGTTGTGCAGTGTCACAGCTCACACATACATGTCACTGGCTGCACATTCAAAGTACTTGGTGTATGGTACATGGAGTATAAAACCATGAAGAGCACATGGAGCTGCCTTTAAGAACATGACCACTATGAAAGTGTGACATTAATCTGCTGTTTGTGGACAAGAAGACTGGAGCTGGACGTGTGCAGGAGCTGTCCTCGTGCATGTTTGTGTGAGGCTCCAGAGGACGGGGCTGCCTCGCCTCTCACTCTGAGCCGTGCGAACATTTTGGGAGCGAAGCGGTGCCAGGCGTCTCGTCCAAGTGTTTATCTAATGAAATATTTGTGCCTTGTGGCTGTCTGCGGTGGGACAACAGCCAACACGTGTGCTTTGTACTGAGGTGAAACATGTCAAACAGACTGAAGCTCGTCACTTTCGCTCACAATATGTTCCTTTGGCTGCACACTCCACTGATCAAGAGAACCTGTACCTGACTGTAAACTAGTGCTGAGTCACATGACACTGCTGTGGTCCCACCCTCAGCTCTGACCCAGAACATCACAGTGAGTTCACCTCTGCTCCACTCTGTCTCAACATCAGTTTGAACTCCCCTCTGAGAGAAATGAGTATTTAAAGGGGATGCTGCTGAAGTGAGTGTCCAGTTTAATGTGCACACTCATATTTATAACTGTGTTCTCTGTGAGCCTCGGATGAATCTGCAGATTTCAGGGACATAATGAACGTGAGTGAGTGATTGAGTGATTGGCCTGTTTTGAATTCAGTCATGAGACTCTCTGCTGCAGACCTCACTGTTGCCTTGTGTGGACAAGTCTCTTTCAGATGGAGGCGTATTGGAGGTGTGAGCTGCAGGAGGCTGTGGGCTGGTCACTGGGTCAATAGCTTGTCATCAGAAGTAGTTCAGTGGTGTTTTAGTGGTATATTTGGGCTGTAGTTTGATAGTGGACAGATGTGTGTTCCTCGTAGATGTGCTGCTTGTGGTCCCCTCTCACTGTAGACTGTAGCCCCTGTGGCCCCTCCCCTCTCTCGCTGACATGTGCTGACCTGATGCTGTTTGTTGATCTAACTGAGTCTTCTGTCACGTTTCAGACGCGCCTCCCCTCTGTCATGGCAGTCAGACTGTGCGATGTGGCCTCTCTGCTTAGGAGCGGGTCGTGGGCGCCTGAGCCTTGGACTGGGGTCTGTGGCACTTTTATTTAACTTGTGTCCGTGCTCAGGCCATACCAATGACGCCACGCTAAACTTTGAGTTCAAACAGTAACACATGAGTTGCAGCTTGCCTGTATTGGTATGGTCTCATGCAGTGTGTAGAATGCTAAAGCTGCTCGTGGTGTCCCGGTGCATGTGCTGATCTAAAGGATGGCTCTTCACACATTGACTGCTGTTGTCTCGGGCTGCTGTGGTTGCACATCGGGGCTGCTTTGCTCTCTCTTCTCTTCTGCTTCTCACACTTTACACATCCAATTCTGGTCACTTAGTTTTATACAAATTAACTCACCAACCAGGCCTCCTCCTGTTTGTATTCACGTCTTTAAGCAAATGTCTGAAGAGCGTCCTTTTTAGCCAGTGCTGAATCCTCCACGCCAGAGCCAGCTTTGACTTGTTTCTCTTCTGTCTCTTTAGCAGGTAATTGCTGCCATGGAAACACAGCTGTCCAACGGGCCCACATGCAACAACACGAGCAACGGCCCATCCGCTATTTCCAATAACTGCTCATCTCCTGTGGAGTCGGGCAGCATCGAGGACAGCAAGACCAACCTGATCGTCAACTACCTGCCCCAGAACATGACGCAGGAAGAGCTCAAGAGCCTGTTCGGAAGCATCGGAGACATTGAGTCGTGCAAACTGGTGCGGGACAAGATCACAGGTAACTCACACTACAGACTAGTGCTGCTTTAACTTTGATTTCCTTGTGCACTACTTGGATTCGCTATTTTTCCTGTTGGTTGTAATTTGTGCTTTAGAATTGTGCTTTAGACTTTGAAAAGGCTCCTGTTGTGTTCTATGTTGAAGATGCACAGGTGTAGCTTCACTGCGCCATGTGGTCAGCTTTAGCGTTACAGTTTGTGAAACCTGTGGATGTGTGTATGGAGGTAATTACTTTGCAGTGGTTTTATATATGGATGCACAATAATATCTGTCACATAATTATCAGCCAATAATGGCTGAAAGTATGACTTCACACAGATAATCCAATAATTACATTGATCCAATAATAAGCCCAAAATACATAGATTCACCTGCTTTTCTTCTGAGTTTTCACCCTCACAGTGCTGCTGACAAAGCCCGGCCCCGCCCCCTGCTCCAGCCACGCACACACGCACATAGAAAGGAGGAGAAGGATAGTTTACATGTGCGGGCTTCTTTTGTTTTGGAGCAGAGATATTTCAGCCAAAAAAACGTTTGTACCAGCCCGAGACACGGGAGAGGGACAACAGGCTTCTCTCATTAAATCTAACAAGTCATCGAAAAGTTTTCACCTCAAAGCTGACTGCAAACACGAGGCAGCGATGAACACACTTGACGTGGACGCTAACCGGGTCGGACTTTGCGACAATCGTCTTTTATTTTTTTACTTCATCAAACCAAAGACTGATAGTGGTGCTCTGTGCAGTGAGAGAATTTTGTCTGTTTGCGCCGCTGCTGTGATGACGGTTCAGTGCAGCTCGGGTTTTTCTGCACCGCAATGCTGAGTTAGCGCATTGGCCGACTCCTCCGCTAACTTTTAATTCACTATTTTTATCGTTTACAGTCACTGAGTTGCGATGGTGTCACTCACAGTCAGTCATGTTAAAGGAGCAGCCACAGTCAGCAACAAAATTGATGTAATTTAATGTAGGTTCAGCCTTGTTGGCCATAGATATTAGATTATTGAATTTAAAAGCAGGCAGATGTTGCTTTAGGCTTGTTATGGTATATCTGGGCTCATATGGCCTGGTTTGGCCTCAGTTTGGCCTCATTTACACCTATAAACAAAATATAATAAAAAAAACATTTCCTCTCAAAATTCGGTTTATTTAAAGAAGTATTATCAGTTTTCCTTTGTCGGTTATATCTGGCAAACACATAAAAATGATCAGTTATGGGTTGAAAATTCCATGATTGTGCATCTGTAATTTTGATGACGCGAGCTGTGTCTTTTCTAAACCCTCAAAGGAACCAGCCGCCAAAAGCACGAATGTTAACCTCCAAGGAACAAGTCCATGACATTTAGCTGAAGATGAATCACTCTGTGAATGTAACGAAACCCAAATATTGTGATATTGTATCGTCAAAAGTCCCACAGTAATATCTTTGGCTGGCACAGTACAACCATGATCCTTTGCTCCATTTCAGTGCAGACAACATGAACACATGACTGAGATCGAGGATTGCACATGTGAAGTCTTTGGTGTGAATCGTTACTCTCAGATTTCAAAGGTGTTGAAGCATTTTCAAGAAATGTTTTAATTGTATCGTGAAATGACTATTGTGGCAATATCGTACCGGGGGGAAATCACAAATTGGAGTTTTTAGAACAGTTTTAGAATGGTTTTGATCAATGTCAGAACAGATATAAGACCACATGGTGATGTTAAGAGCATACTAATTTATGTCCCTGTGGTCATTTGTATCCACTATGAAGACTTTTGCTTCGTATCAAAATGAAGTGTGTAATTTGAGTATTGTTACACTAGTCATAATACTCACTAGTCTCAGGTCTGTAAAGTGTGACATACTGAGCAGCTGTTGTGATGTGCGCAGACTCCAGAGTCTAGCAGACATGTGACCACACACAAGTTTTACAATCAAATCCAAGTTGCTTATGCGGCGCATTAATGTGCTGAAGCGGCTGGAGCTGTTGAACTTGACCAGTGCAGATTGTACAGAGACCTGTGTGTGGGAGAAGAAGATTGAATTGGCTCTGTGCTCGTCGAGTGGGTGTCAATCTATTGTACAGTTTGGAGATAAACTGTGAGGAGAGCAAGGCTGATGTCTCTGCTGTGGGACCAGGATATTAATACAACTAAAATGAATATCTCAATATTTTGGGGGGGATGGTTGAATGTGTGAGCTGTGTGTGTCAAGCCTTTGCTCTTTAGTTCTTTTCTGTTTTTGACAAATGTCTGTCTCTGATTACAGGCCAGAGTCTGGGCTATGGTTTTGTCAACTATGTGGACCCGAAAGATGCAGAAAAGGCCATTAATACTTTAAATGGCTTAAGGCTTCAGACCAAAACTATCAAGGTAAGCCGTGTGGGTGTGTGTGAGAAGCTCCTTTGACAGAGGGGGAGGGGCTTTGAGGAAGGAGTAGGAGAAGAGCCTATTGTTAATCTGGGCACAGCAGCCCGGCTCCACTCACAACTGTTTCTATGGTCACAGCAGCGCCGCGAGCCTTCAGAGGAACAGCCCATTAGCATTCCACGCACACACTGCTGCGCACACACTCCTGTACACAGGTCTGAGGACTAGGTCCAGTTCAGTTCAAATGACATGTGTTGGAGAACTTTCTAAACCCTGCTCCTCCACAAATCAAACAATGGATACAACATGAAACGTTTCTATCTAGATCTGAGCTGCTCTGTCAGAGTGAGCCACAGGAATGGATTTTACAAATATTGGCTGAAGTACGAAGGAGACACACAGCTCCTCCTCAGCTCCTCACTCGCACACCGTCTCAGCTGATACTCCACGTGTTAAGAAGCAGTTGTGTTGTCTCCTCAGGTATCCTATGCTCGGCCAAGCTCCGCCTCAATCAGAGATGCAAACTTGTATGTCAGCGGTTTACCAAAAACAATGACACAGAAAGAACTGGAGCAGCTCTTCTCTCAGTATGGCCGCATCATTACCTCACGCATCCTGGTGGACCAGGTCACCGGTGAGCACGCAGCTGTCAAAGGCTGTTTTACTGAAGGTGCATCATGTTTGTGTCTAACTGTGATGTGATTGTGTCGTCAGGTGTCTCCAGAGGAGTGGGCTTCATCCGCTTCGACCGGCGAGTGGAGGCGGAGGAGGCCATCAAAGGGCTCAACTGTCAGAAGCCGCCTGGTGCCACTGAGCCCATCACGGTCAAGTTTGCCAACAACCCGAGCCAGAAGACGAGCCAGGCTCTGCTGTCGCAGCTCTACCAATCGCCCAATCGAAGGTACCCAGGGCCCCTCGCACAGCAGGCACAGCGCTTCAGGTAACGGGGCACACCAGCGCACACCCACAGCACAGCGCACACCCACAGCACAGCGCACACCCACAGCACAGCGCACACCCACAGCACAGCGCACACCCACAGCACAGCGCACACCCACAGCACAGCGCACACCGCACAGCGCACACCCACACAGCGAACGCACCCACAGCGCACATCACCCGAGCACAAAAGCAAGGGCGCCATGAAAGAAGGGCCTCTGCCTCACTCCACTGTGGCTCATCGTAGTGTAACTCTGAGTACATGTGTGCCCCCCGCAGACTCGACACACACACACACACACACACTGCTGTGTTACTCATCTGTGCCATGTTGTCACCATTCATCATCTGCACACAACCACACTCCTGTCTGCTCTAATGCACCCCTCTCTCTCCCAGGTTGGACAATTTGCTCAACATGGCCTATGGAGTCAAAAGGTAAACACACGCCGACATTAGAGCGACTCTGGCTGTTGCACTAAGTTGCATAGTTGAATCACATTCACCTTGATCTATTCTGGACACAGCGTCCTGTTTTAAAGTGCGTTGCGTCAGAGCCTTTCAAGATTTTGCAGTGTTGAGTCCGACTCTGAGGACACACCTGTCTCGTGTAGGGGCTTGATGATCTGCTGGAGCGGCTAATGCTCTGTGACACTTCCTGTGTGAGACTCTGGGGCGCAATCACAATACACTTTCAATTAGAATCTGGACCAGTTTACCTGGATAGTACGGTTGGTTTGGGTCATTGTGAATGTGCAATTTAACTCCAGTCCAGGCAAAAAAAGCAAAATTATTCCTGGCTACGGTAGGTTGTGTGTGTGGGTTTTTTTTTATTTATTTATTTATTTTTAAACCTACGGTATACCGCACAGTTTCCAGGACGGAACAGAGCGGAATGCGCACACGTGTAATAACTAATATAATACTTAAAGAGCTACAATGAGGTGTGAATACACTTTAAATTTAGATTATTTAATCAATTTTATATTTTATTTTCCCCCAAAAATCTGCTGTATTAAATGGTAGGCAGGTTAATTGTTATAAAAAATTAAATCTCCTCTCAGGAATATTTGCAAGTTTTAAACATTAAAAAAAACTATCAATGAACCGGAGATTGATGAGACATGACAGGCAAAGAGGTGTGAAAGTGAGCAGGAGACTGGTGGAATTAGAATTAATTTTGATCATGGGAAAAAGTTTAAGTCTTACTTACAAAAATACAATGTTCTGAAGCTAAATGGACCCAAACAACAAAAATGCTTTAACTGACTTTGATGTGGAAATATGGCTGTGGCTCTTCAGTGTTGAGCTGTGCTGGTAAATGTGAGGATGACAGACACATGAGACTTCTTTTCTCTGGACTTGATCCTTCAAATATCTGAAGGGAAAACGGTGTCTGTGCTCTGACGCTGAGCTCACAAGCTAAAAAAAAGAAACCCCTCAGCTCAAGTCCCACTCTGTGTGTAGTGACTGATCAGGCAGAGGCTCATTCTGTCTGATTCTGTGAGCAGCGCCTCTAGAGGCCAGGGGGAGATGCGTCTTTCAGAGCTCCATCCAGAGTTCAGTCAGATTTGTGTTTTGTGAATGTGCCTCAGACTCAGCCCTGGGTGTTGTGTGTGTCGGTATGTGTTGTGTGTCGTGAGCAGATGTGCTGTAACTGTGGTGCGTGTCTGTGTGTGTGTGTCCACAGCCGCTTCTCTCCGATGGCCATCGACGGCGTGACGAGTCTTGCGGGGATAAACCTCCCGGGCCACGCGGGCACAGGCTGGTGCATCTTTGTGTACAACCTGGCGCCCGACGCAGACGAGAGCATCCTGTGGCAGATGTTCGGTCCGTTCGGAGCCGTCACTAACGTCAAAGTGATCCGCGACTTCAACACAAACAAGTGCAAAGGATTTGGCTTTGTCACCATGACTAACTACGACGAGGCGGCCGTGGCCATCGCCAGTTTGAATGGATATCGCCTCGGGGACAGAGTGCTGCAAGTGTCATTCAAAACCAACAAAACACACAAAGCCTGATGTGGATTCGCACTGAGACTGAACCACCTTTCTACATTAGTAAAGCTTTGTAAATCTGTATTACCACGACATATTTAGCTTCGAGCGCCGTTACTTTCTGTTCTTCTTGCTATGCTTTATGCTTTGAATCTCCTTTTTAAAGAAAAGACGCCGGCGTGGGCCTGGCGCTGATGGACCGTCTGGACTGGCTTAAACTGGTTTAGTCTTCGGTTCATCTCAGTCGTGTGCGTCTGTGTGGTGCTTTCAGTTTTGTCTGTCGCTTTAGCCTTTAGTCTTGAGTGGTTAGAAAGTCCTTCTTTTCACATATTTGCCGTTGATTTGTAAGTATTCTGTTGTATTATGACTTGGTTATTGGTTGGCTGCATAATGTTGCATATTGTAAACTTATGGATAAAAGACAAAAAAAAATTCTTAAGCAGTACCTTGCCAAAGAGCTAAGAACCTCTTTGATGTGGGTTTAAAAGCATCTATTTTTATAAAAAGAAAAATTTGGAGACACTTTTTACTGGACCTGGAACAAAATATTTTGACTTGGATACTTTGAGAAATATCTTCATATGACACCTTGTGAGCTTTTGAACTTTACAAGAAAGTTTGCAGCGGTTGAAATTTCTGGAGAGATTTATGATGTAAAAGATACTTTTGAGATGTTTGTATTCTCTTAGATTCTAGATCAATGGCAGTGATGGTTTCATTTGTAAATCCTCTGTGGTCCTCCTGTCACTCTGGTGTTAGCAACTCGCTTCCTGTTTGGTTTGGCAACAACGCTAATGTGATGAGGAGACGCCCTAAAGTCAGTTCTTCCGACACAGGAACCTGAAGCTGGAGTTTAACGTCACTAAGAGGACACACACTGAAGTTACTCTGAGCTTTGAGCTGTGTAAATAACCTCTTTATGTTCACTATTTGGCCACTTTCTGTTCTCCTTTCAACCTTATTGAAAAGTGTGATTCTATATCATTTGTTTTAAGAGTCTTTTGGGTTTGAATATTTTAATTTAAGTTGGCCTTTTTTGACTCTGATTTGTCCTCTGGACTTGCATTACAGTGCATCAATTTGTTGGTTGTTTGGTCTGTAGATAGTCTTGCTTCGTATAAAAAAAGGTATTAAGAAACTATAGACATTTGATTTGTTTTTTTATATATAAACATTATAGATATATATTTATGTGGTACAGAATGGATATAAACCACAGGTTTGATTACTTTTTTTTCATACTCATATATATACGTAATGCATATAACCTGTCTTTAAAATCGTAAAGTGTATATTGCTTTATTCACTTTGGGGAAGGTCCGTGAATCAGAACGACGGCTGAATAGATGGCAGAGTTGAGAGTGACTGGTCCCGCCTCCCGCAGCAGTGTGCTATGCATTCCAGTTCTGATCTGCGGCTGCTTTTCCTTTTGTGTTTCTTTGTGTTTCTTGTAAAGTTTCTCTTGAGTCTCGATGAGCTGCTGTGAGGTCGGACCCACAGTTTGAGCCGACGCTTGTTCAAAATTTGTGTTGTGCTTTTCTAAACGATCGCTTTGATTTGGTCTGAGATTCTCCTGATCCTGACGCTGCGGTGACAAACTGTGGGCCCCGCCTCTTATCTCAATTCTTAATGTGAGGATGATTATTTATTTAAAGTTGTATAGTCTGACTTGGTTCATTACATTTTGGAATAGAATATCTTTTTGAGTATTTAAAGAGGATGTACGTGTTTACTTTGTGTTTGAATACTTTTTTCATGTTCAGTACATCAATAAATATAAGTTGAAGGGCAATGCAGTTTTTGATGTATTCTTCTTCTTTCTGCCTAAAGTTGTCATGTCTTACATTCTTACAACATGAAGCGGCCAAACCAGTGTGGATTTACAAAATACAGCATGATCTAATATTTGGATCAACAAATAATTGAGGCTAAATTAAGGTTAAACAAAGCTGCACGTTATAGTATAGTTGGTAAGTGCTGGATAAGTTAATTCTTGCTCATCATAAAATGAACAAAAGTGGAGCTATAAAACTGTCGCACTCGGCTCCAACTGAGGCCTGAGGATTTACAGTCGCTCATTTTTCCAAATCCTTTTCTTTTGAGCTCCACTTGTGTCCAGCGGCTGTGTTCTGGTGTCCGACTGGTAACCACAAAGACAAAATATCAACATGTTTTTTTTGTACTTTGTGCCATATTTTCAACTTGTAGTTTTTTTTCCCTTTTTTTTTTTTTTTTTTTTTTTTTTTCAGCAGCAGAAGTGTGTAGAGTAGCCAAATGTTTAATTAAGTAAGAATAGAGTTACTTCAAAACATTACTCAAGTAGAAGTACAAAGCAGTATTCCAAGAAATGACTCTGGTAAAGTTGTCAGTAAACTACTGCTTAATTCAGAGGAAGTCTGAACGTAACATGATTTCTTATTTGTAGTTGGAACAAAACATTAATTAAAGCTGGTATTTTCAAAACATAGACCACAATCTCAAAAAAATTAATCTCAATTATATCTAAAGGCGCGGCGCAAATCCATTTAATATTGTAACACGATGCTTTAGTTCCTCTTCCCACTGTTTGTTGTCTGAAAAAACTACAATTACAATTTTAAGTTTCTCAAGTAAATTTGAGAAACGGGTTGGGAGTACTCTATTACAAAGAACTGCAGAAGTGGTTAGCCGCCATAGTTACCACGTGTTTGGAAACGCAGTGTCAACAACAGAAGTCGGTTGTTAGTTCAATCAAATCTTTTTGCTGTAGGCTTTTCTGTTAGGTCAGAAGATTTGATATTTAAAAGAAGCAAGTTAAAGAAACTCTCGAACAATGTACTGTAACGCTGGACTGTACTGTACCCAAGTTTAATCTCGTTTTCTGCTGCTTGTTTACATATTTTGAGCAGCTCTTTGTTTGCGAGCGTCCCATGTTCCTGTGGAGCTGTGTGCTCTGTGATAAGCGGCTAATCTGGGCCTCTAAAACCAGGAGCACAATGTCCCATTAGCCCAGCGTCTCTCCACACCAGTAATCGCTCTTTGACAGCACCTTTTTTTTCACGAACGTTGTCATTTTTGGAGTTTAGAAATGCCTGCCGTATGTCAATATTGAGAATGCGCGGCGCTTGTTGAGGGACGTTCAAATCACATGGCGCAAAAGACAAAAAAATCTCAACCATTATTATTAATTATGCAAACGTTAGATTCAAAACAAGAGTATAAAAGTGCCAAGTTATAATTCAGTGGTGCGTTATGTAACTTTTCTGCTGTTCCTCAGTACGGCGTTAACGACGATTGTTTTTCAAGTGTCTTTATATCACGCCAAAGACTTCGGTATAAAAATGCTGTGAAACTCCTCCTCCCGCGCTTCACCCGAGCTTAAACTGATTAAACATGTAAACGGGCAGATAGAATGAAATGTGAATTGTGTATTTCCAAAATGTATCGATTAAAACTGCAGCGCCTGAAATTAGGTTCCAAAGCTAAAACACGCCCTCGAGCGTTATGTAACTGTACGTTGTGCTGTTGAATATGTGTATTTTTTGTATTTATTCACCCGGCAATACCTTCAACCAGAAATGTTACATAATGCACCTTTTTAAATCTCAAAAACATTCATACAATTGCTTTTACCTTTTGTAGTTTGCCACCTTCAGATCATTCAAATTGCAAGTGACTCTAAAATACACACAATGAAAACCTCATCACAAGAGTAAAGATTTGGCTGCACCAGATAAAACGGAACCTGTGTCCGGGCTAGCCTACATTTAAGGTGGAGGTGCGGTGCTATATGGGACAGAGGATAAATAAAACATGTTGTTCTAGTCCACATGTGCTGATGTTGCATCTGAGCACATTTGCATACGCTCTGTCCACACTTTGATTTATGATGCCACCTTTTCTGTTACAGCACAACCTGCTCCTGTGTTTCTGAAGCACTCGCGACACAGAAACAAGATTGTTCAGCTCAAACAACTTTTTTTTTTCTTTTCTTTTTTTTTTTTACTGTTGTTCTCGCGGCTACTTCGTGTCCGGGCTTTCCCTTCACTCGGATTTGATTCTGGTTGAATGTGTTCCCTCATCCGTGGCTTTTAATGTTGTAACGAGAAGCACTTTTTATCGACATTTTTACCCAAGGTCTCGTAAGAATCTGTTAAGCACATTTCCCACCTAGACTCTGGAAGCGCTTTTTTTTATTGCAATGCCCAAAGTTGGTCTTAAACGCTCGTCTTCAGATAAATCCAGGCACATTTATTTGCACAATTCTGGCACGCGCAGCCCACAGATAAACTGGACGCAACTTCAGGTGCATCACTGGTAATTACAGAATTTAGTGACCGTTTTTTAACACAAAGCCCGGTCAGGTGCAACAGCAGATTGCAAATAACAGGCAAACACTTTTCGGACAGCGGTAATCAGATAATTGGGGTTCACTTTCAGGTGCAACACTGGTAATTATATCGTTTGGATCTTCCTTCTGGTGTAAAAGCAATCATCTATTTTCTGTACATAAATATAAAAAGACATGCAGTGAGCAGGGAAGGAACCATAAACTAGACCAAACCAGGACTGAACCAGGTCTACCAGGGCTAAACTGGGATTGAAACAGGATTAGAAGAAGACCCCAACTAGAGCTAAATCAGGATTAAATGAGGACTAGAATGGGTCCAAACTAGGTCTACATCAGAACTAAACTGGGATTAAGCCAGGACTAAACCAGCACAAGATCGGGACTAAACCAGAATTATGTCTACACCAGGACAAACCCGCAATCGAACCAGGACTATACCCGGACAGGTCAAAACTAGGTCTAAACCAGGTCTAAAAGAGAACCGAGATATGTCTAAAATGGGACTAAACTGGGCCCAAACCAGGACCAAAAGAGGACCAAATCAGATCTATCCGTTCTAAACCACTAAATAAGGACTAGAATAGGTCCAAACAGAGTCTATATCAGGACTAAACCGGGATTAGAAGAGAACACAACTAGATATTCATTAGCACTAAACCAGGACTAAATAAGGACTAGAATCGGTCCAAGATGGGTCTCTATCAGGATTAGAAAAGGACCAAACTGTAGGTCTACATTAGGACGAAACTGGGATTAAACCAGGACTAGACAAGGAATAAACCAGGACTCGAACATGACCAAATTAGGCCTAATTTATTACGAAACCGGGACCAAACCAGGACGCGCGTGAACACAGCCCTGTTATAAACCTCTTCCTGTACTTCTTTTACATAACGAGTGCTGATCCTCGTCCTGTTCTCCGCTCAGGCCCTGGCACCTCCATCCCATAATGAGGCTGTAAAGAAAGAGCTGCAGATTAGAATAACAGCCTTAACTAATCCAGTACAGGCAGATTGAGGCTCCATGTTTGGGAAAAGCGTGTCATTTCTCATTTTGCAGCGCAATGGTAAAACCCTCCCCCTCTCATCTCTCCCCTCCCCTCCTCTCCCCCCCTCTCTCTTCAAACCCCCGGCAAAAGAGACCCCGAGAAGAGAGCAATGTGATGAAGCCGGCGGCAAAAGGGAAGGAAAGCAGCAGAACAGACTTCTCCTCTTCCTGTCACGTTCATTTCTTTCTCCGCTGGTCCATTCTCCTCAGTTCAACCTAAAACCTAACTCTTCCTCTTACTCTCGTGCCCACCCTCTACCCCACTCTTCCACTCTCATTTCCTCCCCCCTCTCTCTTCGTCCTTTCTCTCTTTCTCTCTTGTCATTTCCTCTCCTCTCTTGCTTCTCGCTTCCTCTTTTCTTTTCTCCTTCTCTTCCCTCTCCTCTCTTCTCTCCTGTCTCTCGTCCCATTCTTCTCCTTTCTGCTCGCCTTCACTCCGTCTAGCTCTGCTCCTTCCCCCCCCCCTCTTTTTTTTTTATTAAAACATTGAACAAACAAACACCAAAAAAAAAAAAAAAAAAAAAAAAAAAAAAAAAAAAAAAAAAAAAAAAAAAAAAAAAAAAAAAAAAAAAAAAAAAAAAAAAAAAAAAAAAAAAAAAAAAAAAAAAAAAAAAAAAAAAAAAAAAAAAAAAAACAAAAAAAAAAAAAAAAAAAAAAAAAAAAAAAAAAAAAAAAAAAAAAAAAAAAAAAAAAAAAAAAAAAAAAAAAAAAAAAGAAAAAAAAGAAAAAAAAAAAAAAAAAAAAAAAAAAAAAAAAAAAAAAAAAAAAAAAAAAAAAAAAAAAAAACAAAAAAAAAAAAAAAAAAAAAAAAAAAAAAAAAAAAAAAAAAAAAAAAAA